>JAREYC010000003.1:164380000-165580000 GCA_030015325.1 Cryptoblepharus egeriae | reverse complement strand
CTGAGATCCCTTCGTGACCATCAAAGTAATGAGACAATATGAAAAAAGTGCAACCATCAACCCTCAGTTGAATAACTAATCCAAAACTCAGGCTCAGGTGTTTGGCCACATCTGTAGAATGAACATAAATTGGTTGTGACATAAGCTCCTCTGGCATGAACGACCTATCCACTGGAGACTTCAGTGAGCGGTACCAAAAAAAAAGTGGCTCAAACTGGTTGAGGAAGAAGACCTAAAGAACCAGCAACTGACTGCTGACAAGGCTAAAAATATTGTCATCAATTGCCATGAGTGGAAGTGCATTGTGAATCATGCACAAAATCCAGGGGCACCAAGAAGAAGAAGAAAAAGGTATAGTACTGATGTGATGACACTTTAATTATTATCATAGTTTGAAGGGAAAGAGAAGAAAGGAAAATGTTTCTAGGGAACTAACCATAGCAGTCTGAATGAGGCCCATGGTCAGTAGTGAATACTTGCCCAACTGTAGCCCATTATAAAAATAGCAGATTTGTAATACAGTGGTGCCTCGCTTAACAAGTGGTCCACATAACAAGCAAAAATTTATCTAGGATTCTGCATCACATAACAAGCATTGTTTCACTTAACAAGCACACTCGTTGGCAGTTGGGGCAGATGTGCTGGCCGGCAGCCCTTTTAAAAAACATCAGGGCTGCCTGGCACACCTGCCCATAGCGAAAGCAGCACTTCCATGCTGTTCCTCCTGTGGCTGGGCATCTGCTGGGCAGAGGGAGAGAACAGCAGTTGAGAAGAGGGAAGCAGCTTAGGGCTCGCCAGAAGGGAGCAGGGGAGAGAGGCTCAAGTGAAGAGAAAGAGACAGTGGGGAGCCACTTTGAAAGTGTCTTTGATTGCAGCCTCCTAACCATATCTACCAGAAGTAAGCCCCTTTGTGTTAAATGGGTCTTACTCCCAGGAAAGTGTCTTTAGGACTGTAGCCTAAGCAGACTACATAGGATCATGCACATTGAATGCATGTTTTGAATTCAATTCCAGTGTTTTGTCAACATTTTTACATCCAGGTACTATTTTTATATGAATATTTTTGGGGTTGTGGAAGCAATCGTCTGAGTTTCCATTATTTACAACACAGCATGAGAACTTGGATTGAGATCCTTAGTATAAGCCCAACAGTGAATCACCCAATGTACACAGTAAACACCCGAGTAAGTGCAGAAATATTGTGTTATTTACAGAACAGTGATTTGGTCAGCAGTTATTTTCTTTAGAATTCTTACTAAATTCAAAGGAGTGTTCTTGCCTCATTTCTTGAAAGGAAAATAATGTTCTTTGACTGGATAGCTGCCTAATGGACAGTGACCCACTAACATACTGACCACAAGTTAGAATGTTCACCTACAGTATTTTTATTCTGCTCCCTCCAGTTATCTCTGAGTCGTTGAGATCACTGAGTTGATGTGTAGTCAATAATGCCTTGCAGAGCCAATCCCTGCAGTGACACCATCCAGAACACTGGGAATGAAGAGATGTAAGGTGATGACCCAAATAAAGCTCCCATAAACACTCATGCATACCCTGAACATATAGTTTGGAGGAGGGTGGGTTAGTTTATGCTTATGCATCATTCCTAGGGCTGTGGGTGGTGCAAGTGGTTAAGACACTGTGCCTGTTAACCAGCAGGCCAGGGTTTGAGACCTGGGTCAGCCCCACAAGACAGGGTGAGCTCCTGTCCTTAGCCCAGCTCTGTGACGCCAGCTGGATCCAATCATATCGGCTCTGCCTTTCCATTGGACTAATTCAGTGGCGTGGAGAGGGGGGATTTGCTGCTTGGGTAACAGCCTATCCTCCATAACAATTTAACCCAGGCTTTTGTGCTTCGCATGCAGCGTATGCAGCACGATACCATAGTCTTTCAAGACTGACGGAGGCCTGCTTTTTTATGCATCATTCCTAACCTTAGTGAGCTCAGAGGAGGGTATTGCCAGAATACAAGCCAGCTTCATGAATCCATGCAAACACTGGGAAGTCATATGAGAAGCTATGAGAAAGGAGGTACTGTATATAACTACGGTTGCAATACTAAAGACACTTTCCTGGGAGTATGACCCATTGAACAGAATGGGGCTTACTTTTGAGTAGATATGGTTAGCATTGTGCACTAGGTAATAAATAAACCATGTAAACATTTGAAATCATTGGCATCCTTCAGTCTTGAAAGACTATGGTATCGTGCTCTGAAACATTTGAAATAGCAACTATGTAATAAAAAAGTAAACATACAACTATGTTAACATATAACATACATATGTAACATGACATGTAACATACATATAACAAATACATCATCTAACACACTTACTATGTAACCATAAAAATAAACATAATAAACTATGTAATAAATAAATACTGTGAGTTCAAGCTGCCTGGTATCCTCTCAGTTTTCAGATAGACATAAAAACTTGATTTTGCTACAGCACTTTAAGTGAGCACAAAGCAAAATCTCACTCCAGCATGGAGCAAATCAGAATCTCCCACTACGTCCAGCATCTTCTAGTAACTGCATGGATAAGCCAGCCTTGCACACAGCACACATCCGGCTTAGTAAGTGCTAGCAAGGATCATATTTTTCTCATAAGACAGAGTTGCTCTTTGCATGGTGAGGGAATGCAATCTCCTTGCCATAGGACTGCTATCTGAAAGAAAGAGTGATATATGGATGGATATATTTTATTTCTATAATCTTCTTATGCTGTAATCTCAACGTTTACTGCCTTGGGTCTGTTTTAACAGACTCTAATGTCCCTTGTTCTCTTTGAATTTAGTCTTGCTTGTGATAATCCCCTTTTGATTGCTGTATTTCCTTTGCTGTATGTGATTGTTTGGCTTTGTGACTACCTATAAATACCAAATGCTATAATTTCAAATGGTTCCAAAATGTGGCTGGAAGGATTCTATTTATTCTCTAGCTCAATGATTTGAGCTAGATAATGATTTGAGCCATGGATAGTCCTCAGGTGTGCCATGGGAATTTGGGGATTGACATTAAAGATTAGGAAAATTGGGGGGTTTGAACAGCCTGGTGTGGCTTGTCAATGGTAAAAACAACTGTTGGTGTGCCTTGACAATTTCAGTGCCTTGTTGGTGTGGCCATGAGATAAAAAGGTTGAAAATCTTTCTAGCTGCTTTTCCAGTCAGCCCTGCAGGTGAAAGAGCAGAGTGGGACTGAAAAAGACACTGTTGCAAGCCTGGTCTTTCCTTCATCTTTCCATACGATGGAGTTTATTATAATAAGAATTATGACAGCTCAATCCTAACCAATGGAGTGCACATTAAGGCCCATATCCAAAAGTCAAATTAAGCCCTTTGCTCCAGAGCAGTTAAGGTGACTTTCCATAAGATAACACTAGAGGGTTACATAATTGGGTGGACCCGTAACTGCTCTGGATTTTGCTCTAAATCTTGCAGGGGAAGGCAATCACAAAGGTATCCTGAAGGTAAGGGATTGACCCAGTGGTAGGCTTCAGAGGGTTCTCATAGGTTCTATAGAACCCTTTGCTAATGAGCGCCTGGTTCTGAGAACCTGTTACTAAGGGGACATAGATTCTGTTATTCTATGGACATAGAACCTGTTGTTAATTTAGGTTATTATGGCATAGAACCTATGGTTAATTTATTTGAATTCCACCACTGGATTTACCTTAGGGAAGCCTCCACTACCCAGATGGTTCTTGAATTTGCACTGTTTGCAGTGGTATCAAAATGAGTGCTAGGCACATCACTTTCTAACTATTCATTATTCATGCCAAAGCCATTGTGCTCCTAATCATGGCATGGTCTCATTTCATCCTGCTTTCTTTTGACTTTTTATTTCAATATCTTCTAACTAAGCCAGCATGAACATTGAGCCTTTGGTTCTCTTGGGGTTGGGAATCCTTGTTCAGTCACATTGGATAATTCATCATTTCTGAGAGTCACTCCGTAAAAAACAGGTATTGAAAAAAAGAACCAAGAGTTCTAGCAAGCCTGCTCCACGGAACTATCAGGGATAGATCACAAGAAGTATCATGATGGCTGAACCCTTTCAGTGCTGAACTATGAATTATTGGACATGATGGAGATAAAAGATAAAGATGTACCCTGCAGCTTGTCCTGTTAGTCGTGAATGACTCTAAGGAGCCCCTGCATGCATGTGGCCTGCATGCACATGGAACTCTGTATCTTCCCATTGAGGTTGTACCTATTGGTTGTACCTATTTATCCACTTGCATTTACATGCGTTTGAACAGCAGGAGCTGGGCAAGGAATTGGAGCTCACTCTGTCTTGCAGTACTTGAGTCTTGAACTGCTGACCTGCCAATCTTCAGATTGACAGAAACAGTGTCTGTAACCACTGAGCCACAGCAGCCACAGTGATAGATATACATAATGATCAACATATTGATTTAGAACTCAATTCTGATCTCTTATTGCTAGTCCTCTGCTGGAACTGAGTGTGACAAATATGCCATAAAACACATTCGTGGTCCCTCAGTACTGGCCCAGTGCTGGAGTTAGCTCATCGTCAACTGGCACTGGGATACTATCTGTGGAATACCACTGTTCTGCCTCTCAGCACTCACACAAATCACTGGGCAGCAGAGGTGAAAAGGGATGTGGGGAGGTAGGGAGGTGATGTTCTGGGGCAGGGGGAAGACAGGAAGGGGGTCGAAAGGAGGCATGCTGGAGGAGGAGAAGGGCAAGAAAAGAGTAGAATGGACTCAAGTTGCTCCACAATATTGGTGCATATACAAAGTGGCAAAGAGGCGACCAGATGGCCATTTTATGGAGCCCCCGAAGGAGTCTTAGGGCTCCAGAGTAACTATGGGGAGTCCTTGCTCCGGTGTAAGAACAATTTGCGCTGGATTCCAATATGAATTTCCCATAGGTTTTCACTAGGTGGTGCAGTAACTATGGTCGCATGTAGTCTCTTACGTGCTCCCGTAGTTTCTCTGGATTTGGGGGTTAGAGAGCCTCAGAGTTCATAGAGGAACACTGTGAGAAGCCCTGCTTTCTAGGATAGAGTTAGCCAAAATAAACCAAACAAGATACACACTACAATCCTTTGATAATGTTGTGAGGAGAACTTGCTGAATCGGCTTCATTCATCAGAAAGATAAGATGAGTTCACAGACAAATGGTGCTTGCAGAGATCTCTAGCAAAACGTATTCATCTTGCAGAATAAAAAACATGTATAACACCTGGCAAAGTCAGAGCCAGTGTTTATCTCATCTACACAGATTGGGAATCCTTGGGACATTATATTTATGTGCATTGTGTTTTTCTTAAAATAAGATTTTCCTCACTGCTTGTGAAGTTTTTGATTCTGAGATCCAACAAAGAGCTACATTTCTTCTTTTCTATCTGCCTTAGCAATTTGACATGCTATTAGGCAATGTCATTCAAAGAGAGGCTAGAGCTGCATCTGAGAAATAGGCTATGACAAGAGCAGGCATTTGTAAAAACTCTCTTAGAAATCCTACATTTTGGTATAGGTAGTCATGTAAGGTGTAATAATTCTGCTTTGGTTCATTCTAAAGTTCAGGGGTTTCCCTCATAATCTTATTGCTTTGCATATTTATTACAGTTCTGTTCCCCCTGTTCCAGGAGCTCATGGATCTTTCCTTTCATCCTTATAAAACCTTATAACATAGGCTTGGTTGAGAGTGTGTTTGACTAGCCCCAAATCTCTCAGTGAGTATAGTAATTGCATAGGACTTCTTCCCAACTCTATAACCTGATCCTAACTCCAAGTGGCAATTCAGCAGTACCAGCACAGTTTCCTTTGTCTCATAGGGGAGGGTTTTAACATGTCATGGCCTCCTCTGGGCTTCTTCGGGGCTAGGGAATATTGTTCTCTTGTCCTAAAGTAAGCTCCAGCAGCCACCATGGGTCAACTTGGACAGATAAAGTTGAACAGATCCCTTGCAGATGAGGCAAGGGAGGGGGCTAGGACTTGGTGGGTGCTCCTGCCACTATACCACCCCATTCCTGCATGTGATCTGCCCTTCTCTCTGCCCATATCCTAATTCATGGTAAAGTTGAGCATTCAGATGGCTGCTAAAAGTGCAGAACTTAATTGACCACAGGTCTGTAAAACTGACCATATACAGAAAGTCAGTTTAGAGCATGAGGATGAAGGGAGTCCCCTTTTGTATTTTAGATCAGTGGACCTCAACGTTGTGAGGACCATGGCCCAGTTCCATGGGAAAAAAATTTCATTTCCCATTCCATTTGGAACTACACATACACATCAGTGCAGCTGGGCTGTGACTGCTCAGTTATCCCTGCAGCCAGTTCTCCCTTCAGCTCGGCTGCACCTGCGCAGGTCTCCCTGGCTTCAGGGAGAACTGGGCAGGCGCAGCCTGGCATCTGAGCCACTTTGGCACATTTTGCCCTGGCTGCAAGGAGAGCTAGGCAAACTGTGCAGGCACAGTCCAGCTGTTAGGCTGCGCCTGCGCAGTTTGCCTCATAGGCAGGGCGAACTGCACAGATGCAGCCAGGCAGCTGGGCTGCGCCTGTGCAGTTGGGTCAGGCCACGAGTGAGAGCCTCCAGGGCTCCGGCCTCCGGTCTGGGACCCAGTGCTGGCACGGCCTGGTGGGCAAGGCGCTGCAGACTGGCACTGGGCCATGGACCAGGGGTTGAGGAACCCTGTTTTAGATCACTTTGGATTCTTTATTTGAACATGCTGGATCCAGCATCTCATCACCTGGCAACAGTTCTTTCCTAGCAACTGAGGAAAGAAGCAAGAGAGGGGGAAGCAGGGGGGACATGAGAGAAGGGAGAGTGATGCAGGAAGTGATGCAGGAAGAGAAAGAGTAGGAGGCTTTCACTGGAGGCATCACTATGAATCCAAAGGTATGTCTGACTACTGTTAAAGCTGCATATGTTTTTTTGTTCCTGTGCTGTGCCGGTTAAAACAAACGCTGAGCTACATTATACATTCCACCTAAGTATTGTATGCCATTTCCACTGATTGTGAAGGAATGTATTATATATCTAACCAGGGCAAACTTTGGTCCTCTATTAGTTGATCCACCTCTGGAACTCACCAGAAGAAGCCTTTTCCTGTGACCCAGTACTCAAGATGGGATATTTTCTTGGCAAACAGGAAGTGTGGTGCCCAATTAAGTCTTTTACATATACATGATGAATCAATGTGGGGTGTTCAACTTCAGAAATAACTTCTTCAGAGTTGTAAAGAGCTTGTTAGCCCATGGTGCTTGGAGGAATTGTTGGTAGCATAAGATGTTGAATAGGAAAATGCAACTGCCCATTCACTGCAAAGCCAACTTCCACTGTGTTCATCAAAACAGGAAACGGAGTTGTTTCTTCTCCATGGTATCCTTCCACGAAATCCAGGCTGTGGGTGAGGACAAAAGATCCTCTGGAAAACCTACTTGCTGCCAAAGAAGTATGAGTACAAAACAGAGGGAGGAGCTGCCTCCCGACAATGAATGGTTTTGCCAAAGCACAGGCTGAACTGAAAACTGCAGTGATGATGAAGTGTTTGAATCAGTGCAATAAAAAAGCATGAGACAGCCTCATATCCCCCGCTGAAGCTCTGTGTAGGCAGGAGATGCTGCCCAGCAGATATGCAGAATTATGCAGGAGTGATGTCTTTAAGAGTCTTGTCACAAAAAACTCACATAAAATAGGAAGATGTCAAATCTAGATTGGCACTGAATATGTGCCTGTTTCAATTTTAGGGGCAAACAAGTCCTCCAGGACCTTTAATCTTCATGTTTTTATTTAGTTGCTTGTTGCTATTTAAAAAAACCATTTCCCTTCTCCTCCTTTTTTCTACTGCTCGATTAGTTTATTTTTGTTTCTTCAGGTATATTTAGGGTTTATGTCTCCTTTCTAATCCCAACCAATCAGGGATCCCATAATAAACATAAATACAATACAGGCTTGCATAGCTAATTAGGTTTGACGATATGGTGAGAAATGAATCCAACCGAAAAATAAGTCAGTGTGTGGTTCAAGGACTGGCCACGTGGTAATTCTAGATATTGGATCACTGATTCTTCTCACTCTACATGAGCAAATACTTTTCCTTGTTTTTGGCACAATCTTGAAACGTCACCACAAAAGGATTGTTTCTCGCTGTTGAGAAAAAATGTTTGTGAAAAGTACTTTGCCTTCTGACTCTGTAAATAGTTCTGTATTGTGAGCATGTTTGTAATTCCAAACAGGAAATGCATAAGAATGTCTCACCTGAAATATGGCTGCTATCCAGCTAGCAAATGGGGTTCTTTGCCCCAATCTTCCAGGTGTATTTCATCTGAAAATTTGTTAACGCCAGGGATTCTGTGTACATAATTGGCATCCCATCCAATGGCAGTATTTGAGTATGAGGCATGCTTTGTTCATTTCTACAATTCCCGCAACATTAGGCAAGCCATCCCATCTACACTTAAGCTGCAATCTGGAGAGATGTATTTAACACAAGGTTGTTGTAAAGACAATATCAAGATGATAGATGTGAAATACTTCCTAAACCTAGGAAGTGTATAGCACTTGTATCTTAACTGCTATGAAAATGCTAAGCTGCAGCTGCAGCAGCAATACTGCACCATCAATACACATGGTACTTTCATAAACAGAGGCAGATCTCTGCTTCCTCCTCCCCACAAAAAAAAAATCTAAATTGTGATAGTGGAGAAGATAGATAAGACAATGGGTAGAGAGAGAAAGGAAAGGAAACTGTTGCAAACATGGTAGGAAGTAGCAGGTACAAGAATACCATGGAATATAGGTGAGCAAAATTAGTCAACAGATGTGGCATCAGGGCTGAGCATCTGAATGGTACCCATCTGAGGGCAAGATGGCTAGTTCAACCCCATGGGTCATAATAGGTGGGTAGATTGTAATGAGGGGCCAAGTATAGATTTGGCCCAGCTCTTAGCAATCTGATGTTGGCGCTGACAATCACATGTGCTTATGATTTATTTTGGTTGGAGATCTAAATTAAATCAGATCTTCCACAGAGAAGGTATTGAAAGCAGGAAAAGACATGTCTTTACGAGCTAAAGTCCATTGTTGCTTCTCACTAGGCAAACATAGTACAGTGGTGCCTCACATAACAAGTTTAATTCATTCCAGAAGCATGCTTGTTATGTGAAATGCTCTTTATGTGAAGCGGATTTTCCAATAGGAAATACTGGAAACTCAGACGATTGGTTCCAGAACTCAAAAAATATTCATATAAAAATATTAACTATATGTAAAAATGATGACAAAAGACTGAAATTGAATTCAAAACATGCATTCAATGTGCATGATCCTATGAAGTCTACTAAGAGCACAATCCTAACCATGTCTACTCTAAAGTAAGCCTTGTTGTATTCAATGGGTCTTACACCCAGGAAAGTGTCTTTAGGATTGCAGCCTAAGGCTGTAATCCTAAAGACACTTTCCTGGGAGTAAGACCCATTAACACAATGGGGCTTAATTCTGGGTAGACATGGTTAGGAGGCTGCAATTAAAGACACTTTCTTCTGCAATCCATGACACTTTCAAAGTGTCTCCCCACTTTCTCCTTCTCTTCATCCTGAGCCTCTCTCTTCCCTGCTCCCTTCTGACTAGTCCTGAGCTGCTTCCTTCTTCTCCACTGCTCTTCTCTCCCTCTGCCCAGCAGACGCCCGGCCACAGGAGGAACAGCGCGGAAGTGTTGCTTTTGCTATGGGCAGGCGCACTAGGCAGCCCTGACGCTTTTCTAAAGGGCTGCCAGCAAGCGCGTCTCCCCAACTGCCAATGAGTGTGCTTGTTAAGTGAAGCACAGTTTGTTACGTGAAGCAGAATCCTAGAGAAATTTTTGCTTGTTATGTGGATCACTTGTTAAGTGAGGCACTTGTTAAGCGAGGTACCACTGTAGCAGTAGTTTTACTAACTACTAAGGGCACAATCCAGAATAACTAGGTGCACACATAAGAGACATTACGTGCACCCGTATTTACTGTACCACCTAGTGAAAACCTATGGGAAATTCATATTGCAATCCAGAGTAACTTGTTCTTACTCCAGAGCAAGGACTCCCCATAGCTACTCTGGATTTCACCCTAAGTAGTTTTGCTAACTGCTGTAGCAGTAGTTTCACACATTAGTTTTGGTCTCATCATTGTTTGCTACTTTGAGGGTATGTGGCTGGCTTCATCACAAATTACAAATGTAATTTGTGTAATATGCTAAACAGTGCCATGCTTTGTCCTGTTTCAAATGGATGGGTTTTGTGATGCAGTTTTCTCTGCCTTAAGAGTGATTGGCATGTATGTGAACTGGGTTACTTTTTCCAATTTGAGCTGCATCACACAAATGTCAGCAAACTGTGTAATTCAGTGTGCAGCTCACCAACAGATAAATTTTATTTAAAAATGCAGACTCAAATGCATCCAGTTTTTCAGGCTTTTTCTCTAAACTGTTTACAGACTTTTGTTTTCTCTCTCATGTCCCAATACCCTTATAATTAAGAAACCCCCAAGTGTGCACAGAAAAAGTTGGCCTTAAGCCAGTTGTACAGGGAGCCATTAGCCATTAATTTTTTTCCTTTTCTTGTAAACCACTTTGTGAACTTTTTCGTTGAAAAGCAGTACTGTATATTAATTCCACTGTAGATAGATAGATTAGGCCTCCGAACCTTGCTATATATGTTGTGCCTTCCTTCTCACCGAATTAACCACCACCACTAATGCTTAAGATAGCAGTCTTGGTAATCAGTTATAATTACCCCCTCCCATGCAATGCAAACCTGTTTGAGGGATCTGCTCTCCCAATTGGGATTCTTTGCAAAATGTGGTGCATGCTCATTGGGGGGGGGGGGGGTTTCACAACTGGATATTTCAATTGGATCACAATTGGATATTTCCACCGCTATCAGCAGAAGTTGCATCTACACACACTTTTACTAGAATGAAAATTAAAAGGTTTATTTATCCTCATGCTTCAGGTCATAAGATAATAACCAGCTGCGCCAGGAAGAAATTTGTTCCATGCACACAGCTTGGGGCTCTGCAATTAGGTGATTACAGGAGCTTTATGTCTTCCTTAGAATCATCCAGCATGTGCCAGTGTCAGGACCAGAGAGCAGAGCACAAAAACAACATGAGCCTTTTTTCTGCTTGATCGTGGCTAGTTCACTGCTGAAGACGAGTATCCCAGCTTACCAGACTCTGAAACTGTGCTGCTTTATCGCAGCATGAATCTTGTCATTGACATTTCAATTGTGATAGAGTCATAATAAATTGGAGTAATAATGAGATGTAATTACAGTTATGATTATTACTTTATAATTAGAATGTTTGTTATAAAATGGCAGTGGGGACAGGATGCTAGTAGTAGTGGTGGATTAATTCTCAGAGTTTTTGTACCTCATTCCTAAAAGGAGCTCAGACACAAATATCAGATTACAAAATGGAAGCTTGCCTCAATTTTTCTTGGGATTTTTTCTTGCCCCTTTGGATAAGGAGCATAGGAAAAGCACTGCTGGATTTTGTTTTTCACAACAAAAAGAGGAAGTGGCCCTTTTTGCTTTTTACAGCTGTTTAGAGATGCAAAGAGGCAGGCAGAAAGGGTTGTGGCTTGTGGGCTTCCTGGAATCCAGGGTGACCATATAGAGTGGAGAAGAGTGCCTTTCCCTTTAAACATTGCATAGATGAGGAAATTGAGGCAGGTTTGGCTCATCATAGAAGGGTTTAAAAAACAGCACCTGCCTAAATTCCCTTTTAAGCTGGGAATTATTTATTCCAGACCTTTTTTTCCCTGCTTCCATAATGTATCTCCAGTATGATCATGTTGCCCCAGACATTCTTGTATTTCAACCCTGTATGAAAATCTGGTTCACATCCACAAAAAGACATTCTCTGGGAAGAGTTTTCATCTCCTCTGCTACTCGGATAGCAAAACCTGAGGATAAGCAGTTCAGTCTTAAAATCATGCATACAGTATTCATAACAGCAGGATAATGTATTGTCAAATGCTCACAATTATGCTTGTTTGAATAAAATGCAGAATATGGAAGCAGAAGAACTGCTGAGTGGAAACAAAGCCATCTCATATCTGAGCCGTATGTCACATCCCTGTCTGTTCTTGTCTCACCCACCCTATCCCTGCTCTTGAGCCCACATTCACACATGCGCAGAGAAAGCAGCAATTTGCCTATGTTCTTTTCCACCATTAATATACCGTCTGCATAGTCAGTAGTGACTTCAGCACCAAGTACACTGTTGCATTGCTGGCAACAGTACAGCAAAGAGATGTATGAGTCCTATAACTGAAACCAAGCTACTTCTTCACTGTCATGACTCATACCCAAGTCATCTGGAGCAAATTGCTCAATGTGCATCATTTTTCTTGGTGGCTTACCCTCCGAGTGATATACTGAAACCTGCATAGCCTGAACTGTGAATGGCTGGGTAGATGGTTCTACACTGGAATGGCTAATCAAAAATATTCAAGATCTGCTGGATTTTCCACTTAAAATATTCAAATCCATATTTTTTTCAGGTTAATCTTTCACTTTATAATTTGAATTGAATTTTTTAAACTTCCCAATCCAGTTATGAATGAAGTCCTGTTTGAGTTGAGCCATAAGACCGTGCCATAATCAAAACTTACATTGTCACAATCAAATTTGAATTCTGAAATTTTGCAGAACTTCAAATTAGTGCAAAAGCTTTCCAACTTTATTCTTACAGTTCAATATTTTACTTACCCCAACACTGGTTTTAAAAATTTTTACCACAGGAACCTACATATTAGAATGATCAACTTTTAGGAGCTGCCAAAAGTGATGTCAGAAATAATGTAATGGTTGGAAGTGATTTCAAAGTTTAAACACCCTCATACAACCAAATTTACAGTGCAAACCTAAGCATGCCTACTCAGAAGTAAGTCCCATTGTGTTCAATAGTACATACTCCCAGGAAAGTGTGACTAGGATTACAGCCCAAATCCATTAAATAAGTATTTTCCCCAGGCATCCCAAGGACTGCAATCCTATCCACATTATAATAATAAAATAAACATTGAAATGAAAGGAGACCCACTTACTGTGTCCTGACCCACAGTTAAAGAAACATTAGTCTTAAAGTGTTCTCTTCTTTTCTAGTATAAATTTCTCTTTTAGAATCTGCCTTTTTCTCTATTTAAAGATCATTTTTACTTAGGATGATGAAGGTCAGGGTTTGAAGCTCATGTTCATCTAGTCAAAATTATTGAACAGTGAAGAACTGTGAAGAAATGGGACTGTGGCTACTCTCTTCCTAAATTCCTTTGATAGCTTCCTTATAAATAGTGAAGCCTAGCTATTCCTTCTGTCACTATTCACTACTACTACTACTACTACTACTACTACTACTACTACTACCACCACAGCCACTACCGCTACCGCTACCGCCACCACTACTACTACTACTACTACTACTACATATTTATTCAGCACAATTTGCGTATAGGTGTTGTATATAGATAATTTATGAATCAATCATTTACTTTTCACATTTTTTATATCACTTTCTTCCATGGAGCCCTTGGTGGTGTATACTTTCTTCCACATTTTTACCTTTACAACAACCCTGTGGGGTACATTATGTTGAAAGATAATAATAGGCCTGAATTCATGGTTAAGTGGGGATTTCAAACAGGATGTTCCAAATCCAACTCCCAAACCACTAGTCCATTTTGGTTTATTGACAGAGTTACAAATGTCAATAAACCAGACATTTATGGTATCTGTGTAGACTGTATAGGTCATATAAGAAAATTGCAGAAGAGCTACATAAGATTATCCAGGCTTAGCAGTGGCATTGCTACAAGGGTATGGGTTGTGCACTGGGTATCAGCAGGGGTGACACCACAACACTTGAGCCTCTTTTTTGACTACCTTTGATCCTATATAAGTCCAACTTCCTCACTCTGACTATCATGTTGTTGCTGCCGACTAGCAAGAACATGAAGCAGCTGGGCCTGGAGCAGGCTGAAGGTCATTGTACAGAAACAATCCAGAGGTTGAATTTTTTTGTATTTAAAGCAATGTAATAGCCCAGAAGGTGGTGGCAATGTAAGTACATCATTATGTCACCCCCAATCTTCAGAATGCCAGGTTTCTGCAGGTAATAGCTACATTGGGCAGCACCCCAGGGACACCTCTGGGTTGTACATGGAGACTATCCTAGATCCTGATATACACACTGCCTGATTGATATAGACACATCAGTACACCCTGGTGGATTGGAAAGACAGATTAAAGAGTCACTCAGTTTGAGTCTAAATTCTTAGATGCACTGAACATAGAATAAAACGTGACAGGGTGTAAGGTTATACTGAGGTTATGTTGAGATGTGCCTGTTTCTTGGTTTTTTAAGCATGTGTTCTGTACATTTACAGTTCAAGATAAATGCTTACTGTTTAAGAAGAGGCTTCACACATCATGTTACCAGAGTTTTAGGCCAAGCCTCTAATTGAGCTATTATGTTAGTCAGAATTACCCTCTTACTCTTACCGCCCGCAAATTTAATTTGGATGACTGTGTTGTCTGCTTTTGGATTTTTGACTTTCAAGTTCTCTGGGTTGAAAGTATAACTCCTGAAAGCAATAATTTTACTCAAGGTTCATCAGTGCCCCCATCCTTTAACAAAATACGTGCTACATTTTGAGAAGAAGAATCTATACTGGTGGTTCTTATTGGAATATATTGGTATATATTAATGCATATAATTGGTCGTTCATCAAAGGGTGACAAAAAGAGAAGATAAAAATCATATACTGTAGCTGCTATTTACCTTGCAAAACACTCAACTCCTCCATTTTGGAAGCATATTTAAAAATAAGAAGATAAATGTTAAGGGTCTTGTGGCTATTGTTACTTATAAATAAAATATTTCTTTCTAGATTTCCCATTTTAAAGTCTGGCAAACATTGGTGTGTCCCAATAAGAGAGCCAGGATGGGCTGCAGTGGCTCAGTGGTTAGAATGCCAGGGGTAAGAACACTGTTCTTGACCGGAATTCATGCAGGTCAGCAGTTCAAGACCAGAGTTCAAAACCCAATAATTGCAGGACGGAGAGCGCTCCTGTCTCTGGCATAGCTCCTGCAACCCTAGCACTTCGAAAGCATGCATTGGTGGGAAGATAACAGCATTCCATGTGCCTTGGCTTATAGTTCACATGACCATGGAAATATCTTCAAACAATGTTGGCTATATGACCTAGTATTGGAGATGATCACTGCACTCTACAGTCAGAAGATGGCGACCAGGGCAACCTGCAGGGTACTATTCTATTCTAATAATAGTGCCATTTTTAAAAGTGCTAAAAGTTTTGGGAATTTAAGCCTAAGTACTATAGCTTTGCTAGTGGTGTAGCTAATGATCATGTAGCCCAGTGCAAAGCTCAAAATGTAGGCCCAAAAGTGATGTCACAACCAGAAGTAACATCATCCCGGGTATTTTTAAAAAGAAAATTGGGGGGAAACCTGCCTCCTCTTCCTCAGCAGTTCACCACCCATTTGCTTTGCTAGTGGCAGAGCTAATGCACACATTTGCTATCTGGAGTTGAGGAAGATTTTGGGTGCAATCCAGAGTAACTACAGGGAGTCCTTGCTCTGGTGTAAGAACAATTTACTCTGGATTGCAATATAAATTTCCCATAGGTTTTCACTAGGTGGTGCAGTAACTACAGGTGCACATAATGTCTCTTATTTGCTCCTGTAGTTACTCTGGATTGTAGGGTAGGTTGTCCCCCAGTCCCCCAACAACAAAATCAAGTTTAATTAAGTTTAAAAAATGAAAATTGTGTCCCTTATTGGTTAGGGAAACTGTGGTGGAGCAAAAAGGAATGGCTATTATTTCCCTGCTAAATAGAAGAGAACAACTTAGAAGTGCCTATATACCCAGTTAATATGGGGTAACTGTTTTATGATAAACTAGCGAAAAGCGTACCCGCATTGCGGGTGTAACATTTCCCCCTATGCCGTCCCCCCATGGCGCAGAAACACCCCATGTGCCACTTCCCCTATGCGCATCATCCCCCATGCGCATCATCCCCCCATGTGCAACATCCCCTCATGCACAACTTTCCCCCATGCGCAACTTTCCCCATGTACATCATCTCTTCATGCGCATCATCCCCCATGTGCAACTTTCCCACATGTGCATCAACCCCAATGTGCAACTTTCCCCCATGCGCAACTTTCCCCCATGCGCATCATGACCCCATGTGCATCATGTCCCCACGTGCATCATTTCCCCATGTGCAACTTTCCCCCATGTGCAACTTCCCCCTGTGTGCATTATCCCCCGTGCACATCATTCCCCCATACGCATCATCTCCCATGCACAACTTCCACCCATGCGCAACTTCCACCCATGCGCAACTTCCCCCATGGGCATCATCCCCTCATGCGGAACTTTCCCCCATGCGCATCATCTGCCAATGCGCAACTTTCCCCCATGTGCAACTTCTCCCAATGCGCAACTTCCCCCATGCGCAACTTTTCCCCATGTGCAACTTTCCGCCATGCGCAACTTCCCCCATGCGCATCATCCCTCATGCGCAACTTTCCCCATGCGCAACTTTCCACTATGTGCATCAACCCCAATGCGCAACTTTCCCACGTGCACAACTTTCCCCCGTGCACAACTTTCCCCATGCACAACTTTCCCCCATGCGCATCATGACCCCATGTGCACCATGTCCCCACGCGCATCATTTCCCCATGTGCAACTTTCCCCTATGTGCAACTTCCCCCAGTGCACATTACCCCCATGCACATCATCCCCCCATACGCATCATCCCCCCATGCGCAACTTCCCCCATGCATATCATCCGCCGATGCGCAACTTTTCCCCTGGCGCAACTTCCCCCATGCGCAACTCCCCCTCATGCGCAACTTTCCCCCATGCGCATCATCCGCCGATGCGCAACTTTCCCCCATGTGCAAGTTCTCCCAATGCGCAACTTCCCCCATGCGCAACTCCCCCTCATGCGCAACTTTCCCCCATGCACATCATCTGCCGATGCGCAACTTTTCCCCATGCGCAACTTCTCCCCATGCGCAACTTTCCCCCATGCGCATCAACCCCCAAGCACAACTTTCCCGCATGCACAACTTTCCCCCATGCGCAACTTTCCCCCATGCGCAACTTTCCCCATGCGCATCATCCGCCAATGCGCAACTTTTCCCCATGCGCAACTTCCCCCATGTGCAACTTCCCCCCATGCGCAACTTCCCCCCATGCGCATCATCCTCCAGTGCACAACTTTCCTCCATGCGCAACTTCCCCCCATGCGCAGCATCCTCGCCAGTGCAACCTTTTCCTCCGGAAAACATCCCCCAGTTCACCAGGCACTGAGCACCAAACTGGCTGGATGTTATTCAGTCTCCCATGTTAAGTATAGGACAAAAACCCGTTGCCCCCTTTTCAGCCCCTGAAGGGTTAAAGTTCTCCAGATGGTTCTTGGTGGGAGTTCAGGTGACAGAAGGAACTCCCAGAATTCCATGCTTCAGGCCCAGCAGTTGGGGCGGAATTTTGCTGAGTCAGCAATTTTCAATGCAAAGTATAGGGAGGAAAATGCATTGCGCCCCTTTTCACCCCTTTCCGGTTGGAATTTCCGAAAACCGGTTCTTAGTGCACCCCTCTGTCACGGAAGGAACACACACCCCAAATTCCACACTTCTAGGCCCAGCGGTTTTGGCAGGGCGGTGATGAGTCAGTCAGTGAGTCAGTCAGTGAGTCAGTGAGTGACTTTTCTCTTTTATATATATATAGATGTACTGTATATGATATATGTACTAAGAGCTGATTAATATTAGCATCTTATTAGTTCCATACAGTAACATAATTACATCTAATTGGCTCTCAGAGCCATCAGTAACATGGGAAAGTTTGAGTTAAGAAAATCAACTTTTGTTCCATAGACTTTTGTGTTTTCATTTTCTGGTTAATTGCCCATATCTTTTGACAGAATAAAGATATTCCAATGCTGTTTGTTACATTGTATTCTGTATAAAATTACCTTTCCAATGATATGTTACATGATGGTATTATCATTTCATACACACCCTGTTTTCACAATTTTAATCACTAGTGACAAGCGCAGCTTGTAGCCCCCCTAAAACTTCACCCCCTGCACTCTCTAGCTATGTCACTGAGCTTTACTAAACACCATCAAACATGAGCCTCAGAGCTTCTTTCTAGCTTCAGGTCTCCTGAAGTAACTGACAACGATGTCATCATCAAGTTCTGGTGGTACTTCAAATAGGTGGACCATGTGAAAGTGTTATTGTGAAGGGCAAATTTTGAGGACAGTGCAATGTACCAACCAATTCTCATTAGACAAGAACATTTTAAGAGGCTATTGCATAGTTTAGAGCAGTGATTCCCAAAGTGGGCACTACCACCCCTGGTGGGTACTGCAGTGGTCCAGGGGGCGGTGATGGCCACAGGAAACATTAATACATATATCTTTCTGTTTAATTGCTATTAAAATTTTAAAAAATAATTTCCAGGGAGCACTAAGTAATATTTTTTCTGGAAAGGGGGTGGTAGGCCAAATAAGTTTGGGAACCACTGGTTTAGAGGAAGTTGTGCTTTCAATGGAAGCAGAGAACATTTGTCAATGAAAACAGTGAGGTTGTAATGAAATGTTTCCATGGTATGCCAAATTACTGGTCTTGGATACATGCCGGGGTGGGCCCAAGCCGGTTCGGGCTGGATTGCCCAAACCGGTTGTTCCGGTAGCGCAGGGTGGCCAGAAAACACGGTGTACTGGTTTGGTACGCCAGGAGAAGGAGACGCAATGCGCAATGGAGGAGACACACAGCGCATGCGCCGACCCCCAGCGCGCACGAGCAGTGTGTGTGCGCCGGGGGTTGGTGCATGCGTAGTGCGCTGGGGTTGCCCCTGGCCCCACCCCTGACCCGGCCCCACCCCCAACTTCCAGCAAACCGGTTGTTGGGCGAGGCAGGGCCTACCACTGGATACATGTACCTATTTACATAGATTTGACCAATGCTGGACATCATTGTGGTGTCCAGCTAGGAATGAATAATTCTCAGCTGCAAACACTCTGCATAATTTGGACTTTTTGTTGAGATTGTTTTAACCTCCTTTTATGCGTTATGTGGCATTTTGCACATGAGGGTGAATGTGCAAATAAATACGGTGTAAATAGCCATTTTATTAGTTTAGTGTAGAAGCCATTTTATGTGTTTAGTGTAGAAGCAATTAATGAACAAACCCCTTCTGAAGTACTGCAGAGATACAATTGGTACAGAGGTACAATGAAGCGCAAATTTATGAATGCCCATGCCTGATAGCTCCTCAGGCATGAGTAATCAGATCAAGGCAAATTCAAGCAAATTAAAACCTGTTTCGGGAAAATCTGATTAATGAAGCTTTGCCTCTCCTTTCATTCATTTTCCTTGATATTAATATTCACTCCATTTTTTTAAAGCAGGGCTGATTTTTCTTTTTCACTGTGGAGTGCAGCATAAGAAGAATTTAAACTGGTCTGGAAGAATGAGGATGGGATTTCTTGTGACCTTCTGGCAGAGGATATGCACTGTATCTGTTGCTATTTGTTGCCAGTGATTGGAAAAGAAAGATAAGGGTTTAAAGTTTCAGGCAACTGCCCACTTGACTTTGATTGGAACAATCAACCAACAAACTCCTTACTTAACAAGGGACAAAATGGTACCTAAGCTAATGGTACAGAATCCAGTGCAAGAATCTGTTTTAAAATAGCTCCTTCCTATCAAAAGCTATGGCAAAAAAACCAAATAAGACGCAAAAAATATGCATAGAGATCTATAGGAAAATGAAAGTGTCACATATCATGGCTTTACTCATGAGTAGGCGAACATGCCATAATCCCCTGGAAAGGGCAAGCTGAGAGAAATCCAAGAACGCCTGATCCAATGAACACAGCCCCTACAAATCACCCCAAAAGGAAGTCCCTGATAATTGCATTGATCTCTATGGGAAGTGAAATCGATCCATATTGTGCCTTTACTTGCTTGTAGACAAACTTGCCTTAAATCATTGGAAAGGGCAGGCTGAGAGGAATCTGGTCCTGATCCAATGAATTCACTTCCACCAGTCATGCCAAAAGGAAGTCCCTCCTCCAAGTTTCCAAATGCATTGAACTCTGTTTAAACTGCACAGATGTGTTTACTTGTGCATAAGCAAGCATGCCTTGGCTGATGTGAAAATTCAGTCCAAGGGCATGTAAGGCTTCCAAAACGGTCCTGATTCTGTGTACCTGGAGCTCAGGTACAATGAAACAAACCAATGAAACAAACCAATCTGAAATATCTTTATTCTATCAAAACATATGGCCACAAACCCAGTGGAGGCAGGGCAATGGCACATAGCTATACTCTCATCCACTTGTTGCCCTGCCCACTGCAGGGGGTGATGCGCTGGCATTCCATACAAGGTGCCATGAACATTAGTGGCATCACTGAGAAGCATGCATTCATTTAATATATGGATGCTGAACAGAATGAGAGGTTGCTGTAGTAATAGTACCATAGGATAGTACTGAGAAAGATCTGGCTCACTTTTGTGAATCTGCACACCTCTCTGCTGGAATTTGGACGCAATGCCAGATCTCACAGCATCCTTGTCTCCTTGACTAGAGGAATAAATAGCTTAGAAATTTACCCTGTCTAGAATAGACAGCATTGGCGGATTTTCTTCACTTGACTAGCATTTCATAACCCTTCCAGTCAGCACTTTTCTTTCTCATTTTTGGGAGATTAACACTGCAATCCTGATCTTCACTTAGGTCAGCCTTAACCCAGAGTAAGTCCTATGCTGACCTGAGGGTGCTACAGAAGTGCTATAAGAGATTTCTGCCCCACTCGTGGGGGGGGGGGGGTTCAGTCAATGCACTGTATGCACTGACCTCCCCACACCGTCAAAAACTTTCAGAAGAGGAACTTGGATTCTGTTGAAACCTTAATGTGAAAACGTCTCAAACTTCAATAGGGCCATGAAGAATGAGGTACAATTTTAAACTGAAGTATCTTCCTCATTTTCCAAAAGTTGTGCCAAGTTTGGAGAGTTAGTAGAGACAACCTTTCTACCAAATCAGAAGCAAACTGGATGTTTTAGGATTGGTTGAATGATTATTTATTATTGAATGGTTTATTATTGAATGGTTATTTTTTCACCCCACCTGTTTAAGACAAGCTACTTATCATGTCTTCTCCCTGAAGAAATTTGAGCCTCTACCATTTTGTGGGAGACTGGAAATAATCTATGTATGAATGGGTTAAGATTTCTTTTGCTTACTGTTCCACGGTGGAAATCAATACTAGTTGAGTTCTATCCCTATTGAACTGAAGAAGTACATGTATCATTCCTAGTAATATTAATTAAGGAGTAATCAGGTTGACAGAAATTTATTCACAGTTGGTTTCCTTAAAACTGGTTTAACACAGTTGGGAAATTGAAAATTGACCTCCTTGTTCCCCCTCTGCTCCAAAATGATCATTAATTATTGCACTAACTTGCATGAATGATCAGGCAAGAACTTTGTGCTGGGCTAATTCACCTCAGTTTCCATGCAGGGCCTACCCTGTATGGTTCTCTCATTTTAGGTGTTTTTCCTCCAGAAATCACAGAATCATAGGGGTCTTGCTCTTCTCTCACAAAGATATGTTGAAATAGATGCAATGACTGTAGTATTGCTCTTTTTAGCCCTGGGCTGAAGCATATTATTGTGCTGCAAATGCTCTGCAAGTGTGCAAGTGTGTATATATTAGCATCGCAGGGATGTGCACCCCTGGCCAATAGAGTGATGTGCTTTGTCATTTGCCCAGGAAACCACAGTGTGGCTTAACAATTTTAGCACCTTCTTAATGTGCCATGTTGTGAAAAAGATTGAACATCCCTGGTGAACTCTGATCTGAAGACATACAATGAAAAAGACGAGTTCATAGAAGTGATGGTTCTGTGGTGAAGAATTTTGTTCTTACAGTTTTGCTTCTGGACTATTGCTCAGTTTATTTTCTTTTTATTAAGAATTCATGTTACTTTATTTTTATTTATCATCATCTAAGCAGGTTTTCACACTCATAGTTCCCTTTGAGTTCAACAAGAAAGATAGGTTCATAGCTTTAATGCACTTTTTTCCTCCACTGAAATCAGTGCTAGCGTTTTGTTGGTTTATCCTCTGCATGTTTGCCCCATTCTTCCTCCAGAGAGCTCGAGGTAGCATACAACATCTTCCCTTCATTATATCCTCACAACTTTCTGAGTGACCTTCAGCTGAGAAACTGACCAGTTTAGCATTATCCACTGATGAACTTTAAAGGGTGGAACAGAGATTTGAACTCAGTTCTTTCCAGTTTCTGATATTCTATTTGTCCATCACACTAGATGTCAATTTTGTCTCTCAATTAAAATTCAAATGCATGTAGGAATGACATTTCCAACAATTTGCATCGGAGAGTATAATACAATGTTCTGAATTTGGCCCAGTTCTTCGTTTTTCTTTTCCATTTTCCTTCATCATCCTTGTCTATCATGACTTCTTCTTTTCCTCATTTCCTCCTCACTACTATACATAGTGAATTCTGGCACCCTTCCAATAGATTAGGACTTCCATTCCTTATAGACTCTTTATTTCATGCCCAGGCGACAAATACCTAATACTCAGAATGCCCAAACATCCATTATCCATTTTTTCCTACTTATTACAGATAGTACTTAAAAAATTATAAGCAGGTGGCAGTCCTACCTATAATTTGCTAGGAGGTAAAAACTTCATTTTATTTCCTCCTGGATTTTACAGTCTTGCTTTGCATTTTTTCATCCTATGTTAGTTAGCTTCATCCAGCTGGCACTAAATATGTGATGATCGGAAGCTTGCAGAGCAGTTTGTTGTCATTTGTGAATTGGGCTTATAGGCCATCCAAGCTAGTTGTTTTCTTCCAAAGAGTTCTGTTCAAAAATTGCGGTTTATCTAAGCAGTAGAAGCAATCTAGCTGTCTTGAGCTCTGTTTCACCAATGCCTCCTCGCTATCTCTGTCCTCTGCTACCCACATCAGGGAAGCAAGGCAAACAAATTACATAAAGGAGGAGGCTCAAGATCAGCTAGAATTAGCAGCTGTCTGGAAGAGGACTGGGGGAATTTACACAATGTCTGACCTAGCACTCAGGGCTACACTCTCCATCTGCTCCTGAATTCAGCAAGCTGATTTGGACTGCGGCACTGCTGATGCTTCGAGGCTGGATGCAGAGCAAGGAATGAAAACAGGAGCATTTGGCCTTATTTGAGTTTGTTAACTCTTGTTTGGCACAAATGATTTACAAAGCAACACTTCACATGTGTTAGGATGTTGAATACCATGGACTGAGAACAGGGTGACAAAGAAAAGACAGAGGTCTTGTTTCTCTGTATAACTGTGATTTAAGAGGATGTCCAACCAAGGTTCCGCAATAATTCCATTATTTTGAAATCCCACACAAAAATCCTTGCTTTTATTCAGATCAGATAGATAAAAAGTTTATTTGTTGCATTAACTTCATGGCTTATCGTTTAATATTGTTAAGTTGGAAAGGAAATATTTGCTGAATTACCATTTCAGTTTCATAGTATGGGCAGTCCAATCCTAACCTGCACTGGCACAACCTGGCCTGAGTATGGTAGGAGGTGGCTTGTGGTCTCCTTGTATACAGCACAGGAAAGGCAGTAGCTTGTGGTATTTTTTCCTCTTAACCCAGCACTATGAGGCTGGTTGATCTTAGTCAGCAATGTAAAAGGTGGAAATCTGAGCACCTCAGATAATGCTGGCTAGAAGAAGTTCAGAAGTAGAGTTCAGATATGCTAGAGAAGGCCTTTAACAATCCTGCCATCATTCCAGGCCCTATCCATTCTAATTTCCCCCAGTTCTGTTCACTCCCCCCAGATAATGTTCTCCCATAACTCTCTCCAAACCCTTGCATCACTTGGCACCTCACCTATCTACAGATTTCTGACACCTTCTACTTCTACATGGGTGGAGTTCCATGTTAGGATTGGTCTCTGAGCTGAAACAGGACATATTTCCATGCATGTCCAATAAGATGATTTTCACAGTGATCTTTATATATAAGAATACTGTACATCAAAAGAAGATATGCCGGATCAAGCTGATATTTCAGTGAGTCCAGCATCTGGTTTCCAGTGTAACCAGCATCGGGTTTCTGGTCTGGTAATATGCTTCTGGAAAACATGAAGGACTTTTTTTCTCACCGCTACAATTGTTTGCACCCAGGCACTGATACCAAGAGACGTAGTATCTCTGCATGTGAAGGTTGCTGAGGAGAATCAGAGAAAACTAAAAATGAAAAACAGATCTTTTCCTTCCCAGCTGCTTATGAAAAAGTGAAATGCTGATGGGAATGTGAGTGCTAACAGCAGAAGCTTTCTCCTTGTCAGAAGACCAGAGCTGGAAAGGGTGCAGGTGCCTGCAGCAGCTGTCACAACTGATAGCTGCTGCACCACAGAGAGCCTTTTGTACATGCAGTGCCTGATTTAATGTGAGAACATAAGCTTACTCCCAAGTAAACATCAGTGGGTTGTGGTTACAAGAGAGATAGCAATTAAAGACATTTCTGCCACAATGCTGAGTAGCCACAGATGTTGGGACTTCAACAGCTTGCTCTTTCTCGGTGCTTGAATGGCAATCTAAAGAGAAAACCGTATTGAAAACATAATGAACAGTGTTTGTATGAGCATCCACTGCTAGTGCAAAATCAGCATGTTGAATAGAAATGGCAGGAAGGATATTTGCAAAGAGAACTATTTGATTCCACGGCTAATTTGCTTTTTCCTCAGGAAGACTGTACACATTCAAGATTGTAAATGAAGATTGTATACATTCAGCAAGATTGTATAAGTCTAGCTGAGTTGCCCATCTTTTGTATATCATAGACTCTGTAGTTCTGATTTCTTATCAGATGCCCACAATTTGCTAATGTTGCTCTTGTTTTGCAATACCATAAAAAGAGATCAGCAGTAGAATGCCTTGTGGCATCAAAACCTTTCCACTGAATTTCAACCAGCATGGGATCCCACAATGACTAGATCAGCTTTAATCTGGTAATGGAGATTATTCCTCTGAATGTGATCTAGCTAATATCCTGTTAAAGTACATCTAGCACTGCTGATCTGAAACATTTTCTATCCCTGCGCTAAACCAAAGCCTAACATTATCCCTAACATTATCCTGTGTCAATTTGAGTAAGGGTTAAATGAATCTCTTTCCAAAGTGCATTGGTCAATCGATTGAAATATGTAGTTTGTTGGGAAATATATGGAGTACAAAGTGCTTTTATATTCATTTATTATTTGTTGTGGGCTATTAAACAGTGACTTTGTTGGCAATGTTTGCTCGTCCTTCCCTTACATACTCTAAAGTGCCTGCTGACTGTAATAGGAGATCATTGGTTGAAACGGAGGGGGAAAGAATTGATTATATACTCAGATTTAGATTGTCTGAGTATTTGCTGCTGTCTTCTTCTATAACCACAAGCAAATTGATTCCTTTGTTCACATTTCAGCTCTTTTTTACATCTGTACATATGTACAGAATTGCATATAGAACCTTTGTGAATTAAGTGACTACATGCAGAGTATAACATATAACAGGCAAATTTGTTGCTTTGCTGGTGCAGCAGATTTTTATTAGGTCTCCTTAAGAGTCCTACTAGATCAGGCCATAGGTCCATCTACTCCAGCTTCCTGAATCTCACAGTGGCCCACCAGATGCTTCCAGTTAACAAGATACCTGTATCCTATTACCTGTCATTCATTCACATTGCTTTTGCAACCATATGGGTGCATGATGAATTTGAGTTGGTCCAAAGGTCAGAAAGCTTCTCAGGTGTAAAGTTCTACTTCAACTGAAGTAACTAATGTAATTTTAGAATAGAAAATCTGGGGCAATGGAAACAATTCCTTCCGTGCATAAGATAGGATTGCTTAAGATAGTCCCTATCATCAACATCAGGGGTGATGCAGTCATAGGGCTCAATTCAGAGAAACTACGGGGAGTCCTTCCTCTGACATAAGAACAATTTACTCTGGATTGCAATATGAATTTCCCATAGGTTTTCACTAGATGGTGCCATAACTACATCAACGTAAATTTTTCTACGTACTCCCATAGTTACTCTGGATTGTAGGGATAGTTTCTTGTTTATGTTTCACACACCCATCCTAGCAGGTCAAAAAAAAAAAAAGAAAATGAATCTTGGTGGGAGAACATGGAAGATCCTGGAATTGCCTCCCAATGAGTAGCAGGGAAAATCTGGAATCCCCAGTAATGTGGCAAAAGTTTTCAGATAGCCCAAATATGGCTGTGCTTATGGCCTGTGAAATAACACTATATTAGTAAATGCAGTTGAAGTCATCCTTGGAAGAGTGGCTCTGTAAAGAAGACAATTGTTATACTAATTTAAAGAGGCTAGTTAAAGGTGAAAAGGAAATGAATCATCTTGTTAAACAAAACACCTGCAGAGAATGTATTGCTGTAAGAGAGATGGCTCCCTAAGTACTACAGGAAGATTACAGCAGAAAAATAAATGCTGATTCAGTAAAAATAATTACAATACACTGTCACATGCGATGCAGCTCATCTCAGTAGATCACCATTCTCCAAACTGCAGCCCATTGGCAACACAAAAACCATGCTCATGATTTCCCACTATGAGTCAAGTTACCATTCCTACATGATCAGGGTGACCAGATGACCGGAAAAACCCAGATTTGTCTGGATTTTTGGCTTCATTTTGAAACTTCGCGATAGTGCACATTACCCCATCATGCCATATGTCGTTGAATTCGTACTGAAGAGCAGAATCTAATGCAAGAATCAGTTTTGAGATATCTCCTTCCTATCAAAAGTTATGGTCAAAAATCTGAAAGAGGGTAGGAATTTTGGCCTGGGATTAGGCATTTTGGTCTTGGGGTTCAGGAATTTTGGGTTTGGCATCTGGTCACCCTGTACATGATGCTTGGAAGAAGCTATCCAATTCCTGTAGTACAACATAGGCAGTTTCATCCCAAATGCAGGAAAAAGGCCTGTTGGGGCCGCGAGCTACAGACATGTGCCTCTAGTGTCAAATTGACTCTGGTGAACTCTGGTGGGCTCTTTTGAGCATCATGTCTGGATAGGGCTAAGTATTGGTCTGGATAGGGCTATTTTTTAATAGGCACAGCTGTTGCAAGTTTGGTGACGGTTGCGTTAGATCAAGACAAAAAAATGCAGAATTAACATATTAATACTCAATTAATATGAATTAAAGAACTAGAATAAACTGTCAATCAATAGAATTCAAATCAAATCTCTTTAGCTTAACAATTCATTACAGCAATACTTCTGATAACACTGCTTCCTTTAGCACTGTTTTGTTACAGCCTTCTTCATCCTGGGATGATTGACAGCTACTCTAGCCAATGAAAGCAGTGTACCCTGGTGGAGAAAGGCAGGGTATAAATGAATGAATGAATAAATAAATAAAATAAAATTTCCTATCTTATTGGTTAGTGATGCCAATTTCCTGCCTTATCTATGTATATAAAAGTGAAAATTCACTGAGTGATTCACTCAAACTCATGCACTCATCAACACCCAGCCAAAACAACAGGATCTAATAAGAAATTTGGACAAGCAAATGTATGCCTCCCCATTTGTTTTTTGACTCCCTAATGTCTTTTGTGCTGTAGGCACCCACTGAGAACCAATTTTTAGAAATTCCAACCTAGAAGGGTTTGAAAAGGGGTTAAAATGTGCCTGCAACATGTTTTCACTTTACATTAAAGGATCCTTTTCTGATCAATGCCCTCCCCCAACTTCTGGATCTAGAAGCGTGAAATTTGGGGAGAGGATTCCTTAAGCACTAACTAAGAACAGATTTTTAGAAATTTAACACCTAAGGGTGTGAAAAGGGGTGCAATGCATTTTCATCCTATACTTGACATTGAAGACTGACCGACCAATTCCACACCTCAAACCCTTGAACCTCCCTCCAACCCCTGAACCAACCAACTCCTGAAGTTTGGGGAGAGTATTCCTTTTGTGATGTAAGCGCTCACTATGAACTGATTTGGTGCCCGGTGGTGCTGGTGCCTGGAGTTGCCCACTGGTGCTCAATGCCTGGTGCCTGGCAGTGAAATCCGGTGTTCAGTAGGGGTGCCAGGTGGTGCCCACTGCCTGCTGGTGAACAATGCCTCCTGGTGCTTGGTAGGGATGCCCAATGTCCAGTGATGCCTGCTGCCCAGGGAGCAGTGGTACCCAATGCCCAGTGCTTAGTAGGGATGCCCAGTGCCCACAGCCCAGTGGTGCCCTCTGGTTCCCACTGCCCAATGGGCCCAGTGCCTGCTAGGATTGCCCAGTGTCCACATGTGCCTGATGATGCCCACTGCCCAGAGTTCCCCACTGCAGAGTGGTGCCTGGTGGTGCCCAAGGCCCAGTGGTGCCTGGTAAGGTGCCCAGTGATGTCCATGGCCTGCTGGTGTCTGCCACCTGCTGCCAGTCTCTCACCAGTGCCCTGAAATGCCCACCAGTGCCCAGACATACCCAGAGCCCACATATATTTTATTCCTTCAACGGAGGATTAATTCCACTAATTGGTTAATAATTTTTCCTATCATACCATTTCTGACAACACTCAGTTTTCCAGAAATGGATCCTCATGTTTTTGGAGGTGAATTTCTGTATTTTACTGAAAATGGGAGACAGACTAAAAAGTACTCCATATAGTGCCATGCTGAGCCTATGTAAACAAAAAATAAGATTGTACTGAAAACATATTCAATCTTCTCCAGTAGTGAAGCCCAGGCAAAATGAACTGCCGTTGAATTGACTGAGGAACTGTTTGTGATGAGTGTTTTCACAATAAAAACGTTCCAGAATCTATTGTACTACAGTATTTGTGTGTATTGGTTAATGAGGTTAGTACGTGGATGAAAATCATTATCAGTTTGAGTGTACATTTTGGACTATGCAGGCTTCAGTTTTCATTATGGGTGCCAAAAAGCATTTGTAATGTGATAATAGGCACTGAGAGGGAGAGCTTTAGCTGTAAGACCTGGAATTTAGATCAAGTCCTAAGCCTCTTTAGATTTCTCATTAAATCCTCTATTAAATATATATATCTGCATAATAATGAACAGAGTGTTCCATTTTCTGTCTCTCAGCTATGATTTCAAAGTTGGATCACCCCTCATCTGTGCAAAAAATTAAAAAAATCATATAAATTTTAAGATAATATGTGCTGATAGAAATTGGTGCTGATAAATTTCATTTTATTCCCAATTCCAATCTCTTGTGGCTTGAAGGTCTCGTTGCTTCTAACTCTGTTGTATGTCCCTACCAAAGAATTACCAGTGGTTTCATTAGATCAGTGATTTTCAATCGTTTTCATCTCATGGCACACTTAACAAGGCACTGAAATTGTCAAGGCAAAACATCAATTGATTTTACCATTGTCAAGGCACACCAGACTGTTCAAATCCCCCAATTTTCATATTAATGAATGTCAATTCACAAATTCTCATGGCACACCTGAGGACTATTCGTGGCACACCAGTGTGCCACAGCACACTGGTTGAAAATCACTGCGTTAGATCAACAACTGGGCAAAAAGCTCAGTTCTGGGAGGAATCTCAGGATGTCAACTACATTCCCAAGGACAAAACACCGCCCTGATACGAGGGAAAGTGATTGTAGCATACTTCAGAGTTCACTCAGATTTCTGGAACTCCAGAGTTCTCTTCACAGCTTGATGGGCTAATTATGCTGCAATCCTAAACACACTTTCCTGGGAGTAAGACCCATTGAACACAATGAGGTTTACTTTTGAGTAGACATGGTTAGGACTGTGTTCTGAATCTTTTAACAGCACCATGGGTCCCAGCAGGAGTCATGGTATGACAGTGGAAGCAGGAATACATCACTCTCCTTGGGAAATGGCTAGTTTTGGTGGCTTTTCCTGAGTTGCCTAATCTGTGATAAGATATTGTGTGCAGCACCTGTAAAAGAATGATGGGAATGTTTAATTTGAATAAGAGCCCAATCCTATCCCCACTCCTAAAAAGAAAGTATTTTTCCTTACCTCCTGTTAGGACGCAATCCAGAGTAACCACGGGGAGTCCTTGCTCCGGTGTAAGAACAATTTACTCTGGATTGCAATATGAATTTCCCATAGGTTTTCACTAGGTGGTGCCATAACTACATCAATGAAAATGTCTCTTATGTGCTTCCATAGTTACTCCGGATTGTAGGGTTAGGCTCCTGCTAGGCTGTCCATATGTTGCACACTCAACACAGTGCCAGTACCACAGTCACAATAGTGGGGCACTGTTCTGCTGCCCAAATCCTACGTACAGGATTGGGCAGTATGGCTGCAATTCTGTACACCCCTACCTGGAAATAATTCACATTGAATACAATGAGACTAACCTTGAAGTAAAAGCTTGAGCAGCAAATATGTACAAACCTGTGTTGTGGACAAGCCTGAGGCGTTTGTTAAACTACTTGCTTTTTTTTAAATCTTGCATTCAATCAGAGTAATGTTAAAAATTGAACATTTGGGCAGTAAGGCAGAGTGCACGTATCAGATTTCTTTTGCAAAAGACAGTGTTCATATTAATCATTGCTATTAACATTAAAAATGCATGTTTTCTGTACCATATTTTGCTTTTTATTTTTGTTTAAGGCTAAGGATGTGCACTCTATTTTTTATAGAGTGCACATCAATCAGTATTGAAGGTTTGGGGGTTTTACAACTACTTGCTCAGCATATGCCATCCTAGTTTGACTTAACCGGGTTGGACTTAGATGTTGAGCTGGATGTCCAGTCAAATAGCCTCTTACTAATAGGTAAGAGGCTATTATCTCTGGACATGATAATGAAGATAGCCAGCCCACAAAAATGACCTGGTTGCCCATTGTGCAGTCTACTATTTTTTAAAATAATTTTTATAGATTTTATAGTCAGTAAAAAGTAGAAAATATATATTAAAAAATGGAATAAAAGATAAAGCAAAATAGAAATAATAAAACTATTAGAAATTGTGTGGCAAGCACAGAACTCTAAATGTGCAATTCTTTATTATCATACCAATTCCTCCAACTTAAGTAATCCATCTTAAACAGCCTATGTCTTATTTTAAAATTCCAATTTTAAAAAAAGCAAAAAGCTTTTTGAATTATCTGTTCATCAAATCCATAATTTGACTCATTGTCCCTTTCTAACGCAGAAATTCCATGAATTGTTTCCAATTCTATGCAATCTTTGGGTTAATGATGAAGTATCAGAAAATTTCCACAAAGCCTCTTCCCTGTTGAACCAAAAGGAGAACAGAGAGGGGAGCAAAGGACCTCAATCATACAAAATTTAAGACTGATTCCATGAATTTACCCTTTTTACCACATGCAATGAGGATTTGTGTGAATTTCCACTCACAGAGCCAGTTATTCTGTATGAAATTCCATTATGCTTGATAAAAGAACACTGTTTATTGTGTAGATTGGATAGATTTTAGGTTGACACTACTACTCCCAGTTCAAAAGCAAAACTCACCCCATCACTCAGCATCTGAAAACCCAGATTCCAAAACATAATCACCATAATCAACATAATCACCAATATTTGATTTTTTCATGGAACTTGATTTTTTAAAAAAAAAATTGGCACAATTTGATTTATTTAATTTCCAAGCAAGTTAAGACAATAAATATGGAGATGGCCTCCACAACTGCTTGACTCTCCCTCACTACCACAACCACAGAATGTAGTGCACATGCCATTAATATGCCTGTTTAGGATGTGGCTGTAAGTTGGGGAAACTTCTCAACTTTGGCTCAAAAAGGTATGCTGTCCCCAGGGGTCTTCCCAAGGGCTGCAGTGCTTTGCCAGTTATGATCCAGAAAAGAAGGGTGTGGGGGGACATCAAAATATTCTTGAAAATTTCACATTGGCTAACTGGGTTTTCAATGAAATATTCTATTTCAATGCAATTGCATCTTCTGGGGGGAAACACAAACACAAAAAAACTTGGTTCAGTCCACTCTTATAAACAGGATATCTTGAAGGGAAACTAGACCCTTTACAGGAATAAATGTTAAAGATGCTGGTGATATTGTGCATCATACAATGTTTGGACTCAATACCAACACATTTTAGCTATGTTTCAAATCAAACAAAAACTTCAAAAGTTGCTTCCGCAGCAATTGGGCACTGAAAAAGGGGGAAATAAATGGAGGCCTTGATGTCCTGCCTGCCAAGAAATGCCAAGAAGAATCATGATCAAAATACTGGTTAGTTTTGAAAGACTTCCTGGACCCACTCCAGAGCAATGACTGTCTCAAGCTTAAAATTTAACCTTTGGCTGTAGTAAGGCTAACGTGAACAGAAAATGGTTATACTTTGATCAAGAGGTATACCAACAATTAACGCACAACATCAATTATATGTCTCCTACTGTCACCTTCAATATGTTAAGCTGGCAGTACTGGTGACTCTTGATGGTGTTTCACATTTATAGCATTTTTGAATGTTTTGTGGCAGTGAGTCATGCCTTTGGATGCCATAATTCTGGACAATTACTGGATGGTGTTGTCAAAAACAGAAGGACCTCCATTTTTAATTGGGCACTTTGCAGATTGTCCTCCCCGGAAAGAGGAGGGTTTTGGTTTCTTAAGCCCTGAAAGCTTATGTGTTCCTTGGGTGTTCCTGCTTCCCCTGCCAGCAGAGACGTGTAACTGACTGTGCTGCTTTATAAATGTCTGCATTCTAGGCATAATCAGCTATCCCAATATTGGACCCTCACATGGCATTTATCAGTATTTTTCTTTCAGGACAGACATCCGAATCCATCTCCAGCAAACTCCCTGTGATGCAGGACACACAATTGAAAGAGTGGCAGAAGCAAATGCCAGTTTTTCAGAGCTGAGTCAAGGGAAAGCTGCCCTTTGTTTGTGCTTTATTCTTTTCTCTCACAATCAATAGTAGAGCCATTCAAGAGGGGCAATATTGGCTTTATAGCAGATTTAGTAAATTGTTCTACGCTTTATTGCTCTAATGACTCCCACCAGGAGAACCAAGGACAGGATAAGCAGTGACCTTTCTGTGGCTACACTTCTCCTCCAAAGGGAGGCTCAGGCTGAAGATGACATTGTTTTCCACTTGCTTAGATTATACAGGTAGGCCTTATTTCGAGCAGGTCCTGCTTGACCATCTCTAAATTTCCATTCACACAACAAACAGGGTAAATGTGTGAAGATCTCAAGGGAATAGGGTTGTGGGGTAGGCTTTGCCTCCAAATCCACACATTCATTAATTTTTTTCTGTGCAGCACCTATATGAGTAAACAATGAAGATGTGGAGTGTGCAAGAGGAGTCCTGTTACCCGTGCATTCAGCGTTCCTAGTTGGTCATGTAAAGAGGACTTCTTGTTCCTGTGCTTGACATTTTGGGGACATATTGAGGTTCTCTAAGCTTTTGTAATGGTATATGACTGTGCAAAGGCCAAAACAGTAGACCAATTGTAAAGTGGTAAATGAATCAGCATAGTGTTAGCTTTATTTACTGTGTGATCCCAACTTCTTCCTCAGCTGGTGCAGTTTTCAAATGTTGGTGAAAAGTTTTTAAGAAGGGTGTCTGACATACTTCCAGGGGATGGGAGTTCCACATCACAGAGGTCGTTGCCACCTGTAGTTTCTTCTTTTCTGATAACCAGTGGTAATTTGTGTTTATCAATTTGTGAAACGGCTTACACTTCCTTCAGTAACTTTCCCCCTCTAATCGTGCCTTTCAGATCCCTTGGTTAGCACCTGTACTAAGGCTGGTAGTATGCAGATTAATTTATAATTAATTGGTTTAGGGGCAAGTGATTAATCACCTGAATAGTATTTAATCACTTGGTAGCTCAACTTTCTAATATGGATTTTCTTATTCAGATTTATGGACTGCCATGCTCTGAAGCCTCTAGCCAGTTAACAGATGACATCAGAAAGAACAACTCAATAAAAGAGATCACAATATAGTACTCTAAAGTGCACAGGATCCGCAAAACATTTTACCAAGGGTAGAGTTGAGCATCCTTACAACACAGTAAACCCACTGAAGTCAATAACATTATCTGTAAACAGGTCTAGTATTTCATTGTTTTTCCTCCAAAGCGTGAACAACAAGGTATTCACTGTGCTTTTGAAAGGTCCTCACAGGACACAAGCTTGAGGTGGTCTTCATGAAAGTAGCTTCTGGTGGACCTCTTACCACAACATTCCCAACAGGCCAGCAACAGCATTATAGCTAGTGGCTTCTACATTCAGTGATCTGCTTCCCTTGTGATGCCCATGTGACCCATCAGCTTTGTAAGAGAAGAAAAATATGGTGGGCAGTAGTTAGAATGCTGTAACTATGATTGCCATAATTAAGTTCCATAAAATTGGGACAGGACACTCTGTCCCATTTGCCAGTATGTGAACACAGTCCCCCAAAATTGGGATTGTACCTGGTTTTGGGGACATATGGAAACCTTAGCTGTAACTAGCTAACCAAGAATTAACGAAACCAGTGTCTGTCTCCCCTCCCAGTAAGCCCACCCACCTGGTTGCATTCAGTTCTCCCCCTCCAGGCATTTGTAATGGCACCCTGGAGTGCTGATACTAGATCAGGATGATTAAATGAACTATGATGAACTTCCAAAAAATGTGATGCTTTTATCAGAATACTGATATCTTTGAGCAATCCTGCTTGTATATGGCTGCAATCCAAAGAGCACTTTCCTGGGAGTAAGCCCCATTGAACTCAATGGAACTTACTGATGAGTAGACATGAATAGGATTGCACTATAAGTGGTCTTCAAAGTCCTCAATTTTCATCACACTGTTTGACAAGTCAAGACTAAAAACAATATGGTGTGCTTTTACTGTGCACTGTAGTGCGTATGAACCTTCCCCTGCTTTGTTTAATTTCCTCTCCTGTGCATTGAATCCAAAAGTGGGTAGATGTAGCAAGATTCCAACAACCTGCCCCCGGGGTTCTCCTGCCCCTGGTCCAATAGTGCACATAAACCACTCCAGCATCTGCCATCAATGTCACTTGTGCTGCTGAGTACCTACACATTATATCTCTTGAAAATTCAACACCTGCTAAGTTGTGCAATCATGTTGCAATTTTGAAGAAACTGTGTATTCTCGCATACATAAGCTAGCTTTTTGGTTCAATAGCAGCACATGCCTCAGTGTTTCTACCTGGTAATTAATAGTTTCTTTCTTCCAGTGCATCAACGTTATAGTCATGCATTCCGCACGCAGGCAGGGGAGCAAGTGCGTAACAATGGAATACCAAAATGTCTCGATCAGATAATACAGTTGTTTGCTGTCTTATTTATTTCCTGCTATAGCCAGTTGGAGTAGTTGTAATTATGAAATATTGCAGAACAGCAGGTCAATTTGTCTACAATCCTGCAGTAAAACAAGCCTTGTATTTATTTCACCTCTAAGGGAAAGAGAGAAAGAAAGTTCCACAGGCTCTTTTCAGACCATCAGAGAAAGGAAAGTCTCTAAAGTGCTTCTCAGCTGCAAGATTTCTGTTTTGTATTTTATTTGCTCTGGACTGAAATGTGTCTCTTGAGCTCTTGATGTTTCATTGCCCTTTCACTAGCCTCCTTATTCAATTTTTGAGCACTTGATGCTCCAAAACATCTAAAGAAAGGATCTGTTTGGGTATGCTTGATCCAGTGAAGTTAGTGAAAAAAAAATGCACAAGGCAAGGAAGATATGACCTGAAACCAGGTTGGAAAGATCAAGATTATTATAAGATTATTACGATCATAATCTAATTATGAGATCAGATTATTAAAAATCAATCTAAAAATAAAGAACAAAATGAACTAAACCTAAAACCAGAACTGAATCTAAAACCAAAGTCTAAAATTTAATCTAAAAATTGAATTGTAAAAGCTGAGAACCTGAGAATTTAAATAAAATTATTAGACAACTAAAATAAAATAGTAAAAACAAGGATTGAAACTAAAATCTAGAGATATTAGAACATAAATTGAGTGCCTAACATTTCACCCACACTTTTTGTGAGCTTCGTCAAAGGCTGCAGTTTTCTTCAGTTTTTCTTCAGATTTTAGATTAGGACTATATCCTAAAGTGAAATTAAGCCTCTTGCTCCGGAGCAGTTAAGATGACTTTCCATAAAATAACACTAGAGGGTGACGTGACTGCGAGGACCCGTAACTGCTCTGGGTTTTGCCCTTAGCTTTTGGTTTTAGGCTCAGTTCTGGTTTAAAGTTTAGAGCACAATCCTAACCATGTCTACTCAGATGTAAGCACGATTGTGTCCAATGGGTCTTACTCCCAGGAAAGTGTCTTTAGGATTGCAGCCTTAGAGTTTTAGTTCTTTATTCTTGGATTGATTTTTTTTATTTTTTGCTTTCAGTTCTAAGTTTTAAACTTTAGTTAAAAGGTTAAAAACTTTAGTTAAAAGGTTTAGGATTGGCTTAGGTTCTTTAAAAAAGTTAGACCACAGAACTCAGCCCAAAAAACTGTACAGTTCAATCTCATTATTACTTGGCTGGATGATTCAAACAACCAGGAGTTTCCCCCTGAGCAGCTTAGCTGTCCATATGGATTCATTGAAAGGAGAGGAAAAAGTAATAATATTCTACACTTGGCAAACAATAAAGTTGGCTGGCTTACCAGGTTGTCACTTAGGAAATGTTTGTTTGTAATTACCCCATGCTGTCTTCCTTTAATTTATAAAGTATGTTAGTTATGAAATACATTTTATGTAGCCTTGTTAATGGCTTTATGTTGGCAATAGTTATTACCATTATAAAATCTAACAAGTGTTTGAAATGATGAAAAAGGATCAAAATGAAAAGTGTTTTGGTAAGCAGTAGTGTTTTTGACAGATCTGCAAAGTCCCTCTGTCAGAGGCCAGAGGCAGCAGGTGTGGAAGTGGAAATTCATTATTTCCTTCTCTAATAGCTGCTGTTTGCCAAAAGGACATATCAAGTGATGAAACTCCATCTCTCTATTGTTAGTGGATGTTATACAGGAGAAGGCGCCATGGCAAACTAAACCAATTCATCTCTGATTACTATGAGTTTAGAGCACAGGACTGGACTGGAGAGTTGGCTGGTCTGCTGTGTATGCTTTTTTTAGTGTGTCAGTGGTGTTGCGAGGGGGGTTCAGGGTGTGTGGGCTACACCAGGAGATGGGCACAGAAAGAAGATAACAATACTGGCCAATTTTTTTTAATCTTGGCATCTTTGAATAATATCAACATCTATATATAAAAACTGAAGAGTCACTGACTCAGCCACTGACTCATTCATAAACACCCAGCCAAAACTGCAAGACACAGGTGGGCAGAAGCTGGATTGCGGGGGTCCCCAGGGACTGGTTGTTGAAATTCCCCTGCCGCTAGCGATCCGGCAGCAGCAGGGGCAGCGATAACCAGCCGTGCCGGTTCAGCCACTGCAGCGGCAGGGGCAGCCGGCAGCGCACCTTTAAATTTCCCAAGACAGCCTGAGAGGCGCCCTATAAGCCCCAGCGCTGGAGTGTCCTTTTCCCAAGCTGTGGAGGGAAATTTAAAGGAGCTTCTGCTGCTCCAGCAGCAATGGAGTTTACTCCCAGGTAAGAGTGGCTGGGACTGCAGCCTGAGAGAGAACCCTATCCTAAGCATGACTACTCAAAAGTAAGCCCTACTGTGCTCAAAGGGTCTTACTCCAAGGAAACTGTTGTTACGTTTCCCTCCTCCTTTCCAGGATAGATCCTATTTCTGGTGACTACAATCCTAAGCATGACTCCTCAAAAGTAAGCCCTATTGTGCTCAGTGGAAACTATCGTTGGGTTTCTCTCCTCCTTTCCAGGATAGATCCTATTTCTGGTGACTACAATCCTAACCGTGTCTACTCAAAAGTAAGCCCTATTGTGCTCAATGGGTCTTACTCCCAGGAAAATATCGTTAGGTTTCTCTCCTCCTTTCCAGGATAGATCCTATTTGTGAGACTACAATCCTAACCATGTCTACTCAAAAGTAAGCCCTATTGTGCTCAATGGGTGTGAGGCTTTAGAGCCTCACAGCGCATCCTCTGCATGTCTACTGAGAAATAAATACCATGATCGTCAGTGGGGCTTACTCCCAGCTCAGTGTGGGTATGATTTCAGCCTGAGAGCCCCATCCTATGCGTGTCTATCAGAAGTAAGTCCCATGTCAGTCAATGGGACTTACTCCCAGGCCAGTGTGGAGAGGACTGCAGCCTCAGAGCCCCATCCTATGCGTGTCTACTCAGAAGTAAGTCCCATGACAGTCAATGGGACTTACTCCCAGGCCAGTGTGGAGAGGACTGCAGCCTCAGAGCCCCATCCTATGCAGGTCTACTCAGAAGTAAGTCCCATGACAGTCAATGGGACTTACTTCCAGGAAACTGTGGCTGGCACTGCAGCCTGATAGCTCAATCCTATCCATGACTACTCTGAAGTAAGTCCCATGACAGTCAATGGGGCTTACTCCCAGGAAAGTGTGGTTAAGGTTGCTGGGGTGGGGGCACTAACAAAAACTTAGATTTTTTTAAAAAAAATTAATTTAAAAAAATTTTTAGATTTAAAAAAAATTCCCCTTTAAATTCTCCCCGGCCCCGCCCCCTTACCCCAGCCACACCCCTGGCCCCGGCCTGGCCCCGCCCACTTCCAGGGAACCGGTTCTTGGGCTAGGCTGGGCCCATCACTGCCGCAAGATTTATAAGCATGAAATTGGGGGGGGGGAATGTATACCTTTCACAACAATGAGTAAATTCCACTAGTGTTATACAGCATATAATTCATTGTGTTATTTCATCCAGATGCAGTGAAACAGAACTGTTCTGAAATATCTCAATTCAATAAAAAGTCATAGTGAAAAAAGCAAGCAGGGCAGGGCACTGATGCATCACCACATGGCTGCTGAGTTTTGACTAATGCAAGATGTGGCAATGTCTCTGTGTGCAGATTGTCCTTTGATGTGCAGAAAAGGCTAATGGTAGAAAGATACATAGTAGTTTCCTGAGAGGCTATGGTGAGATTCAGGAAGCTGGGCTAAATGGGCTTTTGGCCTGAGCCAGAGTGTATCTTCTTATGTTAACTGGGGTGGGCAGAGACTAATCCTGCTACTAGGAAGCAAAGGACCAATCTTGCTAGAGGAGAGTAAGGCTCCCCAGTACAATTAAAGAGGTGCATGGGCTGCATCAAAAGGTGGTAGATTTTTTGAGCTCACAGAAGAATCCTGATTTGAGTCTAAATATACTAACATGTTTAATTAATTGCAAAATCTTTATCTGAAATGGCACTGCCTAATGAGCTATAGCCAGGCTGATACTTGTGCACTCAGTTTTGCCTTCACATCTGTTTTTCCACATCATATAAGTGTGTAATAATGGTTCAGACATAGCCCCAATGAGCTATTTTTGCTACATAAGAACATGTGCAGATGTTATGTTCAATTTGGTTGAACGCATATGTGTGGTTATGTGGAATTCCACTCACTGGCATATCCACGTCTCTATATATATTCAGTACTTGCAAAAACGTACCCATATTGCAGGAGGAAAATTCCCCCCATGCACATCATCCCCCCATATGTACCATCCCCCCGTGAGCACCATATGCAACACCCCATGTGCATCTTCTCTCTGTGTACAACACCCCCATGCACACCATCCCCCCATGTGCAACAGCCCCCCATGTGCACCATTCCCCCATCCACACCATCTCCCCATGTGCACCATCACTCCCTGTGCATCCTCCCTTCCAGTGTATCAGGTGGATGTTGATGAGTCAGTCTTCAATGTTAAGTATAGTACAAAAACATGTTGCACCCCTTTTCAGCCCTGTAAGGGTTAAATTTCTCAACATTGGTTCTTGGTGGATGTTGATGTCATAGAAAGAACACCCTCCCCAAATAGAAACTGCCATGCTTCTAGGCATGGCAGTTTTGGCTGGCCATTGATGAGTCAGTCAGTGAATCAGTCAGTTACTTTTCAGTTTTATATACAGTGGTGCCTCACATAAAGAGCTTAATTCATTCTGGAGGCATGCTCTTTAAGTGAAACGCTCTTTAAGTGAAGCAGTCTTTCCCATAGGAAACAACGGGAGCTCATACGATTAGTTCCACAACCCAAAAAATATTCATATGAAAATATTAACTGGATGTAAAAATGATGACAAAACACAGGAATTGAATTCAAAACACTATAATATAATACAGACCACAATTACTGTAATAAAACACTGTAATATTCTGTACAGTAAAAAAGAAAAGAAAAACCTTTATGGCCAAGGATGACTAATTTTCACTAAAAGTGTCACTGGTGTCTTTTGGAGCATCTTTAACAAGGAACCTCTCTCTGTGTGAGATCTATCTATGCAAGCTAGATAGGCAGTCTGTAACAGCAGAGGGGCAAGATCCTATCCTGTCTCCTCAGAATCAAGCCTCACTGAATCCACTGAGGCTTACTCACAGGAAAGTGCATAGGCTGCAAGCCTGACTCCATATGATGCCAGCAGCAGCTCTGCGACGCCAGCTGGATCCAATCGTATTGGCTCTGCCTTTCCATTGGACTAATTTAGTGGCATGGAGAGGGGGGATTTGCTGCTTGGGTAACAGCCTATCCTCCATAACAATCCAACCCAGGCTTTTGTGCTTCGCATGCAGCATATGCAGCGCTGAGCACAATACCATAGTCTTTCAAGACTGACGGAGGCCTGCTTGTAAAGGGCATTGGTGTAACCCAAATTTCTGTGTGAAAAAACACAGGTTTCTTTAGGCAGCTCTTCTTTAGACAGGACAAATGACATTTAACAGACATTCACATAGCATTAGTGAGATAAGGATATCCAGAAAGTTCACCAAGGTGTGTATTACTCAATGGCTGTGGCTCAGCTAAGGCTAGTCCTACACCTTTTAGCAATGTTCTATTATTAAGTTGTCTTTGTATGCTTTTTATTATTGCTTCTTGTTATCTACACTTTGTTTGGGCTGTGGGTGGCGCAAGTGGCTAAGACACTGTGCTTGATAACAAGCAGGCCAGGGTTTGAGACCTGGGTCGGCCCCACAAGACAGGGTGAGCGCCTGTCCTTAGCCCAGCTCTGCGACGCCAGCTGGATCCAATCGTATTGGCTCTGCCTTTCCATTGGACTAATTCAGTGGCGTGGAGAGTGGGGATTTGCTGCTTGGGTAACAGCCTATCCTCCATAACAATCTAACCCAGGCTTTTGTGCTTCGTATGCAGCGCAGAGCACAATACCATTGTCTTCCAAGACTGACGGAGGCCTGCTTATCTACACTTCTCATTATCTACTATGCAGAAATCTTCCAGAGGCTGCATGGAGTTTCAGAATGGCACCCATAACCAGCATGGACCTCATTAAAAGTGGGCAGTAGAAGCTTCTACCTCTCATTTTAAAAGGGTCTGTACTGGTTGGTTGCCGGTGCCATTCTGATGGACCTTCAATCTCCTGGAATAGTGGAATATTTCTACAGATATTTTGGAACTTTCTGTTATACTCTGCTGGTGTCCTGAAGGTGTCTTGTTGGTTCTTCTGATGATAACCCTTTCCCCGTAGGGTACTCCATTGATTCCAAAGGATCAGTGTTTCATGATCTGCCAATTTGTTATCCACTGGGTTTTCCAGGAACCTAACTGTGGGAGAGATCTGATTGTATCTGCATCCTATACTAATAGGCCAAATAGCAATTGAGTGAGCCAATGCTGAAATCTCAAATGCTATGGAGGTAAAGGAAATAATATAGTTTGGCAGCTAATGTAACCCAGACACAATTGCTCATATGAATTGCCTTGATGATTATTAATTAAAGTTAATTATAGCGCTTCTATATTTGAGTTGATGTAGCAGGCAAAGACAAAAGCAGAATTACAAACAATGGGCTTATTCCACCAGTGTCTCCATGGAACATTTTAAATTAAGAAAGCTCCAAGGTGAGTAGAAGGATGATGCCTCAGGCTTTTCCTCTTTACAACCTGGCTAAGTTCTGCCAGCTCTGTCCATATGAGATGCTGTAGCTGATGGGATGCTGGAGGGCACTGGCAACATCTTCTAACGTTTGGTGATGGATGCTGGTGGCATTATTGATGGATGCCAGTAGTATCAGTGATGGATGTGGGTGGCACAAGAGATGGATGCTAATGGCAGTATTGATGAATGTGGTGATATGTACTACTGGCATTGATAAAACATAACATGTTATTAGTGAGTATTGGTATCAAATGAAGCTATGGAAACAGCAGTGATAGATGACCATTGTTTTACTAATGGATGTTAGTGGCTTTAATGATGGATGCCAGTGCTGTAGATAATCAATGTTGGTAGCATTAGTAAGGACCTATGGTTGTGCTGTTATTAGATAGTGAATAACAGCACTAGAGATGAGTGCCAGAGCTGTTGCTGATGGATGTTAGTACCATTAATGAATGGTACTGGTACATTTACCTATGGAGACTAATGGCATAATGATAAATGTGAGAAGTGTTACTAGAGAAGTATATGTTACTGAAGGATAAAGCTAACCAGTACTGAAGAATGATACTGTTATTCATTGGCCAGTGTTAACTGTACAATTGCTAGCTAATATTAGTATCACTGGCAACAGATCTCTAAAAATGCCAGTGGATGTTCTAGATAGAGATGATGCTTCTTAGTTGGTGGTAGAAGAATCTATAATCTGTGATCGGTGTCAATGATTATTAGTTTACCTTTTTTTCCAAACTTCTCATTAAAACTATTTTTCCTCATTTTTTATATTTTTTCAGAACCTAATAAAATCAGCGAGTAGGCAAAGAAAATAGATAACAGAGCCTGGGTAGAAACATTCCCTGATGTAAATAGATGTGCCGTGACTTAGCAAAAGAAATAGAGCTGATGTCAGCAGGGCCTTTTCTCCCTTAAGGAATAATGTGCTTAGAACAAGAAAGCAAATAAGTTTCAATATAAGCAAAAAGAAAAGTTTTGCAGCTTGGAGTTCAGCAAAGTCATTAACCTCTACAGAAAACTTTTCCCAAAGAATTCTGCAGTACCTTCAAAAGAAAGAGCACCAAGCCTTCAGCAGTATGTGCAAATTAGCAAAGTTACACTTGTACGCACAGTCTGGCGAAGGACAGAAATTGCACTTCTGGTCATTAAAAAAGGTCTTTTTTCTTTTTGTATCCTAGATCTTCATGAAGAACACGCCTGAAACCCAGAAGGACAAGAAGAAACCCCAGTCCTGATCACAGTCTGTACCTGAAAGACAAGAAGTGAGAGGTACAGTATGGCCCAGGTCTGCATTTTTTACTCTTCCTTCTGAAACTGGAAAGGAAATTAGGAAAGGAGGTATTGTTTGAGATGCTTTTCAGATGAGAACATTTCTGGTTTGCTCTCTGTCCTGATGATCATGGAAAGTGAGGATCAGTTAAAGAGAGGCTTGGCCATGTCAAGGCCTGTCCCTGTCTTTGGATTTGAGAATTGGAAGGACTGAAAACAACTTCATTTCAACCAGCTTGAAAACCAAGGAAATTACAAAGACAGAGGCTGCAATCCAGAGTAACTATGGGAGCATGTTAGAAACATTACGTGAAGCCATAGTTACTACAGCACTGAGTGAAAACCTATGGGAAATTCATATTGCAATCCAGAGTAAAGTGTTCTTAGTCCAGAGCAAGGACTCCTCGTAGTTACTCTGAATTGTGCCCAGAATGATGAAGTATTGCAAAAATTGCTAGAGCAACATTTGCCTGTTACAAAAGAAGTGTCTCACAGTATCTGAATGTGTGGAAGTCTGGTGTCTTTTTCAACTGTCTGGAGGCAAATCTTTGTTTTTTTTGTTTTGCTCTAGTTGGATTAACTAGGAAAAATACACTGCAGAATTTTGTTGCCTGATGCTTTGTTTTCTTCGAATTGGAACCTCAAGAGCATGTGATATCTCTACAGCAAGCAAATATCACATTAGTTTGTATAGCACTAATATGTGGGAAAGTAATCACCTGTCTCTGTTGAATATAAGATGCTCAACAATAAATATCATTGATTGTCAGCTGAATTTCATAGGTCAGCTAAATATTGTAAATAATGTCTTGATATTGTAAATATTGAAACCAGATGGAAAATTGGTCAGCTAAATATCTTTAGCTGATCAACTTTCCAACTGGTTTCTCATTGCAGGAATACTTATGATTAGGTACTTGTTTTGGTCTAACCACTGATGTAGTTTCAATGAACTACAATTTCATTCAATGAACTACAATGAACTTCAATGAACAGGAGCTCTTTACACACACATAGATCACTCACATATATAGGCAGGGAGTTTTGTTCAGGCATTGTTTCATCCAAGCATTAATGTCACAAATGACACTTGTATATGCATTGGGAACTCTTCATGCAGTCGGAAACTTTGCCAATGGAGGGATCATAGATATACAAAGAAGTTTCTATAGAGGTCACTTAAAATACAGTGGTGCCTCACGTAATGTACGTTTCACGTAACAAACAAAAATTTATCTAGGATTCTGCTTCACGTAAAGAACACATTCGTTGGCAGTTGGGGCAGACACGCTGGCTGGCAGCCTGTTTAAAAAGTGTCAGGGCTGCCTAGTGCACCTGCCCATAGTGAAAGCAACACTTCCACGCTGTTCCTCCTGTGGCTGGGTGTCCGCTGGGCAGAGGGAGAGAAGAGCAGTGGAGAAAAGGGAAGCAGCTCAGGGCTAGCCAGAAGGGAGCAGGGGAGAGAGAGGCTCAGGATGGAGAGAAGGAGAAAGTGGGGAGACACTTTGAAGGTGTCTTGGATTTCAGCCTCCTAACCATGTCTACCCAGAAGTAAGCCCCAAATGGGTTTTACTCCCAGGAAAGTGTCTTTAGGACTGCAGCCTAAGTAGTCTTCATAAAATCATGCACACTGAATGCATGTTTTGAATTCAATCCCAGTGTTCTGTCATCATTTTTACATCCAGTTAATATTTTTATATGAATATTTTTGGGTTTGTGGAACCAATCATCTTGAGTTTCCATTATTTCCTATGGGAAAATCTGCTTCACGTAAAGAACATTTCACATAACAAACATGCCTCCAGAACGAATTAAATTTGTTACGTGAGGGATCACTGTATAAACAAATGTGTTTCATTGGAACTAGAGCCTGGTGATCCCTTTGCCCCTACAGATACCTACAGTACTACCAAAACCCACAAAGGGTGGTAGTAAGACATAGATCCAGTATACACCAAGCCAAGAATATGAGGTAAGGAGATGGAGTGAGAAAGAATATTATTTGCTTGTACAAGAGAGAAATGAATGGCTTGGATGTCAGCACTAGATTGCTGCAAGCTGTGGACAAATCAGCATTTTCAGGTGAATAGATTTGTGCTGCCTGGCAGTATGTCTCAATAGACTTCAAATATCTATTTTCTTGGCAAATCATCAAAGAACAAAGAGCATCTTATGATAACAAGAAGGTTGAAATTCATGTCATGGATACTGCCTACTCACCTTTTTATTGCTTTAGTTAAAATTTAAAACACCCATTGTAAATGGAAGAATGATCAGGGCAAGATTCTTACAGGCCTACATGTGCATATGCCAGGATACTACAACTATCAGAGGATATTGGCATCACAATCAATCCATCTTCTCTCATCATTGGCTGCCACAGGGTTTACAACTACCTTGAAGTTCATTAAGGAAGGCTGCAATCTTATACTGCAGTTGGGCTGGCATAAGCCATGACACAAGTACTGTGCTGACCTGGGGGTGTCACAAAAGTGCTGTAAGGCACTTCTGCTCCACTCCTAGGGGAAGGGTAGGCCAGTATGCAGAAACACGCTTGTCCCTCTACATCACCATGGGCATGGGAAGACCAATGAGTTGTGCTGGCCTAGGTTAGGTTAGGACTGCACCCAGAGTCACATTATGATATGTATATACAGTGGTGGGCTCCAGCAGGTTCGCACCTACTCTATAGAACCGGTTCTTAACAAGAGATAGGACATATAAAGTTTAAAAATAGCCATTTAAAAGTGGCTACCAGATGGGCAGAGAACCGGTTCTTAAATTTTTTGAAGCCCATCACTGTGTATATAGAATTGTGAAAAATCTGAAAGTATCATGACTCTAGATTTCTTAAGTGAAGGAGAAGCTGATGGAATTCATTTAGACTTACTGCTCACCCGGAATCACTGATCTCATGCTTCAGAGCATCCTTCTTGGCTAGCTGTACTTTATATAAACAGGTCCTAGTTCCTCTTTCTTCCTATCATCATAGTTGATTGTGAGTGACCTACCCAGGATCAATTGTTGCTAGGTACATGTGCCTTAAGACACGTGTGAAGTGCACACATGGAAGAAATTAACTACATGCACAGGAACCAAGTGCAGAGGTTCATGACATAATTGAAAGACGAAGGATATGAGTGCAAAAAGGTTCTGCAATATTCATGCACTATCACTCACGCAAATAGGCTGTAAGTGGTTTCTAGATAGTAGAAAAGAGAGCAAAGAAATCCTTACAAAGAGAAAGAAAAAGGAGGACAAGCAGCAAGACCTCAGTGTTGTAGGGAGATGAGAGAGATTACCCTGGAGGACAGCAACTGAAGAACCAGGGGTTTTGTGGTCACAAGAGAGATGGTGGGAATGTGAAAAGCTGGAGCAGAGATAGAAAAGAGAGCACCAAAGACATTTTTTGCCACCATGAAAGATTTTATTACCTCAACAACATCAGGAGGCTTCAAGGGTGTCGTCTTGTTCACAAGTATGGTTCTGCTGACCAAACAAGGTCATTGGATTTTCCAAGACAAAGCTTCTTCCAAACCAACAGTGAGGGTCAGGGAGGGGATTGTTCTAGTTGGTGAATCAAGGTTTGACCTGTTCCTGAAAGCCTGTGAGTTTCAGTACTATCCATATTCAAGCAACTATGTGAGACCTCCTGGGATCACTCTCATCTGACTTGAGACAAGATGGGTGGGCACCATGGGCATATGGACTGTATATAAATGTGTTTGGGCAACTGGATTGCCAGTCACTGCCTTTCCCACAGGTATGCCACCCATTTGTACAGGCTAGTTTCAAAGGTATGAATAACGTTGGTTAGTTTTTGTCTGTCTCATTGCTTAGAACCACTTAGCTGATTTTCAGCCTCCTACTTTTTCTTCCCTTTTATGTGCATGTCTGTTCACATTCATACAGGGATCATTAATATTTCAAAAAGATCTCCTTTGCTAATCCACCATCATGTCATTTTTTACCTTAGTATTTCCATGGTTGTTTTTTTGCCTCCTTTCCATATTTTGTGTAAATGTGTGTGTTTCTGATTTGACCTACTTTGCATGTTAGCATTCTCTTTACCAAACAGATGACATCCCTTGGCTTCTTTTTTTTGGGGGGGGGGGATTTCTATTTAGGGGAAGTCAAATAGATTATGCAGCTTCTGTGGGTTCTGAGATGTTCCCACAGTGTTTTATTTTATTCCCAAGGAAATTTACATTAGAATAGCTCTCTCTCTCTCCTCCCTCCAAGAGTTCATCTGCTTCTGCATCTTATACAACACCTAAAGTCAAAAGCATTGCAACCACTTATTTTCCCCAGCACCCAGCTGCAGTAACACAAAAGGGCTTGATGGCAGGTGATAAGCATCACAATCAGGTACAGAAATAAAATCAAGAACTATAAACCATTTTTAAAAATATGGATAAGCTTAATTCAGAAGCATTTGTTATGCTTATAGTATTAAATATGACCGACGTGACCTTTCTCAGAACCAATACACCTATTATACAGAATTCTTGTTTGCTGCAGGTTCACTTGTATTTCAACAGCATATAAAGAGCAATGTGTCCCCTCTATGTATTTATCTAATCCCCTTTTAAAAACATCTCAGCTAGCAGCCATCATTATATGTCATGGCAATCGTGAATTAATTATATGCCATATAAAATATACTCTTTTTTGGTCCTAATTCTCCTCCTAATCAATTTCATAGGAACATCTGAATTCCCATAATGAGAGTGGTTAAGAAATTTCCTCTTTATCCATTTTCTCCACAAAATTTGGACTGTTTGGAATAGATCCATTTCATGAAAGAAATTCATTTTTTGCAGAGATGGGTCAACTTATACCAAATGTTGCAACTAATTGCCAGAAATAATGAGACATCACCAAAGAAGAGTTATAGCAGAATGACTCCAATTAACTGATAAAGGCCAAGATTATGATAATTTAAACTGCTAGTTCCAGAAAATTTTGGGATCTTCCTAATTTAATACCTATTTTAAAAATTAAGAGCTCAATCCTAACCACATCTACTCAAAAGTAAACCCCACTATGTTAAATTGATCTTACTCCCAGGAAAGTGTCCTTAGGATTGCAGCCTAAGTTGCTACCATATTCTGTGTGTGTCAGAACTTTCTTTAAACGGTCCCCCACAGTCCCTGTCCATCTATAAATAGGACAGGAGGGATGGGAGAGCCCGCAAGAGAGCAGGGAAGGAAGAGGGGGGAGGATATTGTCAACTGTAAAAAAAAAAAACTGGTGTGCCTTGAATTTTAGCACCTTCTCAGTGTGTTATGAGATGAAAGAGTTAAAAATCACTGGCAGAGAAGATATGTAAAGACACCCCACATGTACAGCTTTATAAGTATGAGCCCAGTCCATGAACATAGGGGTTCTGGAGTAGAGCCCGCCACTGCAATGCTGCTCCTTACATATGGTCACAGAACACATGAATAAAACCTGCACAAAGCTAGATCGATGAGTAAATGCACACAGATTGGGGCAGGGCTTGATGCCACAAACCCATTCATCCATATATGCATTCACTTCACATATGAAGATGTACGAATATGGCTTTAGTTACATTTCTTAACCTGATTCATCACAAGGGGTTCAGAGAGGTTAATAAATTTTGACACAACAGTTGCATTTATAGTACAAAATACTGATCTACATGTTATCAACAAGTGGGCAGAAGAAGAAGGAGAATTATTCACACAAACCAATTTTATGTGCTGTTAGAACAGTGTTTCTCAACAGAGTATGGGTGGTACTCTCAGAACGTTTGGTGTTATTTATAGAACTTCTGGACCAGAAACATGACACAACAAACAGTGGTAGGAGGCTCCGCAAAAAGGGCAGAGTCCTGGAGACTACACTAGAGAAAGCATGTTTTTCACTAAAAGCATGTTTACACTAAAAGCATGTTTTTCCATGCTTGAAAAAGCCCTGAGCCTCATACTAGTGTGTTGCATCTGGTCTCCCAGTCCAGAAGTAACTGGTGATAATACAGGAGATGGACAGGTGGGTCAGGCTTTTTTATTCAGTTCTGATAAGAAGGTAGGAAAGATGTCATGGTAGGAAAGATTGACTGAGGGAGGGCAGGAGGAAGAGCTCAAGGGGGTTCTTGTCTTAGGTTGACTGCAGAGGAGCCCAGAGAGAGGATTAGGCAGGGAGGGGCAAAGCAGTTCATATTATGTTCATGCATTTCACTGCATTGGCTTGTGACCCTCCTCCGCCCTCTTCCTTCCACATAAGTTGCAGACAGGTTTGCCATCATGATGATGTTCCCAGTTGTGTGCAATCACTATACAGTACATGCAGTATATGAGTAAGCCTTAAGGAACTATTAAGTGGTTGAGGGAAATGTGCTGTAGCACTATTAATTCTAGCTTGGAGCTGGAACTTTGAAGTACAAGGCAAACTGCTCAACCAGGCAAAACTTTGGAGAGACTGAAACTAGCTACTCTTGTACCACAAGTACCCCCTGATGCATCTTTGTTCCTTCTCAATAGGGGAACTGAGAAAGGCCTAGTGGATGCCACCTTCTGCCTTTTGTCATCCCATACTGCTCAGAGCTCAGATGTTCCTCCAAACACAGCTGTTTCCATTTTTATATGTGGCAACTATTGTTGCCTTCCCCCAAAAGGTGATTGGAAAACAGCCATTGTATCTTCTTTCCCTCAACACATTACCGCTGCGCATGATGTCACGCTTTGGAGCTGTGTTTTAGAGTCTCAAAAGAGATACAGAGGGGCAATTTTCCCGTTTTATTTTTTATTTTACAATATGGCATCTAAGCATCTGCAAGAGTTCTCCTGGGTCTTTCTGTCTGTCTGACGCACGGAGAGGAACAATACTGCAGAGTGATGAGAAAAGAAGATATTGAACACATCCAATTGAGGTCTTGTGGTTTTGCAAGCTGATTACAAACATGACATGTTTCTTCAATGCCAGCTTCAGAACAATGTATTATAAGATTAGAGATATACTATATGTAAAGTTGTTTAGATTGTTGCATATACTAATTGACAATTTCTGAAACCATAGGAAAACCATGTAAAGCTCTTTAATTTTCTAGGAAAATGTCTGGCAAATTTTTCTGAAATAAAAAGTATTTTCAACTAAGATCAGTTTTAGCCAGGCAAAGTATAAAATATGTAGGAGGTTTTGGAAAAAAAAGGCCATTCTGGAATTCAAGATGTCTTAATGTTCCCATAGGGGGATTGCTACATGTGTGGGAGTAGATATGTCTGTCTACTAGAGATATTCCCATCCCACCTTACCAATAGTATCCTGCATAGGTAGGGACTGCAAAAGGCGAGGTTATTTTTTCCTGACAAAGGAATGTTAGGAAAAACATTTTCCTCCTTTGTCAGGAAAAATAACCTCACCTTTTGCAGGTTCCTATGTATAGGTAATATCGCAGTAATCATCAGTCACAAAATCATTGGCAGAATAACTACAATAATTTCCTGAGAATCACCACCTTCCTCACTTCAACCCCAAGGCGCAGAGAAGTAAGCAGTTTTTAACAAGTCACTTAAATGACTTGAGCAGCAACTTTTACTTTCCAAGAGAGCAAGTTCCACAGCTTACACACTGCTTAAAAATAGGCCCTGTGGTATAGACCCACAGAGAGGTGTTCCTGTAGTTTCATTTTAATATTTTTCTTGGTTCATAGCAGGATCACAGTTATTAGAAGACTATTGTTCTGTAGCTATTCCTACACTTCTTTCTCATCATCATGTTTTTCCTGAAGGCCAAGCTACATGTTACAATTACAGTGCAAACCTAACTTGTGCAAGGGCAGGCAGGCTGGCTTGCCTACACTGCTTCTAGCACATGTTTGGGGCAGCTACTTCACCATTATGAAACAAGGAGAAATTTTTCCTCTTACCCCAGGTCATATAACAGTAGACCGATTGGTCTACTCAGATGTGTGCCACTTTCGATGGTGGTGGAGATCTGAGCAGAGCATCTCAGGGATGCTGATTTTTCCTCAGATTATTTTATCTACAGGGGTTCCAGAACAGAGCACTCAAGGATAATGAGGGACAACCTGTATATGTTTTCCTGGAGGCCCCTGGAACGGGGGGGGGGGGTCAGGGAAGGGCCTCCCCTTCTGGAAAATTGAGGGTTGAGAGGGTGCTCTGGGGGGCTTAGGGGCTACCCCTGCTCGGCAAGCCTTAATATTGCCTGACTGGGCAGCCGCTTGCTTCAATAATTTAGGCTGCACAGGTGTACACAGCTCTAATCTGGAAGCAGCACCTCCTGTAAGGCACGAGCACCTGCTCCTGGGATCTGGCCGCGCGCACGTCCAGATGCGTGCACAGCCAGGCTACTTTGATGCTTTGAGGGCATCTTACATGTATGTATCACATTATGTATGTTAAAGTAGCTTGCATGGGTTGTGTTGCTACAAACTGCTTTGAGGGCTTCATACATGTTTGAATCAGAATCATGCATGTTAAAAGATTTTCAATTTTAAAAGAGTTGAAATTAAGTACAGGAAAGCAACACAAGTATTTTTGCTTTATTTTAACATGTCCTACATTTTTGGGGTGTCCTACATTTTTTAAAACTGGGTAGGAATTTTGGCTTGAGGGACAGGAATTTGGGGTTTGGCATCTGGTCATCCTGCATATAGAGCATGAGCTAGCAACTACAGCAAGCATAGCAACAACAAGCCCTGGAATATGTAATGGACTGAAGAGGAAGCCCTGCAAGACTTTGGCAGTGTTTTTCCCCCTGAGTAGTATGTTTTCTTGTGCAATCAAGAGAAAGCACCCCAGATGTCATGGGGAGTTGCACAGGGAGATAATGATCAGCACAGAAAAACTGGAGGAAGACCTGTTTTATCTTGAATTGTTATAAGTAGAAATGCTCTATTTTTATCTCTGTGATTAGATTCTGAACTCTTTGAATCATCATTAATATAACACCCAAGAAGCAGGCTCCAGCCTCAGCTGAATGCTGCATTTAGTGCTCCCAGCTAATTTGGGGAGCATTTGAAATCATGTGTGTAGGCAGACCTACGTCATATATGACACAGTTGAATTTTTTTAACTTCTGAAACGGGGAGAATTGCACATTTTGTGATCACCAACCAAGTCTTTTGTTCTTTATCTGGACTCTTATTAATATGGTGATCTGTCTAAACATAGGTGTCTATTTGTATTTATGAATACAAATAGAAAATGTTCAACTTGGCACCACTCAGAAAAAACCAGTAAGTTCCATGATCTAGTCATTATATAGAATAAACTGAAATAATTCTGCACTGTATTTATTATGTTTTTCACATTTTTATACTGCCTTTTGAGAAGCTCAGGGAGTCCCTCTCCTCCTTTGTTTCTCACAACAATGCTGTGAGGGCACAATCCTAATCAATTTAGGTCAGCATATTTCATCTATATCCCCATCCTGCAGTGGCATGGAGAGGCCAACACGTGTCTGTGCACTGGTCTAACCCCACTTCCCAGGGTGGCTTAGAATCATAGAATCCTAGAGTTGGAAGGGACCCAGTGGGTCAACTAGTCCAACCCCTTGCCAGTAGCAGGAAGTCCTCCTTGAGCATCTCTGATAGGTGCTTGTTGAGCCTCTGCTTGAAAATCCCCAATGAGGGAGAATCCATCACCTTCCTTGGCAATCTGTTCCACTGCTGAAACTCCCTCCCCATCAGGAATTTTTTCCAGATATCTAACCGGAATCTCCTCTCTTGCAGTTTGTACCCATTGGTTCTAGTTCTGCTTTCAGAAGCAGCTATGAACAAATGAGCCCCTTCCTCCCTATGACAGTCCTTCAGGTATCTGAAGAGGGCAATCATGTCTCCCCTCAGCCTCCTCTTCTCCAGGCTGAACATCCCAAGTTCCCCCAAGCTTTCCTGGTAGGGCTTCCCTTCCATCCCACTGATCATTCTTGTCGCTCTCCTCTGGACTTGCTCCAGTTTGGCTGCATCTTTCTTAATGTGAGGTGCCCAGAACTGAACACAGTACTCAAGGTGAGGTCTAGCCAATGCCAAATAAATCAGAACTATAACTTCTCATGACATAAAAACTATAACTTCTCATATGGCTCTTTTGTGACACCACAGGCCAACAAGGGAGATATGCCAGCCTAACCAGGGGTTAGGATTGCACTGTCAATTAGGTAAGGCTGAGAAAGAGTAACTGGACCAAGACTATGCAGGAAACTTCATGACTGAGCAGAGATCTGAATGTGAGTCTTCCAAGTCCCAACTCCCAAACCACTACTCTATCCTAACTGCCAGTAAAGTGTAATTGTTAGCTCTGAATACGCAAAAAATACCAAAATTTCCCTGCATGTAGTAAACTGGCATACAAAACAAGCACTTAACTTTTCTCATCAATGTCCTGGTTTACTACAATAAAAAGATGCTTATTTGCGGGAAATTTCAGAGGGAAAAATCATTCACTTGCACTCTGAAAGGGCACATATCTTCTCATTTTAGGTAATGTGTACTCTAAGGCTGCAATTCTAACCTCCACTTAGACTCACATAAGTCTTGGTATAAGTTCTGTGCTGACCTGGGGGTTTTACAAAAGTGCCATGAGATTCTTATGCCCTACTCCTGGATAAATTAGGCCAGTTCCCAAGCATATACTGATTCCCCCATATAGGATATATTCCCCACATGATGGGGTTACCATATGTCCCTGAAAATCAGAACAGTCCTGATTTTCGGGGATTGCATTCACATACTGGCAGGGGGTTCTGTCCCAGTTTTGTGGAAGAGAATTATGGCAATCCTACCAAAGGCAGAAACACCAGGTGAGTTATACTGGCCTAACTTGGTTTGATTGACTGTGGAAATAAATTGGAATTAGGCCAATAATTGCAAACAAGTAACATTCCATGGTGTTCAGCAGGAAATATCCATAATTTCCTTTTGCTGGATTGAGCTTCTGTTTGAATCAGTATTCAGGTCAATGAGCAGTGATTAGCTCTCATGCTATTAAAGTTTCCAGGGCATAAGAAAAAGATGTGGATTAAAATGCTGGAGTAGACCAAAGATGATGATGAATTACCTGAATCCTGGGTCGTTGTTGTTTTTCTCATTAACTCACAGTAATATTCACATTGGAGTTGGCTGCTTGGATCCTCAAAATAGCCTGGGTCTTGTTATTATTTTGCATTAGGCAGCAGTGGTACACACACTACATGATTTGAAGTTAGATGTGACAGTTCTCCCAAAGCAAGATTTAACGCAAATTGTACATTCACTGTAGCTTATGGACTCCTTGTTCATTTAAACATAAAGCAAAGCAAAATAAACTGAAGTGGTGGGATAGGAGGTGATTATCCTGCAGAGCTCTTTGGGCCATGTCTGAACCTCCTGTTTTTACTGTTCTAAAAGAAGTGGGACAGAGAGGAATCCCCTGGTAATGTGGTTCTTTTAAAACAAGAATGACCTGATAATGTGGGGGACGACCCAGCGCCAGCACATCTTCAAATCCTATACAGATTCTTTCATAATATTTCCACCATTTATAGCTTTAGTTTTCTGTATGGAGCCCCATATCTAAGTGTAGATTGTATGCAATGTTGTGCATCATTACATTGTTTACGTACCAATGTCCCACAATTTTTCACCTATTCCAATGTATTCATTATCTGTCATGTAGAAGTATTATCAGTGTCACAGGCTGCAATCCTAAACCCCAGTTAGGGAGTTGTAAAATTGCTGTAAGGAGATGGGTGAGTTGCACAGGCCTAAACCGGTTAGGATTATGCTGACAATGCTAGAATCTTGGTTCTGACCATTAAGTGTCTGGTCAGATGGGCTAAGACTGGAAAATATATCAGCATCATATGTATTTATTTTCACATTCATAGTGTACCTTTCCTCCAAGGAGCTCAGCATAGTTCACAGCGTTCTTAGGTAGTTATGGCTGAAAAATAGTGACTGGCCCAATGTCACCCAAGAAGGTCCAAGGCTGAGCAGGGAATCTGAAGCTGGAACTTCCAGACAGGGGCATCAGACAGGAAGCTGGAACTTCCAGACAGGAGTAGTTAGTGCAGGCTACGCTAGGTGACATGCCGGGGGTGACACACAAGGGTCCTGCACCTGGTGACCGTGCTGATGGCCCTGCTTCCAAGCAAACTGGCAAACCACTTCACCATTTGCCCCCCATAACTGAGATCCTGCTCTACACAGTCATTTGAAAGTCAGTGTAAAAATTATTAATCTTTATCTAGTTGTATGTGGGAATAAAATAAAGATGCTGAATAGAATGGCTTATCATCTATCCCAGGCATGTCAAACTGGCGGCCCAAGGGCCATATGCAGCCCTTTGCAGGTACACCTGTGGCCCTTGAGTGATCTCCCCACCCCCTGAAGCAGTTCAGCAGTGGTGGCAGCACACTTGATTTTGAGCTGGAGACAGAGCCCAAGAGGATGGAGGGCTCATGCACAGCAGCAGCTTCCCAGGGTAGGAGAAAAACCCAGGAGAAAGGAGGGCACTTCTGAGTAGACATGCAAAAAATTGGAATGCAGCCCTCAGGAGACACCATTAATGCTAATGCGGCCCTCGAGAGACGCCATTAATGCTAATGTGGCCCTCTGTATGAAATGAGTTTGACACCCCTGATCTATTCCTGTCACTGCTGATTGCAGTAAAGTGTAGACATGGGGCACAAGCCTATATATGTCTACCCAGAAGTGAGTCCTACTGTGTTTAAGACAATAGAAAGTGTCCCAAGAAAGTGCGTATAGGATTGCAACCTGGGTGAATATAATTTTTTCCTCCTCTGGGTGGGAGTTCAATGTCATTATAACATACCAACTCTCAGTCCTTTCCATAGTTTTGCGGGAAAGAAGGCAAAGCAAGCCATTTCAACATGTGCCCATGGAAGGAACACTCCAACCTCAATTTTATCCACATATGTATATCTGAAATCCACAAGTGTATATCAGCTTTTGGTTGGTTGTACAGTCTTGGTAGACTCGCTGTACTGGTTGTACATTGATGGCTGCCTTGCCTTTTCAAGCTTGTCTAATGTTTGCTGCTGGATAGGACAATGTGAAGGACATTTACAAGGAACTTGAGACTACTGCTAGTTCATGTACTGGCATCGTTCATGACCCGGCACAGGTAATCTTTGGCCTTGGAGGATTTAATTTGTTTTTTATAGGGTCTACCCACAGCAGGGTACAACAAAATAGAGGGGTTGAGACAAATGCAAAATGGTACCACACAGCAATGGTAACCCAATGGCTTCACTGTTGAACTGGACCTGGCAAGAAAGGGTCAGGAAGCCAATGAGACAGAATGTCCTCTGGGAGAGAAAGTTGGCATAAAGTAGGCACGGGCTGCCCAAACTGTGAATCCCAAAGAAGCAGCAGAGCCTAATCATAATTAATTAATCATAAGATTCATTCCTCAGATTCACGCTGTCTTTAAGCGGCTGAGTTGGGGAAGAGCTGCAAGGCATGCTGCTGAAGGCACACCACATCAGCCATGCAGAACATCCTGTGAATGTCACCTGGCTTAATATATGGGTTCTGCTTAGGATATGCCCATCTCTCCTGGTGTGTCATTCTCAGTCAGATTCAAAGCATTGCTGCCTTTTTGAGAAGCCTATAATGAGAGTGAAATGGATGGTTGTCAGATGGATTCCAAAGGGGAAAAAACGATAAACAAACACATGCAAACACACACACACTCACTAGGTGCAATGCTACAAGATACTGAATAATTAAGGAGACTTTTTTGTCTGGCCATCTTTTGTGGCAGGCGTATTTTAGGCCTTCTGTTACACAAGACTGTCATCAACATAACGAAAAAGGTAGCCAAGCAATTATGAAGGGCCTCTGAGACTTACATGCCCCACAACCATCTCAGGTGCAGTTAGTGGGAAGAAGTGAAAGGATTTTCTCTGTGATAATCTCCAGGCTGTTTGTTTGGCCTGCTATCTTTTCACCAAAATTCTTACACTACACTTTCAGCCTCCAGGAAGTATGATTTGAAGCTAACAATTTTTCTTCTATCACAAATTGGGACCCTAAGGGAAATCCAATCCAGATTGAAATCTAGACTGAAACCATGATCATGGCAAAGTATTCCCCTGCCATGATCCCAGTTTGAAGACAGGTTCTCCCATGCATGCTGTTTTTCTTAGAAAAATAAATCACCCAGCCTGCAATTTTTTAATAGGCACATATTTTAAATTGATCTTTGGGTTCTGGAAAAATTGGGATTCCCTTCTGTCCCAAAAGGGCTGAGTATGTATGTATGTATGTATGTATGTATGTATGTATGTATGTATGTATGTATGTATTCATTTATTCATTTATTCATTTATTTATACATTTATTTATTTGTACATCACCTTTCATTTTGCCGTGTCCTCTTGACTTTTGTGCATAACAGATAATAAACTGTTGCAAAGCTTAAATCACTTTATGGCCTTCTGTTTCTTATAACCATTATTCTAATACGCAAGAAGCATAATCTTCTTCATGTTAGGTCTCAAAGACAACAGGTTTGCATTCTTGCATCATTACAACTCCGTTATCAGTCCCACTTAAGCTCAACAGGCATTCTCAGACATAGTAGTACAGCTTAATACAACATACTTCCAAAGACCTTCCCTGCTCCTCCTGCAAATTAAATAGCTGCTTATCTTCAGTACATCAAGGATATGTTGAGAGACAACTTCTGCCTCTGGTTGCTGTTCTCATCCTTTTTAACTTGCCCCAAACGCTGTCTGTTGAAAAACCTCACACTGTTTGAAATTGAACTTGCAGAAGAACCACTTTCTCCTTGACCAATTACTATGCAGAATACATGCTGGTCTGATGCAGCAAAAATACAAAGATTCTTGAATCTCTCTAGAGAACAGTGTGAATGCATCATTGTATAAGCTCTTGTAGGCCAAACTCTCCTCTCTTTCTTTCTCCCCCCCTCCCCACCATGGTATGCTTAGTGGTCACCAAAGTGGCAAGTCTTATACAGTATACACTGAATTCAGTGAAAAGTAAACCACATTTATGGGAGGGGGGATTGGCCAAACCAAGAACTGTGGTATCATGGCACTAAACAGAGTGCAAATTAATACAGAAACCAATCAAAAATATGTTCTAATTAATTGTATATGAATATTCATAGTAAGGTTAAAATGTACCTCAAGCAAGGGTATTATTTCCTGGAATAAGCTGAAAAAAGCCCAGGATTTGTGGTGACCAAATTACCAGTTACCAGTTTGCCAATGAATTCCAGTCTGGTATCTTGGGGCCTCCTGGAGAAACTGTTGTGTAGCAGTGCAATAATCAGGCAAGCCCTGAATCCATCTGAAGCTCTTTCTGTTCAGGTAAAACAGAAAGAGCTTTACCCCTTCCCTCCAGGTAAAGAGCCTAGAACCTGAACCAGAGTCATTCCAGGTCTTCCTGGTTCCTGAGGTAATGAACCAAGTGCCACCCTCTTGTATGGTAGCACACCAGCAGCTGCCTCCATCACTCCTTGAAAAAAGAAAGGATGAGAGTGTGGAGTTGATGAGAGGGTTAGGCTAGTTAGCACTGGAACTCCAACATTCCTCTAGCCCGGGGTCTCCAAACTTTTTGGCAGGAGGGCCACATCATCTCTCCGATACTCTGTCAGGGGCCAAAACACTATTTTACATTTCAAATTTGAATATATCTACATAAATTTACATTTAAGAGTGTATTGGAGTGGATTACAGGGCTTACCCAGGTGCCGGATAGAGCGATCTTGAGGCTTGCCAAGGGCCACACCTGGCCCCAGGGCTGGGGTTTGGAGACCCCTGCTCTAGCCCACCACTCTCTTATCCTCCCTCTTCTGTATTCCATTCCTTCCTTTTTAAAAAGAAGGAGGGGCAGCCAATAAGGTGTTTGACATAAGAGAACTAGGGACCCACACCAATATATCACCTATCACACCAACTTATCACACATATCAGACATACCCTCCCACATCAACTTATCATACATGTCCTCCCATACCAACATATCACAAGTTATATTTGTATGGATTTTAACAGCCAGCTTAACATCAGCTTGGGTGTTTATGTACAGTTCCCCAAGCATGGGGAACTTGTGGGTTTCTAAGCTTATGGGATCAATTTGCTTTTACAGTAGAGTCCTGAGGTTTACCAATCACAGCCAGGTGCAAAATAGTGTCTCTGGGAGGCAAACACATGTTTAGGATTAAGGGACAGATGCCTCTGAGCCTTTTTTGCAGCCCAAGAATTGTTTTCTGTAAGAACCAGTCCCAAAGTCACATGAAACAGACATCACAGACAAATCAGTCTCTGGTTTTACCTTTAAGCTTTCCAGCAAACTAATCAGGATGAGATGGGGACCTCATTTGTTGCTGCTGCTACTGTTAAACAATTGAAAGTCAAGAATCCTTGTTGGTTATATTACTCCAAGATTTACTAGTGGATCCTAGTCTATCCCTTAGGGGAAAGAGACACCCCATTTCTGACTTTGAACATCCACGAGCAAGAATATTCCATGAAATAAAAGTGTTAACACTCGCAAACACAATTTGTCACTCCTATTTGTGGGTGCCACAGGAGGTGATGTTGTGGTTAAGAGGCTTTCTGTTATACCAGTTTCTAAATTAATTCTAAGCTCCATTCCAATGAATGCCTTCCTTTAATTCCCTGCTCTCTCTTTTCTTCTTACATGCTGTTTACAAATGATTCCTATATGTTTGAAGAATGTATTATAGCTGTAATTCCAATAACCTTTCAAAAATAGAAATGGGTGTTAGCAGTGATGGAGAGGGGATGGAACTGAAACACAGCAGGTGCTCAAAGCGTTGCAAATTGAATACATGATCATGCTAGATACCAATTTCTAAGGGTCACATTTAGAAAGCAGGAAAAGGGGGGAAACTAGACCCCCAGACCTTGGAGCTAAACTAAGAATAGACTTCATCAGACATCTTTGGGGGAGGACTTGGCACCCTGTAAGGCTGAATATTTTATAAAGCCATTTTATCACAAATAAAGAGTGTGTTCAGAGACCCTGATAAATTTGCCAGCTGTAGGGATTGTGGATTTGAGAAAATTAATTTTATGCTTTTCATCCTCCCAATTTAAAATAAAATGGAGGAAAAGGTTTTTCCCCTTTGTGCATCTCAGAAATGTATCAGAGATTGCTCAGGGAATTGAAATGTAATGAAAACAACTTAATCTTTCCTGGGGGAATACTGCTTTATGGAAAGGCTGCTTCCCTTTCTGTCCTACTGGGGTGGCTGCCAACAAGAATAGGGGAAGGACAAGTGGGTGTGCATAAAGCGAAGGCTGCAGAAAACAGTGGCCTAGGTCTGGAGAAACCATCACATTGGATAAAGAAAATCACAGTTTGTACAATATAATCCAAGTTGCTTTACCTCTTCACCCATTACCATGGCAGTATTTACCTGTCAACTTCTGACATAGGCAAGATGGGTACAATATGGATTCAGAAATTTCTTTCACAGCTTATGATTTCTGTGTTCTGATAATCAATGCTTAATTTCTCAAATAAAAATATAATTATATCTTGTGCTTAATTCATGCCTCCTATCCTGATCAGTGGAGTACCTAATTGTAGCCTGGCACAAAGCTCAAAATGTTGCCCAGAAGAGATGAACATTAAAGAGTAAATTTAAAAAGTAGAAGGGGAGAATCTTGCCACTCACTTGCTCTGCCCCACCACAGCTATCTCCACATCACTGGTTCTCTGCTGTATCAAAATAACATTTAATTGGCTCTTAGAACAATCAGTCTCATTGGTTAATTAAGAAAATCAGCTTTTGTCACATAATTCAGTTATTTTCTGGTTATTTGGCTATAATGGGAGTGTCCAAATTCACTGGGTGGTGCAGTAACTATGGGTGCATGTAAAGTCTTTTACGTTCTCCTGTAGTTACTCTGGATTTGGGTTTGGATTAAGAGCTCAATTGTGAGCATGTCTACTCAGAAATCAGTTCCATTGTAGTCAGTGGGGCTTACTCCCAAATAAGTGTGGTTAGGATTGCAGCCTAAACTTGGCTGAAAAGGAAAGCATTAGATTCAAGTAAATACGGTGTATAACATGGTATTCAACATGGTGGTATATAATATGATGGTAATTTAAAATACAAAGTTTCACAATTTTTGACTCTAGTGTCAAGTGGAAGTTGCTGCTCCCCTAAAGTTTGTTGACCAGTGCAATTGCTACCCCATGCACCCACTTAGTTATGCCACTGATGGTGACAGCATCATGTCTCTGTCATACATACACATACTGTGTGCAAACAGGCCAGTTATTTGGGAATGATAATAAGGGATGCCATTCTTTCTTGAACCCTGACACTTGATACAGATCATTCCAGATTTTATAGAGGTGTAGTTTCTACTTTATACAGATAAATTATCTGTATTTTAAATTTTAAAAAATTTGCCTGTTTCATGCATATAATATCTCAGAAATCAAAATGAATTTGTTTTTGGAGTGTTGATTCCTGGAGGAAGAGAAAAACTTGAGATGGATGTGACTTTTATTTTCATCCTCATCCTCTCTGGATAAAGAGGCATCCTTTTAGAGAGGTTCTCTTCATAAATTTAGCAGGGGTAGAGCAAATACGAACTAAATTTCCTCTCCTCAAAACTGCTACTCACCCAACAGCAGGAATAATAGATTGCTTCTATCTAATGGTTAGTGAATCCAGAGGGAAAAGCCTTCTAGGGATAGGTGCTTTTTTGTAAAGGTGTGAAAAGAATCAACAGTAAATCAGAATCAAAAGAACTGCTGGGGGGAAACATCAGGAGAATGACAAGAATAGCTATCTCTTTATCTTTAACCCTGGAGTGTTCTGAAACACCTCCTTTCCCAACACAGACATGAAGTGCAAAGCAGTGTTCCCTTCCCCACTGCCATTCAGTTACTCCCAGCACACACCACAGCTCATTGTGTGAGGGTGTTAGAACAACCAGAACATACATGCTGAGCAACCAGGAAAAAGTGCAAATTGAAATAGGGAACAGAGGCAAGTGTTTTAGCTAACATCTTGCTCTTAACTACAGGTGGCTTTTCCGATATGCACCTGTCGCATGGCTCCCAGTATGCTCACAAAGCCAAATTTTAATTTGTTTTGCTCTTTCTCATTCACTCCCTGTAAAAAGCAGTGCACAAAATCCAGAGATGATGTGGATTAGGATATGACTGACAGCCAATTTAAACATTAACCAGAAACAAATCACATAGAAAGCTTTTCTTGAAAAGATCCATCTTTTGTCCAGGGTCAAAGTCAGTAGTTTTGTGTCCACCATGAGGAAAAAATATAATCCAGAGAGAACCAACTTCAAAAGCCTTCCCCCTCCTCCAGCTGCACAGAGGATCCCTCAATTCCAGCAGTCTCCCAACAATCCTATACAATAGTGTGCAGCCAGTGGTCCAGAAGGACTACAATAAAGCTCTGATGATGTTCACCACCACCAGGTAGGTGAACAGTTAAAAAAGAAATATTTGTGGAGGTGGGAAAGATAAAGAGAAAAGAAAAATACTTGAAATGGCTTGGGAATTACAAGTGTTCAAGTGTGAATCATAAAATTATAACAGGTAATAATAAGCAAAACAGATCAAAATAATTCCTTTAGGTGTCTAAATTCAGTTATCCCTAACTCCAGATATCTGGTTTCTCACCTTCCTGACTCCTAAACCTTCATGAGTGGATCTGGTCCAGTAACTCCTTCTGAGAGAATCAGTTCAAGGCATTAAGACCAAGCAGACTTGGCCTTTGCCCAGACATTGACTTCTTTTAAGTGAGGTTAATACTCCATCTTTATGAATATTTTATGCCCACTTGAGTATTCCACCCCTCCCCACCCTCTGTACTAACTTGATGGGCACACTCTACAGACTATATTTCTATTGGACCTGATGATGAAGATGACCTATCTGAAAGTTATTCCCTGTTTAGATAAGCACCATGGGAGGAGAAAGTTATCAATATCAGGGCTCTGGCAAGAAGAAATTAAACCCTCCCCACCTGTCCTAGCTAAAGGAGAATTCCAACAACTAAAATAAGGCATTTCTATTGTGCTTCTCTTCGGTTTAGCAGTAGAAGAGGTATTGGCCCTATTCATCTCAACACATTGACCCACAGGCAACTGGAGTTTATATAACAAAATTAATGAAAATATGTTTCCCAGTCCCAGAGGGTTCTCAATCTTTAAAAATACACAAAAGAAACCATGTGGAAACAACACTATGCTGGGGTAAATTAGGATAGTTGCTGAGTTTGACAATTGCTACCTCGTTGCCAAAATGCCTCATTGCCAGTGAACAAACCCCAAAATTGACCTCTGCCAGCACGCGCCAACGGGAAGTCCCGGCAGAGGTCAATTGAGGTCTCCGCCCACACAGAGACACTCTATGAGCTCTGTCGGAGCATAATTAGCTCACGTGCATGCGCTTTGATTTTTAAAAAATATTTCAGCAGTGGCTGGCCAGATCTTAGACGCACCAAGCCGCTACTGCTCCTAATGCCCCCCAGTGCCTCCAAGCACCCCCCCCACCTGCCCCAGAAGGCTGGACAGGGTCCTAGTGGACCGGACAATCTGGTCATATGCCAAAAAGCCAGACAAAACCGGCTAATTCCGGCTTTATGGGAGCGCTGCCTTAATTTCTATTTTGTAGTGGCTCTTTTTTGGTCGTCAAGAAATAACAGGGGAAAAATATGAAGATGGCTAAAATAGATTTTGCAGTCTTTCACCCATAAAGTTTCTCATGTTACAGTAAAGCAGGAAGGACAGTACTATGTCCTTTCTCTGTGTGTGTGCTTCTGTGTAATGCAATGTTAATGACTGACAAATTTTCCCTCATATTCATCTCATCATTGTGGTGGTGGAGAGTCTGGAGATGCTAGAATACTACTTTGGTCCCTTTGGGAAAGTAGAACTCAACACAAGTGCCTTGAGCTTCTTATCCTGCATCAAAACCACAATGCCTGTTCACATACTGCAGCAGCAAAATAGCTATGGACTAGTGCACTTTTGTTTCTTCAAAAAACAGCTGAGCAGAGAGGAAAAATATGCTGCAAACACTCCTGCGAACCGAAGTAGCCTGCTGTGTAAGAAATGCCTCTGTGGGGTCCTGCCCATGGTCCATCAAACTCAGCATTCCATCTACTCACACCCCACAGTGATGTCTCAAGGAGACGCATACTAGTGTGTGTTATATGGTACCATTCATCCCTTGTCACTAGTTCTTGGAATCTAGCAGAGAGAGGTAATGGCTCTGAAAATGAATTGCTTGATCCTCTATGAAGTCATCGAAACTGATAGTTTGACCTTTTCAGACCAATCCAACTTTAACTCGAGCCTGCAAAATGAGAACCACTTTTACCACACATGTCAATGTTTCTTCTCTTTAATTTCTCCCCCTCTTTTCTGGTTCTCTCTCCTCATTCCCCCCTCTTCCTTCTTCTCTCGCCTGCACTTCAAAGACTTTTATAAAGAAAGTGATAGAAGTTTTGACACATCTAAGGTTAGCAGGGGATTCATGGGCCTCCAGCCAATGAATCAAACCTTTTGATAAAAGCTTTGTAATGGCACTAAATAAGCCATTTCTATGTCATGAACATATCAGTAGTACCATCATCCAGTGACAATTTCAGAAAGTCTGCTGCCTGTCATTACATGCATGGACCCTGTGGATGCCAAGCAAAAATTCTGAATTGTTTTCTGCAGTTTTTGCATAAGCCATTTTTTAAACACTCCCTCTAAAAGTATTCTCTAAAGAAAAACAAACAGACCAGACTTCCACCTTACTACAGTATTTCACATTACTACAGTATTTCTGATACATCCCTGATGCAGTACCTCGTGAATACTGGAGTTTGCTGCTTAGGGCTATGTACTTTGCCCCATGCTGATCAAAGTCTCTGCCTCTTGTTCATCATGGATTTATATTTCTCATTCCAAGGTCCTTTCCTCAAGTGCATGTGATTTATGCCTTTGGGATGCTGAGCTCAGAGACAGCAGCTGCTTCTCAGTAGGATTTCTCTGTTCACCCAGCCATGCAGTTTGGTTTGACAGATACCCAAGGAGCTTAACCCTTTGGCCAAGGGTCACCTACTGAGCCAGGGACTCCAGGGGGGTTTAGATGCCAAAGATCCTTCAGTTTGCTGCATGCTGGTCCATAGCCAGCTCTGCCTCATTAGGCCCTCTTTAATGACTGCTTGCTTAGTTTAAAGTGTTCTTGTCAGCTGTTTGGGGAAAGGGCTTCTTCAGGATTGAAAACATGGTTGTAAAGTGGGTTTCCTACAAGTTTAATCTCACCATTGAAAAATTCCCAAAACATGGAGGTACCACAAATAATATTGACCAAACTGCTGAATATTCCAGCTAAACAGAAGAAAGGAAGATACTTACAATGAGAAAAATATTGCTTGGAACATATAGCTGCAATCCTATCCTATTTTCCTGGAAGTGTGGATAACCTCCACTAACTGTAATGAGACTTATTTCTGAGTAGACATACATAGGATTGCACTGATCTAATTAATTGGGACTGGGTAAACCTAAAGAACATACAGACCAAACTTCATCACTCATCCATATCCAGATGTTCCTGAAACAAATTAACCTCACTAGCCAATTTCAGATCTTAATGTTCAGATTATGCTGGAACAGAGTGGAAGAAGGATCGTAGTGGGAAGCCTCCAACATATATGTATTCATTGAAAAGTGTGCACACAGTCTATGCACATATATGCATAGGCTCAATGTATAGTTTTGAATGTGTTTAGGCCAGGGGGCGGGATAAAACACAGTTTTACCTTGCACATATGTGTATATGCATACACACACTTGAAAGGATTCTGTTCCTCACCCTGTACATTTGAGAGGGAATTGTAGCTCAGTAGTATAGCACATGCTGCAGGGTGCAGAAGATCAAAGGTAGGCTAGGAAAAGATCTCATCTGGAGATTTTCTGCCTATCATTATACAATACTGAGCTTAATGAACCCAGATCAGACTCAGTAGAAGATGGGCAGCCCAATCCTACACAGTCTCAATTCCAGGTTAGGACTGTTTTTTGATTCCAATGATCTGTGCTGACAACTAAAGAGCAGGAACAAGCAAGCTGTATAATGTCAAATCACTTGATATATGATAAGCCAGTATATGCCACTAACTAAGCTAACTGCAGCCCACCAGCCATACATAATGGTCTAAGTAAGTGCTTGGCAAAATTCATACATACCAGTTTTGTAGCTCTAGGTAGGCAGCCAAACCAGGAGATTATAAACTCTTGATGTAGTGGCACACATGGTGCCAATGACACATGCTTGGCTTGGAAGTTCTGCAAAATAATACCAAATCTGTTGGCTTACCTGAGTTAAGTAAAGGTCCAGTGATTAAGGGCCAAGTCCTATCCAACTTTCTAGAATTGGTAAGGGAATGTTTGAACCCTTTCCTTGGGGCTGCATTGCCAGTTCTTTGCTGTCACTGGAAAATTCAACAGTATTAGATCCTAAATTTGGAAGTGGGACAGACTGCTGCCTTCTGAGATTCTAGCACAATGGTGAGAAGTCTGAGCCTTATACAAAGATTAATAATACATCAGGGTGGAGAAGAAGGAATGCTGCCAGCTTTGTTAGTTCCTTGATGGGACAATTTGAGTGATCTCTTCAGATCATTAGACTTGGACCAGAAGAGTGGCATTTCAAGGACACAGGTTGGCTCCTCTTACAGGTTCATCTGTTTTTAAACTAAGCCACACATCATGAGCGGGGAAGAACCTCTTCATTACACATCCCTGTGATAAGCTGACCCGACTTGAAAGCAGCCAAAGATTATATCAGCAAAATGAAACAACTCTTTTCACTGTACTTCACTCATGAGAGGTAGCAAAGGCAGCCTAACATGGGCATAACATGTTTGAGTGTTCCTCTGCCCAAGACACATGAGATTCCAAGGGAAAAACCATACATCAACCTACATATCCACCATTTATTTTTGAAAGAGTGGCTCCTGGTGGCCTATACCCTCTAGTAGGTTGATGTTGTGATGGAATTAATTTCTGTAATTGGGTCTGTAAATGTATTGGGTCTGTAAATGTGGTCTGTGTCATGGCTTATAGAACATATTCCCCCATGTCCGGCCTGTAGAACTTGTGACCCGGTAAGCTAGCCAAGCTGAACAGATAGCCTATCATGATTATTTGGCACTTCTGATCATGGTGGCCAAATACCTGCTTCTAAACAAAACAGGCAAGAAAATGCTACAGTGCACCTGGGTATTCCAGCGATTTCCACAAGGATGAAAAAATTTATTTTTTTGCTCTTGGCCCAGGGTAAGAGCTAATTGCTTGCCGCAATCAGGAAGGAAGATTTGATGGTTATTATCTTAGCATGAATAGCTATAAACACTCTTCCTAATGTGGAATTGTGTGGAAAGGACTCTGTGTTCTTTCTTTACTCTATACATATTTATGTGTAGATCCATATGAATGTTCCAGAGCCCAGAAGCATGATTGATGCTCCTGAATTGTTCTTGACCTTTCTGTTTATCCAATCAGCTTTCCTGCAGAGGAAATCATGGCCCATTTCTATGCTGGCCCTACTGCTTACTCCATCAAGTCACTTGCCTCATCTCTATGCAAGTTCTCTTTCTTATCATTGCTATCGCAGTGATTTGGAGAGCATCTCACAGCTGTGCGCTTCTAAACCCTGGAGTGCCTCATGCACAATAGCATGATGAGGAATGGAAAAGGAGCCAAACCAACGCACTTGGCAAGCCGGAATGTATAAGGAGGCAAATCAAATGATGACATTTCCTTTCATATTTTTGTAAGCCGTTATCAAGGCATAACCCTTTCCTACACCAATGAAGATACAGTCAAGGTTTGCAGAAGTTACTGGTATTATCATCTCTACTAATTATTATTATCTCCCAGGAACATAAGGAAAAAGAGAAATAGAGTCTTGGCCCATTCATATATGTTTTTCTTTTGACTTGTTTCCTGGGTTTGAGCTTGTTTGTGCCCATTTACTGTATTTGATTTATTGGCTTAAATTTTAAGTACTTTTGACATAATTTGATATGAATCACACTGTTAAAAAGCACAATCCTAACCATGTCTACTCAAAAGTGAGCCCCATTGTGATCAATGGGTCTTACTCCCAGGAAAGTGTTATTAGGATTGCAGCCATACTACTCTACTCTCTTGCACTCTTGCTATGCCTCTAACACAAACCAACTTTTCACGTTGACTGCTGAGACTTCCTGCAGGCACAGGTTAATCTCTGGTGATTCAGGCTGATTCGAGAGCTCCCTTCCATCTGTGAGAGTGTGGGGAGGTGAATGCATGTTGAATTCATAGATCTTTTGCTAATTTGAATCCATGAATTCATACACCCTCAGGCAAACTGCAAACATTTTCTCATTCCCAGCCAATTAAGAAGTGTTGACTTCAGTTGAGAATAACCGGAAGCGTATTCCACCAGGGAGTCAACTTCATATACTGGGAAATCTGCTGATTGGCCAGTGAAAACAAGCAGATTGATTGCTGATATTCAAAGGGAGGTGGAGTACTAAAGTAGGACAATTCTATTCAAACCAATTCATAGCAAACCTACACTGTTAGTACAACTTCAGTACTACAATGTTCATTCTATCCATACCAGTGTTCCTCAGTGAGTCGTACTGGAACCCCTAGTGGTACTTTAGCTGGTGTCTGGTTATAATCACAGGACACGTGCCACCCAGAAATGAGAGCAGTAGAGTGACACAACCAACAGAGGCAAGAAGCTTGGCTCAGCAGGCAGAACTCCACACCATGCTTTTTTGCATTCAAAAAAGGCCTTCTGTCCACCATGATCCTCTTACTCAGGGGTCTCCAGACCCTAGCCTTGGGGCCAGATGCAGCCTCGGCAAGCCTCAAGACACCTCTATCAAGCCCCTGGGCAAGCCCTGTAATCTACTCCAATATATTATAATATGTAAATGTAAGTAAATTTATTCAAATTTGAAATTTAAATTAGTTTTTTTGGCCCCTGACATGGCTATCTGAGTGTCAGAGAGATTATGTGGCCCTCCTACCAAAAGGTTTGGAGACCCCAGCTCTTACTGTTGTATGGCTGCAATCCTAAAGACACTTTCCTGAGAGTAAGGCCCATTGAACACAATGGGGTTTACTTTTGAGCAGACATAGATAGGATTGTGCTCTATGTCTTGTTGCATCTGCCCTCTCAATTCAGAACTGGTGATGATGTCATCACCTGTTACTTCTGATGACACTTTACATAGGTGGACCTCGTAAAGTGATACAGGAAAGGGAAACCTCTGAGAAACATTGGTCTATAATATTAGTATTTATTTGAATAATGGATTTATTTATTTGAATATTGGGTAGAAAGATCTTGATAATGCATTGTTCAATTTCTCTTGTCTTTTGCTTCTAGGGAAATCTCCCAGAAGAAGAGGTGTGACCAAGGAACCAAGCTGACATATCTTCTGCATCGTCTCCCTGAAGCAATGCTTTAGGAAATATTTAAACACCATGAAGGGGTTAGGAGATAACAGAAGTCGCCATCTTTCTGATAACCTAGACTCCCCTCAAGACTCTCTTTATGCTTCCCAAGACAGAAACCCCTATCTCCTCAGCCCCACAGACTCCTACTCAATGGAACCTCGGTTCCCTGCCCCAAACTCCCTCCACAGTGACTGTCTCCTTCCACTCAACAATCAGATTTCTAACAGCAGCACATTTCCTCGGATCCATTACAACTCCCACTTTGAGGTACCAGATGAGAACCCCTTCCCAAGCCATGCCCAAGCCACAAAGATCAACAGACTCCCTGCCAACCTTCTTGACCAGTTTGAGAAACAGCTGCCCATCCACAGAGATGGCTTCAGCACCCTCCAATTTCAGAGAAGTTCTGACGTCAAACATCGGAGTGAGAGTCCTGGAAGGATCCGGCATTTGGTTCACTCTGTCCAAAAACTTTTTGCCAAGTCACAATCACTGGAGGGTGCCTCTAAAGGCAACGTGAATGGCAAGAAAGGCACAGAGGACTCAAAACAGAATCGTAGGAGCAAAAGTAAGGATCGGGCGAAAACCACAGAGACTAAACGCAGGACCAGATCCAACATATCAGGCTGGTGGAGCTCAGATGACAATCTAGACAGTGACACCTGCAACTATCGGAACCCTATGGGCCTCATGACCCTTGGCAGGCAGCCTGATCACAGCCAGCCTAGGTACTTCATGCATGCTTATAACACAATCAGTGAGCACATGCTGAAATCTTCCAAGAGCAATAATGACCTCAAGGTCACCCCCTGCACCAACATACCCATCAGCAGCGAATCCAACTACATCAAAAGAGGCTCCTGGTCCACACTCACACTCAGCCATGCCCGGGAAATGTGCCAAAAGGCTTCCGCTACCATTGACAGGGCGTTGCTGAAATCTAAGTCCTGCCATCAAGACTTAGCCTATCAGTACTTGCAGGTGAGTATTGGGCTTGCAATCTTCTTCCAATTACATGAATGTTTTATAAAGGGCACTCTTTCTGCGTGGCCAAGGTGTTGTTTGCAGGAAGGCAACAGGACTGGGACAAAATAAATAATTCATTCTCTGTCCATTAGTTCAAGCCAAATTACTTTGTTCCTTCCTCACCCGAAATAAGGCCAGATGGGAAATGTACAAAAGAGATCGATATATTGAAAGGTAAATCATAAGGAGAGTTTTCTGGTCTGACTTCTTGAACATGAATGCCATTCCAGTTATGACCAGACTGATGTTTAATCTTCAAAGGCTGCAATCAAAACCTCCAGTTTCAGCAGCCTAAGTCCCAGTATAGGTCTTGTGCTAACCTGTGGGTGTCACAAATGTGCTGTAAGACACTTCTGCACCACTCCTGGAAGAGGGTTAGGCCAGTGCATAGACATGCGTTTGCTTCCCTACCCCACCACAGGAATGGAAGACCGATGAGTTGTGCTGGCCTAGGCTACGGGATTGCACCCATAAACCAGAGGTGGGCAGATGCCGGTTCAGGCCTACTCGCCCGAATTGGATCTTCCCATTTCCCTGCCGCTGGCGAACTGCCAGTGGCAGGGAAAGCCAAAAAAAGGGCGGACCGGTTCGCGCCGGCCGCCATCTTTTTGATAATGCGCACTGCACAAGTGCCAATGTTGGTGCTTGCGTAGTGACTGCCCTGCATCTCCTCCTGCTGGAGAAGACGCACAGCGCGCGCACTGGAGTTGGCGCACGCGATGTGCATCTCCTTCAGCAGGAGGAGGAGACACTGCGCAAGCGCCGACCCCCAGGGTCGGCACGTGTGTAGTGTGTCTCCTCCAACTGGAGGAGACGCACTGCACATGTGCCGGGGGTTGGCACATGCTCAGTGTGCTGTGGTTGGGGTCCACCCCTGGCCCCGCCCTGGCCCTGGCCCCTGACCCTAGCCCTGCCCCCTGACCCTGGCCCCGCCCCCAACTTCCGGCGAACCAGATCTTGGGGCTGGCTGGGCCCATCTCTGCCATAAACTTGCATTTTACATGAAACATCGTTCCTTTAAGCCCAATAGTCACAAGCCCCCCTAATACAATAACTGTAAGCCAAGATAGTAAGGTGAAAAAATGCAATTCATATAACCAAAGTTTTGTACCTTTAGTAGTTATAGAGCAGCAACATGTAGGCATAGGGAACTTTGTCATGCTGTAAGATTACCAGAAGTTACAATTCAATATAATGTAGGATCAATGTAACTTTCTATCTTCATCCTAAAACATTTGGAGTAGGAAGGAGTTACTTCCCTGCCATATGCTTGAACAAGAAGATACATGGATACATGTATTATATTGTCAGGGAATTTGCCTCCCCAAATGTATTGACAGTAAATTGTGGGCTGCTTCTAAGGGTGGTTCTAAAAGCTTCCATCTTGTCCAGAGTCTGATATACTTGTCACTATATAATTTGATATAGTTTTGTGACCCAGTGGTGGGCTTCAGCGGGTTCTCACAGGTTCTATAGAACTCTTTTCTAATGAGCGCCTGATCCTGAGAACTGGTTACTAATGAGACATAGATCCTGTTGTTAATTTAGGTTAGTAGGACACAGAACCTGTTGTTAATTTATTTGAATCCCACCACTGGTTTTGTTGATGTGTGCAGTCCCCTGCCCCCAGCAAAATTATTCCTCCAGCACATTTTGGTGTTGCCATTGGATGAAAGCTGATACATTAATGGCCTGCTGAGGTTCTGCAAGTTTTTTCAAGTCTGGGAATGCTCTGTTTTGGGGACAAAGTCAAAAGTGCAAGACCCACTACTCTGTAGCAGTACAATAACTGAAAAATAAAAATTCACTCCAGTACTATTCAGTCATGCAAAATATAAAATATTTTTACAATGCAGGGCCATTTCATTTCCCATTTCCCATTTTTTTTAAATGTTTCTCCATTGGGGCAGTTTACATGGGGAAACTACTGGCTTTAACTTTACAGCAACATCACTGCCAGTGTCCAGAGCATGTTCTGCAGCTTTTGCCCAGCAGTATCACATGATCTGGAGAGCTAAGAGGGTTGTATCTGGACTTATATAACTGCTGGCTCTGACCTGGCTCCTCATTTTATTATTATTTATAAAAATTATATGAATTATTCATGCCATTACAATCTTTCAACATCTAACAACCTAGGAGTGCACACACACACATACACAGAGCAATCTCTCAATCTTTCTTTTTTCCTGCTCACATAATGAGATCCAGAAAGTACCCTTTTCCCAAATCATTCAGCTAAAGCTTTGTCTCTGCCTTTTAGCAAAACCTTTTGTATTTAGTTAGGTTGAGCAGACAGATTGAAGGAAATTCTGCCTATTATGCCTTTTAAAAATATGTCACCTCTACCAGTTCAGCCAACTGGTACAGCAATAGTGATGAGAAGGCATTTAAATGCTCTCTGCTAAGAAAGGATACAACAATAAAATAGGCACAGTGAAAAGACATGTCTCTTATTAAGAATATAAGAAGAGCCTTGCTGGATCAGGCCAAAGGCCTATTTAGATCAGCTTCCTATTCTCACAATGTCCCCCACCAGCAGACAAGTGAACAAGAGACTTGCATCCTGGTGCCCTCCCTTGTTTCTGGCAATTAGTCTTGCATTGTTAATTTTTCTTTAATGAAAAAACCTTGCCCTGTTGATGGGTCATCTCTACTAGGGACATACATAAAATTCTAATGGCCCCATCATGTCTATACATTGTTTTGGATTTGGTGCTATTGCATGTCATCAACACACCATTCTTCCAGCTAAAAAGCTACTGCTGTTAGTACACTGACATTTCCCTTCTTCCCAATGGAACTAAGCAGTTGGCTGGCTATTAAAAAAGGGAATAAAGTGTCACAGTTTTGAATTTTGGGATTATTGATTAAAACTACAAATGAATATAGAGAACATTGCAAAGATCAACCTTCTTCCCACTTCAGAAGATAAAAGGTTTATTTTGCAGACATTAGTAGATTTAAAAAAATCATGAATCAGGCCTAAGAATCCAACTGCAGTTGACTTCTATAATTTCTTTTTAAAAATTTATTTTTGTACTAGGTTGTCTTTGGGCTAGATATTGTTTTCTCACTTACCCCCTTTATTCCCAGGTCATACTGGGTCCAGAGATTAACTTGAAATATTTAAGCTACAATATTTCATCATTTTTGCATTAAGGATTTCATAATAAAACACCAGAAGCTGTAAACATGAGAGCCTATGTGGTTAATTTGAACTTAGACCTTGATTTATATTCCTGCTCCACCATGAAATTCAGTGAGTGACCCATAACTGACTTCACAAAGTTGTGTTGCTAGGATAAAGTGGAGGCAGGGCATCTATATAGGATTTTCAGATCATAGCTCCAAAAACACAGTCCAGAACTGAAGATAGTGTAAAAGGATGCATTTCTCCCTTGGTTGTGGTACTGCAGGATTAGAAAGTGTTTTAAGTCTATGGCTACCAAGCAACCCTTGTCTGATGCTATCTACTGGTATCCCCCACTTTCTGACTGTTTGTTTTATGACAATTCACTCTTTCAACACCTTTCAGTTATGCCCAGAATTCCTTAATTCAATGCACGCTCTGCTCTTTCAACCTCTCTCTGCTGTTCTAATGACCAAAATTACCCTTCCCCATGTTGCAGTTCCTGGGCTAATCCCATTCCAGAAGGTATTAATGAGAATCCATTTCCAGAAATCTTTGTTTGGCAGCAGGAACTGGCAAGATAAAAAGGGGCTAGCTCAAAAAGCATTTGAAGCAACATTTACAGTGGCGCCTCACCTAATAAATTTAATCAGTTCCGGAGGCATGTTTGTTATGTGAAACATTCTTTATGTGAAGCAGATTTTCCCATAGGAAATAATGGAAACTCAGACAATTGGTTGCACAACCCAAAAAATATTCATATCAAAATATTAACTGGATGTAAAAATGATGACAAAACACTGGAATTGAATTCAAAACATGCATTCAATGTCCATGATCCTATAAAGTCTACTTAGGCTGCAATCCTAAAGGCACAATCCTAAAGACACTTAGGAGGCTGCAATCCTTAAGACACTTTCCTGGGAGTAAGACCTATTGAACACAATGGGGCTTACTTCTGAGTAGGCATGGTTAGGAATCAGGAATCCTAGACACTTTCCTGGGAGCAAGACCTATTGAACACAATGGGACTTACTTCTGAGTAGGCATGGTTAGGAATTAGCAATCCTAGACCCTTTCCTGGGAGTAAGACCTGTTGAACACAATGGGGCTTACTTCTGAGTCGGCATGGTTAGGAATCTGCAATTCTAGACACTTTCCTGGGAGTAAGCCCCATTGGGGGGACTGGGGGTCTTCTGATGGGGTGGGAGGGTGTTTAGAGATAGTGGGGTGGGAGATTCAGGCAGCAGGGAGTAGTGGCTGCCACTTTAAAAGCCTGGCTCCCTGCAGAGCCAGCTGGAGGGAGGAGCATCCCCTGACCTGCTTTCCAGACTTTTCAAAAGCTCCACAGGGAGCCTGTGGTTGGAATGCAGGCTTTTAAAGCAGCCACTATTCCTGGTTGCCTATATCTCCCCCCACTGTCCCCAAACACCCTCCCACCCCCCCCCCCCAGAAGACCCCCAGTCCTCCCCAAGCACCTTCCCACTCCCCCCAGAGGAACCGACCTGCATTACCTGACCTGTTCATTCAGATAACAAGTGCAGGCTGGCAGCTCTATGAACTTTAAAGAGCTGCCAGCTGGCCTTCTTTACCCAAATCAGCTTCTCAACCCAAGTCGGAAGTGCAGGGGAACAGTATGTTCTTTACCTGGAACATGCTTTACCCAGGGCGTTCTTTACCCTAGGTACCACTGTATAAACTAAAAAAGATTAGGTTCCACTTTTCAACTATGTTCACTTCTGGACAGTGCTCCAATCTGTAACCATTCCAATAAATGGGGATCTATCTATCTATCATATGCCTGTCTGTCTCTCTGTCTGACTATTTGTCCGGCTGTCCCCTAAACTGAATGCCTGCTTGTGAGAATTTCTGAGGGATGAGAAGCTGCAACAATATCCCTGAAGTCAGAGGGATACCAGCACCATGTGGCTGCACTGACTTACAAAAAAATGAGCTTTTTCTCTCAGATTGCAAGCACTCTGCATTCTCGATTAGGAAGGGATGTGGGGAAATGAGTTCAAAGCCTAGGAGCTTTACTGCAGCCAAAGGTGTCAGATGCGATTACTCTGTCAAACAAGCACAGAGCATTTCACACAAGTATTTCAAGGAACAGGCAGTGGGTTTTCACTTTGGGGCTTGGGTGACGCAGAAGTGCTGGTTGATTAACAAGTCCTGGTCCCTGGTTGTCCTCTGGGGACAGGATAACATTTTGGGGGCTGACTAAAGCTGTGAGCTCTTGATCCAATGAGAACTCCCAGGCAGAACTTGATTTATTTATGAGCTCTCTAAGGCAAAATTGAGTTGTTATCAAAACAGTGTTTTATCTAAGAGTCTTTGTCACAGGTATTATCAGCAGAAGGAGCGGGTGTGTGGCAAACTATCCCTTCTACCTGGTAGGTTGCAATCCTACACACACACACACACACACACACACACACACACACACACACACACACATACATTGGCACCTTCACATAACAAATGCCTCACATCATGTATGTTCCATGTAACAAACAAAAATTTCTCTAGGATTCTGTTTCACGTAGCAAACTGTGCGTCACAAACAAACACACTCACTGGCAGTTGGGGCAGAGATTGCAGTCGCCTAACCATGTCTAACCAGAAGTAAGCCCCATTGTGTTAAATGGGGCTTACTCCCAGGAAAGTGTCTTTAGGATTGCAGCCTAAGTAGACTTCATAGGATCATGCACATTGAATGCATGTTTTGAATTCAATTCCAGTGTTTTGTCATCATTTTTATATCCAGTTAATATTTTTATATTAATATTTTTTGGGTTGTGCAACCAATTGTCTGATTTTCCATTATTTCCTATGGGAAAATCTGCTTCACGTAAAGAATGTAAAGAAAATCTGCTTCACGTAACAAACATGCCTCTGGAATGAATTAAATTTGTTACGTGAGGTGCCACTGTAGGTAGGTAGGTAGGTAGGTAGGTAGGTAGGTAGATAGATAGATAGATAGATAGATAGATAGATAGATAGATAGATAGATAGATAGATAGATAGATAGATAGATAGATAGATAGATAGATACATACCTTACTGGGATTAAGCCCCATTGGATATGATAGGCATAGGATTGGGCAGTGAATCAGCAGGATAGGTTTCCCCTCCCACCATATATTTTAATGAATCGGCAGCCACATGCCCACAATGTGATTGGCACCCTCTTTTACTCTGGTGTGCTTGCATTATAACCGGGCAAAATAGATTTCTTTCCCTTAATGAGTCTTTCTGCCAAGGTAGTTAAACTTTCAATCAGGAAAGAAATGGCCACATTTAGCACACTTATCAATGTAGGATAGGCTGTCAGACAGGGATCCTGAGGGGGAGAAGGAATACAATTTCCAAGAGAGGAAAGAGAAGCATTTGCAGCAGTGGTGTGTGGGCTGATAGAGGTGAGGAGTCTTTGAGGAGACATTGGCTGCAATCTTAAACTAGTTCGGCTGGCCTTATCTCTAGCACAAGTCATGTGCTAGCCTGGGGTGTCACTTTTGTAAGTGTCACTTTTGTAAGGAAGCTGTAAGACACTTTTGGGCCACTCCTGGGGGAAGGTTAGGACAGTGCACAGACATGTGCTGGACTCTACATCACCACGAGAATGGGAAGCAGATTTTTTTTTAAAGTGAAAAAGAAAGTGTGAAATTAAGACCCAGGGTGATCTTATTTCTGGGGCATCATTTGGAGCTCTGCACCGGACAACAGGGTTGTTAACTGCCACTATAATCACCAGTTATTACTGGATTTGGAGGACAGATGCAATGCAAACAACATCAGTACGAGGATCAGGACAGGGACGGCTTTCTAGAGCACGTGAAAAGCACACACTGCAGCTGTGCTCACTGTCACATTGCTAATCTGGTTTTGCTGCCAGGATGCAGGGTCTCATTTGTACCACCAGATCCCATGTCAAGCACCACCACCACCACCACCACCCCCAGTGTTGATCCACATATCACTAGATGAGACACCTGTTATATATCTAGACAGGGATCAGTTATGTCCCCTTTCTTTTTCTTACTTTTTTTCTACTGATGTTTCTTCCTGACAGCTGCCAACCAGGATGTAAGACCCTTAGCTGGCTGCCAGATTTGGACAGTGATTCTTATCATTGTGTGTAAAGTGTTCATGTGCCATTGTCCACCATGAGGCATCATTACATCAGGGGCATCTGCATTTATAGTATGTAGTGCTTATGCTCTGTGAACAATTATAGTTGCAAATGTGAATGCATGCAGGCTGTGACTGAGTATACTGAAATGGTGAGAACCATTTTCAAAGTCCATAGGATGAGACTGAATGCCTGTGTTCTCTGTACTGCATGTGCCACAAGCATGTTGGCCAGCCTGGCAGGCCGGCTTCTAAGCAGGCATTGCGCAGGCTCCAACGTCGCCCTGCCCCTCACCCCTCCCCAGTCCCGCCCCTCGCCCCACCCACACTCCCTGACCCTGGCTGGCCCCTCCCACTTCCAGCGTACCGGATCTTGGGATGGGGCCAGCCCATCTCTGCCCATGTCCCCAGCTTGAGGTAAATGTAAAAGTAGTAGTATGACCAGCATGATGAGTGGAGTATTTGCCACACTGCAAAATGTTTTGGGGGCAGGGAAAATGCAGTAAGCAAAAAAGGAAGGGTCCTCTATGTGTGCGATACCCAGTGCTTTTTTCGGGGGGGGGGGGGGGAGGTGCCAGTACTCACCACAGTGGGCCATCCTCATATGACTGATTAGCTGCTGGGGGGTGGGGGGGAGGACAAACAGAATTACTACTGTGGCAGGGGCAGATGGAAAAAGATGCCGGTACTGAGTGCCAGTGAAAAAGCCCAGGCAACACTGTACTTGGTCTTTAAAGCAATTTTTCACTGATTTGGTATAGTGGATAATAAGGCATGATCTACCTGAATGAATGAATGAATGAATGAATGAATGAATGAATAAATAAATAAATAAATAAATAAATAAATAAATAACCATATTACTAAGGGGGGAAAGCCAAGTAAATTGCTTTGTGTGAAGAAGTTGAAGAGAAGAGGGAACATGTCCCTTTTGATGAAGCAGGTATGCTAGTGCTACCTGGATGCTGTGCTGAGGTAGTTCGACTGTTTGCCCCCACTATTGCTCTCATAGCACAGCAGAGCAAGACAACTTGCACAGGCCTACTTGCCTTGACAGCAATAAACATTTTGTTTCTGACGATGAAAAAAGCACAATTTTATCCTTTTTCATTTCATTCCCTGAAAAATATCAGAAAGAGTGGTTTTCCACAAGCACAAGTAATGCCTACAAGAAATACCTAATATATCTATTCCAGTTCCCCAATACTTCACACATGCTATATTATATATTTTGCATTGGACAGCCATCTTACATGTTCTCTTACCCAGTTCAAATTTTTTTATTCCTCTCTGATATATTCTATGCAACTTCAGAACGTCCTCCCCTGCCAACGCATTGCAGCTGAATTATAACAGGCATAAGTGGAATAATTCTGAATATGATGTATATATTCATTTATTTTATTGTTGTGCTCTGTTCTTTCTCCGAGGAAGTCAGAATGGCTTGAAAGCATTATGTTATTCATTGCTATGACTGTATCAAAATCTGTGGTGTGGCCTCATCTGGAATGCAGCATACAATGTCTCCTCAAAAAGAAAGATCTTGCAGAACTGGGAAGGTTCAGGAAGGCCAACCAAATGTTCAAAGGGTTGGAGCATCTTTTCCTCTAAGGAAAGGCTGAAGCTTTTGAAGTTTATAACTCAGAAAAATATTATTAGCTATAAGAGAGGTTTATACAATTATGAATTGTGTAACAAGACATTTTTAATTTCTTTCACAACATTAGCACTTGTGTCCGCGTAATGAAATGTTTTGATCAACAAAAGAAACTATTGCTTCACTCTTGTATAATTAACTTAAGGAACTTACTGTCACAAGATGTAGTGATGACCACTATTTTAGGAGAATTTAAATGAGTTTGAAAAAGTAATGGAGAACCTAGCTGTAATATCAGTTATACTGAGCCTGTGCTGAATGTTCAGCTCGGTACCACATACTGAAAACAAACAACAAGGCAAGGTATGTATGCTCAAGAAGCAAGTCCTAAAATGTTCCATGGAGCTTTTTACCAGGTACATTTCAATCCTATGCACACTTTTCTGGAAGTCCATTGATCAGAGTGGGTCTGTCTGAGTAAATATGCATCAAATAGCTTTCTAATGAAACTGTTAGCCTATCTAACAATGTTTTTTAATGTCAGTCAGAATATGTCTATATTACAGGCATATATATATATATATATATATATATATATATATATATATATATATATATATATATATATATATATATATATATATAATCATGAGATACCATGAGTAAGCGTGACTTATGAGTCAGATAGCATCCTGCATTGAAACCTGGAAGTTGTAGTTCTTACAGTTGCAACTGTATTTGTAGTGTGAGACTAGCGCCACGATGGTATAGTGGTTACAATGTTGGATTAAGACCTAGAAGATCCAGGTTCAAATCCATCCTTGGCTTTGAAGGTTTCTGTGTGACTTTGGGCCAATCATTCACTCTTAGCTGCACCTACCTTACAGGTTAGTTGTGAAGAAGACAGGAGGGGAAGAAGTAAAACTTTGTAAGCTTCCCTGCATATTTGCATTGGCGTGAGAAAGCCAGGGTATAAATGCCTTAAATAAACAAATAGTATAGGAAGTGTTCTGATAATTGTTAAAGATTCCAGGGTCACCTCACTGGATTCAAGTTCTTAACTATTTGGCATCTTGGGACCATTGTGCATGTAAATTGTATGGTGGTAATGGTTGTTTGGTGGTGGGCACACTCCATGTATCTGTGGTATGGAGATACCCCTTTCTTAGATTCTCATCCATGGATTGGATGTTCATGGTTTACTGAACAGCCGCATGTTCATGGTTTACTGTTTATGGCTGCAAACCTGTATACAGTATAGATGGTGTACAGGGGCACATTTTATTTCATTCCAGCCAAAATTCTTCATAAAACATGCAGAGAGGCCTATCCTTAACTCCCTCTGCAAGTTGACTCCAGTTGATAAAAGATTTGCAGAGCCACTCTTTTTTGTGCATGCCCTCAATCCGGAAGGTAGATTTTCCGCTTTGCTGCATCTCCATTTTCCTTAACGCTCTGTTTATTTGGGTGATCAGGGAATGCTCCTGGCACGTTAATGTGTGCCTGTGAGGGATTCTGTGCAATCCAAAGTTCTTCCTTCTTCAACCCACTCATTATCCTAAGATGGAAATAATGGGCGAATAATAACTTCTTCCAAAGCATACATTTCCTGAGCAGAATAATAGTCAAAAAAGTGTTGAGTTTTCAGAGTTGATTGGTCAGCCAAGCATTCATTGAAGGCATATAATCAGTAGTACATGAATTTTAAGAACATAGTACAAAGTTTTAAAACTGCTGAGGTTTGAGGTTTCTGGCCTGTAAAGCAAACTTTTAGAGGATGTCCTTAATGATACCGTTCATTCACTGTTTCATAAGCATTTCATACCATGTCCCAAGAGGACTTGTGACTGTGTGGCCAAAATGGTCTTACCAATCTTAAAGGTTGTTACTCTTGTTAAGGTTGGCTTGATGCCCAAGCTTGAGGCTGTTTCAGATTTCAGGGTGCTCTTGGACTTCTACATTGATGGGCCCTGAGAATGTCACAGTACCACAACAAAGAGATTGTGGACGCATAGGTGACGTGTAATGAGCCCTTCTGAAGGCCATGGGCACTTAGTAACTTCCTCAAAATGCTGACACCTGTCACTGACCCTGGCCCAAGCAACCAAGAGGTTGATTCAGTTGCCACGCTACGGATCTCATAGTACAGTCATTTGATAGGGCAAAATGTGTCGGGCCAATCCTGCTTTCTGCTACCTTGCATACTGCATGCTTATATCATGTTTGTCCCTTGAGCCTCATCACTTATGTCTTATGTTTTTCCCTTGAGACTCATCACTTTATCTTCAATAAACCTCCCTTGTTTTCCAGTCTGCTGGTTTTCATGGTCCCCTGCCAAGCTTATCAGCAGAATCCATGCCCATCTGACCAGCAATCCCATTCCTGATCTAAACCTAAACCTCCTTAACAGCACAATCCAGAGCAACTAATCTGTCCACATAAGAGCCCTTGGATTGCCCTATCTATCACTAGGGTGGAGCAACTGCAAGATGCTCCAGCCCAGTTACTCTGGAAAAGGCTTAGGGCAGAGCAAGGCAACATAGGGTGTCGTCAGAGAGGTGGACCTGCTCTGCCCTAACTGGGGCAGCCTAGGCAGCTCAGGAGAGGCATGTTGAGGGCATCTTTAGCATTGCCTAGGGCAGAGCAGTTATCCTGTATCCAGAGCCTGTTTCCAAGGCAGAAATGCCCTCTTCCAGCTCCTTAGAGTTATACCACCTCAGGAGCAGGTATAGTAATGAGTAGACCCATAGGGGTCCATGATAAGGCCCAAGTAAGAGTGGCAGTGTTGACCAAAAATCTGAGTTCTTGGCCAGCCTAGCTGCAACCCCTGCCTCTCAACCTCAGGAAATGGAACAAACTACGGCTGCCCACAAACCTCAGGATAATGCAGGCCACTCCACTTGTATTCACTGTAGAATGTACTGGCATCTCATCAGGGACTCCTTATAAGGCAGGCACCCAGTGGCGTCACCAGACTGGTCTGGCTGGTGTGGGCTGCATTGGGTGCTGCGCTCCGTATGGGGTGATGCGCCAGAAGAGTTTGACTGTCCTTTGGCAGTCCCCCAGTGTCAGCACACCCATTCAGGCCTGCTCCAAGGTGGAGCAGCAGCCAGAAGCTGCCACTTGTCCTCAGAGCTGGCCTGAATGGCAGCTGAGGTGCACTGCGCAGAAACACACGGAGCATGCCGAACAGCTTCAGAGGAGACTTCCTTAGAGCGGAGGAAGTCCACACATCTGCATGGCCATTCGGCCTCAGGAGGCGGAGCGGCAGCTGAATGGCTTCAGAAAGAGTACTGCACAGGCACCAACTCTGATGCCTTCACAGTCTCCTCTGAAGCGAAAAGGCTTCAGAAAAGTATTGTGCAAGTGTCAGAGATGGTGCCTGTGCAGTACTCTTTCTGAAGCCAGTTGGCTTCAGAAATAACTGCACAGGCGCCAACTTTGGCGACTGCGCAGTCCAGGTAGGGGGGGTGCGCGCATCCCAGGGGTGACGCACAGACTTCCGCACTGGGTGATGCGCAGAGTCGTGTCACCACTGTAGACACCACAGCTGTTCCTTGTTCAGTGTGATCTGACGGTTGTCTCCCCAGGAGCAAGTCCTCCCCATGTGTCAATTAGCATTCTGTGGAGCAGTTAGGGCAGCCCAGGCTTCCTGACTCTCTGGATGCAACATAACTTTCTGCTCTGGATGCAGAATAGTTAGGAGAGAGCAGTTAGGGCAGAACAGGCTGAACTTGCTCTGGATTGTGCCCTTAACCTCCATAAACCTCCCTTGTTTTCCAATCTGCTAATTGTCATGGTCCCCTGCCAAGCTTATCAACAGAATCCATGCCCATCTGACCAGCAATCCCATTCCTGATCCCATATTCCTAAACCTCCATAAACCTCCCTTGTTTTCCAGTCTGCTGATTGTCATGGTCCCCTGACAAGAATCCATGCCCTTCTGATCCATGCTATCAACAGAATCCATGCCCATCTGATCAGCAATCCCATATTCCTGATCAATGAAAGAAACTGTAGGGCGATTCCCCTTTTCCATAGACATTCAATCTGATTAAGTATTCTTTGACTATGAAAAAACATATTCTGTGGGAGTTTACTGAATGAAATGGCCAAAATGATCAGAAAAAATACCAAGGGCGCAATCCAGAGTAACTACGGGGAGTCCTTGCTCCGGTGTAAGAACAATTTGCTCTGGATTGCAGTATGAATTTCCCATAGGTTTTCATTAGGTGGTGCAGTAACTACAGGTACACGTAATGTCTCTTACGTGCTCCCGTAGTTACTCTGGATTGTAGGGCAAGTCAACCAAATGAGGCAAATTAATTATCTATCAACCAACACCTACATAATATATAAATAGTCATTGGTTTAAAAGTTTTAGCAGGTGTTTGTCAGATGCCTCTCAGCATCTTTTATATTTCCAGGAAATAATCAAGGCAAGTCAAATATGTTGTTGTATATGTTTTCCAGGAAAAGGAAAAGGGTACATATAAGTGTTTCTTGGAAACAAAAAAAATTTTTTTACAGTTCTATGAAAGTTACCAATTAATAGGAAACGAAAATTGGAAGACCCCGTAAGTGATAGAAATGAAAATAAAACCAAATTTTGGCCATTTGGATTCAAAATAAAGGAATTCCTTTTTATGGAGTTCCTGCTAACTTGGCATAGAAGTCCACAGAAAACCATTTTTTCCTGTGAGATCTCATTTTTTTGCAAGGGAAAGCAACCATTTCCCCCCAATCATAGTTTTTTTTTCTCCCCATGATTGTTGCTGGGGCCTCTTCTGCAGTATAGAAATTTTCTTTGTCCTTGTTGTTACTGATGATATCAGAATTTGATCTCTTGAATTCATGCTTAAATATGTTAATCCACATAATAAAAAGTTGTGGTTTGGGAGCATTTAGGAATGGGCCAATCAGCATTAAAAGTGCTAAGCTGCACCTCATTCAAGCCTCTGGGGTGATTTCTAAGTTACATTTGGCCTACAACACATCATATGCAGCAGTAGCTATATGGAGCAGTATGAAGCAGTAGCTATATATTAGATAATTATAGCCAATCGTATTTTTCTGGAAAATAGGTGCCGGTACTTACCTGCTGGTACTCAGATTCTCACCCCTAGGTGCCCCAAGTACTCACCTGTGTTTATGTATTTGTGTCTATTTGTGGGTTTTCCGATTCTCACCCACAGAGGTGCCAGTACTCACTCAGAGATGCTGGAACTCCATACGGGTGCATACCCCCTGAAAAAGATCCTGAGCATAGCCCACTGCATAGTGATAATTGCGGCAGAATTGCTCTGGTATTTGAATGCAAGTGACCCAACAATATAGACTAGACTGAAAATAGAATTATTTCATAATTTCACAGTCCTTTGGATTTTGCCAACAAGCAGTAACATAGCTGGGGCTTTCCACACTCCATTTCACCCCTAGGTGCCCCCAAGTGCCCTGGAAGTAACCACCATCCTAGAGTATCACTCAGCCATCAGTAGATGCAAGGAAGGAGCACTTTGTTGCCATCCTCATAGGAAACCACAAAGAGTTGCCCAGGACCAGTGGTGGGCTCCAGCAGTTTCACACCTACTCTATAGAACCAGCTGCTAACGAGGGATAGGACATATAAAGTTTAAAAATAGCCATTAAAATGTAGCTTCCAGATGGGCATAGAACCAGTTGTTAATTTCTTTGAATCCCCTCCCTGCCCAGTGCCATGTGGTACAGTGAACCCCCCTCTGCTATGCCACTGCCAGCAAGTGCAGCTTTTTGTGTCATTGCGCTGGTAGGGTGAGAAAAGCTACAATTTGGGAAATGCATTATTTCCTTAACTGTTATAGACACAGGAGCCTTGTTCTCTAATTGCACTTCATCATCTTGTGACACACTTCAAGAATTGGCTTATTATCTACATTATGTGTACTTACATTTACAGTATGTATATCTGCTTGTATGTGCCTGTTGATTATGTGCAATGACAGTTTATCAGACTCTTTTGTACTACAGAAAATATGATTTGAAGTGAAGCGCATGCACGCTTAATATTAATGGAGGCTATTCTTTGAAAATTCACATCACTGGAGGAGAAGCAGTCATAAGTGGGTTTAGAGGGGGTCAGGGATGCTAAAGCTCAGTATGAGCTGAGGCTGGCCAGGGGAGTCAAAGATAACAAAAAGAGCTTCTTTAGATATGCCCAAAGGAACAGGAGGAGAGACGAGGGGCTGGGGCTGCTCTTGGACAAGGATGGACAACAGGTGTCTGGAAACCAGCAGAAGGTGGAGCTGCTCAACTCCTACTTTGCATCCGTCTATTCACAGAAGGAGGGCTGTGCAAATGGGGGTGCGGGATCATTGACTGATTCGGGGATGTGTTTACATCCCCTAAGAGGTAATGAAAACATGGATGGTGCAGAACAGCAGATTAAGATTGACAGAGAACTGGTTCGGAACCACTTAACTGGCCTAAATGAATTCAAGTCATTTGGACCGGATGAGCTGCATCCTCGAGTTCTTAAGGAACTGGCAGATGTCCTTGCAGAGCCTCTGTCGATCATCTTTGAGAAATCCTTGAGGAGTGGAGAAGTGCCACTGGACTGGAAGAGGGCAAATGTAGTCCCAATCTTTAAGAAGGGGAAAAAAGAAGACCCGGGAAATTATAGACCAGTCAGTTTGACTTCAATCCCGGGCAAGATATTAGAGCAAATCATAAAACACACAATTTGTGCACATCTAGACAAGTACTCGGTGATCAAAACAAACCAGCATGGATTTACCAAGAATAAATCTTGCCAGACAAATCTGATCTCCTTTTTTGATCGGGTTACGAGCTTACTGGACAGTGGCAATGCTTTGGATGTCATTTATCTTGACTTCAGCAAAGCATTTGACAAGGTCCCACATGACTTTTTAATTGGAAAGTTGGATAAATATGGGCTAGATGGGGCAATTGTTAGGTGGATCTGCAACTGGCTCGATGGCCGCACTCAAAGGGTTCTGTGTCAACCTGGAGGTCAGTTTCAAGTGGGGTACCCCAAGGCTCTGTCTTGGGACCGGTTCTCTGTAACATTTTCATCAGTGACTTGGAGGAAGGGATACGGGGGAGCCTGATCAAATTTGCAGATGACACCAAACTGGGAGGAGTAGCAAACACATCAGAAGATTGGAGAAACCTCCAGGAGGATCTGGATAAACTGGAATCCTGGGCTGTAACAAACAGAATGAATTTCAACAGGGAGAAGTGCAAGGTTCTGCACTTAGGCAATAAAAACCAAAAACATAGGTATAAAATGGGGGATACTTGGCTTGGCAGCACAACATGTGAGCGGGATCTTGGAGTCACCGTGGATCACAAGCTGAACATGAGTCAGCAGTGTGATGTGTCTGCAAAGAAGGCAAATGCCGTTTTAGGTTGCATTAAGAGGACTGTAGCTTCCAAGTCACGAGAAGTTATAGTTCCTCTTTATTCAGCATTGGTCAGACCTCACCTTGAGTACTGTGTTCAGTTCTGGGCACCTCACTTTAAGAAAGATGCAGCCAAACTGGAGCAAGTCCAGAGGAGAGCGACAAGAATGATCAGTGGGATGGAAGGGAAGCCCTACGAGGAAAGGTTGGGGGAACTTGGGATGTTCAGCCCGGAGAAGAGGAGGCTGAGAGGAGACATGATTGCCCTCTTCAGATACCTGAAGGGCTGTCATAGGGAGGAAGGGGCTAATTTGTTCATAGCTGCTTCTGAAAGCAGAACTAGAACCAATGGGTACAAACTGCAAGAGAGGAGATTCCGGTTGGAAATCCGGAAAAAATTCCTGACGGTGAGGGCGGTTCGAAAGTGGAACAGATTGCCAAGGGAGGTGGTGGACTCTCCCTCACTGGGGATCTTCAAGCAGAGGCTCGATGAGCACCTGTTGGAGATGCTCTAGGGGGAATTCCTGCTGCAGGCAGGGGGTTGGACTAGATGACCTACTAGGTCCCTTCCAACTCTATGATTCTATGATTCTAAGTGTAAGATCATGCAAAAAGGTGCATAGCTTTAGCAAAGGAATCCCCTTGTCTCTCCTGTCCTTCACACTTCCATATCCTCTTTGGCCTCCTCTCCCTTGTCCAGTCCAGGGAGTAAAAAAAGCAGAGGCTTTATCACCAGTAGTCACCCTCTTGAGCTATGGGTATATGATACACCCAAGTAGACAGAGAACATGAGCATGCTTGCTAGCAAGCCATTTTCCCCACTTCACCCCCTTGCCAATTCAGCACTTCTCTGCAGAAGCAACTGCTGAACCCAAAAGAATTTCTCCAATGATTTGGATTTCCAAATTTTAAATCATTGGTAGAAAGCCTCCCTGGGCTCAGTGCTTGCCTCTGCAGATAAGTTTTGAACATGGGAAAAGAGCTGGGGCATGGCTACAAAACAAATAGGGGCATGGCTAGCCTGTGTATTTATGTTCACTTTCCAGCTGGGTACACTGCACCCAAAAGCATAATGAATAATGAGGGTATCACTCATTAAAGAATTTTTAATAGGGGTGTCGTACGCTGAGAAGGGCTGCGGTGGCTCAGTGATTAAAGACACTGTGCTTGTCAACCTGAAGGTCAGCAGGTTGGTGGTTTGAGACCCAAGTACTGCAAGACGGAGTAAGCACCTTTCTCTTTACCCAGCTCTTGCCAACCCAGCAGTTTAAAAGCAGGGCAACCTTTACTTTTTATGACAAGAAGAGGTAAGTTCCCTTAGATGAACGGCATTCCAAAATAAATCTGTACAGATTCTTTTTCATATTTCACTTTGAAAAATGTGACCTTTTTCCATTGTAGTTTTTGTTTGTCTCTAGCAGCATGGCTGCTTTCGATATGTAGAATCAGCTGGTGGAAATTAATACAGAGGTCAGTGTTCTTCTGTGCTTTGGTCCCACCAAGCATGGGTCACCCTCATCACTATTGGAATACGTAGGAACAGAGTCTTGAGAGATCTTGCTGACTCTCTTTGTCACCTTTAGCACAATCTCCAAAGAACAAAAGCATCTGCTCCCTTTCATCTGCTCTGAGGTGATCAGAGCTTTCTGATCCTAATGCACCAACTCTGCTAGCTTCACAAGTCTCCCTTTTCTGTCCATTTTCTTGTTTCTTCAGCACTTAGAAAATGTTCAGTATTTTTTCCAGCTTTGGATTTGTTTGTTTTACTTCCCTCCTCACTTCTGTTGTTGTTGAACTGCAACTAATGAGCAGAGCACATTAGGGACCAGACATCACTGTGGGAAACAAACTACTGCTGATTTTTATCCATCCAATGAATGATGTTTATGATTTGGTTTAGGATGCTCTCTCGGAGAGTCTGTAGCTGTACTTAAAGTATATGTGCAAATACCATGTTTGTTACATGAACTAGAAAGTCTAGAAAGATGATAGAAAAGGCTTCTAAAAGATGTGTGCACAAGGCAGTTGTACCAACAGAGCTTGTGTTGTACCTAGCAGGCAGATGGTCCAAATTATCCTTGGAGTAAGGGAACTTTTATTCCCCAACCCCAGGACATGCCACCACTGCCCCAGTAGGGTCTCCTCAGATTTGTGCCAGATATTTTGCTGGGGCAAATCAAGAGTGTGTAAGGGACATGCTGGTCCCACCAGGATTCACCCTTGTTCTGTCTTTCACCCACCTGCTTCCCCACCCTGACCCATTCATCCCACCCACCCTGACCCCACCATCAGGTTACCTTCGCTGCAAGACACAGGTGGCATTGAAAGTGGACCTCTGGCACAACTGCTGTTTGCAACAGCAGCCCCAAGATGGTTGATGACGGTGTTTCTGGACGGAAAGTCCATTATAGGTTAGAAGCCATGGTGTATACGTGCAACCTCCTTTATTTTGGATGAAGGCTAACTCAGAATGCTCAATGCTAGGGATGGCACTAGAATGCAGATCTCTTGTTATCTTAGGTGTTTCCTGAGAAAGGAAAAATCCTCAGCAGCTTTTCCAGCCGTACCTCTACTGATGAGGAGGGATAGAAATGCATTACATAAATAATAAACTGGTATCAACAGATTTATTGTTTCACACACCTTGTTTGCATGATGGATGATGCTATGCACCTGAGGATCATTTCTCACCTTGCATGGGCAGCGAATATATATTTGACAGCAAGCAGCAGCTGACCCTGGTTTTAATAAGCAGGCCAGTAGCGTCCCTGAAGACGCGTTCATCTCATGCACACTTCACATGCTTAGTGAAGGGTGCACACTAATGAACGTGATGTGTGAAGCAATTGAAAAAGGTAAGGAAGAGAAAAAGCCACCCCATTTCCTTCAGGTGTGTCTGCTCTTCACTGACTCCTGATTACACTTGGCTGCACGTCTTCCCCCCATGACGGCAGTGCAGGCAGATGCTTTGAGAGCTGCCTTTCATCTCCAGGCTGGCAGGTTCTTTTCCTGATGTGAAATTAACAAATTGAAGCGAAGGGAGACCCAAAAAGGAGGGGGAAAATCCAATCTTCAGTCAGACGTGACTTCCAGGCAGCTAGCATTAAAGTGCTTTCAGAAGGCTTGTGTCTCCTTCATTAGGAAAGGTCAGAGCCAATCACCCCAGCAGTGATTTGAAGAGAACAAGATATAGGAATGTTATTAGGGTAATCTGTCACTGGAGCCTTTTTTGCTTTCCACAAGAACAGGCAGTCTGCTCTCCACCACACCATGATGAACTTCTTCCCATGGCTATTCTCTTATCCCCTGTAGAGGAGGGGATGTTGGCACCACAACTCCCATGTGGAATGAATGAAATGTATTGCCTTAGATCAGTGTTACTCATGGTTTGTCCTCCTCTTCGCATGGTCCATCTTTTGGAAATACCACCAGAAGTAACTGGCAATGACATCATTGCCAGTTACTTCTAGGTCGCAAGGCCAGATGCAGTGCAACAAACATAAATAAGAGGCTCGGGGTGGACAAGGGAAGCTTGCTTTGGAGCTGTGCCTGCATCCAAATACTATTTGTTGCATTACGTCTAGGTTTTGCTGTGAGGTGGCAGGGATCCAGGGGGTCCTGCAAGTCTCATCAGGCACCATATTAAGTACCCACACCACTGTTTGAGTAACACAGTTTAAGATTTTTCTCTGGGCACAAAGGAGGCACTTTGTGATAATCTCTGTTTGATTTCCATGGTACAAAGTAAAGAAGGAAATATGTTTACAGCACAACCCAAAGTACTGCTGCTTTTCATCACAATAATATATAGAATCCATTCAGGCTAGTTTAACTATTTAATACCGAGCCTAGTTTAACTATTTCAGCTGTCTCACTAGGTGATTCTTGAAAGTTCATTGTGGATGTTCTTGCACAGCTCATGGGATTCACTGCACATATAATGGTGATGACCACTATCTCATATTGCTTTAAGACGTAGATATATCAGTGACTTGTATCCATGACAAACTAAATGACACCCCAGAAATCCTACTACATTTTGAATGCTAGATGTTGGGGACAAACAACAAAAGAACACCGTTTCCTTCGTATTCTGCCAGTGGGCTTCCAAGAGGCATCCAGCTCATGGCCACTGCTGAAAACAGAATGCTGGACGTTTGTGCTCAGCCAGTAGGATGAGCTGATAATGGTGAACTATTTAAAAGTGGGGGAACGAAGCCATTATTCAGAAGCTTTAGAAAGAGAGAGATCCTTCTGTCTCTGCAGCAGAGCATTTTCAGTCTATTCAGTCTTTATCCTGTATTTTTCCTTGTTTATCAGCCTTTGGACAGGTCAGCTTTCATGGTTCTGTAAAGCAAGGATGAGCACTTTGCCAGCACCTGAGGGAAGAAGGAGAAGAGCCTAATCCTTCTTGGCCATGCTCCAAAAGAGACGGTTGTGTCATTTCATCAATAAGCAAAGAGTTTAGCATCAGTAAAAGTAAACTACAAAATGTTTCACTAGAATTTAGCACCAAGGAAAGGTAAAACTAACAGCTGGCATTATAGATGTTAAGACAGATGATCACTAAAGAATTTAAGAAGAAATTATTTTGTTTATGCATGGTTTAGCATTTGTAATCCAAGAGTCTCTAGTTGCATTGTTTTGCTTCACTGGCCTCTGCTAGGTACAGGGTTTAGATGGGTTGATGACTGGTTCCTTCAGTTTCCAAGTGACTTGGCCCACCTGCGTGTTTCTGTTCTCCTTTTCTTGTTGCATAATGTTACTGTCCTCTGTTGTTTTGGCAGGTGCCTCAGGGAGACTGGAATAACACACTGACTAGGGACAAAGACAACGAAATCCCATGTCGGCGCATGCGGAGTGGAAGCTATATCAAAGCCATGGGGGATGATGACAGTGAAGACTCAGAAACCAGCCCTAAGCCATCCCCAAAAACTGCAGCACGGAGGCAAAGTTATCTCAAGGCCACTCAACAGTCACTGAGTGAACAGACCACCTCTCACAGGTACCACCATAAAAAAAGCCCTCTGAGAGGAGTTCAGCTTGGAAATGTAGCAATATCTGAAACCTTGATGTGGTAATATATAACTCTAGTGAGATACTGAAAGAGGTCCATTTCCATATCAAGTGCAGGGAATGATTAAAGAAGGTAAGGGAAGGCTATAAACATTTGGCACAAATAGGGTATGGTGGCACCATTCCATAAAGTATCCAGACGTGAGCTTTGCAGGTTGCTGAATCTCCCTATACTTCTCAAGAATTTCTGCAGAGACTTCTAAGCTTTCACCCCATAAATTCTTAAGCTGTTTCTCACGTTCATAAAGACTGAATACTCCATTTTTTCAGATATAAAATGTCTTTCATTTAATGCTTAAAGATGACTTCCAAAAGACCCTTCTTTAGTGACAAGGGGAGGAAAGTCTACACAAATGGTTCTCAAACTCTCCAGGAATCTGAGAACCATTGGTAATTTTTAATGGGGGCAGGAACTGGGGTGAAAGATGACCCAATGGTGATGCAGTAATTGTGGGGCCAAGGCATTTAAACATACCTAGGGGGATTGCTCAGCCTCCCAGAGGGTCATGGAAGCTCACAGCCCTTTGGCAAACCTCCTCCATACACCAAGCATTAGAGCTGACTTTTCAGTCAGATCAGAGCTTCTGAAAACGGTTCTAGTGAAATGGGCTCTGGTGGCATGTCAAAGCCAATGCTGCAGAGTTGAAGCTTGTGGAAGGGGCTGTAAACCTGTGGGAGGCTACACAATTCCCTTGTGAATGTGTCCCTAAGAAGCAGCAATTGCTGCTGCACCATTGGAACACCCATTTCTGGGTCACTCACCTTATGGGGAACATGTCCCTTTTATGTTTCAGTGGTGGGTCATGACCCACCAATTTGACCACCACTGGTCTGCACCATATAGAGTCTTCTTAAAATAACTTAAGTTAAAAATTATATGAGCTCCCATCCCCTTTATTTTTCTAGACCATTAGTGAAGGTTCAAATATATTTACGCAGAATTACCCAGAAGGAGACTTGTAACATATTGAAATGTATTTCTCAGATATAGCATAAGGAGGTCATAAGATTCTAATAACAGGAAGAAAACTAGCTATCTACAAATTATATTGATCACATAGTGGGGACCAGAAACAGGATATGGATAATTGCTTGATCTCATTGTAAAGTAATGCCTGAAGCCATTTGTCACAAGGTTCTCCCTATATTATAGAAAGTTTCTCTTCTGTCAGCTGCAAGTGCTTATGTGGAACCACTACATGTATAAGAAATCACTAGAGATGAGCGAAAAGAGGTTTATTTTTCATTTATTTTGGTGTTTTCCAAAGATAGAAGGGTAGGGTAGAAAATAGTATAGGATATTCAAAATTTATATTGTAATTTTAAATTATAATTGCTGTAAAGGTGTACTAGATAGATAATAGAGGTGGTATAGTATAATGTCAACAGATGCAGCCAGAATCATTACCCATGCATTCCTCCTTTATATAAAAACCTTATTTTTTCCCTTATTTTTTCACAAATTTGCACAACCTTATTTTTTTCACAAATTTACCACCCTTAAATACCACATTCATTAAACCCAGCTTTTGATATTTGCCTGCTCACTTAGAGGGATGCACTGAAATATCATTCCAACTGGTCTTATTCTACTATATTTAGGCTTCAATCCTAACCTGCTCTTAGGCTGGCCTAAGCCCTGGTCTAAGTCCTGTGCTGACAGGCAGGTGACACAAAAGTGCTATATATCAGTGTATATCATCACTGGAATGGGAAGACCAATGAGTTGTGCCAGCCTAGGTTAGGGTTGCACCCTTATTTACCATAACAGAGCAATAGAAAAGTATAAGTCAGCATAAGTCCCGGCACAAGTCGGAGAACTAGGGGTGTCAAAAAATGCCATAAGGCATTCTGCACCATTCCTGGGGGGTTAGGCAAGCGCACAGGCATACACCAACCTTGCCACACCACCACAGGAAGATATGCAAAGTGAGTTAAATGCCTAAATTGATTATCATTTCAGCTTTTGGTCCCATCTTTGCCCAGCAAAGAAGTATCTAGGACAGCGTTTCTCAAAGTGGGGGTCGGGACCCCTTTGGGGGTCGCCTGGAGCTTTCCTGGGGGTCGCCTAAAGACCCCTGGTGCAGAGGGCCAGCTGGGAAGACCTGGCAGAAACACTGGAGCCACTGCAGCTGGAAGAAGCTGCTGAGAAGCGGCTCAGAAGGAGCCTCTGAGCTGCTGTGAGACTGATGTGGAGCTTTGGGGACGGGGAGGTGCCCGACACACTCACCACAGATGGCAGCCTCCTCCTCCCCCCTCCTCAGTGTGCCTAAGGGCTGAGAGTGTTAAGCGCGCTGAGGTGTGAGTATGGCACCAGAGCTCTGGTGGGTGTGCTGTCTAGTGGGCGCCCCGCTTGTGCACCAACCATTGTGCCCTGCTTTTTGTGCACTACTCAAAAGTAAGGCCCCTCAATGTTGTTGTTGTTTATGATAGGTGAATGGGACTTACTCCCAGGAACGTGCTAGGATTCCAGCCTTAGAGCCCAGTCCTATGCATGTCTACGCAGAAGTCAGTCCCATGATAGTGAATGGGACTTACTCACAGGAAACAGTGGCTGGCTCTACTGCCTGAGATCCCAATCCTATGGAGGTCTCCTCAGAAGTCAGTCCCATGATAGTGAATGGGACTTACTCCCAGGGAACTGTGGCTGGCTCTGCTGCGTGAGATCCTAATCCTATGGAGGTCTCCTCAAAAGTCAGTCACATGATAGTGAATGGGGCTTACTCCCAGGAAAGTGCTAGGATTGCAGCCTTAGAGCCCAATTCTATGCATGTGTACTCAGAAGTCATTCCCACTGAGTTCAGTGAGGTTTACTTCCAGGAAAGTGTGCACAGCACTGCAGCAGTAGCAACAAAAATAATTTTATGGTTGGGGGTCCCCACAACATGAGGAACTTATAAAGGGGTCATGACATTAGGAAGATTGAGAACCACTGATCTAGGACCATATGCAGTCAACAAGGCAAAGGAAAGGAAGTCACCTGTTTATGGTTATAAACTGTGAGCTCTAGTACCATCTGCTGGCCACTCCACAATAAATTTTGTTTTAAGGTTTTGTGAAACCTGTTTCAAGCCTTCCTCCAGGTAAAATATAAAATATGCTACCCAAGACATCAGGGAAATGTTTAGAGCAGTGGTATTCAAGCATTTCAGCCTAGGACCCCCTTCTGAGAATGAAAATCTGTCTGGGACCCCCCAGAACTAATGTCATGGCTGGAAGTGTCATTAAAGGTGCCCAGTGCCAGGTTCTAGGATGGCTGCATCCAGCTTTTTGCGAACCCCCTGAAATGAAATTGTGACCTCCCAAGGGGGTCCTGACCCCTAATTTTAAGACCACTGGTTTAGAGAGTTACATTGTGGCTTGTGACTGGGAGACTTTAGATATGTGAACATAGGACGATTTCTCTTAATAACCCAAGAATTGCTAAAGGCTCACTGGAAAAAGCTCAGTGCATAAAACATAGATGGATGGGAACTGGTGGAGGCAAGTGCTCCTTTTCTGCAGGCTGTCTTAATTTTCTAGGACTGTTTGGGTTCAACCAGTGTTCTCTCAGGTTCAGATTCTCTCCTAGTGCTTTCCAATGGTTTTCTCATGCTGAGTTTGCCTCATGGTAAGGAAGAACACAATAGGATAAGCTTGAATGATTCTGCTCACACAAAGAGGAACTGACAGTTTCTGGTGGTGGTGACAGATTTTGGTCTCTGGATGGAAAAATGGAATAATTTGCAGGTCCCACTGCTCAAGCAGCTTTCAGTATTATTGATAGTGGTTTGGCAAAAGGCTTCATCACTTCATGTATAGTTTTAAAGATGTGTGCAATGCACAGCACAATCCTAACCCCTCTTAATCCAGCACAAGTCCTGTGCTGGCCTGGGAATGTGGCAAAGTTGCCATAAGGCACTTCTGCTCCACTCCTTGGGGAGCTTAGGGCAGTGCAGAAACATGTGCTGTCCTGAAGGTTGCCATAATTCTCTTCCACAAAATTGGGACAGAACCCTCTGTTCCATTTGCCAGTATGTCAACACAATCCCCCAAAATTGGGATTGTCCCTATTTTTCAGGACATTCTAGCTGAGCTCCCCACACCATGGGGAGGTGGTGAGATGTGGAGGTGGTGAGATGTGATGGCCTCAATTGGTTAGCACTGCACCCCAAGTGTCAGAAATGGATGATCTAATAATGGATCTCTGTAGACTCTTCTAATTTGGTCTCATTTCATGGCATTAAACAAGAGATTTTCAGTCTATCTCATGGCACACAACAAGGCATTGAAATGGTCAAGGCACACCATCAGTTGTTTTTACCATTGACAAGGCACACCAGACTGTTTAAATCCCCCAATTTTCCTATTAATGAAGTCAATCCCCAAATTCCTGTGGCACACCTGAGGTCTATCTGCAGCACACCAGCTGATTGAAAATCACTGCATTAGACATTAGCTACAATGTTATGTATGCATGGTCTGATTTACATACATATATGCACAGCTGCCCTAAGGTTTTCCAGTCTTCTAGGATTGTCTGGTCATCAGTCTCCAGGCAATCACTGAAAGCAATCCTACAGGATTTCATCTCATTTCCCCCCCGAAGGGTCTGTTCCACTGTGAACCTCTTCAGTTCTTTCCCATGCGCATAGCAACTTCCAGGAGTGTCATGGTCCAAGCTGCATGGAGCTCATCTTGATTGGGTTATGAGCTGCATCACTGCACAGCTTAAAGGGAACAATGATCATATTGTGTTGGGGAGGGGAGGAACCTCCAGGAATAGTTTCAGTAAGAGTTGGCATCCCCTCCTGTCCTGCTGTCTACTATGTGACTGAAAGAGGAATCTCTGTTGCATAGGTGGAGATTTCCAAATCATAGACATTAATAAGGCAGCCCTTGTATATGTTGTGCCCATATAAAAGCAGGCCTCTGTCAGTCTTGAAAGACTATGGTATCGTGCTTGGCGCTGCATACGCTGCATGTGAAGCACGAAAGCCTGGGTTGGATTGTTATGGAGGATAGGCTGTTACTCAAGCAGCAAATCCCCCCTCTCCACACCACTGAATTAATCCAATGGAAAGGCAGAGCCGATACGATTGGATCCAGCTGGCGTTGCAGAGCTGGGCTAAGGACAGGAGCTCACCCTGTCTTGTGGGGTTAACCCGGGTCTCGAACCCTGGCCTGCTGGTTAACAGGCACAGCGTCTTAACCGCTTGCGGCACCCACAGTGAGCTCCAGCATACAGCATAAAGCCTCTGATTCTAGCCATGCAGCCTGTCCATGCATTTTAAATTAGAGGCATCCAGGGATCAAACATGGTCTCTAGGTAGGATTCAGGCTCAGCATCTGCTTTTTTGACATATTAACTACCAAGAATTTATTCAAACCTTACTGGTTTGCTGAACTCTTGAGGGTGGGGGGAAAATTCCAAATTAAATAAGGTGACTGTAACACAATGCAGAGAAGACTTTGGGTTTGCAGGCACGGGGCTGGCCTGCTCCTCATTGCTCAACAATGAGGTTTCAGGCATAATCCTAACCACTTTAGGCTGGCATAACTCACTTAGCATATGTTCCCATGGTGGTATGGGGAAGATGGCATATGCCTGTATGCTGGTCTAACCCTTTCAGATGTGGGGCAGAATGCCTTACAGCATTTTTGTGACACTACTAAGTCGCCACAGGACTTATGCCGGGGTTTACACTGGCCTATCTGGAGATTAAGATTATGGCCTGCGAGAAAGATTTGTTTTAAATAAAGCCTGCTGGAGTCTTGGCAATGTGCTTAGCAAATGAGTTTGGGGGAGCAAGCACTCCTCTGCAGCTTCATACTTCAACATGACAAACACAAACTGCTCCATGATGGGCAGGCCATTATGGTAATGTGGAGATCTACTGCCACCTAAAGGCCATTGAGTATTTTTCTTTTGGTTCTGTCTGGTTAACGTAACCTTAATGCAAGGTTTGTCCACTCAGCTACACATAGCAGGCCACGAGAACAAGAACTAGGCATATTAGGCACAAGAACATATTAGAACACAACTCTAACCAATTTCCTAGCTCCGGCAAGTCCAAGGTAAGAGAACAGATTCCCTTACCTTGAGGAGGTCTTCATGAATGCCATCTCAACTGCAAGAAGCAGCACATGCACCACTCGCACAGATAGTGCTGGAAAGTTGGTTAGGATTGCATCCCCTGTGATATTTCCATATATGAGATGTGATGAAGGCAGGGCTTGTCTCAGGGCAATTGGAACTGTTTTGCTAAATAGCCCTGTTCCTTAGTGAGCCCCGCATAAGGCTTGCTCTTCTCCCCCACCCACATCTACAAAACTACACTCTACTACTTTTCCCCTATAATAGGGGTGTACAGACTCCAACCCAAGGACCAGATGCAGCCTGCAGTTAACCTCAATGTGACATGCAGCAAGAACCCTCCATATGGTCCATGGCTGGCCTTGGAATCTTCCAAATCTGCCTCTAATATACTCTTACTTGGAAATTTCTGTAAATTTATTCAAACCTGAAGTGTAAATACATTTCCCAGCCCCCTACACAGTGCCAAATTGATGATGTGGCTCTCCTGCCAAAGATTTGGACACCTTGTTCCGAAAAAAATACAAGGTAACATTTTTAAAAAGCAGGCCTCCGTCAGTCTTGAAAGACTATGGTATCATGCTTGGCACTGCATACGCTGTATGCGAAGTACGAAAGCCTGGGTTAGATTGTTATGGAGGATAGGCTGTTACCCAAGCAGCAAATCCCCCCTCTCCACGCCACTGAATTACTCCAATGGAAAGGCAGAGCCAATACGATTGGATCCAGCTGGCGTCACAGAGCTGGGCTAAGGACAGGAGCTCACCTTGTCTTGTGGGGCCGACCCGGGTTTCGAACCCTGGCCTGCTGGTTAACAGGCACAGCATCTTAACTGCTTGCGGCACCCACAGCGAGCTCCAGCATACAGCATAAAGCCTCTGATTCTAGCCCTGCAGCCTGTCCATGCATTTTAAATTAGAGGCATCCAGGGATCAAACATGGTAGGATTCAGGCTCAGCATCTGCCTTTTTGACATATTAACTACCAAGAATTTATTCAAACCTTACTGGTTTGCTGAACTCTTGAGGGTGGGGGGAAAATTCCAAATTAAATAAGGACCACACCACATAATACAGTAACATAATACATGCTCTCTAATACATAATAAGGGATTTGCACATCCACATCCATCTGCACATCCTCCCTGTTCGCATACAAGTATATGTGGCACCAGAATTGATCCATAAACCCCCCCAATAAAAATGTAGAATGTTTTATTAGTGTACAAGATAATTCTCAGTATCTGTCATCTGTGAGGGGTCCATGCACAGCTTTGTGCAAGGCCAACCTTGTAATGAAGCACCCTGAATGGCTTGTGTTAAGCAGTGAAAAGTGAGGTTTGTGATATTTTGTTTCTCTTAAGTATATCAACAGCTTTGGGGTGAAGGGTCTGTGGCAGTCCTTGGTTATCACCCAAAATTCATGGTTGTCACCTGTGATTCATGTCATCCAAGATCCATGCTTTTCTCTGTTTATAAAATGATCATCATCTCAGTCTCTCTATCCTTATTCTACAGAAGTCTGGACCGCCTTGACTCTGTTGAGATTCTTATGCCTCCAAAGTTCCCCAGCTGGGAGGAAGAATACAGTCCAATCACAGATGCCCTCAATGAGTCCAGCTGCCTCAATCAGGTGAGATCCAGCAGCAGCTGTTCAATACCACAGATAGGAATGGCCTCAAACCAGGGGAGAGAGTACTGATGGTAGAGGAGCTTACTGCAAAAGTCTGCTTACTAAGACTGTGTCACATAGAACATCTAAAATCAGGTTTTGCATTCCACATTAGTAATTCAGTAGAAAACCTAGAAGGTCTATTATATACTTTCTGTTTAAAAACTGGATCTGTTCTGTTTTCTGTCACACGTTTCCTTTCGCATACCCACCCCACAAAAGAAACTGCATGACCATCTGTGGGGTCTCCTCAAAGCCACTCCAAATGTTTTGCTGTTCTGATTAATCTGAGGAGAGGAAGGGGAATTTGCAGGTTGGAAAAGCAGGGACAGTATCCTGCATGCACTTTTGCTGCCAAGATCTACCTTCTTCAGCCCACCTTCCATCCCTGCCTTCCTCCTGAAGTTCCCACAAGTCCCTTGGCCACCTTAACTAGGCTGGAAGAGCATCTGGGAGATTTGCTGGCCATTTCCACCAGCAATTCAATTATGTGCAACAGGGGCATGACATTTTCACTATAACAAGGTCATTTATGATACAGATATAAATGACTCATAGATATAAATTGCCCACAGTATTGGGTCTTACAGTTCCTTGGTTTCCGGACTAGTCAGTTGATATATCTGTGGTTCATTCCCACAACATTCTGCTTAGGAGTCGTCTTTAAAGTGATGAGAGGAGAATTTACTTACAACAGTGGAAAAGCTGTTATAAAATTACTTTCAATAATGCATGCAACATTGTACCAGTGGCTATTTTGAGTAATGTCCTGCAACTAGCAGTAACACAGCAGGTGCACTCAGATCTAGGAAAGGTAAGTCTGATGCAGTGGCTGGGGTGGAATTAAGGAATTCCTAGGCAGGGCAAAGGCCAGGGTTGAAGACAGACGAGTTAGGATTGGTGATACTCATGTGTATCTATATCCAAGCCTTCCTTTCTGTCCAGGATGACCTTATGCTATAACAAAAAAAGAGGACAAGATCTCCCCAAAATGTAGGACACTCAAGAAAAATGTAGGATATGACAAAATAAAAGCTATAAACACTAATATATATATATTGATGTGCCTATTCTTAAATTTATAACATTTATATATAATTTATAATATGCAATTTATTAATTACAAGAAGACTACCTGCTGCCCACTCACATGGAAAAGGAGAACATTGAAATTTTTTTCAGGACATGACCTGGGTAAGTGGGACATATGGTCACCCAAGGGGCAATCCCAGTGCATGCGTCTCCTGGTGCGGGGACGCGCACGTCACTCCCGGGACACACGCGCGCCCTCTCCCAGGACTGCACAAGTGCTAAAGTTGGTGCCTGTGCAGTCGCTTCGAAAGCCAACTGGCTTCAGAAGAGTACTGCACAGGCACCAACCCAATGCCTGCACAGTCGTCTCTGAAGCCGGCAGAATGGCTGTGCAGAGGCACGCACTGTGCATATCCAAGTCTTGTGCAGCCATTGGGCCTTGCTCTGAAGGCAGAGCAGCTGGCTCTGCCTTCAGAGCAAGGCCCAATGGCTGCACAGAGATGTACTGTGCATGTTCAAAGGCTTGGACATCGGATTGGGCTCTCTGTTATCACCACTGATATGCCTCTCACTCTCAATGCCCTTTTCTTAGACCACTACGGATTTTATATGTGATTAGAAAAAGACTGCAGCAGCTGTTTTTACTCCTCGAAAGCGTTACATGCACCCCCAATACTTGTAGGATTTTGACAAGATCACTGATCTTGAAGTATGCAAATATGTGTCATGAAGGTGACTCTTGAAAGCCTTTCAGGGGCCGGGGGGGGGGGGAGTGTTGCAGTGGAGAGCAGTGAATAGGTCTCTTGATGGCTAAAAACATTCACAAAAGCAAAACAAACAGTCCAGAAAAAACTAACTTCTTTATATGCTGGGTGAGTAGGAACTGCTTGACTTATATAGCTGGGACGATAGCTCATCTGAGCTCTGTAAAAGTTGCAATGGGCAACAGTCATGAGAAGACTCAAGTGCTGATGTGATCTTTGAATTTGTGATGTTTGTCTTCCCTCCATTTGTCAGTTCCCTGGCCTGTTTTCTTTGTAAATACATTGTGTGAAGCTCTGCAAGATCCTCAGTGAAGAAGCACTATATAAAATATTTATCCAATCAGAAGTAATAATAATAATCAATAATAATCTGTAATAATAATTGTCAGATGTTCCAAAAGAAGAATGTCAAAGTACGGTATTTCTTATTTTTAGTCAACACATCAGCACTTTGGTCCATGTTGGTCTGATGAAGTGAGATTTCCTCCCATCATCATGGTTGCAAAGATTCTCCATGGTTCCCAAACGTTTTTCAGTTACCAGTATTTTCAAATACTTCACTGAGATTTGACAAAGCCCTGAGAATAACATTCTTTAAAATAATTGCTAAACTACTAATACATTTCAGTAAATGTTCTTTTGATTTCATCAGTGCTACCAACAAGAAGTTCATCCTATGGACTATTTCTGGTAAATGATTCTCAGTAATAAAAATACAATTGACCATAAAGGGCCCAGTCCTATGCCTTTCAGTCCCAGGGGCTGCAGCAGCACCAAAAATATGGCTAGTGCAGCATCAGATTGGGCAGGGAAGCAGCATGGTTCAGTATATAGTGGCAGAGCCTCCTGCCTTGTCCTTTGGAGATATCTGGGAAGCAGCATGGGATCTACAAAGGGTAAGGGAGCTTTAAGGGATTCCCCAGACAATCCCAATGGATGTTCTCAGATGCAACAGCCACTCTATTAAGCAGTGTGCCATTTACAGTGATAATAGTTCAGTCTGGACCTTTTCAGCTTTAAGGATATACGCTTCTTTATTATTCTGGTTGTTAATTCCCTTTGAGAGCATGATATATCATTTTCTGCACTGAACTCAGATATGTTATAATTTAGTAAATCTCAGTATATGATGGTAAAACTAATACTTGTACTACTTACAGATAAAGTTAGAATCTATTGGTTCTTTCTGAACCAAATTCAGAAGGCTAATCTCTTCAGTGTTTTGATGCAGTGGCATACCTAGAGGGGTCAAAGCACTAAGTTTTGCAGGAAGCCTTACCAACGCGTGTAAGTAGCCCCTCTCCTTGGGAGCCATTCTGGGAGAGAAGAGCAAAATGGAGGCAGACAAATGGAGGCACCTAGAATGACTCCTAAGAGGAGGGGCTGCTTGAACACTGAGGTGAGGCTCCCTGCAAAATGTATTGCTTTCTACCCCCTCTAGTTATGCCACTGCTTTATGAGTGGATAGTGGCAAAAAGAGAGGAAGGCTGCAATCCTAAAGACACTTTCATGGGACTAACAACCATTGAACATGGGAATAAGACCCCACTGAATACTTTTAAGTGGATATGTTTTGAATTGTGCTCTAAGTCCAAATGTTGGGATTGTATTCATGTGGATTTCTCATGGTTAAGACACTGTGCCTGTTAACCAGTAGGCCAGGGTTTGAGATTCAGGTCCCCGCAAGAAAGGGTGAGCTCCTTTCCTTAGTCCAGCTCTGGAACCAATTGTATTGGCTCTGCTGTTCCTTTGGACTATTTCAGTTGTGTGGAGAGGGGGGATTTGCTGCTTGGGTAATGGATAGCCTATCCTCCATATCAATCTACCCCGGCCTTCATGCTCTGGAGAAGACACTCCAGAGCATGATACCATAGTCTTTCAAGACTGATGGATGTCAAATGAGAACAGTTGAAACAGTGAAGACTTTAAAGATTTAGAGAACAATCCTAACCATGTCTACTCAAAAGTAAGCCCCATTGTGTTCAATGGGTCTTACTCCCAGGAAAGTGTCTTTAGGATTGCAGCCTATGTCTGGTTAGCAGAAATTCAGCACCCCTATATGTGCTGCAGTCTATTTCTCAGGCTGTTCCTGATTACTACTCCCACTTCAATTTTGTACCATGCAGTTTCCTTAGCAGCGGTTATACTCTTGTTGCAAATGGTGATAGATTTAGAATTAGTTTGTTAAAATGTTAAATGTGTCCAAGGGATTCATTTCTTGGTCCTTGTGGAGTTCTGTCTTACCATTTTCAGCCATCTAATAAGCACTTGGTTGTTCTGCTGTTCCATGTGGATGTCATGGGCCAAAGGTGTTGTATGGTCACCATTGTCACTGTCTGGCCCCTGTGGAGTGCTTCTGTGTTGAAGCCTTGAGATCCCCATGGTTTAATCATCTCCAACTCTTTCTTCCAGATATTTGGGGAGCCCTTATTTATTCCACAGATATATGCACAAGAAGAGCAGGTATTGTGCATCTGACAATCTTCTAATCCCCCTTATTTGGGTGTTGAGCTGTTTGAACAGTTGCACTGTGCTGTCTTTTAGGAACCATGGGTAGCTTGATACCGGAGATTGGATTGCCTGCTGAGAGGAGGAAAGACAAATTGGGGTGAACTTAGTGAAACAGAACTGAGCCCAGCAGAAACACAAAACAGGCCAGGGATTATTTCAGATGTCCTTATACACATTTCAGTGCCACAATCAGGCCTGAGATCTGACAATTTCAGTGGGCCACAATGGCCAGATCTGACTAAAGATTTGATTAAATAAAATCATTAGAAATGAATAAAATCCATAGATTTCAATAAATTTTTGGAAATTAGAAGAGGAAAACATTTTGTGAACTCTCTTGCATAGGCCTTAAGGCAGGAAATCTTTGGATATTTCAGTGGAATGAAATGGAGAAATAGCTTGCAAATAATTGAGAAAGGCTTTTAAAAATCCATGTATCTCTTATTGATCCAGTTTAAATTGCTTTATTGTTATTATCCAGTAATGTACACATCTTCTACATAGAAGTATAATTTTAAATAAAAGCCATCTGTTATTTAATTTGTATTAGCTGGATGTATTTTGATGGCAAACACCAGATTTAATTACTGGTCTCTGAAATGACACAGAATTGTACTAGAAAAAGTTAGGGCCAGGTGGAATATGATGGAAAAAGCTTTGTTTTGTTATGACCTCTAATTTAAGCAGATGTATTTGAAAATTGAAATTGATCCCTGAGATGTCACACTGCTTAATGTTTTTTGGGGAGAAAACTTATAAGCTTGACTCCAGTAATAGAGTTTAGTGAAAAGGATAGAAGGAATTTTTCAAATTATAGACTCGGCCCAGATTTAGACCATCTGATTTAGCTTTTCTCATCAGTAGTCATAGGAAGAAACAAAGGAGGTTCAGGGCATCTCAAAGTGATTACTGCTGTACAGTGGTGCCTCACATAACAAAGTTTAATTCGTTCCCAAAGGATACTTGTCATGTGAAACACTCTTTATGTGAAGCGGAATTTTCCATAGGAAATAATGGAAACTCAGACGATTGGTTCCACAACCCCTAAAATGTTTATATGAAAATAATAACTGGGTGTAAAAATGATGACAAAACACTGGAATTGAATTCAAAACATGCATTCAATGTGTATGATCCTATGAAGTCTATTTAGGCTGCAATCCTAAAGACTCTTTCCTGGGAGAAGGGCCCATTTAACACAATGAGGCTTACTTCTGAGTAGACATGCTTAGGAGGCTGCATGGAAGATAGAAGGCTTACCTGGGCTGCTACTGGAGGCTGGAGGTTGGTGAGGGCACTTGGGGGCAGTTAAGGGCAGCTGCCTTTGGCACCCTCAGGCAACTGCCCCCAACTTGGGGGCAGTTAGAGGCAGCAGCGTGCTGGCCAGCAGCCCTTTTAAACAGGCTCCATGCAGAGCATCAACGTGGAGCAACTTGGGGGCAGTTGCCTGAGGCTTGTTAAGTGAAGCGGGCTTGTTAAGTGAAACACACTCCCAATGGGAATTTGTGCTTGTTATGTGAATCGCTCTTTATGTGGGGCACCTGTTATGCGAGGTACCACTATACAGTAATTACTCCATGTATATGTGCCTATTAGAAGTTGCTGTAACCTCTTTTTTTAGGGAAACTCCAAATATCTACCCTTTGAGGATCTCAAATCACTTTACGGCACTAAAGAGCTGGATTCACAGAATCCCTATTAAGTAGACCTTCATAACTTGGAAACCAGCAAGTTGAATGGAAACCAACACAAGGAGCAGTCTCCTGCCAGTGGTTTGATGAACCTCCTGCATTCCTTCCCTAGTCAGTGTTGTTATTAAGCACCTGGCTGATGGCTTGTGTTTCACTTTCTGGGTGAAATCAAAACAATATATCCTTTAGTTTAGGAAAAGAACACAATAATCTGAGTCTCCTTGATGACACTTTAGCCTCGTACACTACAGTTTTATTCTAAACCTTCTCAACCAAAAATATATATTTATGCTAAAGGGGGCCAGGCCAGGACAGTATATGGCAAAGAAAAAAAAACTTTCATAGGCAAATAACTATTTGCATTTTTTCAGACAAGAGAAGAGGAGCTGAATGACCAATATGAGGGGTTGTGTGAATCAACTTACAGTGAAGCAGAATCTGTTGCTGTGGAGGTACTGGACCTGCCCCTTCCTAGCTACTTTCGCTCCCGGAGCCACAGCTACCTCCGAGCCATCCAAGCAGGCTGTTCCCAGGAAGAGGACACAGCCTCTGTTCGGTCCATATCTCCACCGCCAGCCAACAGCATCAGTGGCAGCCTGACACTTCCCAGCAACAGTAAGTCCATGCTTGGGTGCATGCAACAAGGAAGTGGTTGACAAGAATGCGATTAGCATTGTGTAGATAATTTTGAGCACAACAGGAATTTCCAGATCATCTTTGTTCCCAAGACTTCAGGCACAATAATAATAAACCTTTATTACGGTCAATAGACCAGCACAAAAGAGTAAAAGCATCTTAATTACAGATATATCCTATGAGAGAGGTACACAGTAAAAGTAGAAGCACAGGAATTATAAAAATACAAAGATCATAATGTATCCTAAAAACCTTAGCTTAAAACCTCTGCCAAGACTGTACATAAAATAATGGCCTAATATTGGCCAGCTTTATCTAGTAGGAGGCAGTAAAAATTGGCAATCGCTTAACCTGAAGCATTCATAGCTGAGGTCCTAATTCTCATAGCAGCAGCAAGGAATTTTGCAACAACATATACCGAAGTTAAATTTCCATCAGTCAAAAGCATATGCAGATACTGACAGCTAGATCTTCCAGGCAGATTGGACAGCAGTGGGTAAATAAGCAAAGTACACAGATCTTTATAAAAGGTGCAACGTAAAAGAACGTGCTCTGTAGTTTCAATCTCGTCCTGACCACAGGGGCAAATCCGCTCATGGTAAGGGATTTTCTTATAGCGTTCCTCTACCACAGCAGAGGCTAGGACATTAAAACGAGCTAGAGTGAAGGCCCTCCTATAACTGTATATTTCTAGATGGGTCAGATATTGCGCCATGGTCTGTGGTCTAAGCTCAGCTTTAACAAAAGGATCTGCAACACTTGCCAGGTCATTCTGCCATTCAATATTTCGTATGCGTTGTTTGATGACTGACCTTGCCCGCTCGAGACACAGAAGGGGCAAATCACACATTGAGAGCCCCAGCTGGGCTAGTTTCTTTTGTATATTCTTTATCCCGCCATGATGCACACCATCCCTTAAAATTAAAGCAACAATGCCTTCTGAATTGAATAATAGCCTGAAAAAAAGTAGTATACTTGTCCAGATCATGGCTTCAACTTTAATCTGCCCCGTCTCTAATCGAATCTTAGCATTGGAGATGTCTCTGGGGACACCTAAAATTGCCCTTAAGAATTTGGATTGGACGTGCTCCAGCACTTTTATATTAGCTAGAGGGCCAAGCTGAGAGCCATAATATAACTGAGCCAAGACTTTGGCATGGACTTCGGACACAATCCAGAGTAACTATGGGGGTCCTTGCTCCAACATAAGAACAATTTACTCTGGATTGCAATATGAATTTCCCATAGGTTTTCACTAGGTGGTGCTGTAACTATGCTGACGTAAATGTCTCTTTTATGTGCTCCCGTAGTTACTCTGGATTGTAGGGATAGTAACTGAACTCTGGCCTGGATTTTGTTTATGAAATTGTTTTGGGAACTATTATAGTACATGAGGTCAGGAAGCAGGTAAGAGAGCTTATACTCTAAGGTAAGCTTATACTACCTTTAACCCTAAGGTAAGCTTATACTCCTTCCCAAGCATCCCTGATGGGTCTCTTTGGATCTACATCCATTCTTGAGTGGGTGCAGATTTAAGGTCACCTGTGCTAGGTCTCCAGGTTGAAAGGTAGCTAAGGTTATGGAAGTGGGGTCTGTCACCATCTCTACCACCTTCTTTCCTGCTCCTTCCCTGCCACGACTTCCCCCATCTTTCTTCATCCTGGAATGCCTCCCCTATGCAACATCTTTGCCTCCCGGCACTTCATTTAGAGATTTGGATGGCAGATCTCCAGTCTTTGATCAGTTTAGGCCCAGCACAAGCTTGTGTTGGGTCAGCTGTACTGCTGGTCACAGAGCTAACAGTCTTGTGGCAGATTTGTGATATTCTGCACCAGTGCAGTGCAGGACAGTGCTAGGAGCCCTGGGTTGGGCTGTCAATTCCAGCATCAGAACTGAGCTGGAGAAAGTAACATTGGAGAGACTGCAAGGATAGCTGGGCAAAGGTTAAGAAACCCCCACTCCCATGTCTCTTTTGGTCTAAAAATTGAACTGCCTCACTACGATCGGACAGTTTGTGTGATCAGGGTGACCCAGGCTTGAACAGACAGATTTGCTATTGTCACATATCATTTGATCTGAGTCAGGTCATTGATCCATCTGTATATGTTCTACTTGGACTGACAGCATTTCTCCAGGCAATCCATCAAAAATCTTTTCCAATCCTGCTTCCAGAGATGTCAGGATTTCAAACCATCTCCTCCATAAGCACAGCATGTGCTCTGCCACTGAGATACAGAGAGAGCTCTGCATATCCTTCATAGCATGCAGCCCTCTGAGCTTTGTCACCAATGCACCGCCCTGTAGCTGCTCAAACACAGAGAGGCAAAGTGAAACCTATTGCTGCATTACCTTAGAAAGCAAGATACAGGGGAAGGCACCCAGGATGCAGGTATCTTGTTATCTCCTGTGCTCCCTATGGTCCGGTGCGCGATACAGAAAGCTGTACTAGATGGGCCCTTGGCCTGATCCCCCTGGGCTTTTCTTATGTTCTTATGCAGTTCCAACATCAAATTTGGCATGCATTTGACATTTTTAAAAGTACCAAATGCCTGTGAGTGGATGCATAAAGAAAAGTAGCATTAAAATGTGTGTTCTTATAAATTCTGAAGGTGAAGGCCTAAATTTCAGAAGATATTTCTGGCTTGATTTGTGTTTAGAATGACAGATCCTTACCTGAAGCAAGGACAGTAGTTTCCTTTTTTCCCCTATATGGCATTATAAGCCACTTGGAAAAATTATAGCACAAAGAAAGTTTGCTTATTCCAAACATACAGGCCTTTTGTTGTGCATGTAGCTAAATGGGACTGAACTACTGTCGGTATTCTACTGTATTTAGGCATTTTGTGAGAGTTGGACTGAATCTCCTCTTTCACTGTCTTTTTTACCAACAAGTGTCAGTTTTATGGATATTGCAAACTTTAAGCAACATGGAAGTTTAAAGAGATTTTATGCTGGTCTGATCACATTTTCTTGAATAAAAAAAGAACTGTCTCATAGCAAAGCTCATTCTTATCCATACTTTTAAATATTCAAGAAACAGCTAACTGAATGCCAAGATGACTCTCCTCAATCCTCTTCGTAGGAGATTCTTCTTTTCCCCACAGATGGGGTGAATCACACCCATAGCAAATCAGGAGTCCAATCTAGGTCTCAGTTTCCTTTCCCTAGACACTATTGAGAATGTTTTTCCGTTGATTTCATTTGGAGCATTAAGTGCTTAGAATCATAGAGTTGGAAGGAACCTAGTAGGTCATCTAGTCCAATCCTCTGCCTGCAGCAGGAAATCCCCCTAGAGTATCCCCAACAGGTGCTCGTCGAGCCTCTGCTAATGCTTCTCTAATTATTCCATCCTAAATGCAAAAACGTGTGCTGTTATTTGTCTAGCTCATGTTGGGAAAGGCTGAAAGTAGCTGAAGCTACCTTAGGATGGCTGAGCATTACTTTTCCATTATCAAGTACAAGTGGAAGACTATACCCATAACTTAATATGCAACTATATTAACTAGCCATACCCTTTCTTTTTTCACTCCCAAGATCCTTCCATAGTATATACTTGTGTCAGTTCCTTTCAACAAATTCTCTCACAATTTCAAATGAAATTTTATTGCTTGTGGCTTCAATACATTTTATTACTTCCTGTTGTTGCAAGCTGAGGAATTAATGAATAATTGTCCTGTGTCTAGCTATTTATTGTTTCATGTCAGTTTCTTACCCAGAGAGTGGGGAAGTCTTCACGTGAATCTCAGTAAATCTCCTCTTTTATTTCCTCTTAAAATTTCCTCCTTTTTTCTTAACAGTGAAATAGTGCAACAACAAAAAAATTAAAGGCTTGGCACCCTGCAGAAATAGAAAGTGATGTGGAGCAATTCACATAGACATAAAGAGACAAGGTGCAATTACTAATCTTTCAGATGAAATCAATGGAAGAACAGTAATAAAACAAGCTAAGCTTGCACAGGGAATGCTTTAATTGAACACACGTTAGCCCTGAAAAAAAACAACAGTGTTTTGTCTGTCCATAATGGACTGATCAGAGAAATCTGTCCATTTCAGACTGTCCAAAATCTGACTTAAGAAATCACAACAGCAATTTCTTAAGTCAGGAAGGGAGCATAGAAAATGCTGGAAAACAAATATTTAAAATGATATAGGGTGAAATCCAGAGTAACTACGGGAAGTCCTTATTCCAGAGTAAGAACAAGTTACTCTGGATTGCAGTATGAATTTCCCATAGGTTTTCACTAGGTGGTGCAGTAACTATGGGTGCGTGTAATGTCTCTTACATGCTTCTATAGTTACTCTGGATTGTGCCCATAATGCAGATGCCCTATGAAAACCGAATTAAAATGCAATTTCAGAAAAACCCAAATTCAACCAAATGTTCTAGGACGGTACCATATGATGGTGTTGAGAAAGCTACAAAGAGGTCCAGCAGGACCAGTAGGGGGGTACTTCTCCTTTTTAGTCCTGGGAAAGGTTAAGTCAACCAAGGTGACCAAGGCTTCCATCCCAACCCCACTCTGATGTAGAGGCCCCGATAATGTTTCTTCCTGAATTCCCTGGAGCTAAAACTGACCACCTGCCTTGATCAACTTACAGTCCAATAACAGTCACAATAGAGAATGCCCCCATGTAATTTGGATAAATTCAGCCCTCTTGAAATCAAAGTCTGTTTAGTTCTTCAGGCCTGCAGAATGGAATCCTTCCCACATACAATTAGACAGTTTGACCTGAAAGTTTTTCTCCCTACATGTGTAAAACAGTTGTTGTAGTTGTCAATGTGTGACCCTCAGGCACTCAGATGACTGCATTATAATTGCAGAGTATGTTGTGATATTACACAATGCCCAGAAATCAGCTCAGACCGCAATCAGCATGGGATTTGTGGCTTTTAGAGATTTATGGATTGTCTCACAGAAAATAAATTACGCTTGGCAATGTGATATAAGGTCTGCTTCTGTTAAAACACACTATTTCTGCTCTTCCCCTTTAAAAGGAAAAGACTTTAAATTGCATTTGCCAATGGTGGCTGCTAGTACCCAAACAGACCAGTGTGACAATTTAAGAAATGCTGGACTGGATTAAAGTGCTTGTAGATGATGATGATGGTGGTGGTGATGATGATGGTGATGATGATGATGATAGTGTATTTGCAGTAATTTTATACAACTCCTAAAAAGTCTGATTTTTTTTAAGTACTTAGGTTTTCACCTTTTTCCAGACAGTTTCAACACCTTTAAGTAGCGGTGTATCTAATGGTCATGTAACCCTGTGCAAAGCTCAAAATGTTGCCCTGGAAGTGATGTCACATCTTGAAGTGGCACAGCAGGTGCATTTTTTATGAGAGTAATCTTCCTGGCCATGGAAAAAAAGAGCATTAAAACAAGCCAAAAGAGATCCAAAAGAGCTTTTTCACTTCTTCTCTTGCCCACTGTCATCTCCTATATATGAGAGAATTATAGTTTACCAAGCAGAAGGGAAGAAGGTGTGAAGAGAGTTGAAGAAATATTTAGCGAGAGGCATAACAGATGCATAACGCAATCAAATTTTAAAGATATGAGCATTGCCCCTGGAGAAAAATATGGTAATTTTCCATTCTCATTGACAAGAGGGTGGTGCATCAATGTACATTTGGACAGGAACTATAGGTATCGCAGGTACAGTAGAACACATGGCACAATAGATTTACTTTAGTAACAGATCATGGGTTTGCTTCAAAAGCTCAGGATATTGTTTTGAAGGATGCTAAAGACACCTTTAATTTCCAAGGTGTCACTTTTGGATCTTGTTCACACAATGTAAAGAGTGGAAGAAATCAATTTTTATAAAATTCTATACTTTTGAATCAACTTGAGACTTTCCATTTACTAATATAAGAAACTTCTTCACTCCTTAAACTTCTGATTCTTCTTGGACTTTCCATCCATTTGAGTTCTATCTTTCATTTGTTGTTCTTGGCTTGGAATCTGGAGGATTGTAAGCAGCCAAAATTTGATAACCATCAGAAATGTGATAAGCCACTCCAGCTGCAATCCTATCTGTGTATACTCAGAAGTGAGCCCCATTGTGTCAAATGCATCTTACTCCCAGGAAAGAGTACTTAGGATTGCAGCCTCAGTAATCCATTTCTGCCTGAATTTTCAGGTGTACTTTTCACTTGATTGCTCAGTTTTAATAGCCAGAAACATAGTGCCTGCCCTTGACTTGTTTTATCCATCTTATCGTTGTTTAAGATTTATTTAAATCTCCACACACTATTTTTTACAGCATAAGGTCCTTATGTTGGGGAAGGGAAAATAAAATTCCAAAATCCTGTGAAATCTGGAAATATAATTGGTAAACCTTCTGCTGGCAGCTGCTTTCAAATTTAAAGATTCTCCTGCTAATGTTTCCATGTTGAAGAAAAAAAACTGCTTGAATATTGTGTTTTACCTTCCAGTTTTAAGAACAATGAATTTTATATGCTTGAATTGGGGGGAATTCAGCAAAATGGTTATGCTGAAGAAGATACAGCAAGTGGAAAACAGTGTGTCCTCTAAAACGAGTGCTTGCCTGAGGTGGCCAATGTGCAGTATCATCATTGTGCACATGCAATCTGAAAGGCTACTGAGTACCAAGAATACGTTTTAAATATACTGTGAAATATAACCTCTAGCACTAATTTTATTTCTGTAGAGTATATAATTTGATTTGGAGAGATCATCTACATTAGTCTGGAGTGGCAGTCATCAAACTCAGGACTGCTGCGTAACAAAAAAAAGTGGTCTCCATTCAGTCCAGAGTTTACCATTACAGTGGTTCATTGTGTGAATTCTACTGAAATTGGTGGATAGGGACTCTCTGGACAGTTGCATCTGCTGCCTGGAATCCCAGCAGGTTGTACAATAGGACATCTAGGCAGATACAACTGCCCAGAGCATCCCTGTCCTCAGATCTCAGTAAAAGTCATGCACCAACTAAGTTGAACAGTAAACTCTAGTCATAGGGTAGAAGAGTTACTCCAGACTCCAGATCTGGCACTCAATCCAGAGTTTGGAAGGTCCTGGTGAAGAAGATTCTATCCCTACAGATCTGGGAATAAGCCCAACTAACTGTAATGGGACTTAATTCTGAGTAATCATGTAATCATCTGAATAGGCTTGGAGTGAAAATATACTAAATAAATAAAAAAATCAACCACTGTCAGTCCCAAGTCCAAATCCAGCCGCCTGACAGGATACCATTTGGTTTTCTTGTTGTCATGTTACAAATATAGTCCTGTGCCTTGATATTCAGAAGGAAAGCCTAATATGTTCATTGGGGCTCATTTCCAAGTAAGATTGGAGTCTCAGAGGTAAGAGCATCACATTGGAGGGGTTAAGGAGGACTTGAGACCTGTCTGTTGCCCACTTTGTGGAGGGGGGTCATTTTGGCCTGCTTCCCCTTATTACTGGAGCTGTATGATATTGTTGGATCTCAAAATCATTGCTGGAATTTCAAGAGTGCCATTTCAGAGATGGTGAGATCAACAGCTGTGCATGAGAATCAAGAGTGCCACAAAGAGGACCATTTCTAATCAACCAGTACTAACCCCACTTTGCTTCCCATGGCTATAATAATTATGTTTCCCTCTAAGATTTTCCTTCTCTTTTTTGACCTAGATTTCATCTTCCAGAAATAGCTTTGCTCTGGAAGTAGGCTGGGGATTATCCAGTTTGCATGTGGGTTTTTGATCAACTATACACAATGAAAGAGTTTTCTTTTAATTCTCTCCCCAGTTTTTTTTTTGGGGGGGAAGGAGATAAGTAAAAGTGTTTGTGTAACGTACAGTACATTGGTTAGTATAAAGAAGAACTTACAACTGTGCATAAATGCAAGTGATATGTATGAGACGAAAACATATGGAAGTGAAGATTTGCATGAGTTTCTTATACAAAAACTCCATTTGCATAAATGGAGCCTGCCTATGTGAACCACTGTGGCCTGAAAATCTCTCACAGATTTGACTTTATTTAGTGACAAAGGCAGTACAAACATACTAAATAATATATTCGTGTTCTCTGTGTGCACACACATAATACATTTTACTTCTCCCAGCCCATGACATGCTTTGCTTGCTTGCTTTCATTCATTCATTCACTTATTCATACACACATCTATACATACATATCCCACCTTTCCCATCTCCATGCAATTGCCCAAGGAGGCTTTAAAAGCTTTGGTAGCACCCCTCCAGCTGTCCTCACAACAACCCTGTGAGGCAGATGAGGCTGAAAGTGACAAGTCCAAGGTCACCGAGGATGCTTCATGACCAAGGAGGGATTTGAATGAACCTGGATCTTCCAGGTTTCTGTCTAGCTTCCCAAGCACCACACAGAGCCAGCCCAAAACCTCCCAGTATTGGGGACAGCATGTCAAATCCTATTCCCCTTTTATAGGTTATATGCCAGCCCTTGTTCTTCCTGCATTCAAGACTGGAAAAAGTAAATATAATAATAAAGCCAGGAAGACCAAAATATTACTTAAAGGCAAGACTGAATAGAACTGTCTTAAGGCCTTTCAGGCCAGCCAACAGAAAAGAGCATCTCTGAACTCTTGGGGAACAGAGTTCTGAGTCCAGGTGCCACCACAGAAAAGGTTCAGTCATATATCGTCGCCAGCTGAATATCTGAAGTTGGTAGTGTCCACAGCAGGGCCACTTAGGGTGACCTCATCGGTTCACATGGGAAAAGACAGAGCCTCAAATATCCAGGTCCATTCTTTATAAGTCATCTTTTTTTTAAAAAAAACTTGGCATCCATCAGTCTTGAAAGACTATGGTATCGTATTCAACACTGTATGCGAAGCACGAAGGCTTGGGTAGATTAATATGGAGGATAGGCTGTTACCCAAGCAGTAAATCCTCCGTTTCCATGCCACTGAAATAGTCCAATGGAATGGCACAGCCAATACGATTGGTTCCAGCTGCGTCGCAGAGCTGGGCTAAGGACAGGAACTCACCCTGTCTTGTGGGGACCCTGGTCTCGAACCCTGGCCTACTGGTTAAGAGGCACAGTGTCTTAACCACTTGCGCCACCCACAGCCCCAAGTCATTATAAGCACTTTTAATTGTGCCAGGCAATGTACAGGAAGGCAATACAGACAGAATAATGGCGGTGTGACATGGTCACAACACACCAAGCCCCTGTAACTAATTGAAGTTTTAGAACAGTTTTCAGAGGCAACTTCACATACAGGACATTACAGTTGTGTAATCTATACATTACCAATGCACAAATAACTATAGTAAGACCTAGGAATGAATGCTGTTGGCAAACCAGCTGAGGCTGGGTGAAAGTGCTCTTGGCCTCCAATGATTTTGGCAACCATAAGAGTTACACAGTCCTTTAAAGCTTTATTCTTATTCTGGCATGCAAATCAGTTATTTTTTAGCAGTCACTTGGACATGTGTCTGAGTTTTACTATGTAACAATCTCTTTCTCTTTCTGATCTCCATCTCCAGCCTGTGCTGGAGATTTCCATCTCTGACCATCTGGCCACCTTATGTTGCTCAATTGATCTGTTACATTACCCTTCAGCTGCCAAATAACTTTCAAGTAGCTGGATGTTTCCAACTACTATAGATTGGTCACAGAAGCTGGCACAAACATAATCCTATGTTTTGCCACAATTTGGAAGAACACATTGTTGCATTCTGGGCAGCCTGTTATTCATTCAACTGACCATAAAAAGCTACAGATATTCCAAAAAGGGAACAGGGTTTCTGTGGTATAGCGGTTGGACATTGGAAATAGGAAAGGAAAAGGAAATGTTGGAAAAGGAAATAGGAGCAATAACACTGCTCAAGCATCCTGCACCTAAAGGGGTCAGCAATATAGCTATGGAGCTAGCCAGATGGGATGTGAGAGTTCCTTATTCTAGAAAAGCTCTGTCTGGTATATCCTTCCCTCTCCTTCCCATTCAGAGAATGGGAATATATATTCCCATTGAATATATATATTCAACTAGTTGAATATATATATTCAACTATATAACAATTATATTGGATCTCCCTGCTCCCCAAGATATTGAATTCCCATATATAGATATATATTTAGATTTTCATATATTATTATTTTAAATAATTTATCTATCAGTTTTCAACAAAACAAGCTCATAAAGTGGTTCGCAGAGAAAAATCAACTAAATGGTTAGTTCTTTAAATTCATATATGGTTCTTATTATAAATTCTCATAGGGCTTTTCTGCATGATCACAGAACTTGAAGTGATTTTCATGGAAGTCTCCCAAAACCTGGCTGTATAAATAAAACCAGCTAAGCCACCTGGAAAGACTCAGATTCAAATCTCAAATCTTATAGCAAATTTTACTTGGAGATCCTGGGCCACTCTAGGCTTAACTTGTCATTATCATGTGGTGATGTGGAAGGGATGCTTAGGGACCTGCAAACATGCACTGGCCCAGCCACTTCCTAAGCATGCTCCAGGGGAGGTCCCTGCAATGAGTGCTTCTGAAGGACCTCCCCTGGAGCACGGTCAGGAAGTGGCCAGACCAGTGTGTTCTTGGGAGTCCCTAGGCAGCTCCTCCCCATCACCACAGCTCTTGCATGCTGGTAAGGAGGGGCGCCTGGTGGGGGGCAGCACCGGGTGGGGGGACAGCACCTAGCCAGGCTGCTAAGGGTCAAGGCAAATGGGTGATTCACCATCCCAGGAATCCTCGAATGACTGGGGCAGTGAATATGGACCTGCAAATTTGTAGGGGACTACTGTATTTAAAAGAATAAAATGCCTTTGAATTATGGTGCTGGAGAAGACTCTCGAGAGTCCCTTGGAGATCAAATCAGTCCATCCTCCAGGAAATCTGGCTATTCACTGGAAGGACAAATACTGAAGTGGAAGCCCAAATTTTTTAGCCACATTATGAGAAGAGAAGACTCCTTAGAAAAGACCCTGATGCTGGGAAAAACTGAAGGCAAAAGGAAAAGGGGTGGCAGAGGATGAGGTGGTTAGTGTCACTGAGGCAATGAACATGAATTGAACATTTCCTCTCTTTTTTGAATTTCATTTTGGACTGTGTGTTCCTTTTCAACATTGCAGGCACATAAAGGCCTCTAAATAAACCTCCCAACAGACAGACAATCCCGCTACAGTACATTGATCTCCTCCATAAAGGGGCAAAATCCTCCTCACTCTTCATTATCTGAGGGCACATTTATGTGCAACTAATGTTAGCTGAAAAAATCTGATTGCTGTCTGGAAAGTAATGTTTCCTATCCTTTTAACTTTATATATTGGTTCATTTCATTGGTCCCATCTTGCTCTTTCTTTTTTATCTTATTCTAGTGATTTTAAATTCATTCTCATTTAAGTAGGAGTAAATTTTACTCTCATGTTGGGATTCAAACTATACACTGGGGCTGTGGTTAAAGATATTGTGCTTGTCAACTTGAAGGTCAGAAGGTCAGCGGTTCAAGACCCAAGTACTGCATGACAGAGAGATCCCCTGTTTCTTCCCCAGCTAGCAATTTGAAAGCATGTAAATGCAAGTACATATATAGGTACCACTTTGGGGGGAAGGTAATAAGTATTCCATGCTCTTTGGCATTTATCATGCCAACCATATGAGCATAGAGATGTATTTGGACAACACTAGCTCTTTGGCCTCATAACAGGGATGAACCTTAGAGTCAGTCACGACTATCAGGGAACCCTGCGAGGGGGATATATGAAAAAGCCTTTCATGAAAAAGCCCTTCATGAAAATGTCTGGCTTCTTACTGAAGTTGCATGGTTAGAAATCTACCCTGGAATACAGAAGACATTAGAAGTAAACTGCATGACCTAGATTTATATGAGTTGTATCAACTTCTCACAATCCAAATTCAATACATGTTTTTCCAAAAAAATTATACAAATTTTCATTTCAGTAATTCATTATTTTATGAAGATAAGGATAAGTAGAAAACATTGAGACTTGCTTTATCTGTATTTATTAGTAGACATGGTTTTTCAAAGAGTATGAACTTTTGTCTTTACACGAAGAGTATGTAGCTTTTGTCTTTACATTACTATATATAATGGCCACTGTAACACAGAGATACAAAGTAGGTTATAAGATATGTTTAATTGATGTAGGTGCGGCATATTTTTTGAGTTACCCAGAACTAAGACAAAATCTCTGCCTCAAAAATCCTGTGAAGCTTAAATTGTTGCACACTCCTACACAATCTAAGTTGGTCTAATAAAAATCACTTTATCGCCTTAGTATCTTTATTCACCATGCTTTCTCATGAGTCTTTGCTTGCTGGGTGCTTCTCATATTTTGTTGCTGTTTATAATCTAGTAGGCTTAAACAGATACACACCAAGAGATTCTTGCCTACAATTCAACACATACCTTCCCACATTCTAATGCTAGAAGAGCACAGCACTGTATCACAGCGGCACAAGGCACAATTCATTGGGGGGGGGCATAAAATCTATCCATCCAAGCAGTGGTGGGCACTTACCGGTATGGGCCTACTCGCCCGTACCGGATCTTCCCGTTTCCCTGCCGCTAGCGAACTGCCAGCGACAGGGAAATGCAAAAACATAGCGGACCGGCACGGTCCGCCATGTTTTCACCCCACCGTGCCTGCCTAGAAGCGGCCTGCCCACTTCAGGGCAGGCACTGCGTAGGTGCAGACGTCGGCGCAAGCACAGTGCCTCTACTGAAGCTGGCCTGCCAGCTTTAGTAGAGGCACTGTGCTTGCGCCGATGTTGCCCCGCCCCTCCCCCCTCCCCAGTCCCGCCCCCTGACCCCGGCCTGGCCCCTCCCACTTCCGGCGAACCGGATCTTGGGAGAGGCCGGGCCCACCACTGCATCCAAGGCAGCAGTTGAAAAATTGCAGGAACTATTATCTTGCAGATTTGCATGAAGGGCATTGTTTCAGAAAAGGGGTTCTGAGCTTGCTTTCTGATGGGCATCAGAACAATTGCTATCTATGTCAAATTACAATGTTAACACGCTATTTTGGTTATAAGTACTGGGTTAGAAAAATAGTAAGCCTTTTCTGATATTTACTTATGATGGCATTTGTATGCCACTCTTTACATATACTGTATATCTTTTGAGCAACCCCCTCAAAGCATTCCACATTTGCTTAAAACAGAGTTTCTTCGCCTTTACAGTTTGTTTTCCAGGAGAGGGGTGAAAATGGACACAGTTCATCTAAAATTGCACAGCAAGTAAAGGCAGCAATAGTGGATTCTACCTAGAGTTCATTTCACCCATGTGCCATTGATGTAAGGAGAAAAATGTATTTAATCAGCCAAATTTCATTAAGTGCTTCAAACATCCTTTTTAAGATAACCCTATTTTCATGCATTTCCATTGTGATTCTGAGCTCTCACTTTGGTAGCACTGTAGCAAGCTAAACCCATGCTGTGTGATACTATGCTCTGGTCTCCAGCATGGTGGAGCTAATACCGAGAGGCCATGGTGACCTTGAATTGCTGGTCTGATACCCTACTTCAGAGAAGTGGAAAATGCAGCAGAAAGACTCTATGCACATTTTGATTAAAGTCATAGTGAAGACACACAAGGTCAAGCAGCTCATTATCAAAACCAGAATAGCTGTTACCATCTGGAAAAAAGAAAATAACTGCTGAATATTTGCACAAACAAAGAGCACTTCATCACCCCTTTTGCAAAGTACAGTAGATCTTCCCCTCTATATATGTGTGTGTTCTAGTCCATTTTGATAAAAGGATTGTTGGAGTCATACCAAGGTCTCTTACCTGTCTATTTAATTTTTAAAAATTTGATCATGTTGAATACATAATATTGCCACTTATGGAAGCTAAAGAGAAGCCAAGAAACAAATTAGTGCTTACTTTGGAGAAGAAAGACCAAGTAGTCCATCCACTGCATTCTGATATCCCTTTAAAGTCAATCCTTGTATGCCTCTGCCGAAAAGTAATACAATCAGAGGTCATTAATAAATCACAGCATCAACCTGGCTATTTTGAATAGCAAGCAATATATGTATATGCTTCCTGCCTGATCCAGCTCAGGGAACAAAATTACCTGCCAAGCCACAAAACGTACTTTATTACTGTCAAGAACAGTTGGAAATGCCATTTCAGTGTGTACTGGGGCACTCATAATACAGTCAGCCATAATACAGTCAGAAAGTTAATTGCTACCAGAAAAGAGATTCAGGGTGCAATCCTAACCAATTTAGGCCAGCATAACTCTCCTGTCTTCCCATTCCCCTAGTGGTGGTGGGGAGGCTGGCACATATCTATGCACTGGCCTAACCAGTGGTGGGCTCCAGCAGGTTTGCACCTACTCTATAGAACCTGTTGTTAACATATAAAGTTTAAAAATAACCATTTAAAAGTGGCTGCCAGATGGGCATAGAACTTGTTGTTAATTTTTTTGAATCCCATCACTGGGCCTAACCCTCCTAATCCCAGGAGTCACAGAAGTACCTTATAGCACTTTTGCAACACCTCCAGGCCAGCATGGGATTTATGCCAACCTAATTGGGGTTTAGGATTGCACTGCCAATCAGCTCAAAATATTGTACTGCAAACCTACAAGAGATACATATGTATTACTTCCTAGGATTCCCAGGTGGAAGCCTTCACCGCATAATCATCACATCTGACATCAGGAACTGCCTTTCAAGCTAGGTATTAGGTATTAAAAGATGACAGTACTGATAGAAGTTGTTTTCAACAAAGCAACCAATTTAAGAAAAATTAGCACAAACATGTGCCAATGAGCCCACCATCTAAAAATTAAACAGAATAAACCATAATGCAAGACCACCAAGAAAACTTCATCAGTTTGAATCACTCAACAGGTGTCCCTTATTATCCAATAGGGTTCTGTTCTAGAACCTCCCATGGATTAAAAAATCCATGTATTAGGAAAACAATGGAAAAAAAATACTTGTAGGTTTAAAGACCCATTTCCAGGTTTCTTTCTCCTGTCTTTTGCCTAACTGAATAAAGGATTTCCTTAATATCTGCAAGAATTTGATTCTGGGACTGAAAAATGGAATGATTGCTTGTACGACTCCCTCTCTACAACAGTAGAAAAGTAGTTTTTTAAACTGTGATTTGAAGAGGCCATTCATATCGAGTCAAATCCGTGCAGAAATCCACCTGTAGCAGTCTAATGCATCTTTAAATAATGCTGCCAGATCATGGATATTTGTACATATTGTCAGATCAAGGATTTTTTAAATGAATGATTAGAACCAAATGTTTATAGAAAATTTGGAATGCCTTCCCCCAAACAAGGTGAGAAAACAAAAGAATCACTCCTTTTAAAAAATTTAAAGAGTGGACTCATGTATTAAAATATCTTGATGTGGCTACAGTGTTGAGATAAAGTATTTTGTTTAACTCTCAATTTTAATTACAAGACAGGCTGTTAACACTATAAACTTTCCTCTACCTTTATTTCACTGTGCTTTTCAGAATACAAAGACATATACTTTACTTGTATATAAAATTCCTTTTGTGAAGCCTGAAATGCAAAATACACTGACAGTTGAAACATTACTAGCGAAATTTCTCCTATACTTATAAGCTTTATCTCAAACTTCTCCCCTTTATTATTGCATTCATTATTTTAAAATTAATTATTGAGAGAATTTTGATGTCAGAATACATGACTTTTTTAATACTGTCATATATAGACAATATGTCTTGGGCCCTTTGTGGCTTTCAGCAGTATAGCAAGATGTTTGTTACTTTCTTTCCAAGTTTCTATCTCTCATGCTTACTTAGATTTTAAGTATGTAGGCAGTGTCTAATGAAAATAAGGGTATTTGTATATGTTTAAAATAATCCAATGAAGTCTTCATTTACAGAAGGAGTCTGTTACCTACTGGGAACAAGTCACAGAGGGAAGTGTTGTTTTCATATCCTGTTTGATGTCTATTCAAAAGGAAAAGTAGGAACAGGTGGATCCGGCAGATACAGAAATAGATACAAATTTCTTTTAAAAAGGATATTCAAACATTAATTTAAGTACAACATTAATCATGCTATTTTAAATGCCTGATGTTGAATCTGCTACCACTTTGTGTTCATGGGACAGATTCAGTTTTAAGACAGTTTAAGATATTTTTTTGGCCCAGGGGTCTGTGTGTGTGTTTGTGTGTTCAAATTGGCATCCAGAACTTCAGGAATGTGTGGTGTGGGGAGACAGGTGATGCACAACCTCCTCACTAGTAAAAGGTGGTTGGCAAGGCAGACAAGTGAGGCAGAGCCTCCCCATTAGAGTTCTTTGAAAAGCGCCTGTAGTTGGGGAGCAAGCATGTGAGGTAAAGCGGGCCCCCCACCAGTCATTCAAAAAGCACTGGAAGTTGGGGAGGCAAGGCCTTGGTGGGTGGGAGGCAGATGAGGCAGTACTTCCATACCAGAGTCCTTCAGAAGGTGATGCCGCATGTGAGGTGAGTGAGTGCAAGCTGGGTTCTATGTGCTGGTTCTCCTCACATGCTGCGGTTCTTTTCTAAGGAATCCTATGGGGAGGCTCTACCTCACCTGCTTCCCCATTCACTGCATGTTCTCTTGACCCTTGGACATTTCAGCAGGGAGCTCTTCTACCTGGGTGAGACACAATGAAGGAAGTGAGAAAAACAGATTTAGGGTGCTTCTTGCAACACTTTACAACCTTGTGCAATGAAATTCATCCTTGCTTAGAGTGAAAATTATTTTGGGAGGCATGTGTGTATGCGCACATGTGGGGAGGTTTTCCTGCACGCTGCATTTTCTGCAGATGCTGCTTGAGCACCCTCCTGTAGATGTACAACCCCATTGCCCACCTGTCTGCACTTGGATGGCTTGCCTGCATACAGCGTGCACCACAAGGGTGCCAAAGCATGGTGGCATAGCTGGGGGGGGGCACAACAGTCAAGTCACTCTTGGAGGGAGCATGCAATGAGCCTCTACCCTGAAGTAACAACTTGGAATGTCTCTGAAGAAGGGTGACTATGTGTTATAACCAAAAAGGAGGACAAAGCTCCCAAAAAATGGAGGACACCCAAGAAAAATGTAAAAGGTAAAGGTATCCCCTGCAGGTTAACTGTCAGTCATGTCCGACTCCAGGGTACGGTGCTCATCCCCATTTCTAAGCTTTTAGAGCCAGCCACTTCCATGGTCATGGGGCCGGCATGACTAGAACATGATGGCATGACAGAATGCTGTTACCTTTCCCACAAAGGGAAAGGTATCTACACAAAGGGAAAGGTATTTATCTACTTGCAGTTACATGCTTTTGAACTTCTAGGTTGACAGGAGCTGGACTGAGGACAGGAGCTCACCTTGTCTTGTGGAGACCCAGGTCTCGAACCCTGGCCTGCTGGTTAACAGGCACAATGTCTTAACCACTTGTGCCACCACAGCCAAGAAAAATGTAGGACATGACAAAATAAAATCTCATATGTATTCTTTGCAAGTGATTAATTTAAACATCATATTATTAAAGTAATTATTATTTACTTTATTTCTTATATTGCATAGAATCATATAATTGGAAGGACTAATAGATCTAGTCCAACCCACTGCCTGTAGCAAGAAATCCTAGAGGCAGAGGTATCTAAACTTTTTGTCAGGAGGGCCACATCTTCTCTGACACCTTGTCAGGGGCCAGAAAACTAATTTACATTTCAAACTTGAATAAATTTAAATAAAATGATATGTTGGAATGGATTACAAGGCCTGCCCAAGGGCCAGAGGGGTCTTATGGGGGGGGGCACGTTGCTGAGGGCTGCACCTGGCCCCAGAAGTTTGGATATTCCTGTCCTAGAGCATCTCCAACAGATAATATATATTATTATATTATTAAACTATTATACTGACGGGTGCAAAAGTAGGTATACAGTAATAGGAGTTAAGAATGTGTAAATACTGGAGGGCAACAATTTGAGCACATAAGAGACTGTACTTGATTGCAATTATACAGATGCAACTTGTATAATAAGGATGTCATCCTTATTGTGACACTCATAATAAAAACTGTATACCTACTTTTGCATCCCTCTTTATTATACTATTATGATATAGTATAATATGGTGTATACTATTATATTATTATACTCTTATATTCAGTACTTTTTTCTAGAAATCAAGGTGAAGATACTCAACATGAAGATTTTATAAAGGCGAGGGTTCTCACCATGAGGTTATTTGTATTCATAGGCATGTCTACTTGGGGGCCACAGAGATGCTGGTATTCTGTACGGGTGCGTATCAAAAAGACCCCTCCTTATATTATAAACATTATATTATTAAATTATTTATTACTTTTAATGTATTACTTCCCAGAAGGCTCCATGCTGCCTGCACACAAGGAAAAGGAGGACAGTGGAAAAAAATTTTCCAGGATACAAAGCTTAAAAAAAAGTCATGCCTTGGGAAAAAGAGGGCATGTGGTCCTCTTGCTTGGAAGAGATGAGGCTCCCTCCAGTTGCTGCGCCCCCCTCTAGCTATGCCACTGCCAGCTTCCCTCTGGCCCCCTCCTCTTCCCAGGCCAGGCTTGGCTCCCCCTTACAGCTCCCCCCCCCGCCCCCCAGCAGCAGTCAGCGTTGTGAGCATGTGCGGGATACCAGCTGGAACTGGTTTGGGGAGGTGGAGGGCGCTTGAGAGCTGGAGAGGCTGGGCTGGCTGTGGCTCTGCCTCCCTTGCGGGGCTGGGGGTGCGCTGAGCTGCGCCCTCCCCATTGCTCTCCCCTCCCCTTCCCTCCCCTTCCACTGGCAGCCACTGCGAGGCTTCCTCCCTCCCTTCTCTCTCCTTTGCGCTCTTGCGCACCGTCTTCGTCCTGCGCCTCTCCAGCATCCTCTCCATCCCTGGCTGGCCCAGGCAGGGAGGAAGGAAGGGGGGCGTGCCGAGCCCCCCCCCCACGGCTTTCACCCAGATGCTCCTCCCCGTGGAAGTGCCTGGCAGGAGCGGATGGGGCTGGCGGAGAGAGGGCGGAGGGTGAGTGTGTTGGCGCTGCCTGCGGGGCCCTTTCCAGCACCCGGTGGATCGGCCAGCTCTGGGCAGGGGCTGCTGATGCTGTGGATGCTGGTCCAGGGGCTGGATCTCCAAGAGGCAGGCCCGGATCTGCCTCTCCGGCCCATCTTTCCATCCATCCACCCACCCTCCCTCTTTCTTCCTCGGCCAGGAGATCAATGAACAGGGTGGACCCCGGCTCTGCCTCCCTTCTCTAGAGATCCTCTCCTCCAAGGCGCAAGGAAGAGCCTCCCCACCCCCTCTCTCAAGCCCCCCTTCCCCACACTCTCTCTCTCGCCCTCCTTCTCTCTCTAGACCCCCACTTTTCCCTCTCTTTCCAGCCCCCCACTAACCGCCTTTCCTTTCCAACCTCCAACTAATCCCCCTTCTCTCTCCAGCCCTTCCACTTTCCCCTCTTTCTTTCCAGGCTCCCACCTTCCCTCTGTCCAGTCCCCTTTTCTTCTTAGTCCCCACTTTCTCCTCTCTTTCCAGCCCCGTTCTCTTTCCCTTCTCTCTCCTGCCCCCCACTTTCCCCTTATTTCTAGCCCCACCCCGTCTCTCTCCAGCCCCTTCTCTTTCCAGCCCCCACCCCCTCTCTCCAGACCCCCTTCACTCTCTCTGTCCATCCCCCCTTCTCTTTCTAGCCCCCCACTTCCTCCCTTCTTTCCAGCCCCCTACACTCCCTCTCCCTCTTCAGCCCCCTTTTTTCTCCAGCCCCCCATCCTCCCCTTCTCTTTCCAGCCCCCCACCCAGCTCCCCTCCCAGTGTCTATCATGGCTTTGTGTCTGGAGCTCTTGAAGCAATGTGAGTGTTCCTGAATTACTTTGGGGTTTCCTGCTGTCCTGCCGGCATGCAGATCTGCGCCCAGGGGGGTGGCTGCGCCCGATCCGCGCTTTCCAGGTTGTGCTTCTTATTCTTTGGCGGCTGCGATCCTTTTGGGTCTGTCATTTGGATAGCAGGGAGGGGGGAAAATGCCCATTTCCTGTTGCGAAGGAGGCTGCTATCCTGCTTTCTCCAAAGTAGAAACTCAATTGGACTTACTTCTGAGTAGAACTGCATGGGATTGTGTCAGGATCTAGAACTGCCCTCCCTGAGTAAGGTTGCAATCCCATCCACACTTACTGGGGATTAAGCCCCATTGACTATAATGGAATTTACTTCTGAGTAGCTCTGCATAGGACAGTGCCCTGACTCATCAGAACTGCCCTGAGTAAGTAAGGCTGCAATCCTATCCACACTTACTTGGGAGTAAGCCCCATTGACTTAATTCTGAGTACACATGCATAGGATTGGGCTATCAGGCTGACATCTTATGCACACTTTCCTGGGAAGTAAGCCCTATTGATCACAACGGGACTTACTTCTGAGTAGGCATGCCCAGGATTGTGCCTAGGCTAGGCACATGTGCCATGCCTAGGACTGTGCCCTAAATGGGCAGATGAGATGAGCAGCTTGCTTGATGAAGGCTTCCATTTCTACTGCTTCTCCCCTCCTCCTTGCCAGTCGGATTGCATTTTTGCCTAAATCCTGAGCTTGAAAATGGTCATGCATGGGTGGTTTGGGCACCCAAGTCCTCTTCTCAGTGCATGGCTCTGTGCTTGATATGGATGGTTGTCCCTTTAACTGTGATATATTTATCCATGATCTCCTTGTGGCATTTCAGATCGTGACAGGATATGATATCATTTTTTTCTATATTTATTCTGCACTCTGCTAAACGTGAGCCTTGTGTGCATTTGTCTTTTGCTCCAGCAATAAAAATGACACAGATTGGCAGTTAATCAGCCAGATTTTTCTTAATGTCACGGGTGTGGATGACTTAGGTAACTTTTCAAAATGTTAACCGTCTGCTAAACTCGCACACACACACATGCTTTAGAAATAAAAGCTTGCCACTAAAGTTCATGGTCCAGAATTGAGTTATATCGTATTCAAGGCAGCTGCCAAAAAATTTGGACAGTTTTCTTATTTTTTTATTCTACTTATTTAATCCCTTTCACTTCACACCCTACAAAACAGGGGGAAAGGTGGCATGAAAGGACACCATGTCACCCTTGCAGGATTAAAGAAAGCTTGCTGGGCTGAAATCAGGAAGGTTCTGCTGATTAAGATTACTTGGCAACTCTAATGAAGAATTATCAGAAGAAAAAATAGTGTGATACAAACTAATTTCTGACAGTTAAAGGCCTTTCCAATACAATGTCTTTTCAAACTGAAAGTACAGAATTTGCCTTTAAGTGTATTGTCCTGATGCTATAAAGTTGGTGACTTTAAAAAAAATTGACAGGATGATGACATTTGGTAACAATATGTTGGATATGAGCAGAATACCCACAGGCCTGCCACTCTGATGAATCTGAAGTTGAAATGTTGCTTTTCTGCTCCTTCTTCTCACCCCCACCCCCCAACATTCACACATATATTTTCCACCCTGTCAGCCCTACTCATGAAAATCCTCTGGGGACACATATGATCCTAAAATTAAACTGTCTGCCCTGTCATCTGTGTACTTCTGCATTAAGAGGCATAAGCGTACCTAATGAAGTGCATTTATTCTGTCTTCCCTGCTGGAGGAAAAACCTCACCTCTCCTTCCAAACATTTGCATCCCAAGAGCTTGCTTACATGAACTGGTTTCCATATGAAGGTATCCTCTTGACAACCACAACAACTAAAAGCCTTGCAGTAATAGGAGTATGTTGTGTTTACAAGAGGAAAGAGTACCTGAAGTGCTGCTTATCTCAAACTAATGAATCCTTAATTGAGTAGGATACTTTCTTGCTGAGTAATCCGTGGCCTAACCTTTTCTCATGAGATCAGTAGAAGTAGAGAATGGCTACAGAATAAAGGTGACCTTTCAGGTTTCTTGTCATTCTTGTATGAACATAAAGATTTTAAGGACATGCATGTGTTCTTAGTAAAGAGGAGAAAGCTGGGTGATGAGCATGGATTGGCACATAATCCTGGTGAAATAACATATGCATAGAATCTGGGTTGACCCTCTCAGAATAGGTGTCACAATGTCAGAAATTAACTTCTGAAATGTTGACCAGTCAGGTGTTGGCATGCACTTTGACTTTAAGTATCCACAGCAAGTGAATTCCTGAGGGTCATGGAAAATAATTAGAGGCTCAAACTCTTTGTTCCCAGTTCTTCTGTGTTCAGAAACCCATTTAAACCTATTCAGACTTTCTGTGTAGGGACTAAAAAAAATATCAGTCTATTCTCTGTGCTGTGTGAATATTTGTGCGTTATAAATAGATCTGTACTGTACGTACACACTTTATTTTTTCACAGATTTCATTTTTTTCCCCAAAGAAAATGAGCAGAAAAAAGGATTATGGCTGCAATCCTAACCTCCATTTAGGCTGGCCTGTGCTGACCTGGGGGTGTCACAAAAGTGCGGTAAGGCACTTCTGCCCCACTCTTGGTGGGTTAGGCCAATGCACATGCATATACCGACCTCCCCACATCATCACAGAAAGATAGGCCAGGTGAGTTAGGCTGGCCTAAGTTTCATAGAATTGCATCCTATGTGTTTTAATTCCAAGGTTTCAATTTTATAATAATACATATATAAAATTACAATAAATGTATATAAAATTACAATAAAATATTATAATAGCTATTATAATAGCTAAATAACAGTCATTTCAATGCTAGAAAATGTTTTTATTTTTTGCAGTGTTTTTTTCCCCAAAAATGAGAAGTGCAGAAAGTGTGGTGGTATGTATTGTTATTATTTTACCACTGAAAGGTCACACAGTAAAATATGTGTAGGAAATGGAGCTGTAGGATTAAAAAGCTCAGAAGATTAATGTGTTCCCTTATATACTGAAATGCTAGAAACCTAGTTAATGAATAGTCAAAATAAAGCTCCATGAATATGTGCCAAGAACTCAGATATTTTGTGAAATCTGAAACTAAACCTTTTCCACCATGTAAACAAAGTGGGGTCAAGCTGGGTCAGCATTTGAATGCCAGATGCTATTTAAAGGCTGTTAAGGAGTACCAAAGTGTTTGAGAAATCATTTCATGTTGGTAAAATTCTTATTTCTGCCTGAATTTAAGGCTGCAGCCCCATCCACATTTACCTGCTGGTGGCCACTGCTGCAGGTCCACTGCCCTGTGCCACCAGTGCTGGTGTCCAGCCATGCCTGGTGCCCACAAATATTCTTTAAATTACCTGCAATGACAGGTAAATTCAATTAATACAAGGATAACAATACTAGTTTATTTTATAGAGTCTTTTAAAGATTCATTTGAGGCCAATACTAATAAGAACTTGAACTGGCAGAATGCATGTTCCGCCAGTATGAGCAGTTGCAAAAGTGCTGTAAAGTGCTTAGCAAATGTACAAGACCTGATATAACCGATGCAGGTCCGGGTTGATCCATTGTAACTGCTGGGGTTTTGAGACAAGAGGTCCAGTGTCCTCTTATCCAGAGTAGAGCTCCAGCAGCCAAAAATCCCCTGCAAGATGCAGCATAGCCCAAGTATATGCTGCTTAACTGCCATGCAAGGATTTATAGAACTCTGGGATTTAAAATGAAAACAAGGATCCATTTTTTGGATGAACAAGTTTTTTGTAGGAAACTGGGTAAGGTCCTAATTAACTTTCCTGCACCAAGGTAAGGGCAATGGAACTCCATGGTAAAGAAACAAACATTGCCTGACCTTGAGGAGGCCTCTGTGACTGCCCCTGCCCCACTTCAGATGCAGCACATGCCCCACTGGCACAGGTATGCCAGTGCTGGAGAGTTGGTTAGGATCAACCAGAATACTTCAGAAAATAGAGGGGAAGCTTGATGGAATTCTCCTTGAGATTTCCCCAGTCCCTACATTAATAAAATAAAAACTAGGATCACTTCTCCCTGACATCCAGCTATGTTTTTAATAGAAGGGATTTTTCCCTTTATATAAAGAACAATCAATCATGTACACACTTACCACTTTAGTGCTAGGTTTATCACAGGTTTACCATTTCATTTTCTGTTTAGGGAAAACTAGACCTTGAAGAAACTCCTTTGAAAGGAGCTGGCTTGTTTATCAGTGGGTGTAGCTTATGTTTATACTCCTATGCATTGACTATGGCTGCAGTCCTAAAGACACTTTTCTGGGAGTAAGACCCACTGAGCACAATGGGGCTTACATTTGAGGAGACATGGTTAGGATTGCACTGTCAGTCATGAGAGAAAGAGAGGACAGTTCAGCTGTCCTCAAATAGTCAGAGCATCTGTTTCTCTTCTTTTGCTGTCCGTCCTTAAATTGTCATCTGCAGGGATATGGTAGGCATGGAACCCACCCACGTCCATGAGTACTCTTGGGTAGTTTTTCAGGTCTTGATGACCAATGTTGTCTAAAATTAAATTGCCCTGGTGTATAAGGAGGTATTCTGAGCAAAGGCATGTTCACTGCTGAGATCCCATGGAGATCCCCAAGCATTTATTCTTTAGATAAAGAATAAGAGCTATTTTGAAGCATCTGTGGATATGTTTTACAGAAAAAGGACAGGCACTAGATTTATGTGCACCAGGTTACTAAATAACCAAATAAAAGAGGCATTTTCATGTGGCTATGATAGTGTGCTAAAGAAGTCAGTTCATACCTGTTTTGTCCCTGGAGGTGACATTTTGAAACCATATTGCAGAGACCTTTCCTACTGATTTTTCTTCTTCTGTTCTTTACATCTTCATGGCAGCAGCTCTACTTTTTAATAGTCTGAATCTGTGTAATTGGATTCTGTGCTGGGCAAATTACAACAAATATGTGCATTGGATGGATGACGGCTTAAGACAGTGGGTGGCCTTTTTAATACTAGTCCACATTTGGTCATGAAGATATTCAGTGAAGTTGCCTTTCAGAGCTGAAAAGAAAGACCCAAATTGAAATATGTTTTCATAGAAAAGTATACTGGTATTTTGGCTGGAAAAAGATAGGGCACAACCCCTTCTCCGATCAAAAGGCAGTATTAAAGCACTGTGATCAGAATCTCTGTCTATCATCAGTGAGACAAGAGGGCTTTGGAGGCTGGAATATTAAAAGAGCCGTTGTACCTACAACTAATGATTGCAGTGACACTAGAAACGGATTTTGAGGAAGGACATTATTTGCCATTAATTTCTTTTTGTTTATATGTGTTCTTAAACAGCCCCTGTAAATTTGCTAGTTAACAAGTGGACTGGGAATTTTGCCTGATCCACCAGTCATGCATTTTTAATGACTGTCAGGCACTTTGTGCCAGATGAACAGCATATTAAATCAATCAGCAGTCCTGATGGAACAGTAGCTTAGAGTGTTCAATAGAAGTTTCTCTTGGGAAGGCAAGACTGCATACCTGCAGACAGAAACCTCATGAAATTCAAGGGCACGGGGAGATGGGAATGTATGTGATAGTATGTGAAAAATAATGTATGTGCAAAATAAAATCAAGACAGCATACTAACCAGGAAGCCCTTAAAAAGGAGAAAACCAGATTTGGTGATGATGGAAACTGATGGTTTGATCAGTGGTGAATCAGCCTCTTTTAATGTGTTCACATCTTCGCTACATTTTATTGTTGGAACAAAAATGTAAAATAACTGTTCATATTATTTCCAAAGATCTTTTAAAAATTAGTCCAATAACGCAGTTTCAGTGTCTTGAACACATGCTGTTCTTGATGGAGCTTTGATACTGGGTTGGTTGGACATGAGCATATGTGGCATAGAATCTGGTCTATGCGTATTCATGGTCTATATGTTGGCATATCCTTGGTCTGCAGGGTAGAGTTGATGTATTTCACTTTTTTAAAAGTGAGGTCCGTCCAGAGCAGGGATCTTCAAACTTTTTGGCGGGGTGGGGTTTCTACATCGTCTCCCTGACACTGTGTTGCAGCCGGAAAACTAATTCAAATTTGAATAAATTTACATATATTTACATATAATATAATACAGAATGTATTATAAGAATATAAGAATTCTTATAATTCATAATGTATATAAGAATGTATTAGGATGGCAAGGTTTGTCCAAGGGCTATATAGAGGGGGTCTTGCTGAGAGCCACATTGAGGCTCTCCAAGGGCTGCATCTGGTCCCTGGGCCAGGGTTTGGAGACCCCTAGTCTAGAGAATCACAGTCTTCTAAAAAGACCAGGATCCTTGTTTTCATAAAACAGAACTCAAATCTCATGGAACCCGTTAGGATACACGTTGCATCTCCCTAATTGCCTTTTAAAAAATAGTCTGTCCATGCATTCACTAACATTAATCTATCATTACTAAGTAAAGACTATCTGGTAGCTTTTTGCTTTAAATGAAGTGGAAGGACTGCCCAAGTCATGCACTTCTTATCAGAGTCTAATACTCTGCATACATCATACAGCAGAAAAGTTATAGTTGGGCTGTCATATCAAAGATCTTGGTAATTGCCTGGGGTTGTTTACAAATGACCAAAAAATGAGGCAGTGTGGTCTAATGTCATTGCAGAGAGAAACAAATATATATGAAAACTGTTCTCAAGACTATGAGGTAAATATAAAGCTTTTAGCACCCATGAAATGTTGGGTTGCCTCTAAGGCTTTTAGCACCCATGAAATGGTCTTGCTGTTTCAAAATGCAGATGTGTTCTTAAATTTTTTCTGTAGTGCATAATAAATAATTCAGTGGCTATTATCGGGAAGAATATCACTGGAGAACTTCTTGTCTGTCCTCCTGCAAACTCGCTTTCCGGTTTGCCCTCTGATGCAGGGCTGCAGTAATGGGCTTTGATTTGTGGAGTCTTACAGTGGTCCATGCTGGGAAGCAGAAGGAGGAATTGCTGTACCTGTGTCAGTCAACATACCACAGCCTGCTCTTCTGCTGTCTTCTTCGTATCAAGCAGTGCATACAAGAACATAGTTAGACTCATTACTCTGCTGACACTGTCTGAATTAAGCCTGTCAGTTCCCTTTATGTCAGTGGAGAGATAGCGAAAGGAGTCAGGAGGAATTGATTTTTTTAAAATGTTGGTTGGTTTGTTGGCAAACAAGGGCAGCAGACTTGCTCAGCTTTTGTACTATGCACAAAACAAATCTGAAAACAGAAAGCAGTTAAAATCAAGCTTTGCATATTATAATCCAGCCATTTCCTTAACAAACATACATCATTATTAGGAATCAAAGCATATTGGTTTGCAACAGAGTACAGTACTAGTTTGCTCCGATGAAGACTCTGGCTGTTATTGGTGACTGAGACATGTGCTAGATTTTAGGATCTATAATGATTTGCCAGTCTTTGGCTACCGTAGAAAACAGACAATAATAAATGCAATATATCACTTAGAATGCTTGACCTCGAATACCAGATATCCTTCCCTTCCCCTAGCCTTTCATAAAGAACAATCTTTATTTTTGCTTTTCTGATGAGAAGGTTTATGGTTTCATTTTGCAATTATAAATGTTAAGCTGTAACACGTTTTATATCTATTAATTTTAGATTTCATTGGTAGCCAAATTTTTAAAGACTGTGTTCAGACAGATTTCTTCATTTAAAAGCAGCTTTTAAGCACCCCTATCCGTGGCTTATAAAATCTAGACACCAGGAAAGTACTTGACAGATGCCAAATAGCAGATTGAAAAATTTGTTTACTACTTCAGCAAGTGCAGGCATAGTACAATATGCTGAGCTAAATGTACCCTTTATGGTGGTGAATTCTGCATTACCCAGAAAGCTACCTAGATACTGACACACATTTGGAAGAAACAGTAAAATCTCTTCATGCATTATTGAGTTTTTTTCAGCTAATAGTGAAATGTGCTGCATTTATCTGTACTGATGCCTTACCAATACGCTTACCAGACATCCAAATGCCAGAAAACATTCCTGAATAGCTAACAGCCTGTTACAGCCCGTTCTGATAATCCAGCCAGCATACAGTAGGTGTCACTCTGGCTCCCTGAAGATCTTTCCTGATGAATGGGTTGTAAAAATTATATTCTACTTGGATTGTTCATGCACTTACCCAGGGTTCTGCTCAGTGGCAGGTGTTAGTTTATTGGTGGTGTTGTAAACCTCCTCCAGTTTTCATGAACAATGTGCTGGAGCTAATCTTGCTGCAGGTCACAATGTGTTTTGAATGAGAGAGGAATGTACGGTTCACTTTTGTGTCTGGAGGGGGATAAACATCTGCCCCATCCAGAGTTGGTCTCAAATGTGACACATTTTAAAGGTGTCAATTGACAGTCGTCTCACATGCATACTTAACCTACTCCAAGGGTATAACTTCCAGGGTATAATGGCTTTTCAGTATTTTCAGTATTTCTTTCCCAGTAAGTTATCTCCTCCTCCTTATTTGAAACAATAGCCACAAATCAATAAATATAACATTACTGTTTTTTTTAAAAACAAAGAATAGTTACTGAATTATTTTTAGTGATACAAGATAAAATCCGGTGTCATACTATGTCCATTTTGTACTTTTTATGAAGAGCCACTGATAAAATAATTGAATCTCCATTTGTATCAGCTTAAAAAAATAGAAAGCAAGCATTGCGTCCTACTCTAAATAGATTTCTGCATGGTTGCTTTCTTGTTGGATACTATGCACAGGTGTTTTCAGAATAACTTTTGAAAAGAACTTTCGAAAAGTAAAAAAAAGTAATTACATTTTATTCTTCAGCTAATACTGAGCTGCAGTAAATGAAATGCTCTGGTAAGGGCACAATCCAGAGTAATTACCAGAAGTCCTTGCTCCAGTGTAAGAACACTTTACTGTGGATTGCAACATGAATTTCCCATAGATTTTCACTAGGTGGTGCTGGTGCAGTAACTATGGGTGCACATAATGTCTCTTACATGCTCCCGTAGTTACTCTGGATTGTAGGGCAAATTAGAGACATTACTCAAATATGGTGTGCACCTGTCTTGTTAGATGCTGGCCTATAGGAAGCTGAAATGTCTTACCTGGATGCAAAATACTTGCATGCCTATACATGACTACTCAAGGGTAAGCTCTATTGAGTTCAGTGGTACTTAGAGTGGTACTTACACAATCCTAACCAGGTCTACTCAAAAGTCAGCCCCACAGTGTTCAATGGGTCTTACTCCCAGAAAAGTGTCTTTAGGATTGCTGCCTTACTATTATCATATAAGCGTGCATACAGGATTGCAAGCTTAATTGACTACAACCATCAGGACAGAAAAAGATGTCTCATCTGAAGCTATCCCAGTTAATGCAGAGGGACCCCATATCTATGGATCCCATATCCATGGTTTCAGATATCTGGCTGCTGCTCTGGTTCTATAGGATATCACAGCTGCCATTTTGGCATCGCTGAACCATTCGTCATCCAGGCAGCAGAGGATTAGATCTTTGGGATAACATGTTTTCCAGCAAGGGCCACTTTGTTATGTTTCTTTTTTAACTTAAAAAAATACATTATATTTCGCATTGTCATCATGATGACATTTTCTTTGAAGATGGATACATGTAACAGTACCCTAACCATATACTGTATTCAGAACAAAAAAAGAATTAGTACAGTATTACTGAAGTGCAAGATAAGCAATCTCTTTATTGGAAACCTTACACATTACTATTTTCTGTATTAATATGAAAAAGTTAAATTGCCACTTGCCCTGTTTCTTTAGGTTCTTTCTTTATCTATTCCAGATAGATAATTTTAGATATTGGAAGTACCCTCGTATCCCGAGGGGTTCCATTCTGAAATCCTAGTAGATGCCTAAAACCAGGAATGCTAAAGAGGAATGCTTCCATTTCTGGAGGAATTCCTGAACCCCGAAAAGGCTGTAAGCATCTCATCTGTGGCTTCAAGGGGATCAGAATGGCAGTTTAGGCAAAAAAGTCACTTTTTCATAAAACCAGAAGTTTTTATTTTATTAAAAGGCATTATAAGGGCTGTGGAATCCTGCCCTCCATCCTCTAGATGGTTCACTTAAATCTGGAGCTCCATCAACCTGCCAGTCCAGAGACCCAGCACCTATCTGCGCCAGCCTCTCTGCCAGCTACTCCCTTGTGTTGGTTGTTTACAGGATGTTTGCTACAGCTGTTGCCCAGGCTGCATATAAATGGTACTAGCTGTGTGGAGGACTGAAAGTGGTGTACAAGGGTCAAAATTGCTACATTCTGCAAAGACCTTCTTCTAGGCCACAGCGCTCTTGCACTTAAGCTTTGGTTTATGCCTAAACTTAAACATAGTAATCCTATACATGTTTACTACTATGTCTAGGATTGCAGACAGGAATAAACTCCAAAGTGCCTGAGATGAAATAACTGATTTTTTTTACTAATCTGTTTGGAATCTTTCTTATTATGAGAGCTAGAAGCCAAGGAAGAAGGAGTGTAAAAACCTATATTTCAACCCCCAAAGATTAAGTGCTTGTCTTTTGTGAATAAACAGTTGAGGATCAGCTTATGCATATAGAGTATATCCTGAGAGTCCTGAACAAGGTGTTCCTCTTTCTTCTGTTCATCTGTCAAACTCACACTTGTCTCATACATAGGGCACAATCCAGAGTAACTACGGGGAGTCCTTGCTCCAGTGAAAGAACAATTTACTCTGGATTGCAATATGAATTTCCCATAGGTTTTCACTAGGTGGTGCCGTAACTACAGGTGCACATAATGTCTCTAATGTGCTCCCATAGTTGCTCTGGATTGTAGGGCTAGTCACAGTTGATTTTTCAATGCAAGTCTTTGCTTGTGCAGAAGAAGTAATAGGACTGAAGTTGGTCAGAGTGCATAATAATCCAAAAACTTCCTTATGAATCAAGTCAGTAGCTCCTATATTTAGTCCCAAGGAATACCACAAAACTCAGTTGGATGACAGAATCTCTGTGCCTTGCTTGTCATGCCAGCCATGAACTTTACATAAGCCTAAAGGCATCAAGTCTAAATTGGGGGATATTACACTGAAAGAGGGATATAAAAGAAATGCTAAACCAATTCTAGCCCTAGAGCAAAGTTTTACTGGATTCACCAAACTGCCTTTTTAAAACTGCCTGTAGCATGTGTGCATGTTCAAGAAAACTGCACATTAACAATGGCACATTTAAAACATCACACTCGATTTAGTCAGTTTGATCCATCTGAGCCATATATAGAACATCTTGTGCACTGTGTACTTTAAACTAGCCTTTTAATTCTGTCTTCAGGGTGCAAGGTCTGTACTTTTCAAAATGAACTCTTAGTTCTCTTTTTAAATTGGGCCAGATAGGCCTGAATTGCAGGTTTTTTCTTCATTATGGCTAAATACACAGGGGCATTTTACTGTGTCACTCCACCAGTTCCACTACTTTCTGGTCCATGTCCAGGTGTCACACAAGTTGTTGGTTATCACTTTGAAAGCACTAATTGGCTGAGGACTATGAACCCAATCCTGACTAATTCCTGAGCAAAGATGCCAGTGTAGGCTACACTGTACCTTGCAGGGGAATTCTTAATGCTGGAGGTCTCTTTGGTTAAGAAAAAAAATTTATCCCCTCACCCAGGATAAGCCCCAGCAGCTGTAAATGGTCAGCTGGGACCTGTGCCAGTGTTACTGATGCATGTCAAAGCTGATCTGTGCAGGAAGATCAGGCCCCAGAAGGAAGCTAGGATATGGTATGGGCCAGCATCACTGATTGCAACCCCTTTCCCGGCCTGGCCACCCCCTCTCCTCATTCCACCCTTCTCTGCCCTTTCCTGCTTTCTCAAACTGGCACTTTTGCAACAGTGTGCTAGGGAAATATGGATCTATGTTTAAACATGGGAAACGATGTTTAATGAAAAATGAAAGAAAGTAGGGAGATGCCAAGTAAATGGGCCCAATCATATGCATTCCCACGGCCTGGACAAGAACATCCATGGTCTGTATAGAAATCCTTAAATAGAATGTGTGCTAGGATAGGAAGCGCTAAGGACAACCTCAGGTAATGGGAAGACACCACAAAAGAGGGGCTGTGTAAAAGTGAAGAAGAACCAACCATCCACATATGCTCCAGTGCATTGAGTGCCTTTCTATATGCACAGAGAAAGATCTTATGTTGGCAAGGTCAATGCTGTTGAGGTTGCCCAGTTTGAGGCAAATGACATTAACTTCCTTTTAATGTTCTTGGCAAATTTTTTACCCATGTATGTGCTTCTGAGCTCCTGTTCTTAGCCCAACACTTGCCAACCTAGCCGTTCGAAAGCATGCAAATGCAAGTAGATAAATAGTTAACAAATTAATGGGAAGGTAACAGTTTTCTGTGTGCATGTGAGCCATGGACATGCTGGCTTTATGGCTCTAGAAACAGGGATGAGCCCCACACCCTATAGTCAGTCATGACTAGCAGTATAATCTGTGGGACGCATCTTTTATGTGCTTCTGACACAAAGAAAGTAAGGGAAACTTGTGTTCCACCAAGGGAATGATTCATTAGGATTGAGCTGTATAGCACCTAAAGGAACACCTCTCTCCATATGATTGTACCCATCCACTAAGGTCATCTTCTAGAGACATTCTACCACTTTCTGAGATACATTGTTGCTGCATGACAGTCCACACCAGATTGTGGAACCTCCTGCCCCAGGAAGGGTTGTCCCCATCATCTGTGATGATTCACTGTCATTCTGAGCACTGCATTCTGAATCTCACTTTTAATACCTACTGGTTTAGTGGGTTTTATCTACAGCACTTGCTTTGTAGGCCTTGGTATTTCTGTGGATTTGATTTTTTGTTTGTTTAAAATATATTGCCTTAATCCCTTTCTCCCTTTTGGAGATGGAAAGGCAGGGTACAAATGTTTGAAATGTTAATTTAATATTTTAAAGATTCCCACTTTTGGTCCCACCCCAAATTGTAGTCTGCCAGAAGCTTGTCTGGTGATAGCATTGAATTGGAATGCAGCAGTCTCTACTCACAAGTAGCTTGAAAAACAAAAACTACAAATGCACTCTGCACGTCCCCCCTGCAGCTACACCACTCTCTCTTGGGCATCTTTCCTGGAGACCTAGAGTGGGGTGGCCATATGTTAAAATGAAAAATAGAGGACAATACCCCCCCCCAATTTAGGACACACAAGAAAAATGTAGGCCTTGACAAAATAAAAGCTAAAAACACGGTGTTGCTTTCATGCATTTCATGCTTTCACATATATATTGCTTTCATGTGCTTAATTTAAACATGATATTATAATTACATTTAAAATTACTACATATAATTTATTCATCACAAGAAGGCTACATGCTGCCCGCTTACAAGGAAAAGGAAGAAACTGAATTTTTTTCCCCAGGGACACAAGGTTAGAATCCAGAACATGGAAAGGAAAATATACTAGGGTTGCCATATGTCCAAAAAGCAGGGACACTCCTGATTTGGGGGGATTATGTTCACATACTGCCAAATGGGACAGAGGAGCCTGTCCCAATTTGGGGGAGAGAATTATGACAACCTTAGCATATGGCCACCCTGGAAAAAGAGATGGCCTGGAAAAAAGGGCATATGGTCACCCTAAGGGGGGGGGGGTGCAGGTCCCACTGAAAAGCCAGGGGGCTTGCATGTCTGCAGCTGCTCCCTTGCCCTGGACTGGCACTCCAGCTGCAGGAGGAGGAGGAAGGCTCTCCCTCTGCTTGCAGCGCCTCCTCCCCGGCTGGGAGTTGCTGGCAGGGCCGGGCGGGGTGTGGGAATCCCCTGAAGCTGCAGGACTGGAGAGCAGGCGGGGGAGGCTGCCAGCACCTCCTTCTTTCCCTCCCTGGCAGGGCTGCGCCTGGACTCCTTGGGAAGAGCGCAGGAAAGTTTCCCTCCAGGCTGGGATCCCACCAGGGTAAGTACTGGAGCCGGGGGAGTGGAGGGGGGAGACAGACCAGTGGCGTAGCTAGAGGGGGGCAGCACTCCGTCTTGGAGGGACCCTCACTGCTCCCCTTTGGAGCCATTCCATCAAATCTGAGCCCGGATGTCCTCTTTTTCCAAGACAGGTCCTCTATTTTAGAATTGTGTCCTGGGGAAAAAAATCTTCATTGTCCTCCTTTTCCTTGGGAGCAGGCATTATGCAGCCTTAAATTATATATAACATTTTTAAATTTAATAAAAATAACGAAAAAGCTTAAAATTTAATATTTTTTAATTTAAATAACTATTTAAAATATATTTATGTCTATTAAATAATACAATTTAATAATAATTTTAAGTTTAATATAGTGTTTAAATTAACCACATGAAAGCATTATATCTATCTATCTATCTATCTATCTATCTATCTATCTATCTATCTATCTATCTATCTATCTTTTATTTCGTCATGTCCTACATTTTGTCCCCGTTTTTGGTTCTGGCATATGGTCAGCCTTTCCCTGCCTGGAATGGTTCCTAAGGAGAGAGGTCCATCCTAGATGACTTCTCCACACCCCCCCCCCCTTTAGCTACGCCACCGGATGGGAGACAGCAGGCAGTGAGATCCAAGTGCAGTTGTGACCATTCAAGTTTATTGGCAACAATGTATGGATTGCTAAAGGGGTGGGGGAGTGACTAAGAAGTGCCTGCTGTCTATTCTTGTCACAAGGGTTAAAAGGGCTCCTCGCTGCAGAATTAATTGTGCTTGTTCTTTTGTGGCAACTGGTGATCATCTTTTCATGACACTCCTCAAACCTGTTCCTCATCTCCCCAGCTTCTGGGATTTGGTAGAGGGTGTGTTTGGTTCATCAGTGACATCTCCATGTTGCAAGACAGGTATCAGATCCGCAAAGCTGTACTGAAACAGTGGCATAACTAAAAGGGTGCAAAGCGCTCATGACACAATCCTAACCCATTTAGGCCGGTATATCTCACCTGTTCCACATTAGCTATTAAGTTATTTCATTTACCCTGTAAACTGCTTTGGGGAATTTTTGTTCAAAAGTCTTTTATATATCTTTATCTTTTATATATCTTTTGATATATCTTTTGTATATAAATATTGTTGATTGACTGCTTGATTCTTGTGGTGGTACAATGAGGCCGGCATATGTCTGTGCACTGGCCTAAACTCCCCCCCCCCCAAGTCATGTAGAAGTGCCTTATGACATTTTTGTGACACCCCAGGCCAGCACAGGACTTATGCTTGCCCAAGTTGGGGTTAGGATTGCAGCTTCAGTTTTCCATGGGGGCCTCATCTCAGTGTGTGAGGTCCCCTCCCCTTTAGATCTATTCCATTGGGAGCAAAACAGAGGCATATCCATGTTGTAATATATAAATACAATAGATTGATGTAAGAGGCTCCCTGCAAAAATTAGTGCTTTTTCTTTTCTTTTCTTTTCTTTTTGTTTCTTTGATTAAGGGATTTGTTCTGCCTTTCTTATGCCAAAGCAAATTTCGAAAGCCTTTTATCCTTTTTCCACATGACAACCCTGTGAGGTAGATGAGGCTGAGATTGGGTGACTGGTCCAAAGTCACCCTGGAAGCATCATGGCCAAGGAGGGATTTGAACCTGGGGTTTTCCAGGTCTCAGTCCAGCTTCCAAACCACTGTACACAATCCTGGCTCTTTGCACTTTCTCTGAGTAGGTCACTGCACAAAAGTATGGGCATTGGCAAGAAAACCTAGGATTCAAGGTTTGTGGCTTGGTTGGAAAACTGAAAGGGAGGGAAGCAAAATTGACATTTGCCATGACTATATAAGGTGATAGTTATTCTTGTATAGAAGGAAATGAGGTGCAATGGCCATGTTATTGGTCAGATTTGCTGTGGGTAGCGCAAGTGGTTAAGTCACTGTGCCTGTTAACCAGCAGGCCAGGGTTCGAGACCCGGGTCGGCCCCACAAGACAGGGTGAGCTCCTGTCCTTAGCTCAGCTCTGTGACGCCAGCTGGATCCAATCGTATTGGCTCTGCCTTTCCATTGGACTAATTCAGTGGCATGGAAAGAGGGGATTTGCTGCTTAGGTAACAGCCTATCCTCCATAACAATCTAACCCAGGCTTTCATGCTTTACATGCAGCATATGCAGCGCCGAGCACGATACCATAGTCTTTCAAGACTGACAGAGGCCTGCTTTATTACTCCCTCTCTTGGTAGAACAGTTTCACTTGAAATCCTATTCATGGTGGGTGAGGCTCAATAAATATAATGAATCTTCTGAATAAACATAGGAATGTACTCTCTCTTTCTATTCCTCCCAGCTATGACTAGGAATCAGTATTAGGTCAGGATCGGGGTGCTGAAACCCCAGCCTGGTGTCCAGAAGTGGCCCACAGTGAGCCTCCGTGCGGCTCATAGTAACCATCTGGCACGATGTAATCCAGAGTAAGGGGATCTCTGCTCTCCTCACTTCCAGAGGTTGTTCTGAAGACTGGGGAGGCTGCATGCACCTCCTCTCTCTGTAAGTGGTTAGAAGATAATCCCCACTGTCTGAATTAGAGACTGTTTATGAACAGATTTGAATTCATATGTCGAAGTTCCATCTTTAATTTATTCATTTATGTAAACTGATACATAGTTGAAAGTAAATTCTTTTTCCAGCCCCCAACACAGTGTCAGGGAGATGATGTGGCCCTCCTGCCAAAATGTTTGCACACCCCTGGTCAAGATGATTAGACTTAGCGTTGACCATGCTGTCCTCCTTTTGCATAGTTTTAAAATGATGTGCTTCTACCATGTCAGGCCAATGTACTCTAAAAATCTTAAAAGATGCTTTGGTATCTTTTGACACTGACTAGTAATGATTTACCAAATTTACATTTCTTCTTTATGATGAAATACAGGTATCCCTCATTACCCACTGTGGGAAAAATTAATGTATAACAGAAAACAATGGAAAAATAGATTTAAAAGATCCACTTCCAGGTTTCCATTGCACCTAATGGAATAAGGTAGTGTCTTAATATCTGCAGGGGTTTGATTCGGGAACTGACAAATGGAATGATTGCTTATATGACTGTTTCTCTACAACAGTAGAAAAGCAGTTTTTATAACCGATTTGCAGTGGCCATTCATGTTAAGTCAAATCAATGTATAAAAAATCTGTGTATAACAAAGACTGGACAGGTGTACACATTTAGTCCCTGTTGCACATATGAGGTGTTGGGCAGAAATTTAAACCATCCTAGAAACTTTGGTATTAAAGCAGCTTTAAGCATTGTGTAGTCAAGAAAGAAAAAGTTGAGAAAAAGCTTAAGAAAAAGTTGTGTGGGCAATACAGGCTGTATTTACCTACATTTGGATATGGAATTTTCATTTGGTTTTGATGTTATTGAAAGCTTATGGTCTTCCTGGAAGGGTTGATGCTTGAATCTGTGTAACACTATGACAGATGGGCGTTAATAACACATTTCTAATGTCAGGAAGCTTTGTTTGTGTAATTCTTGTATTTCTTGGTTACACCAACATGCTAAAAAAATGAATCATTTTGGAGGTTTTATGTGGACTACAATGCTGTGAGTATTTGACGTATTTTGATATTCTCAGCTAATAATGAAATATTTTGATATCAGCAAATGATGAATCCTGTGGGTTTTCCCCCCCTAATCTCCATTGTGCTTAGAATCCTATTTTATTCTGCAGTCAGGAATTTAGTGATATTGCTTCATGTGGTGGTATCTCAAAGCTTGTACTAATGAGTTGCCTCTTTGAATCCAAAGACAGAACTGGGCCAGTTCTTTATGACGGCTGACTTCAAGTCAGCAGATGGCTTTTTAAGTAGTTTCTGTAAATCTCAGGTGAGACAGATTTCTCCGACTCATTCTGTTTCCGTCTAGTCTCTCTTTGACTAAGTGGCTATGAATAGCTAAAAAAATAATAATAAATTGGTGTTTTTGCTTCTTCAGTTCTTTCTCTCGTCATTGGATGAAACAAAAAAAGTGAGTTCATAAAGAATAATTAATACTGTGCCTTACTTTTGTTTAACTTCTTTCCCCCTCTCTCTTCTTGTATATTTCCTTAACTACTCATTGCTAAGCTATATCACTGTCTATAGAAATGTTACCTGGGGGGTAACATCATTGAGCATAGTATTGGAAATGCACCACTGAACAAGTCTGCTTTGAGAACTGTAAACCTTCATAGGAGTATTGGTAGTTTTTAATGCAGAAAAACCACATGAACTTATGTGTTGTTCAAGAGATTGTACTCCCAAAGCATAAATCAATCATAATCTGCCTGGGAAATTATTTTGGATTACTACATGATAGTGTCCAGTGTTTGTAGGTTTAGGAGCTTTATATTGGAATCTGTCTACGGAAATGCACAGAAATGCATTATCTTTGTATAGCCTGAAGTTACCTTCCTGTTCATTTCCTTAGCAGTCTTTCTCATCTCCTTCCTACTACCCAGGTGTGTACTTTTCCTCACTTCCTTAGGTTGCAGCATATGGCTAGGAAATGGACACATCCCTGGATAACATTAAAGGGTGCCAGGGACTGCTGCTTTACCGTCTGTTCTCATTTTTGAGTTGCTTGGAGCTGCAGTTCAGCCTGCCTCTTAGCCTTAAAGATGTACTAATTAATATTTGGGGCTTGATGATACGTTCCATTTAAATTTCCCTTCTATTAAAAGTAATACAGCATATTGAAAGCTTTTTAAAGTAAAAAGAGCTGAAAATACTCTTTGCCAAGTTTTCAGTGTTTATATTAACAGAAAAAAGAAATGATGTTGCTTCTTCTTAGAGGGAAAGATCTCTCTTTTCATTACCAAATAATTTATGGGTTTTCTACCCATATTCTTCTGCTCTGTCTCAATACTGCTTCCAAGCCTTTGTGCTTCACGAACAGTGCCGAGCACGACACCATAGTCTTTCAAGACTGATGGATGCCAATACTATAGGAGCATATAGTATAGTTCTTGCTGCTTTTAAGGAAATATTATTTTGTTGTGGTATTTTTAAGATCCACTTGGACAAATTCCAAATATGGCATATTTTGCTGAGACCTAGGAGGCTGAGGTCATTAAGCTACATTATGTTTGCTATAATTTGCTTTCCTGTTGCTGTCAGTTACAAGGTCTTTGTGTATCTATAAATCCTGTTCTGCTGCTCTCTGACTGTCCTCCTCCCTGTTCACTGATTCACTTAGCCAAGCGCCACAGATATAACATCACAAATTTGAGGCAACAAATGAATCGGATGGGGGAATCGGGTTCTGCAGCTTAGCTTCTACTGATCTTTAACACTGGTAATTAAAGAATGGGGCAGTACTGCAGAAACAATTCACAAGATTTACTGGGATTAAATATGCTTTTATCCTGAGTTGCAGCTCTTTCCGTTTTTGAGATCATATTTATTAAGGATGGCAAGAAACCAAAAATCTTAATACTGGTTATTACTGGCTTCTTTGGATCCTTGTACACAAACAAATGTATGTTAATCAAATACATATCTACTTGGCTGTGTTCCATATGCAGTATTTTGATACACGATATACTTTGGCCACTGTAGAAAATGGTAGCAGGTTGACTGAGCTCTCGAAGTTTTCATTTTAACTTGTTGAAGGTTGGAGTAGTAGCACTTCCGATTTGCTTCCTTTCCACAGTCCCAATGTAAGTATCTTAAAGTCTGCAGCAGTTTTGTTTACTCACATGATGAATTGGACTCTCTGCCAAGACCTGTGTAATGTGGTGAGGTCACCTATACTAGTGTGACTTGCTGTTAAGTCAGGGGGAGAGAATGTTCAGATGTTCTGAAGGAGAGAGACTGTATTAAAAAAGATTATGCAATTCTTCAGTCTTAGGGAGTGAAACCAGGAAGATGAGTCACCAGAAGAATTATGGCAAAAGTCCTATCAGTACCTGTGTTTGCAGAGTTACATAGAACATTGAGACTGTATTTGCATGGTAATTTCAAGGATTGGGCTTGTATCAGGCATGCAACTTCTTCCATCTGCATCTGCTGGATTCCTCATCCAGTGCTACACACCTTGTAAAAGAGGTTGCAGAACCAGCTTGAATGATATAATAGGTCAGTAGTACTCAAAATGGGAGTAGGACCTTCCTTGGAAGGTTGCAACCTTTTGTCTGGGGCGGGGGGCATTGTGAGAGGGTGGGTTCAACCATCTTGCAGTCTGGCACTGGGCTTTCCTGGGAGTATATCTCATTGAACACAATGGGACTTCTGAGTAGACATGGAGGAGCCCCTGCATCACAGTGATGTTATGTCCCGGTAAATTTGACAGGGGGTCCTGGACAGATTTTTAAGTTTGAAAGGGGGTCCTGGCTTGAAATGCCAGAGTACTACTGTAATAGGTAATGCTGGCATACCCATGTCTGTGCAGAGGTTTCACTGGATTTGAGGACTTTCACTCTCCTATTTGTCCTTTCTGGTATGGAAGAGAGTTCATTTCAGTTTATAACATGGTTCTGTGTTCAAAAGATGGATATACTTATATTTTTGGTTCATGTGATTCTCAAGTACCAAAAAAAATCTGGTGTAGTTGTTCATCCATCGCTTTAGGTCAAACTAAGATGACCAGATAAGACAGCAGGATATCTGTGTATAGATCTCAAAACACCAGACGGAAGAGACAGCATCAGGATGCAGATCTTGTATTGTGTGCTCCCTAAGGCATCTGGAAGGCTACTGTATGATACAGGAAGCTGGACTAAATGTGCCTCTGGCCTGATCCAGCAGGATGTTCTTATGGTTTACCTGTGAATGTAAGAAACCTGTCTCTTTACAGGAGCTTTTCTGAAAGGTGTTCTGACAATAATGTCAACTTGTCCTATTGGATGGTTTCTAACATTTGTTGACATTTGCTCTGACTGACATTTGCTCTGGGCTGCGACATTAGCTAGACAAAGGCTGCAATCTTAAAGATAATTTCCTGGGAGTAAGACCCATTAAACATAATGGTGCTTACTTTTGAGCAGACATGGTTAGGATTGTGCTCTAAGTGGCATTTTATTGTTTTTCTTGAATGTGGAGGCTTACTTTAGAAGACTGGAGGGAGGGGAAGCTCAGCTCCAGCATTTTACTTGTCTACGGCTGCAATCCTAACCACACTTTCCTGAGAGTAAGTACTATTGAACTCAATGGGACTTACTTTTAGGTAGATATGCTTAGGATTACACTATTTGGCTGCAATCCTAACCTGCAGTTAGGCCAGGTTAAGCCCCAACACAAATCCCATGCTGGCCTGGGGTGTCACAAAAGTGCTCGAGGACACTTGTGTGCCACTCCTGGGGCGGGTTTGGCCAGTGCACAGACATGCGCTTGCCTCTCTATAGCACCACAGGAATGGGAAGACTGGTGAGTTATTATGGCCCAGGTTAGGATTGCACCCTAACACAGCAACCTTACACTGGTGAGTTCTCTTTTAATCAACTTCTTTGGCATAGAGACACAGCAGCTGGTAGACAGGTGGTGAGTCTCAAACAAAAGCAAATTGCTTTGGGTGGGTCTTCTTTTTATGATAAAATGGAGAGATTCCAGCTTTTTATAAATGGTGTATCAAAAAAGAAAATGAGGGCACTAACCTCTCCACAGTGGGAGGAGAAAGCTGGTAGTTATTTACATGAATCAGGCCCACCTCTGCCTTCCCACTTATAAAGCTATCCATAGTTCAAGACTTCTAGCTTGCACTGCTATTTTACATTCCTTTTTGAGGCAATTGCATTTCTAACTGATTTTGTAATCAAAAAGAGCAAATGCTAGCTAAAATTAGCATGCACCCGTCTTTAGCTGTCTTTCATTTTAAGGATCTTACTAAGATACTATAACACAAATTTCTGAAGAATTTCACTTGTGTGCAGAGCCACAGACTGTTCCTAAATATTAATTCTAAAGGGAAGAATTATTATTACAAACATTTCTCCAAGCATCATTAGTATTGTAGTCTTATTCATTTTATCTCCTATGTGCACACTTATTCTGGTGCCTGGAAAGTGAATAAAGTTTTGACAGACAGGTTTCCACAATATCATGCTATCATTCCACAATAAATCAGAATAAATCCATTGGTAGTTGATGGAAAATTGATACATGTCAAATAATTTTTTTAGTGTTGCAACTTTATGGGTTCTGCTGCATAAATTGTTTTCCTCCCAATTCAGGACCTAATCAAGCAAAATGGGAAATCCTGTATGGACACTAGTTGTATCTGGAATCTTATATTTGCCTTAATGGTGAAAACTATGTGCAATATATGCCAATGATAGATGGTCTCAAGGACCTATCAATCTTTTAGAAGTCATTCTCTTGGAAGATGTTAGATATTGTGTGCCAGAGATGGGTATGTCAATTTACAAGGACTTCCTACCATATATCACTTCTTTGCGAAAGTGATAATAAATCAGAAAAGCTTTCAGACTAAAGGGAATACACAGTTTAGTTGAAACAAAATGGTCCTGAAAGTAAAAGAAACGGGGGGGGGGGGGAGAAGGAGAAAGAAAAAAATTTTTTAGCATTTACAAGCTAGTTAGCACAATCCTAACCAGATCTACTCAACAATAAGCCCCATTGTTTTCAGTGGATCTTACTTCCAGGAAAGTGTCTTTAGGATTGTAGCCTTAGATTTAAAGAATGCTTACGCTTGGCAAAGCTACCTTTGTAACTATAGGTTAAGCAACATAGAATTGTATTATTATTTCTCTTAGCTTTTGCCTTTACTTAACTAATCTGAACACAATACTGAATCAATTTCAGATTCTCTACTACCAGCATCAGATGTCAAGGTGCATGACAAAAAGCTTCAAGCTTTCAAAACATTGTTTGTCTTGCATTTTAACAGAAGACTGTGGCTGCAGTCCTAAAGGCACTATCCTGGGAGTAAGACCCATTGAACACAGTAGGGCTTACTTTTGAGTAGACATGGTTAGGATTGTGCTCTTTGTCAATGGATTGTGTAGAAGAATTATATCAATATAAGAGTACCTCTCCTTAGACTGCAATCCTGTGGGCACTTGCCTGGGAGCAAGACCTATTGAGGTTGGTGAGAGTTGCTTCTGAGCAGACATACCTAGGATTCAAAAGATTATTGCAAGCCTAATGATTATGACTGACAGCACAACTAGAACCATGCAGATCCAGGCTATGAGAGCCAAGTGCAGGGCAGTTGGCTTGGCAGCTCTCCACATCTTAGCCCTGCCTGATCTCTATCAGAGCTTTTGGTGAACTTTTAGGTGTGTGTGTGCTTTTTTAACCTGTGGGTACTGATGCAAAATGTAATGCATTCCAGGTGGTAAAAAAGGTAATTGCTTATAAAAAGACAGATGTCTTTAAATGCTGGAGGATCAGTGGAGGTTGGACATGGAGGTGGGTGCACTTGGCCAACCTGCTGCCTGGTTCTTCCTATTGCCAGTTATTTTTTTAGGGGGCAGTTTTTTCTAACATGACTCAAATAATACCAGGCTTACCTCAGAAGCCAGCAGCTTCTAGCACCTGGCCTGGAGTGATCATTGCCATCACATCCACCCAGACTTTTCTGCCAATCAGATGGACTCTGTAAAGAAAAAAGGCAGCAGCCTAGAACCACCATAATGGCTGTGGCCCAAAAGGAGGGGAAAAATCCCACTGACTGTTTTCTTATAAATATTTTCACAGTATGTTATGCTTCCATGCTTTAACATAGCCCTCTTGTATTGTAAAATGTATACTTTACCAACGACTGATTTCCTGCTGCAGGCAGGGGGTTGGATTAGATGACCTACTAGGTCCCTTTCTACTCTAGGATTCTGTGAGTCTTTGACTGTACAATAGGAAACACTGTTCAAAGGCCTCTTGCCTTCCATGTGATTTAGAGATTTGGGGCCCAATCCTATCCAGTTTTCCAGCAATGGTGGAGTTGTGTACTGACTTCCCATATCCTGAGAAGGCCCCAGTGACTCACTCTTCACTTCAGGATGAAGATTGAGTCACTGGGGCCTTCTCAGGATATGGGAACATGTCTTCCCTCACAAAGGGCTGCATTGTAGCTATACCAGAGTTGGAAAGTTAGATAGGATTCAGTCTTGCATGAAGTTTAAGAATGTCATTGTACTTTTGGTACATAAAAAAATCTCACAATAGTATAATACAGAAACTTGGCCCTAATTCTATGCTCAGCTGGCCTGCATGATGCAGCAGCACCTACACAATCTCTGCTGCTTTCAATAGAGTGGTGTGAGATCAGGAGAAGTATGTAAGTAAAGACATTTTACTCACCTACTGACCATGTGTCTTCCTGGATCCATGCCAGGTTTTTTTTAACAGGCATAAATCCAGTACTGGAGGTCCAAGGAGGCACGTGGACCCTGAAAAAATGGTGTCTTGGCAGAATTTTAGGCTGCTGAACTTGCACAAGGGCTTCTAAAGAGATGTCTAAAAATACAGAAAAAAATATTTAAAAAGCATTCATCACAGCCGCTTTTCTCCTTAACAGTAGAATAGCTTCAGAATTTTCCCGCAAGTCGTTTTAAAGAGGGACCATTTTTGGAGGAAATGTCGTTGAGGCTTGGAATTCCTAAAGAAATTCATTCTTTCAAAGTGCCAAGCAAACAAAGCTCAACCCACACACCATTTAAATGTCTTGAAGTAATTTTGTAACATGTTTCCATTCCCTATCTATCATTTTTGTTGCTGTTGCAGCCTTGCTTCATTTGCATGCTCTGACCAAAATCCCTGCCTGGGCTTGCAGGAGCGTCTGAGAAACCTCATCAGGCAGGAGTCCTTGTTCCAGCAGGCAGCTGTCTAATGAGAAGGCAAGGAACCTGTTCCCTAAGCAACCCAGTATGTGGGGTGCTGCTAAGCAACAACCATCTGGAACCCAGTTTGTATTTCTTGGAACGGACCCCCATTTGGCTGAATAGGTCATTAGCATACAGTTGGAGCTGGGAGCTACAGAAAGAAGACCGCAAGGGATTTCACCAGTTTTGTCATTTGAGCCCCACAAGGACTAATGGCTTTTCTTCTTCTCCCTCTTCCACATCAGTTCATAATCCCTTTAAATCTCCATGATCTCCAAAAGCTAGTGCAAAAATGTTGGAGACATCACATAAGGTCTCAAAATATTTTTGCAAGATACTCCCTTTATTTGCTCATATTATTTCCCTCCCTGCCAAGTTCATTCTTGTGTTTTCAGGAGAGACTTGCCCTACAATCCAGAGTATCTACGGAAGCACATAAGAGACATTATGTGTACCTGTAGTTACTGCACCACCTAGTGAAAATGGGCTTTTAAGCTCAACAGCAGAAAGGACCTTTGGTCCATGGCCTCTGCCTGGCTTAGATTGGACCCTGTGGGAATAAAAATGCAACTTCAGTTTCACAGAGAAAAACATGTCTCATAATAATTGCAATTCTTAGTTGTGATTTTTTTTCACCTGATTGATATGTTTTATATACCACTGATGCATGTCCATACTGTGTAAAAAGGTCCACTAGCATGGCTTCAAGGACTAGAAGTTGTCATCCTGAAAATGCATGGAGCAAGGAAGAGAAAGTAGATTTCAGTGTTTGAGAATATAATTGTCCTGCATAACATAAAAATGGGATGCATAATTATACAGGATAAGTAAATACTTTGCATTTGTAAAATGTGTATGAATTTCAGGGTTTGAGGGCTATCATAAAGGCCAGAGTACAGATATCCCAATCAAAATACTGTACAAGAGCTGAAGCAACATGTGCACATAACTCTCCTGAGTAGGTGAGGATGCTGTTGTCCTGATCGGATAAACACAGGCCTCCAAAAACACTCCAAAAACACTCACAAAGAAAGTCCTCACGAAGTTGACAAGGAAAATGCACTGAACCATGTGGAAAGCAAAAGCAAAACTGAGTCTATCAAAGGTCAGGCAAATACAAGACCACTTGATTGGTCCCAATCAAGTGAATGTGGACTTTAGCAAACACTCAGAAGGCTCCAACAATAGTAAAAAAAGATAAAAACAGAGGCTTCAGTGACTGATAAAGTGAAACCTTTTTCAGTCTCCTATGCCTGGGTAGATCCTGATAGGTATCATTTTTCAAAGATGATCCAGTTGCAAAAAAAGTCTGGGATCCACAGCTGTATACTGTTTCATCTTGCAAAACAAGCTCTATAAAAAGGGTAGTTGATGCACATCAGAAGATATCTGAGCCAAGATCTTCTGTCTCAGCATCTGCTAACACAGTGGTATTTGGGCATATCAGCCAGGCCTCCCCTTCAAACTTAAGAATCTGTCTGGGACACCCTGTCAAATTTACCAGGATGTGACATCACTGTGATGCCAGAGCTCCTCCATGTCTACTCAGAAGTAAGTTCCACTGTGTTCAATGAGACTTACTCCCAGGAAAGCCCAGTGCCAGATTCCAAGATGGCAGATTACCCTTTGACTCAAAGTCGCATCCCCCCCAAAGGGGTCCCAACCCCACTTTGAATACCACTGTGCTAACAAGCTGTGTGATTTCTTTTCTCCTTGTTACTCCACTCTCCTAAAGAACATGGATAAATACATTTCACCCACATGAGCTACTCATCACAGCTGTTGGTCATTGTAGTCTCTTTATGTTGCTGGTGGTATCCCTGGAGATGGACATGTCATGGTTTCTAGGGTTGAGGTTTATGCTGTGTTCTGGCTTGATAACCTGATAAGCTTCCACCCAGTACAGGTGAGTTTGAGATTATGATAGTGCATTCAGAGGCAGTCCTAAAGCAGATCCTAATGGTTTCTGTAACTCCCCTGTATTTTTGTTCTGTTGGTCTTTTCCTAAAGGCAAAATCTTGCATATGATTGGAGTACTTGGTTTTGTATAAAGTGGTTCAATACCCTATATGCAGTCATTTGAATTCATGAGTGGGGAGCACAGCAAAGAGAGCTATTCGATCTGCTGCAGATCTTTTTTTAAATTTTCCAAATAAGTCTTTAAAAAGAAGCACTAACTCTTGATGTCTGTGTTGCTGAGCCTGGTTTTTAACACTGTCTGTATCTCCCCCCGAAAATCACAAAATTTTCCTAGCTATGTCAGAACTGCCTGAGTGAGGCTACTTTTAAGCTTGAACATGTAAAGGACCTGGGTGTGCCAGCTATAAAAATGAAGCCAGTTCTTTATTCCTTTTGAAGTATGAAATCAAGATGTGTGTGTTTTTCCCCTGTACATTCCTCCTGCTTTATAAATGACTCAACATACATCTAATTCTAATTCTTATTACTTAATGCTCCAAGAATGCTGGAGTGAGCGGTATTGCTTAATTCACTCTAAATAAAAAATAACAACTATCATTGAGAATTTATGTTGAAGACTTAATGACGACAAAAGCTTTCTGAGGCTAGTTCTACTCCTTGTGAAAAATCTAAAGATTGATATACCGAGCCACAGAGTCCAAATTTATAGTGGCAGAATAAAAGCATGTTAACAGAAAAGGAAGGGGGAAGGTTTGACTAGACCCTTTGGAATGAAAAAAGCAAGCACAGAATAGCCTCAGGAATGTCACAATGCGGAAATGGCCCTTCAGTCCAATTTCCTACTTAACGGGAACCCCTAAATTGACTAAGGCAGCGGAAACATTAGTTAGCCGTCTTTTACTGTCAGCCTTACCCTGTTGGTGTTAGATTTTCAAAAACAGCTGCAGTGAATCTCATTCAGATGTGGAACCTCCTTCACACTGGCAGGCTCCATATCTGGCTGCTAAACGGGTTTGAGCAGTTTTTTACACCATGATGAGATGTGAAGTGTTTCTGCTGCTTGACTTAAATGCATAAAATTCTACATTATAAAATTGATGAGTAATCAAATCTAATGTGTGGATTTTCCTGGGCTAGAAAGAAGATGGACTGTAAATGAAACTTTTGGTTTAGTACCATTTGGGGTTTGAATATAATAATTGGTTTGTTTTAAAAGGTTTATGTGTCATCCTTCTCTGTACTAAAAGGGAATCAGGGTGGCTTAATAAAATATAATCAATGTAAAATACAACCAATGTACAAATGAAACAGGAATAAAACTAAAGAGCAACTGAAATAACAATCAAGAAGCATGATATGAAACATAAAAATCTTAAGGCTAAAAGGTAGGGGTCAGTTTTTAATTTTCTAGGCAGGGGATAATGCTATGGGGCAGCATCTTCTCATTAACACTAACTGAGCTTTGGAGACAAGTAGAAGAACCACACTGACTTCAATAGGCATACGTTAGTTACCGATAGTTTCATTCCTGTCCTCCTGCTGTCCTCACAACAGCCCTGTGAGGTAGATGAGGCTAAGAGTGAATGACTTGCCCAAGGTCACCAAGATTTGAACCTGGATCTTCCAGATCTCAGTCCAGCTCCCTAACCACTCCACCATTCTGACTCTCAGTTGGAACAGTACTTAAGATACCTTGGCCTTAAGCTGCAAGGGACTTTAAAGGTCAAGATCAGTACTTCTGACTGCCTGGAAATGAATCTGCAGCTAGCACAAGCAGGGGAGAAGCAATCCTATGCATGTCTACTCAGAAGTCCCATTCTGTTCTATTGGATTTACTCTCAAGCAAGTGTGTTAAGAATTGCACCCTTAATGGCCTTACCCTCATCTCTACATGAGCCACCCTATTTTGCATTAATTGCAGTTTCTGAACAATTTTCAAAGGCAGCCCCAAGTCTGGCTTCTTTGTTGCCTGAATGATGCAACAATGTTCAAGCATGTTGCAGTAATCTCACTTCATTGTCACCAGTCCATAGACCACTGTTACCAGGTCTGAATGGACACAGCTAAGACGCCCTTGACCGCCACCACCATCTGTCCCTCACCACCACCCCAAAGCTGCAAATCTGATGCAGGGGAGTTCTATCCCAGGCAGAACTCTGGATCAAGAAAGGTTTAATTTCAGCTTTTGGCTCTTATGTAGACCCTTAATAATATCAGACATCAGTCCAGTGCTTCATCAGCAAACTAGTTTTAGATAAAGTGGTGAGTCAGAGAGAGCTGGTGTCATCTGCATATTGATGACAGTCAGTCCCAATGGTCTTTCATATATCAGTCTCCTGTTGGATATTTCCAGTTATAAAAATTTCAGTTTGGATGAGATGAAACAGAAGAGCTGGTTGTTAAAGGTCCAGGCTTCCAAGGCCCAGCTTGCCCACCCCTGAACTAGACAAAAGTACGGGCAACACAAAATCAACACAAAACTGGACATATGTGCCGACAGCACAAAACCATGTATGAACATACCGAACGGAATACACATTCATTCTCTCACCATGTGCCACAGGGATACGCTCAGTTAAACATAAGGCAAGTATCAGCTGAAGCCATAGCCAAGATTTTATTGAACATGTATATGAAAGTGGTGTATGAACATGTGTATAATATCATCAGGGTATTAGGGCTGGCTGTCATCAATATACAGACAACACTTTGTCATTGTGATGAACACCCAACCTGCTGCCTTTAAATTGGTACTGTAATAGGCATCCATGCAGTAGTATTTGCATATAGTTGCTGTGAACGGGATCTGCATTCCACCCATTACGCTTGGTGGTGGATGGGCTGAAACAGCTGCACACCTTCCCGTTGATGCGTTGTGCCCTGAATTTTGGTCACTATGCTGTTTATGAGCAGACTTCGGGTGGAACAGATGATATTTTTTGGCTCTTGTCTGCATCTGTGAGTACGACATTTGTTTTTGTGTTGCTGAAATGAAGAGAGCCTTTGTTTCTCACGTTTTCCCTCACTTCTGTTTGTGAGGAGGCTGTGTTCTCTATCATTCTGGATGTTTGCTGTGCTGCTGGTGCTGTGGCAGAAAGGTGTGGTTTGTTTTGTTCAATGATAAACTGGAAGTCTTGTGGATACAGACAGTTGTTTGCATAATGCTCTGGCTGTCGCTGTACCACCTCTGATGTGGTGTGGACAATTACTTTTTTGTAGATCATGAGTAAACACAACTTATATTCTAAAAGCATTCTCCCTTGCCCTTCCTTGCACTTCTGATCTGAGTAGTTTGTTTAAAGTAGGGTGTCTAAACCCCCCAGCCATTGGGGGCATGTGGCATGCCTCAATATGGCCTGCACAAGACCCCTTCACCCAGCCCTTGGGCAAACCAAGCTGGAGCTGGTTTTAACAGGTAGACTCTTAAATGGGATGTGTGTGTGTGTGTGTGCATGTGTTTCATAAATAGTGCCATCTCTTGTTGGACTTATTACTCAATATATTTTGGTGGAAGATTTGACGATTAATTGTTCCCTTGTGTAAAAATTCCCTGCAGTTTGAGAATGTGACACTGCCTCTCTGACATGCCAATTTGTTGAGTAGTTCTTTCCACCCAGGTGTTCTCCACCACCTACCCTGACACTTGGGGCTTTTACAAGAGCCTTCAAACTATGGATTGGTTATTATTGTTGTAGGTTGTAGGTTATGATACCTGCATCATCTTCTCTTGTGACTCGGTAGGTTCATGTGCTTATATTAAATTGGAACATTGTTTGGGCTTGGAACTGAGGAGACTTGTAAACAGGTACAGTATTTAGTTTTTTTAAAGGACTTTCTGAGGTTCTCAGCTCTTAATTTTGGGAGGGGAAAAAATCAAACTAGACTTAAGTGCATAGGACATTGTCTGGTTGAAATCTCAGTATTTGGAGATAGAGAAGAGGTGCTGAGCAGTTGTTTTGGTGAACTATAAGTTGGAACTTAAGTGTTCTACACTTCTTTTTGCTTTTATAGTTGGGGCAGAATTCATTATACAAATATCTGAAAATTTAATATATATTGACATAGAATCAAGTGTGTATACATCACACGCACATGTGCCTCTAGTGTATATATTGTTCTGATGCAAGCAGTAGCCTAGGAGATGTCTGAATTAACTGAACAGAGATGGGTCTGTTCAGAGAACCTCAAGAGGAGTGACTCTAGGAAACTGCTTCAACCTTCAGCAATTTTTCTTTTGCTCTCCAGGCATCCAAGTGAATCGCCTTTCTCGTCCTGTGCTTAGGGTGACTCATGCTTGGGACAGAGCCAGTCTGCTGCTGAGAATTAAAGGATCACATTGGGGTGTGTGGAAGCAGAGTTGGGATAGTTGGATGACAACTTGCTCCAGCACACTGCAAGCATGCCTGGCTTTTGAGGAGTCTAACTTGACCCTGTCAGAGATACAGTTCAATATATTTGGTATTTATGTTTTGCTTATTTCTTTCTCCTTGCTTCTGTTTTGCAGCCAAGGAGGTGACGGGAGATATTCCAGCTATTTAATAGTTGGTTTATTTCCACTGGGCCCCAAATCCAGAGTAACTACGGGAGCATGTAAGAGACATTACGTGCACCCATAGTTGCTGCAACTCCTAGTGAAAACCTACGGAAAATTTATATTGGAATCCAGATTAAATTGTTCTTACACTGGAGTAAGGACTCCCGTAGATACTCTGGATTTTGGTCTTAGTAGGTCAGATCCTTTTACTAGATAGGAAAACTTCCGCTGAGCATTAGACAGTTAATTGGCAGTCACTGCTTGATCAATATATTCTTTAGAGGATTGTAGGCTTTTGAACCTGCTCTCTGTAATAACCAATTTCTTTGTAATAAGCTATAAGTTGGTGTCAGTAAGCTTTAAAATTTTCTATAGTATTTGAGTGAGACTGGAAATCAGTGTCTGACATAAAACTGCCTTTTGCAGCTGGCAGTGTGATCTAACTAGATAGTACAACTAACTTGTTACTTTTACCATGCAGTTTCCAGTCATTGCTATGACATTTTTAACATCTGAGCTTGCTAAATCCACTAAATCAGATTTTCACTCTTTTTTATTTCATGGCACACTGACAAGCCACACCATATTGTCAAGGCACACCATGCTGCTGGTAGGGGGCTCAAAATCCCTAATTGCCGTGCTAATCCCATGGATCTTCCCAAATCCCAAGGTACACCGGTGTGACGCAGCACAGTGGCTGAACCTTACTACATTCGATGAACATTTGAAAATTATGTTTAATACTCCCTTTAAGCATTGCCATTTTGCACTTGTTAGATGTGGTGATGGTTTTATCATGTTGGCTAGTTAGGGATTTGATGGCATGCCTTTCTTGGACCCTCCAGTCATTGTCATAAACTCTCCTCTGGGTGCCCTTCCACTCTTTCAACCTCTTTCTGCTATTCTCAAGACTAAAATTGCTATCTGCCCTCTTGATTTGCCTATTATCTGGTGACTGGATTGTTTTGGCTTTGTGTGTGTGTGTGTGTGAGAGAGAGAGAGAGCACACATGGCCACTGGCTCCTAGTCTAATCCCATTTCCCATGGAGGTAGCATGAATTCATGTGCAGAAATCTTTGTGTAACAGCAGGCATTTGCAAGATTAAAAGACCATTTGCAATTTGCTAGCTAAAAAAATTATCAGAAGCAATGTTGGTAAACTAAAAAAATGAATGGCTTTTGCTTTTCAACCACTTCCACTTTTCATCACAACTCCAGTCCCTAGCCTGTCAGATAAGTAGGGATAAGTGAAGCTGTACAACTCCATACATTAGCAAGGCTACAAAATAAAACTGTCACTGTCTACCCACATGGCAGTGCCTATTCTGAAATAAAATAGAAGTGATGTAACATGTCATAACCTTGCTCCCCCAAACCTCCTGGATTTCTCTTCCCACACATCCTTTTCATCTAGTTCTTACTCACATGCACATTCGTGCGCGCACTCATGTGCTCTCCTACTTCTCTTTTAATCACTAAGGTGATCGCTAAAATCAAAGGCTCAGTATGAATTTTCCTTAATTCCTGGTGTTGTTCCCTGGGCATCATGTGAAATTTGAAAAGCCCAAATATTTTATTCCTATGTTTTTTGTTAAAATACAAATAGATATTCCAGAGAAAAAGAAATCAAGGTAGCTGAAATGAGAGTTGGATGTTAGAAACATAATACAGGCCCTAGCAACCGGCAGGCAAAATGTAGGTCATTGCCTTTTGCAGGCTGATGTAATTATTGTGGGTGTTTCCAGAGGATGATAAATGATGTCCTTTCTAAGGCAGGGAAAGTATTAGAGTTGGTCACCTCCCTATTTACTGATAGCTTGTCCCCAAAATAGGATAATGTTGCTCATTTTTCTCATTTCTTCTTGAAGAAACTGTCCTGCATTCCTCTTTGTAACAGATGTTGCTCTGCAGAATCTTCCCTTCAACTGGGGAATAATGAGATGAAAGGCCTGTGGGGAGGAACAAGATGAAAATGGGAACAATATTTCTTAAATATAGTCCCCATTTCTTTCTCACAGAATCTTGTTAAACTATACTTTGTGCTGTCATCACATTTTTGTGGAGCTGCTGTCGTCTCTAATTGGGAATGGATGTGTCTAGAGCCGTATACTGCTTACTATTCCTCCTTTGATGTTTCAGCATCATAAACAACCGTTTTTTATTTATTTTTTGCAGCTCTGCCCCTATAAAGGCAAACTTCACTTGGCATCTCACTCATCTATATTGAATGAAACAGGCAGACTGGAAGCAGGATCTGCTGTAGAAAAGCCCTGCAGGTGGCAGTCGGTTGTCATTGCCACAGTGATCGCTGCAAATATTTTTAAACCTTTTCTGCCCAACATTGTATATAATAAACACAGACCAAATGTATATACCTGTGAGCCAGACAAATATGGGTTAAGAGGTACTTTATTAATCTATTTTTGGGATAAAGGTGATGGCAGGTAGTCTTTCAAAGAAGTCTTTCTTTTCTCAGAAATAGAGGTTATTCAGAGACTGAATAACTGATCTCTTTCCTCTTGTCTAAATTTAGAGTTGTTTCATCTACATCTAGAGTTGGGAGCAATAAAACAGGGCGGTTGTTTATTAAGAATAACTACTGCCATGGAAACACATTTAAAATGTGAAGTTCAGTTTTGTGCGCGTCTACCCAAATTGTATGTTAAAATCTGGGGGAGGCAAGATTTCTCTGCTACTAATTTACATCACTCTTCCTGCTCGCATATTCTTGCATGTTAAAAACACAGGAGACAAAGGGAGTATCCATTTCAGTGTGGGCGATACAGACTGGTTTGCACCACATATGGGGAAAAAAAAATGTTCATACTCGAATTCTTTATAAGGCTGCCTTTATAAAAACATGTAGTATGGCCAGTTCTCAAGGAGCCTTTGGATGAGATTCATGCATGGACAATGTTGTGTATCCAGCATAATGTGGAATTCACTGCAAGCTTGTGAACACATTTCAAAGCACTGGTGATAACTTATAAAGCCCTAAATGGCTTAGGAACAGTGGTGGGCTCCAGCAGGTTCGCACCTACTCTACAGAACCGGTTGTTAACGAGAGATAGGACATATAAAGTTTAAAAATAGCCATTTAAAAGTGGCTGCCAGATGGGCAGAGAACCGGTTGTTAATTTCTTTGAAGCCCATCACTGCTTAGGAACTATGTACTTGAAGGGTCTTCCCCATCATATGACACTGTCCATCCTGTGAGGTCATCACAGATGACAATGTTGAGTGCCATTGACTTTTAACATTGTTCTGGCAACACCACTTTTCCTGTTGTAGTACATGGCCCTGAACTTGCTTCCTTTTAAACTTTACCTCTTTTTCCTGGCCTTCCAGGTATTAGAGAGCATGTATTATGTTACTGTATTATGTGGTGCAAGTGGTTGTCACTGTGCCTGTTAACCAGCAGGCCAGGGTTCGAGACCCGGGTCGGCCCCACAAGACAGGGTGAGCTCCTGTCCTTAGCCCAGTTCTGCGATGCCAGCTGGAACCAATCGTATCGGCTCTGCCTTTCCATTGGACTAGTTCAGTGGTGTGGAGAGGAGGGATTTTTAATGCTTGGGTAACAGCATATCCTCCATAACAATCCAACCCAGGCTTTCATGCTTTGCATGCAGCATATGCAGTGCCGAGCACGATACCATAGTCTTCCAAGACTGATGGAGACGTGCTTATTTATATTGGATGTGGTGGTGTTTTTTAATATTATGTAAGATGCCTGGAGCACCCAGAGGGTGAAAAAGCACAGTACCAAATACATATTTTAGACTGAATAATTGCTTCATGGTAGGTGTTCACACAATCAGCTGCAAGGGGAAATTCCATGAAGTTACATGTCAGCCCTCATTAGTTGTATAAATTCCATAAGATGAATGAATCATGTACTTTGTGTTGCATTCTATGTGCAACACCTATTGTTTTCTTGCTAAATAGAATGTGCTGTTATGCTCCACACAAAGCTTGTTTTCAGTTCCTGTAATTAATTTGTAACTAGACACAGGTGTAATATCAGATGTGACACTGCCAGTGGTTTTTGTATAGTGGTATCAGTGATGGAACACTATTCCTTCTCATTAAATGACTTGGCCAGCTTTGAGACTGGTAATCATTTTGAAATCAATGCATATCCTGAGATTGAGAAGAAATTTGAACTTTTTTGCTATAAATTCACAGACTCTGAGTAAAGAATGCTTTGTTTTAGTATTTTATGTAGACCCATGCTGTTAGCTGAGCTTTGATTTTGCATGATACCAATTCAAACACCTGGAAGGGGCTGAATATGTTAAAAGAAGTCAATAAGTGAGTGGTTTTGCTTGCAGACTGTACTGGAGTTTGAAGCTGTATTGAATAGCTTCATACATCATTACATACATCAGCTTCATACATTCACGTGTTCCTAGGTACAGTTTTTTTATCAGGAAATTATCCTTGTTCCTATAGACGTTTAGCATGTAGTGCCTCACCCGTAGGCATATTACTGTGATAATTGGGCTGGAATTAATTATTATGCAATTAATATATTAAGGCTACAATCCTAACCTCCAGATAGGCTGGCCTAAGCCCTGGCATAAGTCCTGTGCTGACCTGGGATGTCATCAAAGTGCAACGATGTCTGCACCACTTCTGGGGAAGGGTTAGGCCAGTGCCCAGGCATGTGCTTGTCTCCTTACATCACCACAGGAATGGGAAGGCCAGTGAGTTGTGCCAGCCTAGGTTAGGATTGCACCCTAAGAGTGGGCACTACACTGGCAGCCCCTGATCATAAATCCCAGGGAATTGGGGGTTTTTTAAATCTGATTAAGTCCTCTTGTTTCCATGGGATAGACTGGTTTAAATCTGAGGCTCCCACTTCTAACTGGACTGATGACTGCCAATTTCAATTTCAAACTGAAAAAAACCTCTGTGGTGCTGTGTAGAATTGCCAAATGCAGGCCTGTTTGGACTTGGACCACTTTGGGAAATCTGTTGTCTGTTCTTTTTGTGGTTGTCCACAAGGCTGTGTGTTTGTCCTTAGGGCAGGGTGATCGTATATCCTCTTTTCTCAAGACACATTTTATGTCCTGAAAAAAGCTTCATTGTCCCCTTTTCCTTGTGAGCAGGCAGCATGTAGCATTCTTGGAATTCATATAAGTAATAAAATAGTTTTAAATTTAATATACAGTTTTAATTAACTACATGAACGCTATGTATGTGACTGTTTTTACGTAGCTTTTATATTCATGTCCTACATTTTTCTGGGGTGCCATTCATTTTACATGGACCTTGTATACTTTTTTTTTATCATGACAGATGTCACCCTGTCTAAGGCTTCCATCCTTAGAGAACTGAGGTAGTGTAAACAAACATGCATCAAGAAGTCTGCTGGCTATTCTTGACTATACATACAAACCATTTTTCCTCTGTGGTGCCTTTCTTAATTCTTTGCAACAATCCAGCCTTGCAGATAAACTAAACTTCAGTGCCACTGTGTTCTCTGCTGCAATAAAAATACTTCAAGAAATAAGAATCTTGCAAATATATCCTGGGTTTTTGGGTGGGGAGAGTACAGCTTTTTTAATGATGAGAGAGTCATGCTAGCTAGTTTTTTGGTCATGTCCTGGCTTGTTAATATGAAGTTGCTGCTATACAGAGATTAAACCTTTTTTTAAAATCTTAATGCAGAAATTCAAATTAACTTGGCTGACAGCCAGCAAGGCATTGAGCATTGGCCAAGACTGGAGGCAACAAAGAATGTCTGGAAGCAATTGATAGTTCCAAATAGATGATGCCAACATCTGAAATGCTGTTTTCTGAAAATAGCTGTAACTAGGAAAATTATGGAATCCCAAATAGCATATACATCAAAAGGAAGCAACTTTCTTATTTAAGTTATAAAGACAACTTTTTGACTGAAATAAGTCCAATACCATACTTGTCTCAGCTCTCCCAGTTCTTGCTTTGTGTGTCTGTACAAAAGTAGTAATTTATACACAACTTTTTCTGCTGTCATTACGATGCCGAGTACTGTTGGGGGAATCTGCATTAACTAAATGTCCCATGAATATGAGATTCTAATCTAATCTAATCTCAAAGGTTTTTAAAAATTTTTGGCATCACAGACCCCTTTTGAAAATGATAAAAGTTATGAACCCTCTCCGTAGAACAGCACATACACGCATACATATACAAATTGTACTTGGTCCATTGACCCCATTGACCCCAGAGGAAGAATCCTTGCTTTAGATTCTCACTGAGGGCTTAAATAATATTTTAATATTTTAATATTTTAATTCTCTTGGGCTAACATCTGACAATGCAAAAGAGAAATGGAAGGAGAGGAAATAGTGTTCTGGCCAGAACAGATGTTAGGATTAACAAAAGCTAGTTATTTATGCAGTAAAATTTATATAGTAAAACTAATAATTTAAAAAAATTTCTTGTGGTTTTATATGGATTTGGAATGCTGATTCCAAAACATGGAATTATTTTTGCCCTATCATATCACATTTTGGAAATATAGCATAGCCTCATTCATGAATGGTTCAAGCAGCTTCCTCATAAGGGAGCCTAATCGATGGTTTTCTTGCGAGGAAGCTGCTTGAACAATTCATTAACAGAGCTATGCCATATCTCCAAAACCAGATGTGATGGAGCAAAACTGGTTCCATTTTTTGAATTGGCATCCCAAATACACTTTGGGAAATAGGTCTAACTTTTAAGACAGCAAAATATGTGATTAGCTTGTATTACGAATTCTGTGATTTTCAGTAACATATGGAATGTTAAAATATGGGTGTTATTAATTCAACTGAGTGAAGACCCAAGACTTTTAGGATCAGAAGGGTTGACCAACACATTTAGTGCACAATTGCCTGCATTTCATCTTTACAAGACTCAACTAAATATGTTCTCCAGTTTACTGATGTCTGACTTTGGTACTATAGTAATAGGTACTGAAGTTGTTCATTTAACTTAAGAGAGTTGTATGGAAAACACACAATGGAAAGCAGTTCCATTGTGGTCAGTTAAAGGACCACTGAGTGGCTTAAGATTTAGCATCAATTATTGCTTGTTGTATAAGAATGTATTTATAAGAATTGAGCTTATTTTTTCTTGAGCATTTTACTTGGTAAATTCTTACATTTTAACACATTTAACACAAACCAATGTAGTCATACAACACTAAAATACCAAGTCAGCTTGACAATAAGTGCTGGAAAAGTAATGGCTTAATACTTGGATTATTAAATTAAACACAGCAAAAAGGAAAATGTACCTCTAGGTGGGACTGAACACTTTCTTTGGTCATGTCAGCTTCACAGTGTGTATACCAAACATTTGAACATGACCACATCAAAGATCAGTTTCTGCTCTGTTAGGTTCTCTTGCTGCAACATACTCATGTTTATAGAGTTTGTTGAGCACTATGTTTGGGATGTTTACATCATGTTTGAATTAGTTTATATCCAATTCCATGTGAAGCCAGCTGAATATGGATGCTCTATTGGTGATTGCTCATCTAGATAAGGTCATCTGTTTTGTGAGATTATGTGCAGCAGCTCAATGTAAAGAAAGCTGTTGAAAATGTTCTGTGAATTTAGCTCTATAGTGTATTTGTTCATGATCGACATGTCTACAGATTGTCTATCAAGTCACCATGGCTTGGGACCAAGTCAAAGGCCTCTAAATAGCAGGAATAGTAGTAACAGACTGAGAATTTAGAACATTTACCCACAAACAGGTTAAGTTTTGGCAAAGAGATCATAGCCGTTCCTGATGGAATCCTTTATGGCATCTCTCATTCTCTAGGTACAAGGACCAGCTTCATCAAGATACTGAAATTTGCCAGCTGATGGGTTCAAACACCAAGAGGTGGCTTTATCAGGGCCTTCAATATAAAGCAAAACTTCAGAGTGCCACTCAACCTCTGTAGTCCTATCAGTGTGCCTTGCTTTCTGGAGGGATCTTCCTTCCTTTTTTCATTACCTTCCAGTCTGTGTTATGATGCTCCTCTTGAGATTTACTATAGGACACGCTGGCTGTTAACGTGCTTTGGTTTGGGGCTGCTCTTTGCATACTGCTAGCTATAAAGGTGTGCTCCGCATCTATGCTTTGTTGACTTCTCTGAACGTTGTCACTAATCTGCATTTTCCTCTCTGTTCTCTGGATCTTCATTGCTTTCTCTTCTGTTTCCCACTTTTCTTCTCTCCCTTTGTACTTTCTCACCTCCACTGTCGCAGGTTCAGCATGCCTAGTAGGATATAAAAAGACACCACCACCAGTACCACCAAGAACCACCTCCAAGCCGTTCATCTCTGTCACGGTGCAGAGCAGCACTGAATCAGCACAGGACAACTACCTGGACAATCAGGACCACAAGAGTGAGGTCAACAGCCAGTCAGGACTAAGCAATTCCTCAGATAGCTTAGACAGTACAAGACCACCCAGCGTGACTAAAGGCAGCATCTCGACCCCAGTCCGAGAACCTCCTGAGTTACCCCAGAAAAATGCAGCCTTGAAGAGTGACAAGGGAACTCTGACTAACGAAGAGCCAAAGGTGGAGAATATCCCCAAAAGGAAGCTGTCATCTATAGGAATACAAGTATGGAATGTTTTGTTCTCACTAGCACTAGCAAATGTTCTTACATAGCCTTTAAAGATGTGCATACTTGTTCCACTGCTTTGCTTCTAAGCCCACTTTGGTCCCCTAGAGTCTTGGGACACTTGAAGAGAATTTCCACAGGAGACATATAGTGGGCTGGCAAAGCAGGACTTGCCTGAGTCATCCTAGCCTACCATCGTTTTAGGGAGAATATCCTAAGTCATAGCAGATGTGGGAGACCCCTGCAGATATGCCATAGTCAGGCCTGCTGTTCTGCTCACCTCTCCTGCCTGCTTCCTAGCCCAGTTGGCTAGAGGCAAAGTCACTGAAGCAGAGGCATATGAACTGCACTATCATGCATGCATCGCCTCCATCTCAGAACATAAGACTTTATTTGTGGCATATTTGACTGAAAAGGTTAGCTATCACTGATGTGAATAGACTTGGGTTACAATCTTAGCCAACTTTTCAGCATCAAGATAAGGGCAATGCAACTCCAAGATAAGGGAACAAACATTGCCTTTCCTTGAGGAGACCTCCACGACTGCCTCCCACCTGCAAGGCAGAGCACATGCCCCAGTGGTGCAAATATGCCAATGCTGAAAAGTTGCTTAGGGTTGCACCCTTAATCAAATGAAGCAGAAATGCTTGCCAGTTTGGCCTGTGGGGAAATTCCTTGCATAGCCACATATGTCAAAAATGCTGAACTTGGAGTTTTGGAAGCAAGGTTGAGTGGTGGGAAGCCCATGAGAGATTTATTGGACGGATAGATGCTAAGCAGCTATTTAGTATTCATCATTTGTCTTGTTACCATTTCTCCATGTCTTAAAAGGAATCCTTTATGATAAGTTTGAGGACTTCCAGAAACAGAGGCATAGAGCCCCACTTCCATTAAATAAACTCCTTGAAAATTAGCCAACTTAGGGTGCAATCATAATAAACGTAGGCCAGCCTAATTCACCTGGCATATCTTCCTGTGGCGGTGTGGAGAGGTTGATGTATGCTGTGAACTGACCTAAGTTCCTCAGGAATGGGGCAGAAGTGCCTTATGGTTAACAAAGGTTAGCACAGGACTTATGCCGGGGCTTATGCCAACTTAACTAGAGGTCAGAATTGCACCTTTAAAGCAAGATCATTTATCTTATGAGGAAAGATCCAGTAAGTTGCTTCTCATGTCACACACATGGTGCATTATATGACACACATTGTGTAAAACTCTTTTGTGCTTTATCAGTGTGTGACTTCAGAGAAAATTTTTACATAATTTGGGTTTCAACATCAATCTGAGTTTGCTATGGATCTGGACTTCCTGTAAAGGTGTAGGTAATCTTAAAGACAATTACTGGTAGAAGGGGTTGGGAGAGCAAGCATGGCTGTACTTCATCCAAAAGAAAAAAGGGAATATTTTAAAATTAGGGAAGGTTTGGACTTTTGTCCTCTGCTGCCAAACCTTCAGTGCTGTCACCCATTTAAAGAAATCTCATATGAATGAGAAATATGAAATCTCATATGAATAACTCATATGAATGAATCATATGAATGTTAGATTAAATCTGTTTTTTTCTAATAAATGTAAGCAATAATTTTGATGGGAAAAAATCCTTTGTTTTTAGCTAGTGCAGGCACATGTTGCAACAAATGCTCAAAAGAAGTATTTGTTCTGTGAGAGCGGGAGGAAAGCATCTTCAGAAACAAGCCATATGCAGTTTTTGTTTACATAAATATACTGTATGATTTAATTGGAAGGCCTCTTTGAAATCTCACCAAATGTTGGCGTCCTAGTTGAAAGTTACTGGCTTTTTATAGAGACTTTGAAGTCACCTTGTCTGGTCTGAAAAATAGTGTAGGTTCTCTGCAACTTAAAATCTTCCTGTATTATGGATACGAAATAACTTTTCAAATTACAGGTTGAACCTTCCCATTTGTGACATATGGTTCCCAGAACCTGTGTGACTATTTTTGTGTTATACAAAGGCAATTAGTTACAAGGCAACAATGAATCACGTTCCACTTGAAGTGGCTGCAAACTGCCCTGTAGGGAGCTGAGCTGCAATTTGCAAGCAGTTTCAGCTCAGAACAATTCACAAATTATCTCAAACAAAACAGAAAAGGAATTAAAAGTTAATAAATTTCAAGATAAGCTTAATTGCCTGCCACAATGCCATGGTAAACAGGCTATCTTTAAGGCAGTGGTATTCAAGCATTTCAGCCTAGGACCCCACTTCTGAGAATGACAATCTGTCCGGAAACCCCCAGAAGTGATGTCATGGCTGGAAGTGTCATTAAATGTGCCCAATGCCAGATTCTAAGCTTTTTGCAACCCCCCTGAAATTGTCATGGCCCCTGCAGGGGGTCCCAACCCCCCACTTTGAAGACCGCTTCTTTGGCTCCTTATAGGGAAGCTTCTTTCAATTTAAAAAGCCAACTTCGGTCACTTTAAGACTAACCCCCAAATCCAGAGTAACTACGGGAGCATGTGCACCCATAGTTGCTTTACGTGCACCCATAGTTAATGCACCACCTAGTGAAAAACTATGGGAAATTCATACTGGAATCCAGAGTAAGAGCACAATCCTAACCATGTCTACTCAAATGTAAGCCCCATTGTGTTCAATGGGTCTTACTCCCAGGAAAGTGTCTTTAGGATTGCAGCCTAAGTTGTTCTTCCACCGGAGCAAGGACTCCCTGTAATTACTCTGGATTTTGCCCAAAATTGCATATAATTAGGCTACACCTGTATAGCCCCACAAATATACAGTTCCCAACTTGTTGCAAAGGATCCAAGCATCTGACCCATAAGCTGTCTCGAACAAGACCTGGGTCCCCACAAGATGAGGATTTCCTGCTACAGATGCACTGGGTCCCTTCCAACTCTATGATTCTATGTGTGAAATACATGGACACCTGTTGGATAATGCCTGAAGCATAACTAATCTTTCCTTTGCCTCCAGCTCCATTTTGTAGCATGTTGTTTAAAAATAGATTAGATTGTGTTCCCTTCTTTGTAGTACAACTGAGGAGAAACATAATGCTAGCTGGAAATGCTGGAAAATGCTAGCTAGCATTGAAAAATGCCTCAATCCACCTTCTTAAAACAGCGTCCATTCTGTAGACCTTCTCCTTTTCATCATACTTGTAGACTGTAATCTGATATGCATTTTCCTGGTAGTTAATCTCATTGAATTTAGTGGGACTTAAATCTGTATGCATGAAATTGTGCTTTAGGGTTAGTTTTAATAAGGTAGTGGACTTCCTCTCACCTGTACTGATGAGCCATGTCCCCCAATAACAAACCAGAAGTAAGCAAGTTATTGCTAACGTCACACTAGTCCACCTGGTTCCCTTCCTCTTGCCCTGAAATGTGTTCCATGGGGAATAGGTTATCCTCCTACTGGTGCCACATCACACTGGCTGGCATGAGGGCAGCATTAAAAAACTAATTTGGTGGGTTTTCAGGGCCAAAAATCTTTCCTTATTGATAAGTTGGTGACATGTGAAGTGCCACCAAAGTGCACCTGAAACTGTACAGTAAAAGTTGTTGACTGTGATACTACACCCCCTTTAAGGGATCTTTCCATCCCCTGTACCCCCTCTTCTAACATTGTTCCTAGGATTCTAGAAACAAAAGCAAAATTTGCAATCTCATCTTTATCTCTTTTGAAGATGGAAATCAAAGTTTCTTGACTATTCAGTTAACAGTACATGAGAGGGCAAAGTTGATAGACAGAATGGCAACTGTTTTAACATGATGTTTGATAAAACAGCACATCCACATTTACTGTGTCGGCAACTTTAGCAGCCTTGTTTCCTTCTCTGTGTCGGTCAATAAATATGTTACTATTTTATGACAAAAGAGAAAATCTGCTGCCTCTTGGTGTGTGGCGTCTGCATGATCACTGTGTGTGCCTGTGTGTGTGTGCATGCCCGCCTTTTCCTTCTAATGTGAATTCTAGCAGCAAGTTTTTGTGTTTTTGTTTTCTTTTTTGTTTGTATCTTTTTGTTAATAAGGTTGACTGCCTTCAGCCAGTGGCAAAAGAGGAGCCCCCTCCATCAGCCACCAAATTCCAGTCCATCGGGGTACAGGTAGAGGACGAGTGGCGGTAAGTGGAAGACCCAGGCTCTTGTTTTTTAAAAACCCCTTCCAACTGCAGTTTCCTACTTTAATAGTTTAGTTCCCTCCTATCTTTTTTCCTCCTTCAAATCACTGCTCAGCAGTGACGGATCACAGAACCCTCTCTGAACAGCATGTGCTCTTACCAAAAAAAGTGGGCTTGGTGATTGGAAGCCTGAAATGCAGAATAGAATGCATAATGTAATTATAGCTGTGTGCCAGTCTTTGTTTGGATGGCCTATTGCAGTAAGCAGGCAACCTTATAATTTTGTCTGTCTGCATGTGTGGTGTGTGTATCTGTGTGCAGAGAGGGACGGGCATGGAAATGCAGTTTAGCTTTAGTCATCATAAAACAAATGCACATTGTTGTCTATATGTGTTGTGTAACAAATCCAGCCCTCTGCAAGGGTTTCCTTTCCTTACTCTCTTCCCCCTCTTCTGTTCATAGCAACAGCCACTCTCACAGCATGTCAACCAAGCAGGATACAGATTCTGACTCGCAAGAACCAAATAACTTGACCTGTAAATCATCTGAGAGAAATCTTGCTGACTGCCCCCCATGCAACAACTCCAACAGCCTTGACGCCAGTACGAGGCAAATAGCCATGCCCTCCCAGAACAAGAAAAACCTCTCCTATGGAGATAGCAATGATCCAGCCCTAGAGCCTTCCTCTCTTCCTCCTCCCGACCCTTGGCTTGAGACATCCACCAACACTCCATCAGAACCAACACAACCAGGAGCTTGCCGAAGGGATGGGTACTGGTTTCAGAAGCTGCTGCAAGCAGAAACAGAAAGGCTAGAAGGATGGTGTCGTCAGATGGACCAAGAGACCAAAGAGAACAACCTCTCTGAAGAAGGTTAGTGTGGATGATAAGCTGCGTCTGGTGGGTAAATGTGTTCCTGGCACACTGCATGTGAATGAAGTTGCGGCTGGACCACAAAACATGGTGATGAGCAGGAGCACTTCATTATCATTTCACGTGGTTAATCTGCAAAGAGAGGGAGAGGAGACTCTTCGAGTTGGTTTATGTATTTTTCTTGAGGATGCTGGAAACTCCTACTTTTACACAAAGCAGTAGCTTCCATAGATGAGTGCATTCTCCATTACTTGTCAGTCCTTGTCTTGCCACATGCATTCCCTATCCTGAAGAAACATAATGTGCAGCCTGATCCTGTGCTGTCTCCTTTTTAAATGAATAAACAACAGCCTACTGGATTATCAGGAAAACTCTGAAAGTCCAAAACATAACATTTTGTTTGCATGTGTGTCTGTGCTGCTACTTGGGATTGTCAATATTGGGTGGATCAGCAGGGATAAATAGCTGCTGATCATAATACCGTGAAGGGAAACTATTAATATCATAATACAGGTCTATAGAGGGAAGAATATGAAATGAGCCTACTCTTTCCATGCACACACGTTCTAGACTTCATTAGCACTCTGTTAAAAACAAAGCCTCATGTGATAGTGTGGCTATCTGTTGTTCTTGATTGGTGACTGCCGTACTGAGTCTTTTTTCTTGGCAGTGGAACAAGTCCTAACAAAACAAGCAGAGACAGGGAGCCATGCGTCACTTTTTAATGACTCACCATTAATGGCAGAATGAAAGACAGTTTTGTTACTGGAAGGAAAAGATAAATCTGTGTGAAGAATGGAAGTGGCCACTTTTCACCTTGCATCCACTTGTGTGTTATGTCCAGATGTTTTGTACTGCATAACCTCTTATATATGTTTCTGTTTCAGTCTTAGGCAAAGTCCTCAGTGCAGTGGGAAGTGCACAATTATTAATGTCACAGAAGTTCCAGCAATTCCGTGGCCTCTGTGACCAAAACTTGGTGAGTGTGGAAAGCTCTGCAAGCATGGATTTGTAGAAGTAGCAGGTGCACCTCACCATTTCCTGGGCATCTGTCCAGATAGTTTATTGGAATCTTCTGAAATAGACCTCTCTTGAGCAACATTTCTTGATGTGGTTTTGCCTGAACCATGTTCCAGAATGGTTAGAGGCAGGTGTTGTAAAAAGAGATAGCAAAAAGTCACTTCCTCAGGAACTCTGTAGCCAAACAATTTCAGCCAACCAATTTATTCACAATATGATAGTCTTCATAATCTATATACTATATATAAAATTTAAAATTTTATATATAGTATATAGATTATAGTATATAAGTATATAGTAAATATAAAATTTTATATACTCACTGACTCACTCACTCATTGACTCATCAACGCCCAGCTAAAGCCGCTGGGCCTTGAAGCGTGAAATTTGGGGTTGGTGTTCCTTCCATGAGGGAGGGATCCACTAAGAACTTGTTTTTAGAAATTCTAACCAGAAGGGGGTGAAAAGGGGGTGCAATGCGTTCTAATCCCTATACTTTCCATTGAAGAATCCCTGACTGAGGGACACTCTGCCCCAACCCCTGGGCCCCTGAGATGCCGTTTCTACTACATGTAAACCTTTAGCGTTTAATTTTTAAAAAATGTTTTTCTCTGCAGAACCCCAATTCCAATCCCAGACCCACAGCACAGGACCTCGCTGGCTTTTGGGATCTCTTGCAATTGTCCATTGAAGACATCAGCATGAAATTTGATGAGTTATACCATCTAAAGGCCAATGGCTGGCAATTGATAGAGACACCGGAGAAGAAGGTGAGCATTTCAGAGAAGCCAAAGATTCATGATACAAGTAAAGGTGGAAGGTGTATAGCCAAGCTTTTATGAGATGTAGATGAAATTTCTTTATCTTTACTATTGTAGCCTGAGCAACTTACAGCTAACAGAGTTTACTTAGGTATACCACTATTCAGTGGGATTCTCTTCAAAGTGAGACTGTTCAGTCACTCCTCTGCCTTTATTGTTGCAATATGTGAAGTATTTGAGACCTGCTGGTACTATTATTATCAGTCACTGCAGTTCTTCATTTGGGCACTGCATTCCTTTCTTATTCCTGCTCCCTTATTTCTGCCAATTAGTACTCACTAATTCTGTGGCCTCTTTTTTGAAAACATTGCCATCCCAGCAATTATCAAAAGCCATCTCACAGGATGCTCTGAATAACTGAGTACAAACACCATGTCTACAAGCAAATCTGTATGACGCTGGCTATTTTTAAATAATGTTACAGAATTGGCAATTTTGTACATGATATGTACAGTTAGTTTAATAGTCTTGAGTTAAATGAATTCATTGGTTTGGTTCTAAGCCAGTATCCATTGGTTTGGTTGTTAATCATAAGTATATCAAGCACATCCAATCTGCAGGGTATAAGAACATAAGAAGAGCCTCCATTGGATCAGGCCAAAGGCCCATCTAGTCCAGCTTTCTGTATCTCACAGTGGTCTACCAGACACCTCAGGGAGCATAAAAGACACCTGCATTTAGGTGCCATCCTCTGCGTCTAGCATTTTAAGGTTGCCTGCATCTATGTCTATCTATGCACGCTTTCAAGCGCACACAAATCCACAGATTACAAAATCAGTTTGCTGTATTGCAGTAACATACTTGAAGGTTGCTTCAGCCTTCCCAGGGGGCCTCCCAGATGTGACCTCTCCACATCTCAGAATACTTCCCAGAAGTATCAAAATCACCACTGTGAACCAAAAGTGGTTTCTGGTCACATCTAGGAGGCCCTCCGAGATGTGGCCTCCTCAACTGGATTCTCACATCTGAAGATGCCAATCTTGCAGGTTCCTGGTCCACAGTAATTTGATGTGTTACTGGCATGCTGTTAGAACTGTAGAATAAAGAGCTCTGCTTTTAGGTAGGGACAGGGAAATGAAAAGTATTCAGAATTCATTTTCCTGAACTACACTGAATTTGTCTTAAGAGAAGCAGAATAAAAAAGAATAAAAAATTTTTCCTTCTTTTAAAAGGAAAAATTTCCAACTCGAGCTACCCTTTTTGTGTGCTTACATCTGAGTTCTTACTTGTCCTCTATTGCCTCTATCTAATTTATAGTATGGCTTGGAGCATTTTTCTGAAAAAACTCACTCTTTTGAATTATGTAAATTGATTTATTTTTTACTACCATATTCTAGTTCTTTTTAGAAAATTCTTGAGCCGCGGGAATTTGAGCCAGTGGTAGCATTTCAAGTTGCTCTATTCGGAATTGCACATTAATTTGTATTATGGTTTCCACTATTGTGGAAAAGGTTGCTTGCAATATTTAAAATTAAATCCAGTAGAAATGTGTTTAAATAGTCATTTTTTTCCCTTCTGTTTCCCTCTCAAAGGAAGAGAAGAAGCCACCCCCTCCTGTGCCAAAGAAGCCAGCCAAACCAAAATCCCAGCTAAACCGGGATAAGGCCTCAGACTCCGTGGATAAGCAGCGCCAGGAAGCCCGCAAACGCCTCATGGCCGCCAAGCGTGCCGCCTCAGTCAGGCAGAACTCGGCCACTGAGAGTGCGGACAGCATTGAAATCTACGTTCCTGAAGCACAGACCCGTCTTTGAGCAAGGGGGAAGAGGAAGAAAACGCACTCTTTTTCACATCATTAAAGCAAAAACAAAAAAGGTTCACTAAACTTAGTGTGATTTATTTGGTCTAGAGACAGAGCCAGTCTGACAAAGGGCTCCCCATTTGGCTTTCTCTCTCTCTTTTTCTCTTTCTCTTTCTCCCCCTTCAGCTTTACATAATGAAGATTTTTGAAAGAAAACTCCCTTCCTGGTTCTGCGATTTGGTTTCTTCTCCCCACCTTCACACTGGCTGTGGTGTGGCTGGAACAGACTCTTGGAAACACAGTCCTTTAGACTTGGAATTGCAACCTTTTTACTTGTCCTGTCTAAGGAGAATTCTTAGCTTGTTTACATGAAATGGACACAAAAATGAAACCAAGCCTTGGGCACTTGCCATGCTGTGCTTTTTTCCTCCTCTTCCTCAGCATATTCCTTCTGTTTGTCACCCACAAAATCTTCCTCCCTTGTCCCTGTGGTTGTACTCTTGCGCTGTCCATTCTGGTTGTTCTGTCCATTCTTTGCAGCCTTTTCCTTTGTCACCCTTTTCTCTGCATGGTGTCGTTTACTACGTTTGAAGTAAACCGTTCCACCAAGCTCGAGAAGAAAACACCCCTTCAGCGTGTACTGGTGTTGCCCTCTGCTATCAAGCAGCCTTTTGTTTTATGTATAGTTTCCTTCTGGGTAGGTGGGAGAGGCAGGAGGGCTATGCTGCTCAAGGTTATATCTTTTTAGTTTAGGAAAGCAAGATCAGTGGATGTGGGCAGAGTGTAACATGGACGCAGACCAGGGGCAAACATGTGCAATAAGGTAATTTGGGGGGCATGCACTCCTGGTGAATGGTGCTGCAAAAGAGATTCCCTCTGCAAGGCGCCCAGGCAGACAGACAGCATCAGGATCCTGCACCCTCCTCTTCTGTTCTCTTCCCTGCAGCTCCCTGCCTATCTTGCAAGGGTTTTTGTTTTTCCTTCTCTGCAAGGATTGCTGTTTGAGAAAGCAGCTGCTTACGTGCAAATAAACTTGTCTCCAAAAGGGATATGTAATATTAGTCCAAACAGTGGAGGACAGTGGCTTTTGTACAGGGGCAAAAAAAGAGGAGGTAGCTGATGGAGTGATGGCAATTTGCCTGCCTCCCTACCTGCTTGTATGTATGTGTACATATGCACATATACACGTAACAGGAGCTGTATATTTAACACATACACACATATACATACCCATGAACACAAACACACATTCAGATGGTGTCTTTTGAAAAGCACCTCCGTGAGAGTGGGTGTATGTATAGCATATATTTTTACATGTACTATAGCTAGATGTGTGTAAAAGTGTGTGCAAAAAAATACCTTGTGTATAATCAGATTCTTCTCTCCCAATTCATCCCCTTGTATCCTGTGTTCTTAAGGGAACAGTCACTAAATGTCACTTTGGACCCTTCTCTCTGTCCCATTTTTGGCCTAACTTTTTGTGGAGCCAGGAGTCTCAAGAGCCAGTTCAGAGTTCTTCCCATCCTTGTCCTGCCCACCCCCTTTAAAAAAAAGTATGCATTTGTCTCAAAACTGAGCCCACTATTGTGGAGGATGCTGGAAACTTTTATGGGTGACTTCAGTTGATCCAAATCCCAAAGGAATCTTATACTGGTGTGTTAGTAATTTTAAGGAGACAATAGAAAATGTTACGCCTAATCATGTCAAAGTGAATGCTATGTAATGGTGTCTATGCATATAGTGTTACAGATTTCTCCACTGCCCACTTAATATGTAACTTGTATCCTGTGGAAATTGGGCCATATGGAATGTGGCTTTAGAAACTAGGTAGCTTGATTTTTATTCTCCCTCTCTCCACCACCACATGTCTCTCAGCAATGGTAGAGGGTGGTGTGACCCACTTCTTAAGCATATGGCTGACTTTCACAGATCTTTGTATTAAAATTTGAAACACATTGAATATGACTTGTGTTACTCACATTTCCCAAAGCAGAAAACCCATTATCAGGTGGGTACTTACTTGACAGACCCAGATGCTCTTGTGTGGCTATAGCCCACTTTCTCCACTTTAAATCATTGGGATGAAATGTTCAGAGTTATGTAATTCTAGCTTAATTAATTGATGAATTGCAGCCTAGATGACTGTTCACTTCCACTGCCTCAGGGCTGTTTTCATACACTGCATAGCAGTAAATGGGTTTGCCACCAAGCAGGACCATGGGCAGCCTCTGCACTGGGACATGTGTTCCTCCGGTGTACTATATAGGTGTATCGTAGTCTCATTTATCTGTTACACTTAAGGGTGTATACACAAGGCCTTTTGTACATCTACCTAAAGTGTGTGTGAATTACCATCAGTCTATCCTATCGCAATGAAAAGTGCAAGGGATAATAGGTTCTAAATGGGCACTGTGAAGGACAGTGGACTACTGCTAGTCTGATCTTATTTTTATTGTTTGTTCCATGCTGAGCATAGCTGGAAATGTAATAGTTTGCTGGTTTTTAAAAAAACACTATTAGGTAACTTCTGAGCTACACATCTTAGTGCTGTGGTCACATCTTAAAAGTGTAGTATATGGCACAGGAGACTCCCCTGCTTTTCAAGACTTCGCTAAAGGATGCATCCATGGCCACGGCCAGACCTTGCATGAAATAACGCAGTAGCCTCCACAGTGAATAGTCCAAGGGGTTGAAATGCAGTTGTATTTGCACTATTGTTAATTGCCCTTTGCGTTTTGTATGCCTCCTAGCTCTACAGATTTCATTGCAGGGTTTGAAATTTTCATGTACAGTTTTAGTTAATAGGGTGACAAGGTAGCAAATGATCTACCTCCTCATGCAGAATTAACAGTTCACTATCACTGCTACCCCCACCCACTCATCATAATAGGAAATTGTGTCCAGCAAACAAAACAACTGCCTTCCAAGCATCCAAATTATGCTGTAAAAGGGCATGAAATGGGGGCTCAACAGGCACAAAAACCATCATTTTAAAAATCTCTAAAGGGCTGTCAACCTTCTAAATTTCCTCTGTGCCTCCATGGGCCTAGGATGTGGACTGAACATAGTTTAAGGAGTTCTGCAGAGATGGATTTGAATATGACCAATTCCAGCCCTGTAGTTAAAATACCATCAGTTTTATCTGATCCTTTGTTGCAGCTGTACTTGAACCCGACCCCATCTAATGAATCTGTTCAAGTTCTAAAGCCATTGCTTCCATTCCAGGTCATCTGCAAAAATGAGCAGTGTTGTTTGAAAAACAAGACAAGGAACATCAGTGTGTGATATTAATCCCTTGTGGCAATAGTTCTAGGGGAAGGCTATGGTGTCTTGTATTTTCCTCATCACTTTAAGTTGCACAATTGGTAGCTTCAGTATGTTTTTCCAAGAGACAATCTAAAATGCTCCTTCACTGCTCCACAAACCCTTGTGTAGTTTAATAGCTATGTGAATTTAAAACAATGTACAGTAATGGAATGTTTTGATTACATTATTTTCAATTGGAAAGTGATTCCCCCCCCCCCCAACCATCATTGATTTATGGAGGAAACAAAATTGTCAAACCTCTGCTTGTTAACTTCATGACCCTATTTTTCTAAAGAAAATCATAGCCTTGTACCTAGACTTGGCCCCTCTGTTCTGTAATGTGAGCCTTGCTGCCATTGTAGACTATGGTCAAACCAGTGAAAGGCACTGTGGTGGTGCCCTTTGCCTCTGTCTCTTGCAGTTTGTGATCTTGACAAACTCCAGTCTCCAGCGTGGGCAACCAGCTACAAAAAGAAAATAGGGTGGGATGGGAAAATCATGTTTCTAAAACAATTGAATTTTAGCTAGAGTAGGGAATGTTTTTGTCACCCATAAGGGCATGACCAAATCAGTCATTAATAATTAAAAAACAAAAAGCAAACCTTGTGTAGAGCATTTTATAAACGCAGATTTTTTCACTTACATCACACTGCAACGTTATCCTTCAAGAGTGTCTATTTTAGTAATAGTAATGAAGATCTCTTAGTATGCTACTGTGAAGGCAGTCATGGGTCAATTATCTTTCTGGGGTACAGTCTTGATCTGTGCGTATACAGGCCATGTGTCCATTGAGGCATCTGGCGCTGGCTCTAGAAATGGAATGAGCGCTACAACCTAGAGTTGGTCACAACCAGCAGGGCCACCTGTAAGGAATATCTACATTTTTAGTACAAGTACTTAAATTGCACAACAAAGTTCTCTTCATTATGGAATTTGTTCCATATGGAACAAATTTGTTCCAAAGTTCAAATTCCATTATGGAATTTTTGCTCCCCCCTTTCCTTATTTGACACAACCTTGAATCCAACAAGTGTACCATCCCTGTTGCAAGATCTGGTAGTACAAAGACAAGGACCGAATGTGACAGCTGTGGTAAAGGGCAATTATCTCTACCCTTTCCACAGCACTGGCCAATGGCATCATATGAAATTAAAATCTGCTTCTAATAAAGCTCTGGGAATGCTGGTATATAAACTGGTTCTGAAGCACAGTTTGACACATACCAAGACACAGGGACATGGCAAAAACTTCAGAGGTGACTGCTACGTCAAGGATTCTCTAGGTTGAAAAGACCAACAGATTGCTAATTTAATATTAAAGAGTATATAAATAATTTAACATTAAAGAATATATAAATATAAATCTAAGTAGACACTGCCCTCTAGTGTAGCACAAAAAGTATAGGCCAAGTCTGAGAGAGCTGGTAACTGATTAAAGATCCAACATAGGCTACAATCCAGAGCAAGTATGGGACCTTTTACACTGCCATCGTTACAGTGCCATTTATAGGAAACCTATGGGAAATGCATAGAGCAATCCAGAGTAAGTGCCTCTTATGTCTTCCCATAGTTACTCTAGATTGCAGGGATAATCTCCCAACAAGCTCAGAAATGTAGACTCAGGAATTTGTAGACTTCGGAGGCTCACTAGTTAAAGCTGCTGTGCTTGTCAACTTGAAAGTTGGGAGATCAGGAATTTGAGACCTAAATACCACAAAAAGGGAAGAGCTCCCATTGCTTGCCCAGCTCCCGCCAACCTAGTAGTTTGAAAGCATGTAAAAGCAAATAGATAAATAGGAACTACTTCAGTGGAAAAACAACAGCATTCTGTATGCCTTTGGAGTTTAATCACAGCCATATAACAATGGAAACATCTTTGGACGACACTGGCTGTTCAGCCTTGTTCCCGGGATGAGTACTGCCCTTAGTAGGTTAACCTGCAGGTTACTTTTACATTTAGACTTTGAAATCACCAATGATACAGCCATGTGCTTCCAGTGTACAAAAGACTAACTTATGGCTTATCTGTCGATATTGATGGGGTGTTAGGCAGAATTTAGAAGAGTTAAGACAAGAATTCATTATCACAACGGTCTTCAACCTTTCCTACTGCTGATCTCTCCTTCCTCCCTTGGGTGGACCAATCCACCTATCTGTGCTTCTACCCCTTTGTACCCTCCCCTGCCCATGGTGTGGAAGGCTGTTTTTAAACTCAGCACAACTTTGCTTGTTAAAACAGAATATCCCTTATGGCAGAGTAACACAGAATGCCTTGCATCAAAAAGTAAAGGTCTCAACAACCATTTCATGTATGCTAACAGCATGTAACTTACTACCATGGGTGGAGTGCTAGCCCATATGCAACCCTCTAAGTCGCACCCCCTCCTAGTGCACCATGCCACCTCACCAATATGTCATGACCATTTTGGTTCCCTTAATTTTATGACCCCATTGGGGTCCTAACTCCAATGCTGAAGAACATTGTATTAAAGCATTTGTGTTTATAAGACAAAAATTTTAGCTGTTGTCCAAAAATCAGGGCAATTTTTGTGTTGGGATAAACCAGAGGTCACATCCCTAAAGCCAGTGCCAAATGTAGCCTTCACCCAGCCTTCAGGCTCTCCCATCAGCTGGGTCAGGTTGAGGGGTCACTCCTGAAAGGGCCAACTACATGATAGTCAGCTGTCCAGCTATCTTAAAATATGAATAAAATTATCTTCTGTCATTTGCAGCTAATCAAGTTCCTAAATGAGAAAAACTTCTCTTATCACATACTTGATGCCAACATCTCTTCCAGCAATTAGTGGGAATGAAGAACACTATTTGGCCCACTGTCTGAAAGGCATTTGACATCCTTGGATACACACTGCATAGGCCATTTGACAGATAAATCCTCATGCTGCTGCTATCACCATTAAGGGGGGTTGAGAATAATGCAATACAGTACTGTAGTTCTGGATCTGTTGGCAATGGTTTGGCTTACAACCAACAAACCAAGTTCCTAAACCAAGTTTAAACAGGCTTGTATAGCGAATCACACAATTTGTGGTTTGCAGTTATATCCAAATTCACAGAGCAGAGTTAACCTGCAATAGTCTAAGCAGAATATTGCTTTCTAAGCAATTTTTAAAGATGATTAACCTTTTCCACACTGGAAGCTGAAATCATTTGCATTCACTATTCATGCTCACAGCACATTCACATCTGACCCCAGCCTAAGTATGAAACAAACCAAGAATAATGTAAAGACTTAAGCTGTACTAACAATCCTTCAGCAAGATGGAGACCTGACCTAAGTAGAAATACAAGAGAAATACAGCACTGATTTCATATTGCAACCAATTCCACCTTTAATATTCATAAGCAAAAATCACATATTCATACAAAGTAGGATATTTTGTAAAAAAAAACTTTATTGATTAAAAAAAACTCCAGAAATTATTTACAGTAGTTTTTGTTCTATAGACCTCAGTCAAAACAATATTTTCTCTCTTTAATTGTCTCATCCCAATGAAAACAGGGTCTTCCATAATAGGCCAAACAAGAAATAGCAGTGTAGCCCTTGTATTATTAAGAGCAGTGCATTATGGAAACTGGAATCCTTTTCATTTTACTATTATACATACAGCAGCTCCAGCTCTGCTTTGCCACTTTGTGGAATGTTGGAAAGAGTGGCTTCCTCTGCTTTACTAACTGGAGGTATGACGGAAAGCAGCCACTGCCAAAATTGGTGACTGCTGTGTACCAAAACAAAAACAAAAATCCAACCAAACCAACAAAAAAAACCAACTGGTCTCCCATTCAGACTGGATCTTCTCTATCTGTGCCATGTTCTTTCCCCAGTAAATAGACACTGGACAGTCCCCTCTATTGCCCAGCATCCTAACTGCCCAGAGCACCTATGGAAAAAAAACATGGCACAGAGGTAGAACAGTAGGGTCCGCTCACGGAGCAGAAGGCTAACCCCAATGCAGTCTCTGGGCTGGGGTTTGCAAAGCCCTAATCTACAATAAAAGGTTTTCATGCTTAAACCCCATTGAAACTAATGAGATGTAAATAATTATAGTTGACCTAACTTACATGGGGCTTAAGTATGACCAACTGTGACTTGGTCACACTGAACAGTATCCAGTGTGGAAGCATCCCAATAATTCCAGCGGCACATATTTATCCATAATAAGGCAGAGACTGGGAAATTATTTCAAGAGACATCAAAAACCACTTGTTCCCACACTCCAAGAAAGCTAACAGGTGTACGTTGACAACCAAGTCTGACAAGGAGAGGAAAACAGCCATATGTTCCATATCCAGAAGTCAAGCAGAGTGGCAACAGCACTCTGATCATTTGCATTTAATCAAAATTCACCCACACAAGTACCAAATTCACCAAAGCCCAATAAAGATATTTTAAGGCTTTTACATATTTAATAAGAGAAACATACAACAAGTTTGGGGTATTTAGAAGCCTCTGGGTTGATGAGACACAGTGGCAGCTCTCAGGCACATGAAAGACACCATATCAAGAAAGGGGGAAATGGACAATTTGTTCTGCACGGGTTGCAGCTGAGGGCTGAACCAGTGAGAGTCCAAGTCCATACTGTTGGAGGGGAAAAGGCACCAAACATTCTACTTAAGAGGACTAGCCCTTCGGGTTCCAGTTCCTCAATGCACTCACTCTTCTCATCACCAATAAGCCCCCACCCTCCATCATCAGGTTTCAAGACCTGGTTCCAAAAGAAAACAAAAGAAAAATCTCAAAGTTGCACATTGCTGGCCTTATTTTACTATTCATGCAACATAATAATTAGGCTATCACCCTCTAAAATTAGTGTTTCTCAAGATAGATATATAGGTGTGTGTATATATATAGATCACTATTTAACTTACATTTACAGTGAAACAGCACTATTCAAATGGGTGGATATTCAGATCACCCAGGGTACTCCTGGTTTTGCAAGCTCCTGCTCAAGCCAAAAGGGGCATAATTCAAATGAAAAATGCATGTTGTCACTATTCAACACACAATTCCCACCATCCCTCCCCATAAATCCAAGGCAATCCCCTTCTCTGGTAATGGATACTGTAATGATTGCTGAGTCTACATTTTTCCAAGACTTACAGATGCCTCTCTGCAAGATTTAGTGTCGTGAGCCAATTCAGCCACCAGGAGAAGTTCTTCACCATGAAAGACCCTGCTCTATTTTGGACTTCCCTTCCCAGCCACTAGAGACCTCCCTTGCTCCATCAGCAAACACGTAACTACATTCAGCATGATGGAAATCAAGGCTACGCAATTAGGGATGCATTTCTCTAGGGGAATGCCTCATGCAAGTCACTCAGGTACACTCCATGCTCCGAGAAGGAACTAAATCAAGAGGAAAAAGAAGTGAGGGAAGGTGTTAAGAAAAGTAACTTCACAGTCAAGAATTTTGTTTCATTTACTAGCCCTTCTCACCTTCTACCAGCCCTTCTCACCCACTGCTGCTTTTTGGTCAGCATTCTCCAAGAATAGCCCATTCCCTGTTCTAAATATCACATTTCCAAATACCACAAGGGAGAAATACAGGGAGCAGCAGCTTGGGCAGAAGAATGAATGAAGTCACCAAAACAAACAACAAAATTAAATCAATTTCTGCCAGCTTTTTTGGGGGGGGAGAAGGAGGATTGCTTATCAGGCCCAAGAGATTACTGGCACCAGTATCTGCAGAGCAGTGGTGGGTTTTATCCCAGCTGAGAGAATGCCACAAACCTTTAAACATTTCCAGTTAATTTGGGGGACTCCCACTAAGTGTGATGCAAGGAACCAGCCACTCTCATTCACACCATACAGAGAGTATGTCAAGAGGAAATGTCACAGTTTTTAAAAAAAAAATCCTCCCCCAAAGGCAGGATCTTTTAAGGTGTGGGGGAGTCAGTAACAAAGAAAAGTATTCATCTTATATGAGCCTTCTCTGTTACATGTTGAATCTCTTCCCTGTTTGCTTCCATAAAGTTAGCAGGCTTTGAAGAAGGAGGGGAGAGAAGTTCTCTTGTCTCCATAGCACAAAAAAGTCACAGTAATGAAAACATCAATCAACTAGCAAACAAACAAAACCCGGGTCTCAGAGCAAGTTAGATCTCTTGGCCCTTTCAAGAAGAATTTGTGCACAGATCCAGACACCACTGGCTCCAGTGTGGCTTATAGAAGAGAACGTGTGCTGGATCCAAAGGTGTAATGCCAACCAAAGGAAGATGCGTAATCCCTTTGCAGAAAGAAGAGGGTTTCTCTTGAGGTCAAGTGGCTTGCTTCCAAGATGCGCTGGCAGTGCAGAGCCAAAAGGGGAGACTTCCTTAAGACACGCTCCTGCTGGAAAGGAAGTCCTGGAACAGCATTCACATCTGTTAGGAAGCTTCTCGCCACAGAAGCCAACAAAAAATAAACCCTGGAAGAAGAAAGGAAAGCTTCAAAGAGGGACCTGGCCGAAACAGGTTACTTGGCGTTTCTGGAGAGGACCGTGGTTGGTGACTCTCTGGGCAGCAATGGAGGCAGTTGTCCACTGCGTCGCTGCAAGTCAAGCTCAGCTGCCTTCTGCAGGGCCACTTCCACCAGCAGTTGGAAGCTGCTGAAGTCCTCTCCAAACAGCTCCGGCGGTGTCGGGGGTGGTGTATTGAAGAGTCCATTGGTGGGACTGGCCGCATCTGCCCTAGTCAGCAGAGCCAGAGTGTTGCCTGCTGCACTCAACAGTGGTTGTTTAGGGTGAGGTTCCAGACTGACGTGTTGGAATGCAGGCAGATTCTCCTGCTCATTGCTCATCACAGTCAAGTTGCCAGTAAGAGGTTGTGCCGTGTGGCAGATGATAGGGGAACACACAGACATGGACAACACCTTGGAGGTTGTAGCAGCAGTGGTCCCAGAAGCAGCAGCAGCAGGCGGGGGCACCATCAAGAGTCCAGTGCTTGTAGTGGCTCCACGGGGTAACATGACATCATTGGCTTTGGCACCACGGCGAGAAATAGTGAACTGGTTAGGATCCTTGCCGTCCTTTAGCAGCATGTCTGGTAGAAGCCTGCGCCTGGCGTTGATGAACCAGTTACAGATCTGGAGAAAAACATACGGAATGGTTAGATGCATTCAAGCTCAGACCCTTTAGTGGTACAGCAGCCAAAGTGCTCTGCCTTAAGCCCCTGGAAAGGAGACCAAGTCCCTGCTTACCATCACTAGTCCACTTGAAAAATGGGAATAAGGCCAATTTACCTACTGCCCAAAGATGTAAACATAAATATTGGAGTGAAGAGCAAGCATCTGAACTCTTGATGGTTCAGATGTAAATAAGTTAAAGGGGAAGAACAAGAGCCCTCTGTACTGAAACAGCTATAATCCCATGCACAGCATGTTTTGTTGCTTGTTGTGCTACAGGTGTGTACTGCTGAGTGATGTTCCAACCAATTATGGGCCCCAAATACAATGGCCCATCATTATCTTACTGTAGTTCAAATTCCTTACCTTTGTGTTGTTGTCATTGTCAGAGGCCTCCCTTGGGTTCTGCCAAGCATCCACATGCCTCAGAATGGTCAACAAGCCTCCAGAAGCTACTGGTTTTTGGAAAACTTTCAGATTGCTTTTGAAAACCTAATTGGCTTCTGGACACTTCTGCAGGCCATTCTGAGACATGTGGAGGCCAAGAACAGATTTTCTAAGGAGAACATCAACACCACACAAAGGTAAAGCTTGCATAACAACAAAATTGCATTATGGCAGGGTTTGGAGAAGGCAACCCCATTGTTAAGCAAAGCATACCTGTATTTCTCTTAAGCTCTAAGCCAAGCACACTCATCACGTACTGTACCCATTTGCCACCCAAAAATGCCACCCATTTTTTTCATATAAACAGTTTTACTGACTTTCATTAACAATGACTTTAATATTTCAGCACTGCTGTCCCATCTGGTTGCCGCCTTCTGCAAGCGGGAGCGAGAAAGCAAATTGATCATATATTGTCATGCCAAAGACCAAGGAGAATCTTAACACTCCTGTTTTTCACTGTAGATGAAGGCACGTGGTGGAATTTCTCCTCCTTCCTTGGCATGACAAGTAAGGCCAGTTTAATAAAAGTGGAAGGGGGAAAAAAACAAGTGCCTATTTTAAGAAAAGTATACATTCATTCAAACAGTTATAAATACAAGGGTGCAGAGTTACACCAGCTACAGACAAGAACATACAGGCCTAATCTTACACACCACTACTTTGCCAATGGTTTCCATTTTAGAACTAGATCAAACACATTACAAGGAAGCTTGCATTATAGAAAAGTTTACAGCACAGTACTTGGCATGTTTTCTCTGAAAGTAAACCTCATTATGTTCAGTGGGGCTTATTACTTCGCTGGGGTTGCTCCCAAAGAAAGTTCCTTTGGAAGTACCAAGTGAAGAGGAGGCTTGCAGTACATTTTATACAAACAGGAGCCTCCACAGTTCAAAGTATTTTTAAAGTGAATTCTTCCCTACACTTTGCCACCTATTTATACTCTGAAAGGGCAAAAGAATTCAGCTATTCACGTGTCACCTGAACTTCCAACTATTACGGCTACAAGCCGAGATCTGCCCAGCCAGCGTAGGGTAAAGCACAGATGATTTCTTCCAAGATTCCTGGCATGCCTTCTCTCATGCCAGATCTGTTCAAAAGTGAATAGAAGGTATGTAGGATGTTTCTTCGTGTAGGGCAATCTAATGGAGGTTGGGAGGGGGAAGAAAGGGAGGGGATCCTTCCTACATACACCCCATGTTCCATTTCTAGTTCTTTTCTGTTCTGTTTTGGCAATCTTTTTTCTATTAATAGACGTATTTGACTGAAACACGTGATCTTCCCAAAAATTTTTATCTATATAGCACCTCACCTGCTGGTGTAGAAATACCACAAGGAGATTCATAACGTAACTTGTTTAAGAACCAAAGTGACAAAATACAGGACTTTTTTTAGAACCAGTACACATCACAAGTGAGTGAGCATTAGAGTTATTCAGAAATCTACTTCAAATGGGATGTCAACGCAAAATATCAATGGGAGAGGATGACAGAGATCTGGCCACAATGCAGAATTATTTGAACTGAAATTATTGAATTGAAATTATTTAATGGGGGCAGCACACTGAACATGGTTCAGATTGTAAGAGCTACTTGGCCATTTTTTTAGCAGAACACATGCAAGCATGCCAAGATCCAACAATCCAGTAGCATTCACTTTCCTTACATTATTTATTTACAGTAAGTTGTGTGGTTTTTTTAAAAAATGAAAGTCCTGAAAACTGTGAGAGACTAATTTGTACAAAAAAGATAGTTACAGCTTGGAAACTGACCAGCTTAATTGGAGGTGGGGGAGAAGCAAGAGCTCACAAGCAGGCCCAACACCTGCACCAACATGCTTCACCTCCCATAGCCCACAATTACAGGACATATCTACAGCAACGCACACTGAACTCATGAAGTCTACTCTCCCCACAACTGCCATCCAGGAAATTTTCTATAGAAACACATACCAGCAAGCATACACATACATTTTCAAACATTTTTCTAATGGGGAAAGTTTCACCTTAGTTGGATTGAGGCCAAAGCCTTGTTGCTTCCTTTCAAAGTGGAGAGGCAGGAATGCCGCCCCTTCTAGAAGAGAGGAAAAAGCTGCCAAGTGGTATCACCACCACTTCTGTCTCACATCACAAGTCACAAATGCTACTATATATATTCTGTATGCCCTCAGTACATTCCCATCATTATCAGCCTAATTCCCAACTTTTCAAAGCTCTCGCTCCATTTCACACAACACACATCGTGCCTTCATGGTAATTCCGTTCTGATAAAATACAACTACAGTTGGATCCTCAGCTCTTCTTCTGAATTAGTTAGAACTAGTTAGAAGCCATTGTTCCCAACTTCAATAAAAAACTGTACTGTTCTAAAGTGAAAGTGTTCACCTCTTTTTGGAAAGGAGAGAACAGAGAGGAGGAAGGAATGCAAACAGAGGAGTCCTGGCTCTCAGAGCCTCTTTCATACAGCACTGACTCACACCGAGACTCACCTCTGAACTAGACAAGTGACCCAAGGCCAGGTTCAGACACAACATTAAGCCATAGTTTAAAAATACTAATCTCTGCCTTGCACATTCCACCCTAACATCCCACTCAATAGAAGAGGCGCTTTAATTCATATACCAGTTTGAAACACACACATGATTTACTGCATCCAAGCACAGAACACCCTTATCACAGTTTGTGCACAAGCCATATTTATCCTGGTAAGTTCACAACTGTGACTTTATTCCATTCCACCTTCTTCCCAGAAGGTCTACCAGGCCTGTTTTGCTTTAGCTAATGATATATACTTGATATATGCCCCTAAAACATTCCTCTCATTAGCCTGATTCCAACTTTTCAAAACTCTAGCTCCATTTTCCACACTTACACACACAGTGCCTTCTCATGTAGAATACAAAGTTGTGTACAAAGAAAATGGAAAATCCCCCCTCCATATACTTTCCCAAGTGATCTTACAATTCTTGCTGCCTTTTGGCTGCAATCCTAAGAACACTTTCCTGGGAGTAAACACAATGGGGCTTAATTTTGAGTAGACATGGTTAGGATTGTGCCTTTAGAAGCAGAGGATAAACATTTCTTGCTGCCACCAGAAACCATCATATTGCCCCCCATGTTTCAAGTTATGGCTGCCCCAAAGCTTCCATAGTTCTTGAAGCATGAGGAAGGTGAAGTTTGCCAAGATGGCAGAGTTCACCCCATCCAGACTTTTTAAATACCTTCTAAAGAAATAAGAGTATATTTCCTGTTCTTAGGAGTGGGGCACAAAAGACCCAAGCAGCATTCCTGCTGAAAACAACACGCAACCAAACCATATTTCTGGGCCCTACACATATGTACAAATGTGCTGTTCCTGAAAGAAAAAAGGGGGATCAGGGGCAATTGTATTTCCATCCTGCCAGCCAGCAGACTTATGAATCAACAGCTAAAGAAGCCCACAGGAATCCCAGCACAATGCCACAAGGAGCTAGTTACAAGACCTTTGGAAGCGCAGCTGATGTTTATGCAATAAGCAATTTGTTTCAATACATATACAAGGGTGAACAGCAATTTTCTCCTTCTGAGGGCTGAACCCAAATGCATGCATGCTTCAAAGAAAACAATTAAGGAAATATAAATCAAGCAAGCTGACATCTCTTTTGCAAATCAACGGCTCTTTATAATATTCCCCCTGGGGACACACATTACCACAAATTCAATAATTCTTCCCTTCACGTAAAACTTTTTTTGAACATTCTGTTTCTATGGTCTTAAAGTGGTCACCCACCCACTTCCATCATGTTTGGAGCCAACAATAGATCTGGGTCTCAGCTGATGAGATTAGCAAAATCTCCGCAGCTCGTCTTCTGTGAGACACAGAAGAGTAAGAAGGATTTCTAAACCTCACACATAGTTCATATTTAAAACTTGCAATGCCCAGTTTTGATTCACTCCTTACAACAACCCTCCAAGGTTATCATCGCCCCCATTTTGCAATTGGGATGTGGCTTCCCTAAGAGCATCCACTGAGTTGATGGCAAATGCAAACCTGAAACACCTGAAGACCTTTGCAGTTTTCTTAATAATTATGCTAACTCCAGCTGTTTCATGCTCTAGTATAGGCACAACACAATGACCAAGTCCATGTGTGTCTAGATCTTACCCTACAATCCAGAGTAACTACAGGAGCACGTAAGAGATCTTACATGTACCCGTAGTTACTGCACCATCTAGTGAAAAACTATGAGAAATTCATATTGCAATCTAGAGCAAATTGTTCTTACATCGGAGCAAGGACTGCCCTTAGTTACTCTGGATTGTGCCCTTAATCTAGTAACACTTCAGTTTTCACCTGGGATGGGGGATTTGGCTGCCTCATCCAATTTAAAATGGAGAGTCTTTCTCTATGGGTTTCAAAATCCACTTAAGGGGCATTTCCAGAACCAGGGTGACCATATGTCATAACTGCAAAAGAGGACAAGACTCTCAAAATGGAGGACATGGAGGAAAACAAATGGAGGAAAACATAGGACAAGACAAAATAAATGCTAAAAACACTGATATATTTTACTTTCATTTGGTTAATTTAGACACTATGCATCCAATCCATTACCTCTCTACACAGAAGTTAGTCCCATGATGGTCATTGGAGATTACTCCCAGGAAAGTGTGGATAGGATTGCAGCCGATATTACTTATTATTGAGTATAACTTATTACATGTAATTTATTAATTATTAGAAAGCTATGTGCTGCCTACACATATGGAAAAAGAAGACACTGGAGTTTTTTTTCCAGGAGACAAGGTTAAAAAGAGAACTTGTCCTGGAAAAAGAGGACATATGGTCACCCTGTCCAGAACTGATGGCCAGATGCCAGATTAAACAAATTGTGCACCTTTCACAGTTTAAGATGAACCACAGTATCTAAATACAGTAAGATGAAACACAGTATCTTGTAGTATCTAAACCCTACAGTAGTATTTCTCACAACGGTGGGTCAGTACCCACTAGGCAGGTTTCAAGTCAATTTCAAATGGATCCCTATTCATTTCAATGTACATTTTTAACATACTAGGCTTAATATATGACTGCATTAGGGGAATGTTACTGATCTCGACTTTGAACATGCTATGATGTATTTGCTTTTAACAATGATAGTCAGTGGGTCTTACTCCCAAGTAAGCGTGGACATTTAGTATGAATAGTCTTTGGGAAGTGTGCAAATCTTTTTTAAAATGGATCAGCAACTGCTTAGGAGGGTTAGGAGCATTCTAACAAATTTTTTTTAAGAAAGAGACCAACCTTGAATATTTAGACAGTCTCATACAAACCAACTCCTCCTCTGCCTACGAGCAAGAGCTGTAAATTGTTATCAGAATATTTGTGCTCACAGCAAGCCAAGCAGAACAGGCTACGCATTCTTGTGCAGTTAGATCCCAGCTCAGAGGGCCAGGCCTGGTCAATATAGAGTTGGGAGCTATCAAAGAAAGCTCAGAGCTCTGCAAGGAATGCTGCTGACTATTCAAAGACCCAGGCACCTTCCCAGTGACCCCAGGTGCATGGGGAGAGCTGTGCATTGTGAGAATGAAGATACACCCAGACACTCATCATCAGCAGGCCGTTCTTGAAAGCACTTTGAAAATCTGAATGATCCCAAATATTCTATCACAACTATAGAATTCTGTTCTTTACATTTCTTTTCCTTTCCTTTTGTTTCCTTCTCCTGTAGAAATGGAGTTTTTTTTTTATTCAGCCTTAACAGGCACCAACTCATCAAGGTTACAAAATAAACTGTACTATTTAAAGAAAGAAGTGCAGCTCTATTCATGCTTGTGTTCAGATACACTGTTTCAATGCTGAATGGATACAGATTATGAAATGCATTTCCAACAACAAGGATACAGGTCTAAGCACAACTACAGCAGGAAGTCCAATTGCGATCAGTGTGATGTCTTGAACTAACCTGGTTAAAATGCAACCAGCACATAACCAGGGTGTGCTGGGGGAGATTAGCAAGGTGCATATGTCCTATCAATTAAGTGTGAGCCCAACAAGCTTACAATACAGGAAATGCAACAGATTTTTAAAATGGCCAACTTTTAGATCCTCCTCCATTTACTCTTAGGCACAGCTGCCAAGATGTCCAGAAATCTCCTATGCTAAAAAACAATTCATTGGCCAACCCAGATTCAGCCTCCTGGTAGATGCCACATCTACCAGAAAGGAGGAATTAGGATTTGATGAAGTGTCAGACCTAATAGCAGACCTTTTGAGAGGCACCTAAGCCCTTCCAGAAGTCTGTTCTAGAGAGGGCTGAGACGCTGTAAACCGCCTGAAGATAAGAACTGAAGGTTGTGGTAGACTGCCTACCTTCAGATCTTCAGGATAAGTTCACGTTCAGTTCACTGATAGCCATTGATACTGGACTGTGGGAGTGTGTGTAAAGAAAGAAAAGCAGTTGCAGTGGAGTCTGTCCAAAGGCATAACAGTGAGCAAGTGAATGTGAGACTGGACATAAAAGGAAACATCTAAGAATGTAGGCGTTCTTGAAATAGAGAACTTTACTTTGAATTGTAAAGTCTTTCTAGAGTTAGTAAGCCTGCCTGTGTAAACCACCTTGAGAATAAGAGAAATCTGATGACCTGGAAAGCCTATGTTTGTTTCTCACAGATGCCACACACTGTGGTCCGCAGTGAGCTTCTCAGAATATGGGGGGAACACAGTCTTGTGCAGCAACCGCACATTAAAAAGTCTTCCAATGACAGCATGGGCAAAGGTGCCCTACCACTTAAACCCTGTTGATGAGAATTTTGCAAGTTTGTGTAGTAGATAGTAAAGAAGTCAAAGACCTGCATCAAAAACTCCCTTGCCAATACCCAAGTCCAACCCACACATGAATCTGATACATGTGCAACTTAAACCTCATGGGTCCCCAGAGGAAGCCATGAAAGAACAGGCCAGGCATCTCATGAAGAGTTCTTAAGATGGAGGTCCACATTACCATGGACCTCCTCTGCAGTTTGTGGAGAAGGCAGTAGCCCATGAGGCAATTACAGGGGGCACCAAGAAATGGAATTTCCTTGTGTTGTCTCATCTCTCACAATTATTTTTGTGTATCAGTATTTTATTCTAAGTCACAACCAGCCTTGAATGCTGTAAGCAATAAATGCAGCACAAAATAAGGTGGAAAGGGCAAACAAAGTAAAGAAAGGTTTTGCGGGGAGCAACAAAAAGAGACCAGGTAATAGTGTGTCACCTCAAGGTTGGAATTTTCTTTTCCTTTTCAGACAGCTCATAAGGCAATTTAATGACTAATGACAGCTAATACAACAATTCCCTTCCTTTTTGGAAGGGAACTCTTGTGGCTCTGTGGTTAAAGGTGCTGTGCCTGTTGATTTGAAGATCGGCAGGTCAGTGGTTCAAGACCTGGGTGCTGCATGAACCAACATCCTGGCAACACCCTGACCAGATTTTCCCATGTCGCACCCATCATCGAAAGCGGACCCTGCCAGGAGCAGGAATAACGACAAGAAAATAAGGATGGCCGATCCATTCCGACACAAATGAATCCAAGAGTCTGACTTCAGTACAAGGCAGCTATATATACGCAATACTATACCTTCCTTTTTATTATAAAGAAAATAAAAACCAAAACAAACCTATAGTTTGGTGATTAAATGTTCTGTATGCCAAATACATATGGAACCTTTGCTTCAAGCATTTGTTTTTAGTTGCACAATCCTAGCCTCAAACCCTGTGCATTATATAATCTAATTTGAATTTCTATGAAAACTGAAATGCGTCATCTCTTGCCATGTGGGTACGTACTGGCAGAACAATATTGAACCAGGAAGTTACCCTCAGGAGCTCGGTGTTAAGCAACCCTGACTCAGCACCACCAGTCAGGACGTTTTGCAAGTCTTGAAAGCTCCCCAAAATCATAGACCCAGTCCAGCCATCTCATACAAGGCTCTTTACGAGGTGTTTTTCAAACGTACTGAAGCAGAAAAACAGCTCAAAGCATTGAGTTATCCTGTCTCCCAAATCTACTACATGGAGGCTAAATTCTGAAGTTGGTACCATTTTTGAGGTACCAACTCTTACAGAGAAAGGCTGACTGAGAACTTGAGGCCCTCAGGAAAGAAAAAAAAACCATGCCCAAAAGGAGGTCTGGGAGAAAGAGCTTACTGAGGGAGATAACAATTTGATGTTGATATGGAGGAGTTCACATTTTAGCTCCGCATAAAGTCCACAGCTTATTAATACACACCCACCCCAATGCTTTTTAGGAGTTAACAATGTTTATCTAGCCTGGTCACAAAGAAACCCTATAGCCATGCATACAGCAGAGCAGAGATAATCCAGCTGTCTCCCACGCATCCATGCAATCCTCCCTGGTAGTTCTCAAACTTTTAAGGTTTGAACAAAAGTGATTTTCAAAACTTTTTAGCACCAGGACCCATTTTTTAGAATGACAGTCTGTGAGAACCCACCAATTAAAGACCCATTTCCAAGTATCTTGCTCCTCCATACAGCCTAATGGACTAAAGTCATGCCTCAGTATCTGCAGAAGTTTGATTCTGTGACTCTTTGCCGATACAAAATATGTGTTAAATAAAAGCAGTTTTTAAAAGTGTGTCCCCTTACAATTGTTTAAAAACAGCTTTTATTACTGTTGTAGAAAGGCAGTCAGCAATTAGAAATGCAAAGAACGCCCTGCCTTTGCTCGGGTTAGCTGAAAAATAGAATGAATTGCTTGCATGACTGCCTCTCTACAACAGAAGATATGCAGTGTTTTTAATCTGTGGTTTGCAGTGGCCATTCATGTTGAGTCAAAACCCAAAAATCAGTGTATAACAAAGCTGAACCTGTAGACATAAACCCATCACTGTTGATGTAGATTTTGGATATTTTGGCCAATCCTATCTAAACAACGGAAAGGACATAATATTCATAAAAACTGTTATTCGGGACTAGTTCCATCATGAAACAAACTCCAATCAAAGGTTAGGGCCACAGTTGAGGCCACAACACCATCCCTCAGCTATACTTCATTCTATAAAAATGGAAACAGCTAAATTCAAATCAGGTGTTGAGTAGGTGTCACCATCCACATTTCAGCCAAAATTACTTGCATCTGGGACAGATTTGATAAGGATTTCTTTCTTTATTTCTAACTACCTTCCTTCCTCACTTCCATTCCCCTCCAGCACAACTACAAACACACATGAAAGAACTTTAATTTGTGGAGGAGGAGAAGGAACAAGGGGAGACACCTCTGGAGAAGTGAGTTTCAACATCTCCTCCCCCTACTAGAAACCAAGCAATTTGTTAAGAGACATATCCTGTCATCTTAAAAATTACTTTCTACCAAAAACTTCCTTAGAACAGTAATTTCATTTTTTTTTACTAAAAGCAAATGCCAACAGCCACTTAACAAACTTAAGTCGGTCTGCTTAAAGCAGTTTCGGCCTAGAGAAGTAAATGAGGCTTGAAATGGCTTAGTGGAACACACTTTGTTCAATCAGAAGCTCAGTTCCTACGGAAATACCTAACCCCCTCAAATCTCGTCTGGACTCCAGAAAGATTCACTGGTCCAAATCTTCTCCCACTCAGGCAGTCTCCATCACCCCTCCTTCGTCACTCAACCAGCAGAAACGGCAATCATATAAACTTGTGAAGGGAAGAAGGCAGCATTCTGGAGTAAGGCACTGAACTCTAGATCAGTGGTACTCGGTCATTTAAGTCTAGGACGCTCTTTCAAACATAACAAACTGTCTGGGACCCCCTGTCAAACATATTCGGATGTGATATTACTGTGATGCCAGAGCTTCCCTCATATCTACTCAGAATAAGTCTCACTGTATTCAATGAGACAAAGAGCACAGTCCTAACTATGAACACAATCCAACCATGTCTACTCAAAAGTAAGCCCCATTGTCTTCAGTGCCTTACTCCCAGGAAACCGTCTTTAGGATTGCAGCCCATGTCTACTCAAATGTAAGCCCCACTGTGTTCAGTGACTCTTACTTCCCAAGAAAGTGTCTTCAGGATTGCAGACTTACAGCCAGGAAAGGCCCGTGCCAGATTCCAAGATGGCGGATCCAACCCACTCACAGACCCCAAGATCCAAGGTCATGACTCCTCCAAGAAGGTCCCAACCCCCATTTTTGAGTACCACTGCTGTAGAACATGTAGAGATCCCTAGTTCACTTTGCAGCATGACTGGCCTGAAACCCTAATGAAATGCCATCAGCCAACATATACACTATAGTTGTATGTGTATATATACAACATATACACATATACCAAACAAGGTGGACCAAGATTCTAATTCATTATAAATCAGACCCAACTGTGTAAACCAAGATACTGGAGAACTGAAATCCTGGTTGCTTTCAAGTCACACCTTCATCCCACAATTTCTATGTGATGAAATTGTTGTGGCTGTTTTGCAGGGCTTTCCCTTGAATTCTGAGGGGCTTCATTTGCCCTCCAAGTTTGATAGCTTTGGGTTCCAATTAGAATTGAGTTGGGGATGCAGGGCCACGAGATAGATCATTGGTCTGAGGATATTCTCTGTCTGTCGGTCTGTCTGTCATGCCCTTCTGACAAGGCAAGACAAGGAGAGCCCACAGTCTGGGGAGTAGAAGACTGCTAGGGAGAGCCCCAGGGACTTAGAAAGCGACCAAGAATAGCCAGGTGTTAGTCTGTCCTCCTCCTCCAGACACTGGGAGTTCTTGTCCCCTCAGCTCAGACTAGGCTGAGGAGGGTCTGCTCTCAAGACTAGTCTGCACATGTCAGTCTACCTTGCAGAGCCAGTACCACTCATGCTCCTATCCTAATACCATGTGAAGAAGGAGTCAGCACTGAATGTTTACACTAGTATTTACTGAAAATATTACTATTTATAATAGTATTAAATATTCAATTATTACTGAATATTAGAGACAGAGGTACAAATCAGGAATATTCTGGTTCAGTTTTCTCCTCTACCATGGACTGACTGGGTGCAATCCAAATTTAGGCCGGCATAACTCACCTGGCATAACTTCCTATGTTGGTGTGGTGAGGCTGGCGCATGCTTATGCACTGGCCTAACCCACCTAGGGCTGGCCTCCCCACACCACCACAAGAAGGTATGCCAGCCTAAATTAGTTAGGATTGCACCCCCAGTCTCAGTTTCTCACCAGCAATCCTGAAGGTAATAAAAGCCACCTTACAAACTTTAGGTTCAATTTCAATCAAGATTTTAATTATAAAGAAACTTCTGTCAAGATTCCTTCTGCCATAACTAATTAGAAGAACCCAATTCAAGTAATAGCAAATGAAAGACATGACAGAACACTTGCTATACTGCCATATTTTTAACAGGACCAACTGAAATGTCACAGAGGAGTAAGCAAGGGCTCAGGTTTCCAATACTTTCTTCAGACTGCACATTTAAAAGAGAAAAAAGGAGTGAGGGGCGGGGGAGGAGGACAAAGGCTGGGAATAACTACAAAGGACCCAAGTCTGCAGATTTAAAGTATGACTATATATCCTACAAAGTTTCCCAGCGACATGTTTCATACAGAAGGGTCTACTCCAGTGATTCCTAAAATGTGTGCTATAGCACCTGTGGGCAATGCAACTACTGTAATTTAAAGGGTCACAGTTGGATGACCCTGGTGGCATCATCTTCTAGCTGTCCCAGGTACCACCATCTTGGACCAATCTTGCATGATCCAAGGCATTGGCACAAAGAGTCTGGAAGAAGAGGCCACTGTGATAATCGGTGATCAAGTGGGGAGTATACTGCCCCAAATATTTAATGGGGGTACCAACTTGTACCCAAGGGCAGATCTCGAGGCCTTCCGAAGTGAAGGGAAGCTGTGTCCAGACTCGCTGTGCTTCATACCACTCTGAGATTATTGCTTTGGTGTTCAGGACACCTAGCTTCCAGTAACCATGTAAGTCCCCATCCATAAACACAAGACATTTCCCATCATTAATCAAGCCTAAAGAGGAACCCTACAGAAATAAAAAGTTTATTACATACTGAAAGTTTAGATGGTTGGTTCTAATAAAAACATACTGTCCTACTGATTATGCACTTAAGAAAAAGTGAACTAAGGTCACAATCCTACACCTAGTTTTATTTCTAAACAAGCATACAAAGGATTATACCATAACACAGTTACCTATAACTTGTATATGCAATATATCTAACATACTTTGCAAACCACAGGACAACCATCTGAAAAACAATTATACAGAGGAGTTTACCTGAAGAACAGAAAGGTTCGTCTGTCCAGAGAGGCTGAGTTTCTCTTGCTCAGAGGGATATGCATTGAACCTATGATCGTACAACCACTCCCGGAGGATCTTCACAGACTCCTTCGGAAGGTTGCCCCGTCGCTTTCTCTTTCCTGGCTGCAACAGGTCTGGAGACTGAATCCCATCATCCTCTCCAACGTCACTGTCCGACATGGTAGAACTGCTGGTGAACCGGTCCTGATTCAAACCTAGTGAAGTTGGAGGTAAGGTCACAGATACAATGTTACATGATGCAGCCCTGCCACACCCACATTACACCACAAGACACATCTTGACCACCAGTCACTACAAATGAAATGGAAATAACTTCAGTACCTTTAGATGAGTGAAGCTGCAATCCTAATCCACAGTTAGGCCAGCATGAGTCTTGGCATAAGTCCTGTGCTGGACTGGTGGTGTCACAAAAGTGCCATAAGAGGTATTTCTGCCCCACTCCTGGGGGCAGTTATTTCCATTTCACAGGCATGCACCAGCCTCCCCACACCACTACAGGAAGTTATGCCAGGTGAGTTGTGCTGGCCTAAATTGGTTAAGATTGCACCCTAACTCTCTTTACCCCACTGCACAGATTATGGTCTCTGGCTGCTTGATAAAAGGGCCAGCTATTTAAAGGGAAGAATTCAAACTGGTCTCTTTGTGAAAAAAAATTAATATGCTTTTTTTTAACATAACCCAGGACTATTTTTCCCCAATAAGATTTATTTTTTTCATCCAGGACCTGGCTACTTCTAATCATTTTGTAACATTCCTAGGACTCAGACCTTTTATGGTTTTCAAAAATGAAGACACTGTCCTTGAGAACTTTTTTTCCCTGCTTGGGCTGGAGAAGGAGGTAGACTGTTCCCCAGTGTTGTTTAAAAAAATCTTAAGTCTTTCAATCAAAACTTTTCTTAAGATAACGGCAACAATCCCAAGACATGCTACAGTTTTATTTTACTGAAACAAACTACTAGGAACTTAAAAGTAATTTTAAGGCTTCCCAGAGGAATATTTGTATTCTTACTGTTCACTCCTTATATGTAGCACATCTACACACTGTTTCAATTTTTAGAAAGCAGAGAGAAATCTGTGAACAAATCAGTGGATCAGAGTTTTTCAGTGTGTGCCTGAAGCAGGGTGACAAGACATCAGAACTGTAAAAAAAAAGTAGCCCCCAAATTATAGTAGTCATCACACTCATCACCTACAAAATGTAGGACATCTAAGTAAAATGTAGGACATCACAAAAGGAAAACTAAAACACTTGTGTATATCGCTGTCAAGTGGTCCATTTAAACACTATCAGTGCAATCCTAAGTATGTCTACTCAAAAGTAAGTCGCATTGTGTTCAATAGTAGTTACTCAAAGGAAAGTATGGTTAGGATTGCAACCTTTATTACTTAGTAAATTACAGCATATGCAATAGTTTAAAATTTAATAGCTATAATTTATTAATTACAAGAACGCTATGCGCTACCTGCTCATAGGGAAAAGGAAGACTTTGGAAATTTTTTCCCAGATGCAAGGCTAAAAAAGAGGACATGACCTGGAAAAAGAAGACATGGTTACCAGGGCTGAGCTGCCCTTTTGCAGACATGTGGTCGGGGCTGTTTGGAGGGAGGCACTCAAAGAGATCCGCAGGTAGGTGTCCACCCTTACTCAGCCAGCCACTGTGCAAACACACACGAACACCCAGGCTACTTCAAGTGCATTGAAATGCACAGCAAGAAAACATGGCCAGGCTTTTGTGTCCCATTCACAAAGCAAATGGATCCTGTGGCTGGCCTGCCTGCTCCTCAGTAAGTGCCACATGAGGTTGCTGCTGACTACGTGAGGGAGGCATAGCAAGTCTGCAACTCATCAGGGATGGAGGAGGAGGAGGTGTTTTGCTGCTTCCTCCTGGCCCTGCAGCTACCCACAGCTGCTCATGGGAAGGGCACCAGCCAGCCCACAGCTACCCAAAATTGATCCATACATACAAACAAAGCATGCTTTTGGGGTTCAACCACATTGGTCTAGTGGCATAGCTAAGGGGTGCAAAGCAAAGTTTTGCAGAAAGAGCCACCAGGGAGGGTGACCAACCATGTGTCTTGACCCCAAAAGAGGTAACGGCCTTTCCAAAATGTAGGACACCCAAGAGAAAAATCTAGGATGTTGCAAAAAAATAAAAAGCTAAAAACACTCATCTATGTTGCTTTAATATGGTTAATTTAAACCATAATCAGCTGCAATTCGATACACACTTTCCTGAGAGTTAAGTCCCACAGAACAGAATGGGACTTACTTCTTAGTAGATGTGCTTAGGATTGCAACCTATATTACTTATTATTCAACTTTTAAAGTATTACATATAGAGCATAATCCAAAACATCTCTAACTCAGAAGTAAATCCCATTGTGTTCAATGGGTCTTAATCCCAGGAAAGTGTTTTTAATTGCAGCTATAACTTGTTAATTACAAGATGCAGGATTTGACAAAATAAAAGCTAAAAACAACTCATCTATATGGTTAATTTAAACAGTGTATTGCTTATTATTCAATTTAAAACTATTACCTGCACATATAACTTATTGCACCTATTAATTACACAACAAAGACTGCAATCCTAAACACACTTTTCTGGGAGTGAGACCCATTGAATACAATGGGCCTTACTTTTGAGTAGACATGCTTAGGTTTGTGCGAAAGGCTGCAATCCTAAAGACACTTTCCTGAACACAATGGGGCTTACTTTTGAGTAGATGGTTAGGATTGTACTCAAAATAAAAATTAAAAATGCTAAAAACACTCATTTTGCTTGCATGTGGTTAAAATAAATACTGTGTTAATTATGATTCTATGTAAAACTATTACATGTAATTTACTACATCTCATTACAATAAGGCTCCAAGCTACCTGCTCATAAGGAAAAGGAGGACAATAAAGATTTTTTTCCAGGATTTTTTAAAGAGGCCATGCATGGATGATAAATAAATATGGTCACCCTGGTGCAAGCTGCCCCCTCCCCAAAAAGAAGGCTAATGAGACTCCTGCAAATCTTAGTGCTTTGCCCCCCTCTGACTACTCCACCAAGTTGGCCCCTTTGCAACCAAACTAAAGGAGATCCGAAAGCAACAAGCTGCAGGCGCCTTGCCCATTCCTATACAAAGGGAAGGGGGCGGCAAAGAAGGGGGGAGGGTGGTGGGGGGACACCAGAGATCAAAGATTTCCACTCTCTTCCATGCCAGGGAAAGAAATCACGTGTCAGAAGTTTGAGTCTAATCAGGAGCAATAAAAAAGAAATTCACAGAAGCAAAAGAATTGCAAACACCGGATCTGCTGGTTTGGTTACAAGCTGCATTGGAGACTTGTTGCAAGATTGGAGTCGGGGGGCGATCACCCCCAACTCTGCTTTTAAATCCCTGCCCTTCTCTCCCCCACACACAAAACAAGCCTCCATGTTTGCTGCTGCTTGTTCCATCCCAGCTCTTCTTAGCCCAGATCATCCCTTCCAGGCTTGGAATGAGCAGATCCCCCCCCCATCTCTGTGGGTCAGGAGCATGTGGGTCCCCCCCCCAAAAAAAATAATACCCTGGCTGAAAAGCGATGGGAAAAAACTCCAAGCCCCCACCCCAAAAGTTTGCAGCCCTTGTGTGTGTGTCTCTTGCCCTGAGTGACAGATGCCTAGACAGAGTTCTCTTTGTTCCTAAAGAAGCAGGAACTGGAGCCCCCCAACCCACACACACACTAACTCCCCACCACAATGAGTTACCCAGGGGTTGGATCCCCATCCCCCCCAAAAGCTTGCCTCTTAACCACCTCTGCAAAGCGATCCAGAGCAATAAATAGAGATGCAAACATTGAATCCAACGTTGTGAGTTTGGAAAGGGGGGAGTGAGACAGAAGAGGAGGGGAAGGAGGAGTTTGCAAATTTGGGAAAGTTGCCATGTTGGGATCCAGAGAGGAAAGAAAAAGAGGCAAAAAGTTGCAGAGAGACCCGGAAAGGTTTTCTTTGCAAATGATTTCCTCTTTTTGGGGGGCTGGGGAAAAAGGGGGGCTGCATCACTGAGAAAAGGAGGCGAGGAGTTGGTGCTGCTGTGCTGCCCCTGTTGCAACAAATGGGACCAAACAAAAGATCCCCTTCCCTCCTGCCTGCCTGCTTCTCTCCCCCTGGATCCCTGGCCAGCAAGAGTGGGGTGCTTGCAAGGCATCCCCTCCAATTGGGGCTTCTCCCCCAAGATTTGCACAGAACAAGGTCCACTCACTCCAGTGGCGGAGCTAGAGGGGGGTTGCAAAGAGGCTGAGTTTGGCAGAGTTGTTCCAAGTAAGGGGGTGCAAATCCCCCAAAATTGGAATGGTTCCCAAGGGGGGGGATGAGGTGAAGCTCCCTGCAAAACATACTGCTTTACACTCCCCCCCATTGCAACTCTTGCAAGCCCCAGCTACACAATAGCCCAGCTCCCTCCACGAGGGCGCTCCAGTCCATGCTCATCAAGCACTCTTCCCCCCCATCCAGGGTTTGCAGCTGTGCTTGCCCCTTCCAAGCTTCCCCCCCCCTCCAAGCTTCCCCATAAAACAATATTGGGAGAAGAATCCCCCCCAAAAGCAACTTTCCAGACTTACTTTTCCTGCTGGCTTTCATGGTGCTGCTTCTTCTTGCAGCTGATCTCCTGGACCCCCTTGATCTCTTTGTGTGCAGAGGCTGCGCAACAGGAGGATGCACCCTGGGGTGGGTGGGTGGGGTGGGGGGGGCTGTTTTAGATGTGCTTCTTAAGACCCAACCTGACACAAGCTCTGACAGCTCGAGTTTGGAAACTACCACTCTGGGTTGACGTCAGATCCCTTCTCCAGCTCCAAGCATCAGGGTGCAAGGCTGGGGCAAGCCAGGGGAGGGAGGCAGGGAAAGGGAGGGAGGCAGGGATTCTCCTCCCCCCGCCTCAAAAGATTTGAAATGTGGGGGAGGGGATCAGGCGGAAGGGGGCTGGCACTGGCCAGGACCAGAAACCAAAAAAACAAAAATCACATTTGCACCTCTTCAAACAGATACAACTTGTAGCCAGAGAAACTTTTCATCCAATCCTACAAGTTGCCATTAAAAAAAACTAAAATAACTTTATTTTGCTTTGATGAGTCTTATACTCATCAAAGAGTTTTTTACTCATCAAAACACTAATGAGTGTTAAAAAAATTTCTTCCTAAAAACAAAGGAGAAGGAAATCTCATTCATTGCCAAGAGCTTTTCAGTTGATGGCTGCAATTCGAAAGAAACTTTCCTGGGAGTAAGACCCACTGAACACAATTGGGCTTACTTTTGAGTAGAAATGGTTAGGATTGTGATGGAAACTATATAGCAAGCTACAACTGCAATCCCATCACTTTCCTGATTGGTTTGCAATGCAAGCCTGTGCATGTTTACCCAGAGGTGTACCCCATTAAGGCTGCAATCCTAAAGACACTTTACTGGCTGCAAGACCTATTGAACACAATGGGGCTTACTTTTCAGTAGACATGCTGAACAGTGTACAATAGATTGTGCTCTAAGAGCACAATCCAAACCATGTCTACTCAAAAGTAAGCCCCATTATATTCAAAGGGTCTTTCTCCCAGGAAAGTAGCCGCCTTGAGTCCCCTGGGAGAAAGGCAGGGGAAAATAAAGTTATTAAAAAAATAAGTTATTATTAATCTTTAGGACTGCAGCCTAAGTTTAATGGGACTTTCCACAGTTGCTAAGGAGAAATTCCCATTGAATTTAGTGGTGGTTACTTGGAAGTAAACATGCATAGAATATGTTGGTACTTTACAGAATATGCAGAGGGTTCCTCTGTTAATTTTTTTTTTTTTTACAATTCATATCCTCCTTTAAGAAATGGAGCAATATTCTTACGTTTTCTCCAAATTTCTGATTTTCCTTCCAGTTGCAGATCTTAGCAGGGGTAAGGGAGGCTCTTAGTCCAGTGTTTCTCAAAGTGGGGGTCGGGACCACATTGGGGGTTGCCTAGAGCTTTCCTGGGGGTCGCCTAAAGACCCCTGGTGCAGGGGGCCAGGTCAGGCTTGCCAGACCTCCAGCTGTAGCTGTGCGCGCTCTGGGGCTGACTGACAGCCTCAGGGCCCAATCCTATGCATGCCTACTCTGAAATAAATCCCATTGTGTTCAGTGTGTGCATAGAACACACATTTCATTTCTAACAATGAAAATACATCCTGCATATCGGATATTTACATTACTATCATAACAGTTATAAAGTAGCAACAAAAATAATTTTATGGTTGGGGGTCCCCACAACATGAGAAACTTATAAAGGGGTCACAGCATTAGGAAGATTGAGAACCACTGCTCTAGTCTATGAATAATAAGTACCACTTTTACTTATTCTTTGAATTTTAACATGTGTTTCTACAAACGCAAACCAATAAATGAACAAAATTCAAATTATTTTAAATTGGAAAAAACCTTACCTGTATAGTCCTCTTTGAATTGTGATGTCCTTAATATACTTAACTCAGAAAGCACAATCCACCCATGTCTACTTAAAAGTAAGCCCCATTGTGTTCAATGGTTCTTACTCCCAGGAAAGTGTCTTTAGGATTGGAGCAAGAATTAGGTTCTATATTCGCAACTGTTCCATCTCTCATTTCGTACAGTGGCAAGAGGAGGCCAGAGCATATCTGTGCACTGGCCTAATACCCTCAAGGGTGCTGCAGAAGTACCTTATGGCACTTTTGTGACACCCCCAGATCAGCATCGAACTTGTTCCGGCCTAATCAGCAGTTTGGACTGCATTGTCACACATTTTAAATATGTCAAATTTTAAACTATTAAAACATAGCCACACTTCTTCATAATGTTCTGAAAATTGATCAGAGCCAATAACGCTCATAAGGTAGATTCTTCACAGCAAGTGTTCAACAAATGAGATAGTCTTGTTTTAATGATGAATTGAATCCGTTGGTTTGTCTTTGTAGAAACACATGTTAAAAGAAGCATCAGTGCACAGTGCACAACCTTAGGATTTTCCAGTCTATTCTTGAGAAAATATTTTTCACATTTCATACCATCCTTCCTCATGCTCACGGTACACACAGATCCTTTCCTCCTGTTGTCCTCACAACCTAGTGGGTTAGGTGAAGCTGAGAGAGATAGTGACACTGTGCACTGTCCTAACCCCCCACCATGAGTGGAGCAGAAATGCCTATGGCATTTTTGTGACACCCCCAAGTCAGCACAGGACTTATCCTGGGTCTTTTGCTGACCTAACCTAAGTTCTAAGGGCTGCAATCCTAATCTAGGCTGGCACAATTTATCAGTCTTCCCATTCCCATAGTTATTTAGGGAGGCAAGCACATGTCTGTTCATTGGCCTAACCCTCCCCCAGGAGTGGCACAGAAGTGTCTTATAATACTTTTGGGACACCGCCAGGTCAACACAGTATTTATGCCGGGGTGTAGGCTGGCCTAACTTGAGATTAAGATTAAAATGTGAATTCAGTATAATTCACATACACTTGATTGCTTTCCATTCTACTGTAGAGGTATAAAATCCATAATTAGAATTATATCTCTAAGGGCAAAATCCAGAGTAATTATGGGGAGTCCTTGCTCTGGTGTAAGAACAACTTAGGCTGCAATCCTAAAGACACTTTCCTAGGAGTAAAACCCATTGAACACAACTGAGCTTACTTTTGAGTAGACATGCTTAGGATTGTGCTTCTCCTCTGGATTGCAATATGAATTTCCCATAGGTTTCACTAGGTGGTGCAGTAACTACGGGTGCACATAAAGAGCACAATCCTAACCTTTTCTACTCAAAAGTAAGCACCACTGTGTTCAATGGCTCTTACTCCCAGGAAAGTGTCTTTAGGATTGCAGCCAAAGTCTCTAACATGCTCCCATAGTTACTCTGGATTTGGGGAATCAGCTGCAATCCTAAAGTCACTTTCCTTGGAGTAAGTCCCATTGAACACAATGGGGCTTACTTTTGAGTAGACATGGTTGTGCTCTAATAACTTTTTCTGATTGGCCCCGCAACTCAGGCTGATCTTGTCCAAACCACTACACAACCCTGGCTCAAATTTGTAAGAAAGGGGGTGATCCACCCTGTCATTCAGGCTGCCACTTTGACCTATTTCCTCCTGTACAAGAACCTGGCATGTTTGGTGAGAACATCATACAGAAATCCTAGTGATCTCTTGGATATAACAATCTATTTAGAAATGAAGCAGGATCAAGCCCTTGTTTGTATAGTTTTTGAGACTAGTGTTGGAATAGTCCTCTCAATGCATTCCTGTTAAAAGATACTGAGAAGAGATTTGCCATATTCTGAGCACTCAGAATTGCCTGGGGTTTTCCCTGAATTGAGTTGATTGTCTTCATTGTGATAGCTGATGAATCTGGCTCAAAGGGAAGGTGGTGTATGCTTCATTGGAAGGAAAGGTTTGCAAAAAGAAATCTAGATAAGGGGAGAATGTCCCCTCCCTTCTCATTCAGAGGAAGAATTGAACTGAATGGGTTGGACAAAGCATCCTGGAGGTGAAGTAGATCTTGGGCACTCCAGCTTTTCATCCACAAATGACCTGAGAAGATTCAAGAGCCTCACAAATAAAAAAGAAACTAATTAGAAATATAGCACTGGCAGCACTCCACAGGGTTGGACAGTCTGATCCTATACCCTCATTGTGTTCAATAAGGTTTCCTCTCAAACAGCCCATAGACATAGAGTTGCAGAGCCTGGCTGAGGACAGGCTACGTTCTCCATCTGTGACCCTATAATACTGCAGTTCTGGTATCCATAGCTTTCATGTGGGTTGTATGTTTTAAATGACTTTGGATGCAATCCTAAACTCCAGTTAGGCCAGCCTAAACCCCAGCCTGTGCTGACCTGGGGTGTCACAAAAGTCCTGTAAGGCACTCCTGAGTTAGGCCAGTGCACAGACATAATAGACATACCCTACAATCCAGAGTAACTATGGGAGCATGTAAGAGACATTATGTGCACCCGTAGTTACTGCACCACCTAGTGAAAACCTATGGGAAATTCATATTAGAATCCAGAGTAAATTGTTCTTAGCAAGGATTTCCTGTAGTTACTCTGGATTGCACCCATAATTACATACAATAATATACACTTGCCTCCCTACGTCATCATGGGAATGAGAAGGCCAATAAGTTTGCTGGCCTAGGTTAGGATTGCACCATTTGTTTTCTAAATGCTAAAAACAGTTGATCTGGTCCTGGTTGGGCTGAAAGGGTAGAGTAATATAAAAAGAATCACACTTGGAGGTTTTAACATCTTTGGAGACCAAGAAGGGGTCAGATGTGAAACAAAACAAAAAAGCAGGCCTCCGTCAGTCTTGAGAGATTATGGTATCGTGCTCGGTGCTGCATATGCTGCATGTGAAGCACGAAAGCCTGGGTTGGATTGTTATGGAGGATAGGCTGTTACCCAAGCAGCAAATCCCCCCTCTCCACGCCACTGAATTAGTCCAATGGAAAGGCAGAGCCGATAGGATTGGATCCAGCTGGCTTGCAGAGCTGGGCTAAGGACAGGTGCTTGCCCTGTCTTGTGGGGCCGACTCAGGAATTGAACCCTGGTCTGCTGGTTAACAGGCACAGCGTCTTAACCGCTTGTGCCACCCACAGCCCACAAACAAACAAAACAAAGCTATCAAATTAACATGTTTTTAGCATTTAGAAAACAAAGGGTGCAACCCTAAACTAGGCCAGCACAATCTATCGATATCATTCCCATGATGATGTAGGGAATGGGAAGGCAAGTCTGTGCACTGGCCTAACTCTCCCCCAGGAATGGCGCACAAGTATTGCACAGCACTTTTGAGACACCCCTGGTCGGCACAGGACTTTTGCCAGGGCTTAAACCAGCCTAAATGTACAAAACACTGGAATTGAATTCAAAACATGCATTCAATGTGCATGATCCTATGAAGTCTACTTAGGCTGCAATCCTAAAGACACTTTCCTGGGAGTAAGCCCCATTTAACACAATGGGGCTTACTTCTGGGTAGACATGGTTAGGAGCCTGCAATCAACGACACTTTCCTGGGAGTAAGCCCCATTTAACACAATGGGGCTTACTTCTGAGTATACATAGTTAGGAGACTGCAAAGACACTTTCCTGGGAGGCTTACCTGGGCTACTGCTGGAGGTTCAAGGTGGTCGGTGGGGGCACTTGGGGGCAGTTAGGGGCAGCTAGAAGTTAGAAGCTGCAGTGCTGGCGGCAGCCCTTTTAAAGAGCCTCCACGTGGAGTGTCAAAGCTGCATAGCACGCATGCCCATAGCGCCCTTGCTTGCTAAATGAAGTGGAACTTGTTATGTGAAGCAAGATTTAGAAATGTTTGCTTGTTACGTGAAACACTTGTTAAGCAAGGTGCTTGTTAAGTGAGGTACCACTGTACCGTAATAAGCTCCTTGGGTCACAAAACTCAAAAAGAACTATGGAAGGAAGTTCTAAAGAAGCCCTAACCTGAGTGCAAGTCCCTTTCCAAGTGAAGATATCTTTTCAGGCCCTTGTATCTCAGGAAAAAAAAGATAGCAGCTCAAGAATCTTCCATACCTAGTTTCACTCCCAGGACATTGTGAGTATAAAACATTACCTGAGGACCCTCATTCAAATGCTGACTTTCACAGCTGGAAGGAACAACTGGGTGGAGAGCTGTTCCCTACTACCAAGGGAATCCGACTTCCCAGTAAGAAATGATGTGCAGCAGTGTGGATTTTGAAATGGAAGGAAAACATCTACCATTTGAAACAAGGATTTTACTTGAAGGTGGAATGACCTCCAAGTGATAGTCAGTCACTTGACTTCCTGCGTATTGAAATGCCTTAGGATCCAGGCCTTTTCCACTTTACTGTGTTGACACAATGATGCCAATGGAACAAGCACTGTCTCCTGTGGTGGGGATGCCATCCTGGAGGTCTCCGCAAAGTAAGAAAATATTTCTTCCGTTTCTTAGGACTACATTTCAATTGGAAAGGTGGATTGGATTGGGCCCTGAATCCGATCCAGCCTACCTCTTTGTTAGTATTGTGGGGGGACTCCAGTTGCCAACTTCCCTACTGTTTCTCCCCTCACTCTTTAGAAGAGGAAGGTGGGCAAAGTGATCAAATGTCCTCTTTTTTTTCAGGACACATTCTCATTTTTTACCTAGTGTCCAGGAAAATAACTTAAATTGCCTCCTTTTTCCTGTGAGCAGGTCCCTGCAGGCAGTACTGGACTTTTTGTACTTAATAAACGATTTGTAATATAGTTTGAAATTTAGGGTGCAATCCAGAGTAACTACAGGGAGGCCTTGCTCCGGTGTAAGAACAATTTACTCTGGATTGCAATATGAATTTCCCATAGGTTTTCACTAGGTGTTGCAGTAACTACGGGTGCACATGTCTCTTAAGTGCTCCCGTAGTTACTCTGGATTGTTGCCTTAATGTTTTTAGAATGTAATAATGTTTAAATTAACCCAATGAAATCAATATATGGGTGTTTATTTTGTCATGTCCTATATTTTTCTTGGATGTCCTATATGCTGGCATGTCTTGTCCTCTTTTGTGGGTTATGACTTTGTCACCCTGAAAATCAGAGGCTGTAAATCCCTGTTTGGCTCTCCTCCTAGGTAATCTGAGGAACCCAGGTGTCCTTATCACCAGGTAAAGGCAGGGCATCAAATTGCCATAAATTAATCAAATTGCCATAAATTAATCCAGCCAGATTGTCTACTACAAAATCTAGCACATTTGTGTCTTCTGATCTCTTCCAATGGGCTTTATGTTCCAGTTTACTTCTTCTGAAAAGTGGCTCTGTAATAGTGCATCCAATATATACTTACTTTAGGGTAAGCCCTCCTGAACACAGAAATTACTTCTGTGTAATGGTGCACAGGATTTCACTGTTAGTCTGTGGAAGCAAATGCAAGAAAAATCTTTGCGGCATCTTAAACACTGTTGTATTCAATGGGGCCTACTCTCAGGAAAGTGTGTTTAGGATTACATTACAGCCTAACACATCTATTGTAACTTTGACTGCAATCCTAAAGTCTTTCCTGGGAGTAAGACCTATTGAACACAGTTGGGCTTACTTTTGAGTAGACATGTTTAGGATTGTGCTTAAAGGCTCTCATAACTTGTGGTCCAGTTTAGCAGATGCTTGAAGTGAAATAATTAGAATAATAATATACATATTGTTATGTATTACATGTTATTATTATATATTATTAGCAAGGGAACAAAAGTGAAAACAGGATTGACAAATCCCAACAAATTCAAGTGTTTAGGCCTAGTGAGCTGCTAAAACCATGCAAGATAAACATGGCAATAACTAAATAATAGGTAATAGTGGCATCCTCCCACCACTTGGTAAATCAATTAACTTTGTAATGGGCAGGAAATTATTGGTCTTTATTCAAACCAGAGTCATGCTCATTCATACCCTCACCCTCATTTCAGCTATCTGCCATTCTAAACTTTTTTTCAACTTCTCTTTAAGAATTATTTCTCTTCAGAGGGCTAAGTGGAGAAAAAAGTAAAAAAGATTTTATATTTTATAAAAATGGATGTGCAGTTATTACTGATTCTTCTTCAGCCCAAAAACTCTACCTGTTTATCTGGCACTGAGTGAGGCTAGTCAATCTGAATTTGCATTTGAATCAACTCTCTTGATTATGTCTTATGGTGAGTCCATTTCCCAAGTGCCAGCATCTCTCATAGTTTTTGTTGCTGCTCAAGATTTGGTGTCATTTTGTTCAGTGCCAAAAATGGATTACAGAATACAACTTTTCAATGTGAGAGCACAATCCTAACCATGCCTACTCAAAAGTAAACCCCATTGTGTTCAATGAATCTTACTCCCAGGAAAATATCTTTAGGATTTTAGTTGTAACTCTTATAGAACAGTACATCTTTCTTATAGTTGGTTTAGCAACAGAGCCATCACATTTTATTGCTGGCAGGCATCCCAAGCCTTCAACATCAATGTTTTATATGTTATATTTAATGCTTTAATTTCTATTTGTTAGCCACCCTGAGTCGGTGTTGACCCAAGAAAGGCAGGATATAAATTATATAAATTACATTTACTAAATAAACAAACAAACAAACGTTGGCTTGACAAGCCAAAGTCCAACAGATGCAGCTTTCTCCTTCTGTACCTTCATGCTAGGGAAAAAGGTTCACTGATGGATTTCTGTCTGCCAAAAACAGCCAGGGAGCAATATTTGGATTTTTTTTTCCTGCAAACTAGGAAAGAAATGGATCTATGGGGGAAATGCATACCATCTTGGAAAGATCATTTGTTTTCTTTGTGCATTGGCGCTTGGATGATCTAGTTATAGACTACTGGGTGACTAGCAGTAGATCAGCAAATGTTACTAGCATAAAAACAATGCTTCAATCAGAGAAGCTTCAGTCTGCCTATTCCAAACTAACATTTAGCACCTGTTTTCTGTGGAACATGCTGCATCTCCAAATCCAGAGTGATGCCAAGGAGGACATAGCTGATAGCTGATAGCTGGCAATATTCTAATATGGCATGAATTTTAACCCTATCGAAGATGCCACATTCCTCTTCTTTCTGTACACCTGAGATTCTCTGAATGTTGTTTCACAAATCCTCTGCCCTTCCACCTTGGTCAAATCCAGAGGTCTCCACATCCTGGCCGAACGTGGCCCTCACCAAGCCTCAATGTGGTCCCCAGCAAGACCCCTCCATCCAGCACATGGGCAAGCCTTGTAATGACTCTTAATACAATGTTTAATATAAATTTATGTAAATTTAATCAGATTTGACATGTAAATAATTTTTCCACCCCCACCCCGTGTCAGAGAGATGATGTGGCCCTCCTGCCAAAACGCTTGGAGACCCCTGGTCAAGTCAATGCATATCTTGCCCCCCTTCTGTTTGGTTTCTGTATTGATTATCCTCTTTAGGTACTTCCTTTATGCTTAGAGTTGCCATATGTCCCGGAAAACCAGGACAGTCCCCGTTTGGTTTTCAGGGATTGCATTCACACAATAGAAAGTCTGACAGGGGATCCTGTCCCAATATTATGGAAGAGAATTATGGCAACCCTGTCTCTGCTCCCAGTGCCCACTGTTTTCCAAGGGCTAATCCTTATTGCTTGGAACCTGATTTGCCTGTTCATGACAAAAGAATCAAGGGGGGTAGGGGGAGGGGAAGTTATCATCCTTGGCAGCCTTCAAGATAGTTGGTGCATTGCTTAGTTAGGTGACTTCAAACATGTTCCCCAGACAAAGATGATGAGTTATTCTCCAGAGCTCAAATGTATCTATTACATTCTATATACTGTATATATGTATTCAACTACAGACATTTTGAAACTCCTGTTTTAATCTCACTCCTCAAGTCTGTGCATCTTAAACCTACCAGTCTGTGTGTGTGTGTCTGTGTGTGTGCATAGATGCTTCATAACAAAACTCGTGCATCTCCTATAAACATAAGACTTCACAGAGAGCTGGTTCAGTCTTGCTGATTTAGAACAAACCATTTGGGATAGAAAGATTTAAGGTGCAATCCTAATCTAGGCCAGCACAACTCATTAGTCTTCCAATTCCTGTGGTGATGTAGAGAGGCAAGTGCAGGTCTGTGCATTGGCCTAACCCTCCCCCAAGAGTGGCACAGAAGTGTCTTATGGCACTTTTGTAACACCCACAGGTCAGCACAGGACTTATGACATGGCTAGGGCCAGCCTAACTGGAGATAAGGATTGCAGTCTATGGGCACAATCCTAACAAATTTAGGCCAGCCTAACTCACATTGCATATCTTGTAATGGTCCTGTGGGGAGATATATTCCTGGGCCTAGTTCCCCACAAGTGGGACAGAAGTGCCTTATGGCACTGTTGTGACATCTCCAGGTAAGTACGAGACTTATGCTGGGGGTTATGCCATCCTAACTAGAGGTTAGGATGGCAGCTTTAAGTCACTGGAAGTCCTTGCCCATCACTGGTTGTTATAAAGCGATGGTGGTACTGTTCAGGTTCACCCCCATCAATATCTTCATTTGTTTTGTGTCCAGCACCAAGCTGGGAGATAATTCCCTGAAAGTTCCCTGTTTTGCTTGCTGACCTCTTGGGACTAATGCGATATTGGGTGACACAGATAGCAATGTGACCAGTTAATCAGTGACTCTGGGCTGAAGATGGAAGGGCAAGAGTAAATGAGAAGGGATGGGCATGGAGAAAAATTTCATCCAAGCAACTCAGGGAACCTATAAGTCCTTGTTACCTGTGGCACAGAAATTGCTAAACTCTAAATTATTGATGAAGAGGATGAATTAAAGGAAAAATGAAGCCATGAATATGAGAGGCAATGTGGCATTGTGGATTTCAACCAGGGTTCAAATCCCAGGTTAGTCACAATGCTTGGTTTATCTTCCTCACAAGATTTTTCTTAGTGAGAAAAAAGTTAGGATGAGAGTGAACATTAATTGAACTTGAACATTTGAACTTTTTGGAGACAGGTGTAGGGAAGCCAGAATTAAGATCGTTGGGAGAAACATGCATTTTGCTTGGAACTGTTGAAAAGTTATCTTCCCTTCCAGTGAGGGCAAGACTACATATATTTGCCATGCTGTTGACAGCTGCCTTTATGTGCTTTGTGATCCATAACAGAGTCATAGTAAGCTTTGTCAGTCATGACCCCAAAGATTTTGGAAGAGCCTCCTAAGAGAGGTACTGTACACCTGACCCCACCATTTCCCTCCCTTAAACAGACTAACCCCCAAATCCAGAGTAACTACGGGAGCACCTAAAAGACTTTACGTGCACCCGTAGTTACTGCGCCACCTAGTGAAAACCTATGGGAAGTTCATATTGGAATCCAGAGTAAGTTGTTCTTACACCAGAGCAAGGACTTCCCATAGTTACTCTGGATTTTTGCCCTAAAAAGGGAGTTTCACTTCAAAAGGCTTTTCCATGAGAATATGTGGAATTTCCATTTGGATCATTCAAACATATGCTATAAGTTGGGAATGCTGTAGAGTTGAAGTCCTATATCTGCTTACCTATGAGTCAGTTCCATTAAACATAAGTGGAACCTCAGAATAAACATGCAAAGCATGCATTGAATATCTTGAAGTCTTGTATTAAACAAGAAATTTATCTGCATAGTTCCCTCCAACTCATGTTATTCTAATCCCACTTCATGCACCTGCTCGTTGCCAGTACATCCATGGACATTTCCAGTGTGATGAAAGTTAACCATAATTCCACACATTTTAGACCATCTGCAATAAAAACAGTACTTGGATAATATAACACCGGCTGCAATCCTATCCACACTCAGCTGATAGTAAGACTTCAGTTGCAATTTACTTAACATTTTTGTTTCTTTTCTCAAATGTGAATTTTTTTTTCTCCAACACTCCTGATTATGATTAATTACAAAATTGTGTGAAAATATTGAATTTAGCAAGCTGGAGAATCAGCTAATAGGGGGTCTATAGAGCTAAGGGGGTAATATTTTCTTTTATAACAAAGTCTCATTTGAAACTTTTATTTCAATTCTCTCCCAAAAGTTCTAAATTTTGAAATATTGCCATCTTCCAAAAGTTTTCATCACGCTTAACAAATGCTACATCATGCTTCATTAAATTCTCCTTCCCATGCTACAGATTTTAACACTGTGTGTCTGAAATTCTGCTAGGGCAACTGTGAATTAAGGATTAAGTTCTTGCAAATCAATTGTGTGAATTCATTTCTGCCTTGTTTCAGATGATGCATCTTAACATTTGACTGACCATGTTTGCTTAATTTGCTTAATGGCATTTAATCAATTGATTAAAATGTAAATCCACTTAAGTCTTAGCTTCTTTTGTCCTTGTGAAACTTTCTTTTGTGAAACAACTCCTGGGACTTTTTACACAATAAGAACTGTAAATACTGCATTTAAATTGATGAGTGTTAAAATGGGTCAAATTGATGTATAGACAATAAGGCTCAAATGTGTATTAAACATTCATTCAATAGAGTTATTTTAGCCTGGTTTCAGGAGGGAGTTGGTTGGAATTCCTAACTGAATAATTTACAGCCCAATCAATACTTTTTAAGTCCCATTGTATTTGAGGGTATCATTCCTAGTAATGTGCTCATGATTGTTGTTTTGTGTCCCCTCTTTGTAACCCCTACCACTGCAGTACACCAAGCCCCCCTATCCTCCACCAGCTTCTGAAGGCCATCCAAATTCATGTTCATAGCCTCAGTGACACTATCCCTCCATCCTCGGCTGCCTGTTCTCTTTTTGCCTTCAGTTTTCTAAGGCTGTGAGACCTACCAAAAATTCTAACCCACAGTTTGGGAACCTCTGGTTTTTAAGTTTTTTAAGCACTTCGTATGTGTTATCTTGCAGTCAGCTTGCAGCCCTGTTGAAATAAGCGTAATAAATTTGCAAGTTGTTTTCAGCTAGTTTCACTTTTCATTCCCCATTTAGCTGTGTCTAGATGGGTTTTGAAAACTTTATCATAATCAGAAAAAGGTGTCTCTTGGATCTTGCCTGGACACAAACTAATGCAGAATGGAAAGTGAAACTAGCTGAAAACAACCACAGTACTGTATTTGAGCCCTGAAATCAAAATAACAGCCAAATCCAGAGTAACTACATGAGCACGTAAGAGACATTACGTGAACCTGTAGTTACTGCAACACCTAGTGAAAACCTATGGGAAATTCATATTGCAATCCAGAGTAAATTGTTCTTACACTGGAGCAAGGACTCCCCGTAGTTACTCTGGATTTCGCCCTAATTCTACATTATAATTATAATTCTACATTTGTTAATTCTACATTTCTAATTCTATATTTAGAAATTCTACATTTCTAATTCTACATTTGTTAGGGCTCTCGTTAGGATCAATAAAAAAAATACAAAATCTTTCCCAGCAAGACTATGGGTTTATAAAGAACTCAAGACATAGTAGTACAGACTTCAGCATAACTGAGCAGTACAGCTGAATTTAGGGCTTCTGCAGTAGGAGGGGGAGTATTAGATTCCAGTGGAACTACCTTGAACTGCAATCTCCCTTGGACATAATGTGGGTGGAGGGATATGGAGAAAGCAGAAGATCTTTGCCTAATTAATTTCAAGTTGCTGACAGGGAATATTTTCCACATCTTCTCAAGGCATGCTTGTGGGGAAATTGATTTAATAGATGTAAAGATTCAGATCACCTCCAAAACTGATGCTACACAGTACAACCAAAATATTTTGAGGAAAGATGGAGTATCTAATCTGGATTGTGATCCTGCTGTTGAAGAGCTTTATTACTCCTGCAGCCTGCAGAAGCATTTAGTACAATTCTGGCATTATAAAATGCCATAATTGGCTTCTAACTGGCAACAAGCAGGAGGCGCTATTAATTAAGTCGGTGTGGGTTTTGCTGATCCGTTGAAGATGCTGTTGTTGGAAGCAGTGGATGTGCTCTAGCAATTGCCTGCTATGTCCTATGTAAACTATCCCAGAGGCCACAATTATCAGGAAGCATCTTAGCAGGAAGGCTTGGTTTGTAATCTAAACACAACCTCCTAAAAAGAGCTGTTCCATCTCTTGGGCTAACCACCCAGAAGTGGTGGTTACAGCACTTTTGTGATACCCCCAGGTCAGCACAGGACTTATGCCAGGGTTTATGCGGGCGTAACTGGAGGTTAGGATTGCAGCCTCAGATTTTTTTTAATTTTGCACAGATTTGGTGTCACCCCCCCCCTTGTATGTAGCACCTGGGGCAAATCCCCCTAGTGACACTACTGGTTTGCACTGATTTTGAAACTACTATGGGAAATGTCACTGTTATTGTATGGCTCACATTTGCCCAGAAGTAGTTTCAGGTTAAATTAGTACTGGAAGTTTCAGTTGTCTGAATGTGTGCAGTCAATACGGTTACTTCTGTCCTCTCGGACACATATAAATAGAAAGGAAGATAGTCCTTCTCCATATTTCATTGTTCTCATAAAATGCAAAAGAATATGTCATATCCCCAAATCCAGAGTAACTATGGGAGCACATAAGAGACATTACGTGCACTCGTAGTTACTGAATAACCTAGTGAAAACCTATGGGAAATTCATATTGCAATCCGGAGTAAGTTCTTCTTACACCAGAGCAAGGACTCTCTGGATTTTGCCCATAGTCACTAGTTTTCATGATTCTAGGCAGCTTGATGGAGAAGTAAAGTTATATGCCATGCTGTATAGCACTTTTTCCATAAAATTAACTGCAGATCAGAGGCTGGTGAATATTTAATCTGTAGTGGAAAATGTTAAATTTACATCCTGATCCCCAACACATGGGATCTAGAACTGCTAAAATCAATGTTATGTAAGTGCTCATTTGCTTCATTAAAGCCCTGTTTCTGCAAGAGATGGGTGTGTCTGACTGGATAGCTCTGCATAAAGGATGCCCCATTATATACAGCTTGGGGGCAGAAATCACATATGTCAACTAGGTAATGCCAGAATGAGGAAGATCCCCAACAGGTGTGATGAATTTCCAGATTCAGAGGAAACTCTTTCCTTGTGTTATTATTTTTTACATGTTTTTAAAGAAAAAGGTTAAATGGGAGGCACAAGGAAGAAAGAAGCCACATACAAAATGAGAACGTCTTTGTATTATATATATTCTTTATATCTTAAATTGCAGTTTTGTCTCTTAAAGTCAGAACATCTTTGGTTTGACTGCCAACAAACAACAGTACAGGCTACACCCTAATTTTAATGATAGGAACACTAGCAGGCTTTGGCTTCAGAATATTTTTATACTCTTCCAAGGTTGTACTTAGGGCTGGACTGAGATCAGCTGGCACCTGAGGCAGCCAAACTACCAGCCTCTTCTTTTCCCATGCTTTGTATAGGAAACAGGGAGGTAAAAGGAAGTGCAAAAGCGAGATGGTTTAGATAACCTCTTTAATTCAAAACTTCAATTCAAAACTTACTCCCCCCACTTTGTCCCCTTCTTTCTTTCCGATTATGGGAGTGGGCAAATAGAGGTGGGCGCGACCACCTCATCTTCACTAATATGATTTATCTTGAGACACCTACCTCAGTTAGGGTGCACTCCTAATGTAGGCTGGCACAACTCATCAGTCTTCCCATTCCTGTGGTGAAGTAGGGAGGCAAGTGCATGTCTGTACATTGGCCTAACCCTTCCCTAGGAGTGGCACTGAAGTGTCTTATGGCACTTTTGTGACACCCCTACGTCAGCACAGGACTTATCCCAGGGGCTTAGGCCTAACCCTTCCCCAGCAGTAGTGCACAAGTGTCTGATGGCACTTTTATGGCCATAAAAGTCAGCACAGGACTTATGCTGGGGCTGAGGCCAGCCTAACTGGAGGTTAGGTTTACAGCCTCAGCAATGTGGTGCAGGGCCTTTTAACAGGGCATCAGGATGGGACCTCCGACCTAAACTGAAGGGAATAATCAAGCAAATATAATTTATTTTCTGTCAGAGTAGATGAAGAAAGGAGAAGCAAATTGTTGGATTTGGGGAGGGTGTATGGGTTCCTCTTGTTCAATTTTTTCAAAACTCAGCAAGAAATTAGTTTGCTTCAGCTATTTTATAAATTGTATAGGGGGAATGTGTGGTGAGACCACTTCAACGCACTTTCAGCGCTCTGCTGCCAACCACAAGCCTACATACACCTGAGGAATGAGCTACTCCCTGTGAGAACACTGAGCATCCTGGCAGGAGAAGAGCCCATAGAAAACAAATGGTTGAAGCTGGAAACCTATGCATACTTCCCTGGGAGTAAGTCACACCGAACGTATTCTTAGTAGAAACGCATAGGATTGTGCTCTGTGGATCCTAAACCCAACTCTGCAGGAGTGGATATGTATAACAAGGTCAAACATTCCCTACCCATCCTTGAATGTAAAGGTAATCTTTGTGCTCCAGTGGTCACACCTGGAGAATAGAGTAGCACTGTCACAAAGGACAGATAACCCCAAGGCCGGATTGATTCCCAGTGAGCTTTTAGTGGGTTCAGTGTAATTCGGAGGAAAAAACAGTAGGGGTGAAGCCAAGTGTGGTTCAGCATATAAAGAATTACATTTAGATTCCGGAAGATCATGGTTCAAGTCCTATCTACATAGTTGTGGACAACAATTTCCTTCAACTTTCCATCTATAAAATGGGAATAACAGAGTTCAGTCTCACAAGGGTTGTGGAGAGAATGCAAAAAAATTCTAAGTTGCTTTGTAAGTTTCAAAGTGCAATATAAGTGATAAATAGTGTAATAAGAGAGGCATCAGTCGCCTGGCATCAGACAAGTGGCTATCTTAGCAGTCCCTCCCCTGTACTATATTAAATATAATGCTGGGTGATTAGAATGCAATAGATGGAGTCAGACACACCTGACTAGTCTACTGTGTCTCCTCTACATCCTTCTGCAAATCATCCAATGGTTTACCATTAAACATTTTGGAGATGGGAGGTCTCAAAGTACCTCACTCCATCAGACCTATATGATTAAGGAACTCAACAAAGGCTCAGTGTGTCATCCATGTGTGTCTGTGAACATGCAACAAGCTGATTTTTCATTTCGCTCAGGGTTAGCTCTGCTGAAATATTTCAAAGCATTTCCCTTTCAGCTTAGCCCATACTGACACTGGACCTTGGCAGTGGGTGTCTCCAGAGTGGAGAAGGGGACTGGGATGAAAATAGGGGCAAATGGGAGTTGGAATCTCTTTAATTCTCATCGTCTTTGTCTTTGGCTCCATGCTTCAGGATGCGGGTGAACTCCACATAGTTGAAATTGCCCTTCTTGTCAATGGGGGCTTCTCGATACATCTCATCAACTTCCTCATCTGTAAACCTGTCACCCATGGTGGTGAGCAGCTCACGCAAATGGTCTTCATGAATGAAGCCTGTGGGGGAAATAAGTGAAAGGGAAGGTAAGTTAATATAGAAGCAGGTGGAAGGCAACAGTGATGCTCTCAGGTGCAGGTTTTGTAAGCTATGCACAATGTCCTTCAGGACATTCTGGGTTGAATGCATGTTTTGAATTCAATTCCAGTGTTTTTCATCATTTTTACATGCAGTTAATATTTTTATATGAATATTTTTTGGGTTGTGGAAGCAATCATCTGAGTTTCCTTTATTTCCTATGGGAAAATCTGCTTCATGTAAAGAATGTTTCATATAACAAACATGCCTCTGGAATGAATTAAATTTGTTACGTGAGGAACCACTGTAGTTTATTGGCAGAATGGGTAAATAAACTCCTGCTACTGGAAAAGGCACTGCACACTTAGGGTTAGCATGAGAATGCATTCCTATATTTTCTTGTCCCAATAACTCCTGGCAATCATATCCTTCCAAAAAAGGTCTTTTACTCCAAATAATCAAAGCCTATGTTGTTTGTATGTTACCCAGATTGTGCAGCAAAAATTATTGCTAATGCACAGAAACCCAATAGGAGTCATGAGACCTGGTCCTCACTGTCATCGCTTATTTCATTATTATTATCATCATCATCAACAGTTTAGTATTCATGTACTGCTTTTCTATGAAAAACTCTCAAAGGCTGCAATCCTAAAAACACTTTCCTGGGAGAAAGACCCATTGAACACAAAGGGGCTTCCGAGTAGACATGGACAGGACTGTGCTCAAAGTGTTTAATTCATCATTTCCTGTTGCCACAGTTTGATTAGCACAGAATTTACCTGTGGCCTCTTCATCAAAGCAGGCAAAAGCATTGCGGATGACATCTTCTGGATCGGTGCCATTCAGCTTCTCTCCAAACATAGTGAGGAACATGGTGAAGTTGATGGGTCCCGGCGCTTCACTCATCATACCCTCCAAATACTCATCTGTAGGATTTTTCCCTGAAAGATACAAACAACATAGGCTTTGATCTTTGTTTCATGGTAGACTTCCTCAATTAAAGCTCACTGTTGAAGCATCATGAGAACATGTAACCAATTTTTTTCTGTGATCAGAGAAAATAAAAAATTCAGAAATTAGAACTTTAGTCCCCCAACCAAGACAACAGCAAATCTGAAAATCTCTCTCTCTCTCTCTCTCTCTCTCTCTCTCAGTGTGTGTGTGTTTAAAATGCATTGAAAAAGCAGTAATCTACTTTGGAAGACAGGAGGATTTCCATCTTGTTCTGTCTCTGAAAAATCACTTCTTTCTCTTTTCCTTTGTGGGGGAAAAAGATTTAGGCACTTGAATCTTTTTTTCCATATGACAGGGATAGATGATGGAGGACTGATAAAGGAAGAACTACATTTTGGCTGTGGTTTCCTTCTGCAAGGTGCCCAGGAAGGTATGTGCTTGCCAAGAAATTGGAACGGGGAGAGCCAAAGCACTCCTTGCTCATTCAGCGGATTTCCATTTTAAAATCCTGGATGCTCTATCCTTAGTAAATCATCAGACTGAGGCATCTGAAAGGTTAAGATGGAACCCACTGGAAGGAGAAAATTGCAGCTCCTGCCCCCCTCCAACTGCTTGTTAAGCTATGGACACTTGCAATGGAGGGAGGAAAGCAGCATTCCCAGCTGATCCCAGCAGTGACACAAAGGGAAAGAAAGTTTATCCACATGATCAGGTAAGTGAGCTGTCATGCAGACCTGTCAAACATCCCCACCAACAGCACTTCTGCAGATAAGCATCAGACTCTTGACTTCTAATTATTTAAAAAGTGCCAATTCAAAATCAAAGTCTCTGCCCCATTGCTTATGTGCCAATTACTGAACTTACACCTTTAAACTGTAAAATGTAAGTATTAATTGGCTCCCTGTCATTAGGTATTTTGTCATTAGGTATTTGTTAGGTCTACTGGCTAATGCTGAAACTTTGCGTCTGAATCCATTGTATCTGTGTAACTTACATCCTAACCTTAGCAATTTCCCCATGGTAGGATGCAGCTGTATCAAAACAGGCTGCACTGTATGCTAGAGGGAGTGGATTGGAAAACCTGTTTCCTTACATTCCATTAATCCTCCCCGTTACCTATGGGTCTCCATAGACCAGGGTGATCATATGATCAGAAATTTCCGGATTTGCCCTCTTTTAGTCTCCAGTCTGGGTGTCTTCCAAAAGGGCTTCATTGTCCTCCATTTTTGGCTTCATTTTGGAACGTTGCAATGGTGTGCAGTACCCCATCATGTCATATGTTGTTGGATTTGTATTGAAGAGCAGAATCCAATGCAAAAATCAGTTTTGAAATATATCCTTCCTATCAAACATTATTGCCAAAAAACTAAAAATCAAAACTATGCATTAAGTTCTACGGGAAAGCGAAAATGCCCAATATTGTGGCTTTACTTGTGAGTAGGAAAATGTGTCATTGTCTGCCAGAAAGGCCAGGTTGAGAGGAATCCCAGAACCTTGACCTCCTCTTGAGGGTTGGGCATCTGGTCATCCTGCCATAGACCTGTGCCAGCCCTTTGGCTAGCAAAAGATTGAGGAGAGGATGAGGATGTGTTAGGAGATAAGGAAGAGGATAGCATTCTAGTACAAGTCACATGCACCAGGATGCTCCCCTTCTTGACTCCTGTATGCTTGTTCTGCCCACCACACCACCTTACCTGCACCCCTCTGGGAGCAAAGGTCCAGGAGAGGACTGTAGTTGATACCACCATTTTAGATGGTGGAACCGAAATGGCTGCTGATAGCCTGCTATTTGTGAACATTAGCTATATCTTGCAGTTTTGCAACCACTTATAGGATTGGACAGATGCAGATCTGCCTATGCCAAACTCTTCATCCCAGTGTATGGTTCATGGGGGCTCCCTCTCCCCACCGCAAATCACCATTTTTCATGTGGCTCCCCCCAACCTTTATTATTTCACAGGAGGTGAGCCTCTGGATTCCAGTAATAAGCTAAGATAACAAAAGCCCAATATCCATCCATCTCAATATCTTGGCTTACTCAAACCCTTGAATTAGGGCTTGTTTCAAGATCTAGTCATTAATAACCCAGGTGACAAAATTCCCTAAAAATAAATCTGAAAGTGACCTCAAGTGTTTATAGCATTTTCCCTTCAGGTCAACAGGCTTGACTCTTTCCTACCAGTGTGAAGCGCACTCTTTCCTACAAAGGAATTTGCAATAGAAACCTGAATATAAACATCACATTGCAGCCCATTTAAGCCAGGGCCATAAAATGCCCCAAGATTGTATCCCTGCAAACAGTGCTGAATGGGCCTTTTGCTCATGTAAAGGGACAGCTTCCTAGGACCTTTCCCATAATAATCAGTTTGTAAGCCAGGGAGAATGCAGGGATCAAGGAATGTTTGGCAATGGATTTTGATCCCCAGGTCAATAAAATACTGTCAAATAAGTAGGATTTTCTAATAAATGTATAAAGAATGTTTTACTTAAGGATTTATACCCCGCCTTTCCCATACCAACACAAATGCCCAACGCAGCTTACAAAGCTTTAGTTTCTCCTCTCCTGCACAGGTTCACAACAATCCTGTGAGGTAGGCAAGGCTAAGAGAGAGTAAATCCAGGAAGCTTCATGGCCAAGTTGGGATTTGAACTGGGATGTTCTAGGTCTCAATCCAACTCCCTAACCACTACACCATCCTGCTTCTATTAAGTATAAGCAAGGTTGCTGTGGGATGTCTCCTTACCACACAGCACCCTGATGTCTGAGATAGTACATTAAACACATCTTTCTCTCTCCCTTTACATTCTGGTATGCTGTGCTCTTCTGCTATCTGTCTGGAAAAAATAAAGAGGGGGATGAAATGAAAGAGGAGAGGAAAATGAAGAATAATAGTGATTCTCTCTCTCTCCCCCCCCTTTTTTTCATTTACAATCCAGAAGTGGAAGGGGGATAAACGGTGGAGATGAGTGGGCGGCTAGTTGTGGACACCCACTTATCTGCAGCCTGACACTGTGAACTCAGTTGACCTCATTGGTCAGCCGGACCTGTCACAGGATCCCTGTTTGCAGAATATGCTACTTCAGTGTTACTCATTCAGCTGTACAACTTCCTAAACAGAACTCATACTTTTGTCTACTCTACACAGCTGTATAACTGAGTGCCCTCTAGTGGTTGTATGTTCACGTTTTACCAACATAAAGAAGTGAATCCCAATTCGTTCCCAGTTTTTCAAATATTTCTCACAATAATCCCCCCCCCATTTTTTATTCTCTATACCTCCCCTGGACTTTTTTTAGTCTAATCAGACTGAGTTTGCATGTCTTGAAATGGTCTTGGGAATTCAACAAATACCTGATCTGATCTGGATATTCACATGGAACCCTTTCACCCTGTAAATATCTCAGTTTTTTTCCAATTGGGACTGTCTTGAAGCTTTTCTACTACAAAATTAACCTGCTGTTACAGGTCATTCTAGAATCATTATAACCAAAGTCAAGGAAGATCAGTTTTTTAGGAGATGTGCACAAGAACTTTCGCTTTGGAGTCATCATATCATCGTCATGGACTTGCCTGTGAGATCCAGAAGCTTATGGCTGCCTGTTTCTAGAAAGAAAATGCTGAAGCAAATGAATTTTGAGTTTGATCCAGAAAGTCAAATCATGTGACAGTAATTCTCTACTGAACTAGGGGAATGCCTACTTGACAAATCAAGGATGTTATAAAACAGTGATAAAAAAGACTTCCATTTCTTTTGCCAGAGCCCATGTTCCATTTTGCTCTCCTGATTTGGGCAGGGCTTCCATTTTCCAAAGAACAATTTATTTGCCTTTTGTATCCTCATTGATTTCTGTTTATAGTTGAGAGTAAGGGATGTCTTAAAAAAGGACCTGAGGAGGATAGGGCTAAAAATATCAAGGCAAACAATAAAAACTTCTTTAAATACACCAGAAGCAGGAAACCTGCCAATGAGGCAGTGGATTGTTAGCTAACAAGGGAGTAAGAGGGATGCTTAAAAGGATTTGGAGACTGCAAAGAAGCTGAGGCTGCAATCCTATCTACACTTTCCTCTGAGTAGGTCTCACTGAACACAATGGGACTTACTTCTGAATAGACAAGGATACTATTGTTGGTCATGTCATGTTCCTGGTCTCCCAGCTGGGTGGCAGGGGCCCAGGAGCCCTGCAAATACCACCAGGCACCACCTCAAGTATGGTGGTACCATACATGATGGTATCAATGAATGGTGGTACCTCTAAAACTAGCTGAGAAAGTGTGGTACTTCTGGTGCCTCTAACTGGTGGTACTTCTAACGCTAGCTGAGAAAACCTGTTCTAGAAAGTTTTAGAGCATCACCAAGGATATGGTCAGAGCCAACCTGGGTGACATGTACCTGGCACTGGAGAAAAAAAACTGACACATTTCTTTTCTAATACTAATACTCTTGAGTAAGCCTAGCAGTCATAAAATGACACATCCCTTTATGTTCTGGTAACTAAGAAGAGACACGAGAGAAGGAAGGCAATGACAGTTTTCACAATGGAGAGCAGAAAGTAGTGGGGTCCCCAAAAGATTTCTCTTGGGACTGGTGCTTTTGATTTGTTTGTTAGTGACATGAAGTCTTATTAGTGATCCAAGAGTGGATCCAAGCTGTATTTGGCTTCTTCACAGTATCTTCCATGCTAACATCACACAAAAGAAACCTACCACTTTCAGAAGGGATGTACTGAAAGGCAGCTCTTGAAGCTGCTGATTACAGTGAGTAACAATGCTGTACTTATAAAGGGAGGAAGCTGATTCACCACCTGAAACTTAAGAAGGAAAGACTTCAGGTGGGTAACAGGGAAAAAGCTTGCATCTGAACAGCTTTCCAAACCCTCCCTCATCTAGCTCTTTTTCAGCATTTATATTCCTACTGAGATAATTAACTGAGAGCTCTGGAGAGGAAGCGGAACAAAACAAGACATGTGAGCCTGGGACCAGCGCACCCATAATTATGTGGAAGTAAGAAACACTCATCTTTGGCAAAGGATCCGAGTCATATATCAAGCTTTTCAGTAAACCACCATACCCTTCACCACTGGCATAATGCAGACAAGAACAATTTCTCTTTTATCTCCTCAACTCTAAAGTAAGGTGAGTGTGGCTGTCTGACTCTAGCCTTGCTCAGAGATTCAAATCCAGCAAATCTCTTGGTTAGAACATCATTACTACTACTAGGAAGAATTGAAGGAGAACTTGGCATCTGATACTAATTATAACATACGTGGAGGGGTATTTTTTAAGAATCAGACACACCTTGGATCTCTGTGGAAAGCCCATGTTCAGCTTATCTCCTGTTGAACTGCATTGCAGATAAAGGATTATTGTAGGACAAACATGATTAGAAGTAGGGTTTAGGAGCTGTCCTATATCTATGCTAACCAGATGCATGGAGAATTCCTGTGTCTTTCAGTGTTGTGCAAAAAAGAACAATTTTGCACTTATTATTCACACAGTGTCATCCAGGTACAAGGCACTTCCCAGAAAAGGTAAAGCCAGGCCTCTATCGCAAAGGCTTACAATCTGAACAAGCTAAACAGAGGAATGGGAAGTGAGTGCAGCATGTGCAAGGAAAAGCTGGTGAAGAATATGCATGGGTTTTTCACCTTGAGGCACAGCCAGTTATGTCAAGGTGTTGGATGGGTGAAGAAAATGGTCCCTGTCAAAATAAAATAGAATTGTTTGGATCTGAGGGTAGGGAGTCTTCCTTTCTGCAATCAGGACTGCATCATTTACAGCAGGGGTGTCCAACACGCGGGGCCCAGGACAAGGGTGGATGCGGCCCTCCTGCAAAGCGGGCCACCACCATTGGAAAAACCGGTTTTGTGGCAGCAACCATTTTCAAATTTCACGTGCTTTTCTGTGCATTGCTCTGGGCGGCTGCCACAAAGCTGCTCTGGGCTGCCTGCCTCCTCCCCACACCTGCCTCCTGGCACTCAGAGCACTCCAGGCTCTTGCAGACCTTGCAGTGCTCGCCCACCTACAAAAGCAGCCTCAGCCTCTATCCCAACTGCTGCCTGCCCTTGAGACCTACTCAGAAGTAAGCCCCATTAAAGACAATGAGGCTTACTCCCAAGTTGCAGTCTGAGAGCCCAATGATGCAGAGGATGGACTGTGATCCTCTCCAACCTTAACCTTGGAGATATGCTGCAACTCTAACCATGTCTACTCAGAAGTAAGGCCCATTGTACCCATTGGGTGTTACTCCCAGGAAAGTGTGTTCAGGATTGCAGCGTATCTCCAATGTTAAGCTTGGAGGGGGTCACAGCCCATCCTATGCATCATGCCTCCTCAGAAGTAAGCCCCACTAAAGTCAATGAGGCTTACTCCCAAGTTGCAGTCTGAGAGCCCAATTCTATGCATGACTACTCAGCAGAAAACCCCACGATAATCAATGAGACTTACTCCAAGGTTTAGCTTGGAGAGGATCGCTGTCCATCCTATGCATCATGCCTACTCAGAAGTAAGCACCAGTAAAATCAATGAGACTTACTCCAAGGTTTAAAAAATGAAGAACAAAATATAGGACATCCTACATTTTGTCATACTTTTTTATAAAAAAGTTGTTAGTGTTTATGTGCGGCCCGAACCAACTTGTCTTCTTCCAATGCGGCCCAGGGAAGCTAAAGGTTGGACACCCCTGATTTACAGGGCTGCAAGCCAGTACGTAGTGTACTCACTAGCCCAGATGTCAGTTCCATTGAGCACAATGGACTGTACATTTTTGAAAAGCATGCTTTGGACTGCAGCTACTGGTGATTAATCAATTAACATAAAGTGATGCCCTCAATTAACTGAGCAGTAAATTTAAATATAATGTTGAAATGCTTCCAGTGTGGTCACAGTAGTATTCCTCTTGTGGAAGTACCGTATTCTTGTGGAATATCATATAAAACCAAGCACATATGTAAGATCATCTAAAACCAAAGAGTATACTTCTTGCTTCAGAATGATCATTGTCTCCCACATATGCACATTTAATCATTACTCGACTAAAATTAATAGTACACAATTAACTGAGTACAGTATAATCTATCCTGGCCAAGCATCAACATATTAAAGAAGGAAGGTCTGTGATTTTTTTAAGCTTTGGTTTAAGATTGGAGTAAATGTACATGTAACTTTCACTTGGAAACATAGAAGTGTTTTAAAGTTTAAACAATCCTAACCACATTTTCCTGGGAGTAAGTACTATTGAACACAGTGGGACTAACTTTTGAGTAGACATGCTTAGGATTGCACTGCAAGTGATTCAAAGGGTAGAACTTAATATTTCCACCATGTAAATAGACATGGGATTGCGTTAAAAGCACATTTGGAAGGTTCAAGTGCTTCACATACTTTATCTCAAGTAACTTAAAATGCCCCTATAAAAATAATCAATACCCATTTGGAAAATGGAAGGCTCACATTGATGGAGGATCTATATATGCAGTGGAATTAACTGGCAGGATGCTAAGGAGCCCTACAATCCAGAGTAACTACGGGAGCACGTAAGAGACATTACGTGCACCCGTAGTTACGGTACCACCTAGTGAAAACCTATGGGAAATTCATATTGCAATCCAGAGTCAATTGTTCTTACACCGGAGCAAGGACTCCCCGTAGTTACTCTGGATTGCACCCGAGGTGAGAAAGGACTGTACCACTTCAGGCTATACGTGCGGGATACTATTTTTGAGTATTTCTCCATGTAAGCCTTCTCCCTGCAAACAAAAAGCTAGCATGTTAGGGATTCCTATCCTAACCCAGCACTTGAGGGGTTGGATTTCTACATGCATTGAATTTTTAAACTTAGACAAACATTTTTAAAAAAGAACTAACATTGGCAGTGTCATCTATTGTCGTGCTTCAGTATGCTGCTGCCTTTTTCCACTAGACAGGCCTAAGAAATTTTGACTTGCTAACTGGTACATTCATGGCAGACTAGATATGACCAGCTCATATGCATCACCACCACACATCACTTGACTCGCACCAAAAACAGCGCTTAGAACTAAACATGGCTCAGTTACCAAGAGAGGCCAGCATGTCATGTAGATCCTCCTTATCAATGAATCCATCTCGGTTTTGGTCAATCATATTGAAAGCCTCCTTGAACTCCTGAATCTGTGACTGATCAAACATGGCAAAGACATTGGAGGTGGCCCGCTGAGGGCGCTTCTTGGTGGTCTTCGCCTTGGCTCTCTTGCTGGACATCTTGATGGATGGTTTTCAGGCCTGGAAATCAAGCAGGGATTGATTTGTCATAAGGCAAAAAAGAATAAGGTCCTGCAAATGCGTAGTAGCCCCTTTTCCAGTCCAGGTTTCATTGTGCAGTGAAACTCCATCTAAGTGAGACTTTTTTTAAAAAAGTGGTGGCTCTTTTATTTAATGAAACCGCCCCCTCCCCATTCATCCCAGCATCATTTTTACCCACACAAGAAAAATGTAGGACATGAGACGATAAAAGCTTAAAACACTGTGGGTGCAATCCCAACCTAGGTCAGCACAACTTATTGGTCTTCCCACTCCAGTGGTGATGTAGGGAGGCAAGCACATGTCTGTGCACTGGCCTGACCCTCCCCCAGGAATGGCGCAGGAGTATCTTATGGCATTTTTGTGACACCCCCAGGTCAGCACAGGACTTATACCAGGGCTTAAGACAGCCTAACTGGAGATCAGGATTGCAGCCTATGTCACTCATTATTAAATTTAAAATATTTAATAATTACATTATGGCTGCAATCCTGAACCCACTTTCCTGGGAGTAAAATGCACCGAACACAATGGGGCTTACTTCTCAGTAGAAATGATTAGGATTGTGCATTACAAGAAGAAAACATGCTGCCTGCCCCCCGAGGAAAAGGACAGTGACAATTTATTCCAGGATGCAAGGCTAAAAAAGAGGATATGTATTGAAAAAAAGAGGACATATGATCACCTCTAGTTCACTCTAAGCAATGATTTTCAGCCACTGAAAATGGATGCATGGATGGTCTGCAGTTATGCTGCCCTATTTATTAGTAGGGCAACTGGGGGATTTGGGCTCCTTACCAGCAGCATGGTGTGCCTTGTCAATGAATGACTGAATGGTGTGCCTTGAAAATTTTAGCTCCTTGTCAGCGCATGAGATGAAAAAGGTTGAGAATGCTTTATCATCCCAAACCTTGGGACATTTAGGATGCAATATTGGAAGTGCAGTTAGGCTAGCCTATCTTCACTGGTCAGGCCTAATTCCAAGATAGGCCAGCCTAGCTATACCAGAGAAAGCATGGGCTGGTGTAAGTCTACTTAGGCTGGCCCAAGATAGATGGATCGGGGCTGGTCTAGTAGGGCTCGCCTAGGCAGTTCAGCAGGAGTGTGTTGAGGGCGTGTGGGGCATGGCTTGGAACAGTGCAGTTAGCAGGGGTGTCTCTTGGGTTCGTGTCACCTGGTGCAGGAGGCTTGTGTGTCATCCCCATACATTTGGTGGGGCAACAATACAAATAGTGGGTGTGGTTATGTGCCATTGCCCTACCTCCACTGGTTTTTTTAATAGAATAAAGATATTTCAAAGTGGTTTGTGATAGGAAGGTGCTATTTCAAAACGGATTTTTGCTTTGGATTCTGCTCTTCAATACGAATCCAACAGTATATGAGATGATGGGGTTTGATGCACCATCACGAAGTTGCAATTTTTAGGTCCCCCAGTGTGCATCCCAGTGTGGATAAGGAACATCATCCAATGCGTACCACACCACCCTAGTGATGCCCCTGGCAGTTAGGCCATATCCAACGCCTGTTTCCAGGGCAGACATGCCCCCTCCCAGCTCCTCAAAGTTAGGCCACCTCAGGAGCAGGCATAAATCTGAATAGACCTATAGGGGCCCATGATAATGATAAGCTAGATAATGATAAGCCATGATAATGATAACCCATGATAAGCTAGAGTAAAAATGGAAGCAAAAGTTCCAAGTTTTAGGCTAGCCTAATTGCCACTCCTGCCTCTTAACCTCAGGATTCGGCACAACTACACTAGCCCAGCTCAGGATATAGCACGACTACACCAGCCCAGTGAGCATGCTGCCTTTGTGATGCTGCCTCTTCCTCAGCAATTAGGTTAGCCTAAAGGCCTCCTAGTCCTATGGATTTGGCCTAAAGGCCTCCAAATCCAAACCCTGTGGATTTGGTCTAAATGTCCGTTCAAGATATGGCCTACTTAGGCCAGCTTAGCTGGGCCGTTTTTCTGGCTTAAAATCAGGATTGCACCCTCAGCTGGTGCATTCAACAGTTTTATGCCTTAAACTTCAAAACATAATGTTTTTTGGCTGGAGCAGGGATGTTTGACAGGTTAGAGGGGAGAAGCCAATTGATGGGGGGGCTTGGATCCCATATCCTTCCACTACACCCTGCGGGATCTTCTCCTTAGTAAATGGGCTTATGATTGTGGGGTATGTGACACCTGATGATCTCATAGAAAAGGACTGCATTCAGAAACAATGTCACAATTCTCACCACAAGCCTTCCTTCTGAATGAAGGACCTTCAGTTAACCAGCTTGCTTTGATTTTTACTTGTCTGATGACAAGCTCACAAATAAGACACAAACTGCAGCCTACTGAGGAACAAGCAGGAAATTGGTTATCTGTTCCTAGCAGATTCCTAGCATTCCATTGCCCTCCCCCTCTCTTTTGTTTAGCTGCCTGTGGACCTCTGATCTTGCCCTCCTGTTTCTTAATAAGGATTAGAGGCTCCTGGGTCATCAAGAGAAGGGGAAGACCAAGCAAGAATATATACACTATATATACACCATACAACTGAGACTATGGATGAAATCCAGAGTAACTACGGGGAGTCCTTGCTCCGGAGTAAGAACAAGTTACTCTAGATTGCAATATGAATTTCCCATAGGTTTTCACTAGGTGGTGCAGTAACTACGGGGGCATGTAATGTCTCTTACGTGCTCCCGTAGTTACTCTGGATTGTGCCCTTAGCTGTGCTCGAGGCTGTTTGCGCTGGGAGTTCTCAAGTTTAGTTAGCCTTTATAGGACATGATGTAACAACCGTTCAAGTCCAAGAAATGACTGACAACTGTTCTGATGGCATCCACCTGCCACGTACAGGTTCACACACACAAACACACACTGTATTGCCCTGTCATTTAACTCAAGGAAGCATCAGTCCTGACACTGAGCTAACATGCAGCATCACAGCACTGCAGTGATTTTCAACCTTTTCCATCTCATGGCACACTGACAAGGCACTAAAATTGTCATCAGTCCTTTGACAATTGACAAGGCACACCATGCTGCTGGCGGAGGGTCCACATCCTTTAATGGCCCTATTAATAAATGATATTATCTAATAAAATAATAATTTTTTCAAACCCCCAAGGTACACCTGTGGACTACTCGCAGCACACCAGTGTGCCACGGCACACTGGTTGTAAACCACAATGTAAACTCTATCCAAAGCTAGTTGTGTAGCTTCCCTATGAGCACTTCAGATAGGGGTCTCCAAAATTTTTGGCCAAAGGGCCACATCAAATATCTGGCACAGTGTCAAGGGCTGGGAAAAAAATTTGACATTTCAATAAATACGTCAGAGATGGAATGTAGGTTAACAAATAAAGGTAAATGTGTCCCCTGCAGGTTATACTGCTAGTTGTGACCGACTGTGGGGTGTGGTGCTCATTCCTGTTTCTAAGCCTTAGAGCCACCCACATGCGCCACCACTGTCCAAATAAATGGGTTCAAATTTCCAGTATTTGTGCAAGCACCAACACACAGCACAGAAATAAAGCACACACTTAAATAGACCCCCTTTCTCCCACCCCATCATCACAGCTCCATTCATTTTAGTCAACTGGATCAGAGACTCAGAGGAAAAGAGGAAGGCCGCAGGCTAGTAAGAAGTTAACCACAGGGTTCATCTGGCCCCTGGCCTGAGATTTGGAGACCCCTCTTTCAGAGCATCATCAGCCTATACCAATTCTATGGGTTGCAAGATAGAAAGAAAAAAATGTTATTTAGGTTACAGTCAGAAAGTTTTGGGAAACACTGGCTTAGACCCAAATTTTGTTGATGGGACCTAATTCATGGCTGCTTAGTCCCAAATTTTGTTGATGGGACCCAATTTATGGTTGCAAGACTAGAGTATGTCCTACCAGTACCAACCAAACCTATACAAAACAAAAAATTGTGGGATGCACAAATACCTGTGCATGCAAAAACCAAGCTGGAAGAAGGACAGGGAGGACCCTTCTGTTGGTTGTAGGAACCATCTGTGCTTCTTGATACTCTTAAGTGGGGGTTTTTCTAACTGGGATAGGACCCTGGCTAAGTCTTGGCTGGGGAAATTCTTGATGGGCCCTGGTGATTCTGCTGTGCAACCCAATCCTTTGCAAGAATGTTTTCTTAGGGGAGCCCTCACTGCACAGGCACAGATGTTCAACAGAATCCACCCAGCTCCTTGCAACACTAGAGTTTCTTTTTAAAAAATTCCTTTATGTAGCTGATAAGCTCAGCAGTTACACTGCGAGTTGTTGCTTAGCAAGAAAAAAACCCATAAGCAACAAAATGCAAAGCTGAAAGGCTGGCTTGTTAATGTCAGCTAGGAGAGAAGTCCTTTTCTGCAGGACTCAGGAAGACGGGGCAAGATGATTAGTTCAAGGCTGTGGGATACACCTCCTGCTTCAGAGAGGATAAAGGTCTCTTTGTCCTGCTGCCTGGAGTGGGACTTTCCCTAACATTACATTTGTCACCAGCTGCCCCCCTTATCACAGAAAAAGTTACAACTGGCTGAAGGCAAGAATCATAAAGCAATGCTACTGATCTAGCAGCCCGTAGAAGCTCTGCTCCAGAGATCTGCATCCTTGCAATTCGTCTTGGAAAACATGCCAGACATTCAACAACGCCCCCCTTTTTTTTACCAAGGTGCACTGATGTTCCATCTATACAATTGTGCATGTGCTCCTCTTCAGAGTGAATCTAGAGCAGTGATTTTCAACCGGTGTGCAGTGGCACACTGGTGCGCCACAGATCGTCCTGGGGATTGACATCCATTAATAGGAAAATTGAGGGATTTGAACAGTATAGTGTGCCTTGTCAATGATAAAAACAATTGATGGTGTGCCTTGGCAATTTCAGTGCCTTGTTAAATGTGCCATGAGATGAAAAAGGTTGAAAATCACCAATCTAGAGCCATGTATGTTTGTTCAAAGTCACATCTTGGTAAGGTAAGGTATCAGGACTAATTGCCCTGGTAGTCATGACCAACTGGAGAGAGTGGTGCTCATCCCCATTACAAGGCTTAAGAGCCATTGAAGGCCAAAGATGTCCCCAAAGTAATGTGGCTGGCATGACTATGGCATGACTGTTACCTTCCCACCAAGGTGAGACCTGTTTATCTACTCACATTTACATGCATTTGTACTGCTAGGTTGGCAGGAGCTGGGCAAGTGACACAAACTCATTCTGTCTTGTGGTACTAGGATCTCAAACCATCAACCTGCTGAATGTCAGGTTGACAAGCGCAGCATCTCCAACCACTGAGCCACTGCAGCCCTCATCTTGCTGCTAGCAAGACATTTGCTAGAACCTTTGCTTCAAATATTAAAGGAACAAATTCTTCAGCTGAAGCTTTATAAAAAATATACAGCTGTATTACTGTTTATGACACTGCTTGATTCTATTGTCCCTGGCTTAAATAAGCGTCAATCATATCACATTACAGAATTAATAGGCCTGCTAGAAAAAATGTAATCACCTATTACAACAATTTTTCATTTCCGTATTTACTAGAATCTAATGTGCCATCGAACCTAATGCACACCCTAAACTTGTAATCAAAACACCACATTTATTCAAATCTAATTAACCATTGAATCTAATGTGCATCCTGATTTTAGAAACTAAATTCTGCTGGAAAAGGTGAGTGTTAGATTCAAGTAAATGCAGTATTTGTCCTGCCATTTGCATTTCTTGCCACCCAACTCTTGTTCTGTTTTTCTCTATAGTAAAGATCAGGGAATGTTTGTTATAATTGATTAATTTTTCCTAGTTTTTCTTGTTCATACAGAATTTTACAACTTGACATCATTTCTGGAAGTGAGGACGTGATGACAAAAACTGTACGCATTTATGAATTCTAAATTTGAAATCGTGCATTTTGGGCTCTGGAGAAATGTTAACAACAATTTGCACTTTGGAGAATTCACATTATTGTGACAAAGGAATTATTGTGACGAAGGATGACTAGTGCAGGGGAAACAGAGAGCATGATTTACCCAAAACTTTCTAGTGAGTTTGTGGAACACACAAAAAATTGGTCACCGGACCAATTCTTATCACCTATTTTTTTTGTCCACTGTACAAGTTCTGTTAAGTGGGCCAACCAAGAGCTTATTTTAAAAATGAAAAATCATCTACCTTAGGGAAAATGTGAAGGTATGTTCTACTTTTAATTATTCAAATACATGTTACATTTTCAGTGGCGGGCTCCAGCAGGTTCGCACCTTCTCTATCTATCTACTCTATCTTGGTCCCGGTTTACTGGGCAAGAGACACTCTTTCAAGTGGGTGTTCCTCTTTCATTTAGCAGGGGGAGAGTAACTGGCCCTACGCACTCCAGCAGTGTCTGTTCTAGTGGCTTCTGCTGGTGTTCCTTTTGCATTTTAGATTGTGAGCCTTTTGGGGATAGGGACCCATTAGCTATTAATTAGTTATTATTTTTTTCATTTTCTTGTAAACCGCTTTGTGAACTTTTCAGTTGAAAAGCGGTATATAAATACTGTAGATAGATGTAGATAGATTTAGAACTGGTTTTTAACGAGAGATAGGACATATAAAGTTTAAAAATAGCCATTTAAAAGTGGCTGCCAGATGGGCATAGAACCGGTTGTTAATTTCTTTGAAACCCATCACTGATTTATATCACTTTCATCTATAATCAAACTCAAGCCAGCACAAATACATGGGATTCCCTAGAAGTTTCCTATCTAGACAATTACCAGTCCTAGACTTTTTTTAAATTCAGGAAGATGGCTACATCATCTTCCACATTATACCCTGGGACTTACTGCTAGTATATTTACCATGTGAAAGATAAAAGATCCACTCTGGTTATTGTAGTACAACTTGACAGTTCTCATGACACGATCGTAGCATGATTTTAATAGCACAATATTTTGATGCTGTTTAGAGAGTTAAGGATATGAAATGCCCCCTGGTGGACAAAATGGCAGAAGGGCTTGATTCCACCTAAAGTTTGGCTTGCTGTCTACTTCTGCTACTCAAAAACAATCATTCTCCTTCCTTACCTTACAATTACCTTAATACAGATTGGGTTCAAAAGGGTTTCTGTAAACTCAGAAATCCATTTGAAGCTTCCAGAAGGGGAGCTGCATCAGCCTGTGTCAGCAACTCAACAATCAGTCTTATGGCACAAAGGAAAATTACAAGGCAGATTTTGGAACAAGCTTCAAGAACAATATATTATACAAGATAAATACTATGACAGTTCACAACTTTTAATCCCCTCTTTTTGAAACTCACACAGTAAATGGAGAGATCAGTCACAAATCAGCTGAATTAGAGTTCATAATTAGACTTTGGACCCATCTCTGCAGCCCTTAATAAAGACAACAGTTTTTTATCACATTACAATGTGAATTAATTTGCATTGTGAGGAGGTGGTTCATTAATTGTGAACTATCAGCATGTAACACTTTTCTTGTGTACTTAAAGCTTGTTAGAAGACCAATCTTGTTTTATTTCCTCTTATATTTACTGTTTTCTTTTGTAATCTCTACAAAAAAATCCCCCTGATGATTTTGCTTCATGCATCTGATTCATATCTGGACCATGATTGCTTATACTGAAAGAAAAAATCCATTCATTTTAATGAGCCACAGAACTCTGTTTTAAACTGGCTGGTGACATGGGCCATCATGCAGAGCAATATGAGATCCCTGTAGCGTCACACTGCCTACCATATATCAGTTTTGTGAAGCAGCTACAGGCTGGTTTATGGTATGCATCAGGGGTCTGTAAACATTTTGCAGGAGGGCCAAATCATCTCTCTGACACTGTGTCAGAAAACTAATTGACACTCCAAATTTGAATAAATTTATATAAATGGACATAAAAGAATGTATTTGAGTGGATTATAAGGCTTGCCAAAAGGCCAGATGGAGGGATCTTGGCGGTGGGAGGGTGAGCATACTGAGGCTCGCTGAGGGCCGCATCTGGTCCATGGGCAGGGGTTTGGAGCATTAACTGTAAATTCTGAATGTTTTACATGAGCTCAGCTTCAGATTGCATTATTATAGATTGCATTATCACAGTGTTTTTCAATGGAAGGACTTCAACCAGGATGTTCATGCAGAATTAATACATGAGGTCACAGAATGAGATGGCACCCTCTGGCCCTTCTCCCAACCATTACCTTGTGATCTGAATTTCTGTACAGAAGCTATGTGCATACAAACTTTGCTCACACAGTTTGTATCCTTCAAAAATCCAGGGTTAAGACTGCACAGGCACACTTATGCATATACAGCTTGCATGCACCTGGGCCCAGTCTGTAAGGTCAGATCAAGGAATTTAGGCTGGAAGGAAGGCCATGTTCACACACTGTGCTGCTTGCATAGGACTGTCATCACTGAAGTCCTTGCATATAGTGGTTTGCATGTGCAGGTCCAACCTGTTATATATGGATATTTTTTATATACAGATTTAACTGAACACAAATGGCTACTGCAAATCATAGTTTTAAAAACAGTTATTTCTACTGTTGTAGAGAGGCAGTCATGCAAGCAATCATTCCATTCTTCAGTCCCAGAATCAAACCCATTCAGATATAAAGGTTGCAATCCTAAAGACACTTTCCTGGGAGTATGACTTATTGAACACAATAGGGCCTACTTTTGTGTAGACATGGTTAGGATTGTGCACTAAGGCACTAGCTTATTCCAGTAGGTGCAATGAATGAGCAAGAAACCAGAAAGTGGGTCTTTAAATCTATTTTTCCATTGTTTTGTTTATCCATTGATTTTTTTTATCCATGAAAGGTTCTGGGATGGAACCCAGATACTGGAACCTAGTGGATATTGAGGGACACCTGTAGTGGTTAAACTAGGGAGTATGGGTCCAATTTCCTACCAATTGACTTTTCTAACAATCAAACTACAGGGTAAAGTATATGTAAGTCTAACCCAGGGGTGTCCAAACTTTTTGGCAGGAGGGCCATGTCATCTCTCTGATGCTGTGCCAGGAAAAAATGATTTACGTTTCATAAATTTACATATGAGATTGTATTAGAGACATTATAAGGCTTGTCCAGGGCCCAATGTGTCTTGCTGAGGGCCACACTGAGGCATGCCAGGGCAGTATATGGCCTTAGGGCTGGGGTTTGGACACCCCTGGAATTTACAGGTAGAAGAGGATATAGTACTGTAATGAGCTTCTGTACAATTTGGGAATACAGTATAGTTGATTTGTGAAAATGGTTGTCTACTCTGGAAAGAAGTGTGAAAGCTGGATCTTGGAGTGAAAAACCATCACACTTGTAGTGTAGCAGTAACACCAATAATCATCCATAAAACAGCAATGGCTACACCATTTCTCTGTCATATGTATCTGCTAGTAGTACATTCCAGAAAGGAGTCCTTACATGGCCCTTGATAGGGGATATATCAGCTAACATTCCACTAGATGTTGGCATAAACTCAGCCTCTCTTGCTGCTTTTGTTATGATGTTGCTGCAAGCTCTTGTTTTGTGTTGCCTTAGTTAATGTGTAGTCATCGGTCTGTGATGATAGAAATTTGACCTGTTGCTTATGTGGTCAAGACAAAAATAAACCACAGTGAACTACATTGTCCCAAGATTTCATTCTGCAAAGTATTAGACATAGGCATTGAAAAGTGGTCCAACAGCCATATCACTCAGGTGGCTAGGAGACTCCAAAGGACACCAGGCTGACCACTTGCTTCTGGGTCATTATTCCTACCTTTACTTCCCTGGTACGGTACTCGGTAGCCCTCTTGATGGTTCAAAGATGCAGCTGAAGGAGAAGCGCTTTTAAGAAAAGCTAGTCAGGGTTGATCTTCGCTTCTTGCCACTGGGGTGGAAAAGTTGCTACATCTCTAAGTTGGCATCTTTCTCTACTTTCTTTTATTCAGCTACTGCCTCTTAATTCTCTTCCAGTGGCTTCTGCACAGTATCAAGGCTAGTGGGAAATGAGCTCTAAAAGTCATCCCATGTTCATGCAAGTTGTATGCTGCAACTTCTGGATATGTTAAAGTCAAAGGCTTTGAAGACCTTCTGGAGTGCCATATAATGCTTCCCTTACTGGGTAATCTTCATGCCCATATTCATCCCAGCATCTTTTGTGACTGGTAGCTCCATTAACCTACTAGGCCATTGGGAACAGCAACCCACCTATACATTGTATAGGACAGCAGCCTTTTTGCAAGGATTTCATGGGTCTGCTAGCTGATTTCCACGGCTCACCAAGGGGTCACAGCTGGCAGCTGGCAAAGCACAAGCTTAGGCTGTCCCATCAATACCTTCCAATTTCATCCTCACAACAACCCTGCGAAGTAGGTCATTCTGAGAGATAATGACTGGGCCATGCATGAGATTCATGGTCAATTGGGAATTTGTACCCAACACCTTTTAACCAACTTTGTGAACACACTTTTAAAAATCATCCACTTTCTGTGCGTGACAGGGATGCAGCACTCTGGACTGTAGAAGCTGACAGTCCTTAAGCAACATTCCCAGTTTGGGAATGACCCAGAGAAAGTGAAAAAAGTGCCGAGTGGAATCTACCAGAGGCCTTGCCAGTGGCATAGCCAGAGGGTGGCAGAGCAGTCGGTTTTGGAGGGAGGTGTGCAAGACACCGCCTCGCTTTTGAAGCCATACTAGGTGGGGGTAGCAAAATGGAGCCACCATGGAGCTACGCCACTGGCCCTTGCACTAACAGGTAGCCTACCTTAAAGACTTCATGAAAGTGCAATTCATTTCCCTTAGCAAGTGTAGCTCCTCTTGCTTGCCTGCCAAGGATGGGTGGATAGGGGGAATCAAGATGGACTTTTCAAAAATGAAAAGAACTTTTCACACACCACAGATTACTTTTTGCAAACGGTACTCCTCTTACTCCTCTTAAGACTTTAGCAACCCTGGTGTGCTCCAGATCAGGTCAAAGAGTGGCAGAAAGAGAAATCCCCCTGCACACTTCTGCTTGAAGCCATGATCCTGATACACTGTAGGAAACACTGCATGAACCCAGTAGTATGCTCCAGTGCAGGTTAATCTGCCCCAGCAACCCCAGTGGGTGGTCATGACTTGAGATCAATTAATGCAGAGTGCCAGTGTTCAGTGATTTGGGATGTGTGTGGCAAGTCATCAACAATTCTGACACACACACCCCCTTGATAAAGGGACCCCAAAGGAAAAGCTCTTACCTGTGCCAGAGACAGAAACTGCTCAAACAGGATCGCAAGAGGCTGCAAAGAGATGAAATTCAAACTGGCTGTTGTTTAATCCCCCCACCTCTTTGGAAAGAGCAGGATCAGATGGTAGGAGCAACCAATGGAGGAGGAAGTTTTCCCAAATGGTCCCCTCCCACCCCAAAGGATTTGGCCATACAAGGCAAAAGAATGCTGTGTTGTGCGGGTGGCAGCAGCCCAGCTGTGGGACTCTGCATCTGGGGCTGGAGGGAGAAGAGGGGATGCTGCCTTATATAGATGCAAGAGCCAGGAAGGCAGCAGGGAGGGCTGGTGGAGAAGCCAGCATCAGTGGCTCAGATGAGATGGAAGAAGGAGGCAGCTGAGCTTCCTTTATAAGGCTCCAAGATCCTTGGAGCCAGGGGGGGTCTCCTGGTCTGGGCATCGCTGGCATTCCTTGCAACCAGCACTGCTTGCCCTGCCTCTTGGGAATCTGCTGGTGGACTCCCATTCCTTGCGCTGCCCAAAAACTTGGTCAGCTTCAACAGGTTCTGGTCTTCATAGGACAATGGTTCTCAAAGCAGAGATCACGACTTAATTTCAAGGCGGTCACAAATGTAATCTGGCACTGAGTGGGGCACTGAGGCTGCAATCCAAACTTTCAGGCCTCCATCCTACAGTTCCCCGGCTTCTGGCGGAGTGAGGTACAGCAGTCCTGGAGAGTAGCTTTTTTATTTATTTAGTAAATTTATAACCCACCTTTCTTGGGCCATAACTGACTCAAGGCGGCTAACAATAAAACAAATTAAAAACATTCAATAAAACAATTAAAAACATACATAAGTTAAAAACAATAACCCCTAGCCTCCGCTTAGCCCAGTGGTACTCAGGCAGTTCAACCCAGGATCCCCTTTTGAACAAAAATCTGTCCAAGATCCTGTACACCTTGTCCAGTTTACCAGGATATGACATCAATATGATGCCAGAGCTCCTCCATGCCTACTCAGAAGTAAGTACCATTGTAATCAATGAGACTTACTCCCAGGAAAGCCCAATGCCAGATTCCAAGATGCCAGATACCACCCTCTCATGACCCAAGGTTGCAACCCCTCAAGGGGGTACTGACCCTCACTTTGAGTACTACTGGCTCAGCCCAAGTTTTCTCTCTCTCACTCTCTCAATTGATTTATATCTCAGCTTTCCTATGTCAAAAAGCACATGCCCAAGGTGGCTCACAAAGCTTTAATTTATCCCCTTCTGCTGTCCTCACAACAACCCTGTGAGATAGGTGAGACCATGGCTGCAATCCTAAAGACACTTTTCTGGGAGTAAGACCCACTGAACACAATGGGGCTGACTTTTGATTAGACATGGTTAGCATTGTTCTCTAGGAGTGAGGGATTGACCCAAGGTCACCCAGAAAGTTTCAAGGAGGGATTCAAACCTGGGTCTTCCAAATCTCAGTCCCACTCTCTAACCATTGCACCATCCTAACTCTAGAACAGGGGTTTCCAAACCCTGGCCCAGGGGCCAGATGCGGCCCCCAGAGATCCTCAGAGCAGCCCCCCAACTCATCTTCAATCTGGCCCGTGCCCCCCAGAGCCCCAGCCCACTCCCCTGCTGAAGCAGCTGCAGCGCTGGAGAGGCAGAAGGGGAGAGGCACAAGCCAGGCCAGAGTTTTGAAAGCAGAATGCTTCAGGGTGCAGGAGGGCAGTCTGGGGAACTGGCAGGGCTTCTGCATGAGAGGGAGGGAAAGGGAGGGCAGGCCAAGTTGGGTGCTTGCTGGAGATCCTGGGTCTTTAGACAGGCTGGAGATCCTGGGTTTTTAGACTGTGGCTTAGCTGAGAGGGTACAAGGTGGTGCAGTTGCACCAGGCTACAACCTTTAGGGGGGCTACAAGCTGAGCTTAACACTAGTGGCTAAAATTGTGAAAAATGGGCTACATATAAATGATAATACCATCATGTTATATATCGTTGGAAAGGTAATTTAATATAGAATGCAATTAAATAACCAGAAAAAGAGGACAAGATCCCCAAAAATGGTGGACATCCCACCCCAAAAATGCAGAATATGACAATATAGAAGCGAAAAACTCTCATACTGTATATTGCTTTCATGTAATTAATTTAAACTCTATGTTGCTTATTAATAAATTTAAAACTACGGTATTATATATAATTTTATTACATCTAATTTATTAATTATAAGCTACATGCTTCCAGCTCACAAGAAAAATGAGGACAATGAATTTTTTCCCATGAAATAAGGCAAAAATCCAGGACATGTCCTGGAAAAGAGGACATCTGGTCAACTTGCATGTGAGGGCAGCTGCTAAAGTGGAGAAATTGGGGTTCTGTGTGAATGGGGAGAAATCTGCTGCCTTTGCTAAGTTATGAGGAGGAGGAGGGAAGCTGGCTTGACTGTGTTTCCCCATGAGGACCTTAAGGGCCTTTCTTTTCTTTCTTGGCTCCCTGATTCTGTGTAGTTCTGCCTTCCTGGTTCTGAACAGTTCTGTCTGTGGGGCTGAAATCCTATCCACACATTTCTGGGAGAAAGTCCCATTGACTATAATGGGACTTACTTCAGAGTAGACATGCATAGGGTTGGGCTCTGAGCATGATTCAGTTGCATTCTGCCTCAGAGTCAGAAAACATGTCTCCAAGCCTTTTCTGGTTTCATCTGTATGCTTTTGTCCTTGCCTTCTCACCTTCTCACGTGTTCAGCCATGAAGTTCTGTGAGTGACTTAAGTACAGTATGGCTTAATTTATATATTTAGTTAGTTAGTTAGTCAATGTATGTAGACACAATTTTAATTGGAGTTAAACTTGTATGATTAATTGTCTAAGACCAGGACTGTAAACACACTGAGGACACAATCCTATGCATGTCTAATCAGAAGTAAGACTTATTGTGCTGAATGAGGCTTACTCCCAAGTGTGGATGGGATTGCAGCCTAATTTGGGATTAAACTCCACTGAATTTAAGGTTTGTTTGCTACTAATCAAGTATAGGATTGTGCTATAAATTGTTTTTAATTGGGTGACTGTTCTGCTCTGAGCAAAACCAACTTTTATCCAGTTCCTAACTAACAACAAAATCCTAACGATGTCTACTCAAAAGTGAGCCCCACTGTGTTCAATAGGTCTTACTCCCAGGAAAGTGTCTTCAGGATTGCAAGATTGCAGCCTGGGGACACAATCCAAAGCAACTATGGGAGCATGTAAGAGACATTACGTGCACTCGTAGTTATTGCACCACCTAGAGAAAACCTATGAGAAATTTATATTGCAATCCAGAGTAACATGTTCTTACTCTGGAGCAAGGACTCCCCGTAGTTACTCTGGATTTCACCCTAAGTCTGCAATCCTAAAGTTGTTGTCCATGGGGAAACAAGACCCATTGAATAACATGGGGCTTACTTTTGAGTAGACATCATTAGGATTGTGGTCTAAGTCAGAGGAGCATACTACAGTTGAAATAACTAGTGCGTAAACTTTGTTATTAGTACCCAGCATGGGTGACCTGAATGCCCTAATGAAAAATACTGTTATGTTAGAGGGTGTGTTATGGGTGGCTCCTGCTTAATTATCATTATGTCAGGCAGGGCTCTTTTGTTCCATTTCATAAATTTTTATTGTTTTTCCTGAACAAAGCCTTCAAACTCCTTCTGTATGCAGAGCCATCCTATGGACCAAACTTGGCTTTTAAAAAGAAGCATACTGGAAAGCTTGGCTTTGATGCTGTGCAAAAATAGTTATGAGTTCAGTCCTTCAGTATTTCACAAGAGAGGAGCCTTCAACACAGTGCAGTTTTATTCCCACTTCAAGAGAACTGGTTTAAGCAAATACTCTAAATTCCTCAGTGCTTTTTATTGTGAATGGGCTGTGGGTGGCGCAAGCAGTTAAGACGCTGTGCCTGTTAACCAGCAGGCCAGGGTTCAAGACCCGGGTCGGCCTCACAAGACAGGGTGAACTCCTATCTTTCACCCAGCTCTGCGAAGCAGCTGGATCCAATCCTATCGGCTCTGCCTTTCCATTGGACTAATTCAGTGGAGTGGAGAGGGGGGATTTGCTGCTTGGGTAACAGCCTATCCTCCATAACAATCCAACCCAGGCTTTTGTGCTTCGCATGCAGCGTATGCAGCGCCGAGCACGATACCATAGTCTTTCAAGACTGATGGAGGCCTGCTTTTTATTGTGAATGGCTGGATTTGCAATCCTAGCAGAGGCTCCCAGAGTAAGGCAGAAAAATATTGTCGAGGGAATTGATGAGGATGATACCTTTCTGCCACCTCCTGGCAAATGAGCATGTTGAAAATACCTTTGTTCTAATCTGGAAAAGGAGATCCATAAGAAAAAGACTTCCGGGCCTAGTGATTGCAGGTACAGCTCTGGATGCACATTCCCATCCATATATTGTACAGAGAACAGTTGGTGTAGCACTGTGGTTTAAGAAGGGTGGGTGACCATATGTCCTCTTTTTCCAGGACATGTCCTCATTTTTAGCCCTGTGTCCTAAGGAAAAAAATTGTTGTTCTTTATTTCCTTGTGAGCAGGCAGAATTGGATGTAACAAATTACATGTAATCGTTTCAAATTTAATAAGTCACATAATGTTTAAATTAACCACATGAAAGATATATATGTCTATCTTTGAAAGAGGATAGAATGAAAGATATACAATGGTGCCTCACATAAAAGCTTAATTCATTCTGAAGAACTACTCTTTAAGTGAAACGCTCTTTAAGTGAAGCGGATTTTTCCATAGGAAATAAAGGAAACTCAGACTATTGGTTCCACAACCCTCAAAATATTCATATAAAAATATTAACTGGATGTAAAAATGATGACAAAACACTGGAATTGAATTCAAAACATTCATTCAATGTGCATGATCCTATGAAGTCTGCTTAGGCTGCAATCCTACAGACACTTTCCTGGAGTAAGCTCCTTTAACACAATGGGGCTTACTTCTGAGTAGACATCGTTAGGAGGTGGTGATCAAAGACTCTTTCCTGGGAGTAAGCCCCTTTAACACAATGGGGCTTACTTCTGAGTAGGCATGGTTAGGAGGCTGTGATCAAAAACACTTTCCTGGGAGTAAGACCCATTTAACATAATGGGGCTTACTTCTGGGTAGTCATGGTTAGGAGGCTGCAATCAAAGACATTTTCCTGGAGTAAGCCCCTTTAACACAATGGGGCTAACTTCTGAGTAGACATGGTTAGGAGGCTGCGATCAAAGACACTTTCCTGGGAGTAAGACCCATTTAACACAATGGAGCTTACTCCTGAGTAGACATGGTTAGGAGACTGCGATCAAAGACTCTTTCCTGGAGTAAGCCCCTTTAACACAATGGGGCTTACTTATGAGTAGACATGGTTAGGAGGCTGCAATCAAAGAGTTTTGTGGGAGACTTACCTGGGCTGCTGCTGGAGGTTCAGGGTGGTGGGTGGGGGTTCTTGGGGGCAGTGAGGGGCAGCATTGCTGGTTAGCAGCCCTTTTAAAGAGCCTCCATGCAGAGTGTCAGGGCTGTATAAGTGCTCTTTAAGTGAAGCAGAACTTGTTATGTGAAGCATTCCAAGATTTCTTGGAAATGTTTGCTTGTTGTGTGAAACGCTTGTTAAGCGAGAGACCACTGTATATAAAATGACATGAAAGATTCGTATAATGCATATCTGTTTTTAGCTTTGATTTTGTCTTGTCCTACATTTCAGGGGACTTTGTGCTCTTCCTGCAGTTCTGACATGTGGGATCCTGGGACAGAGACTGAGGGTGGAGTCTTAACCCATTTCTCAGCACCATCATGACTGTGCCAGGGTGTCCATACAGAATGGAGGACAGAGTGCCTCTGCCTCTAGTCTCCCACTCGGCCTTACTTCTGAGTAGGCCTGCTCCATAAGAGGGCTAGTTTCTTGGGAGTAAGGCTTGCAGCCTTACTCCCAAGAAACTAGCCCTCTTATGGAGCAGGCCTACTCAGAAGTAAGGCCGAGTGTGTTCAATGGGCTTACTCCCAGGTAAGAAGCCTTTAGGCTTTCAGCCTTACTCCCAAGAAACTAGCCCTCTTATGGAGCAGGCCTACTCAGAAGTAAGGCCCAGTGTGTTCAGTGGGCTTACTCCCAGGTAAGAAGCCTTTAGGCTTGCAGCCTTACTCCCAAGAAACTAGCCCTCTTATGGAGCAGGCCTACTCAGAAGTAAGGCCCAGTGTGTTCAGTGGGCTTACTCCCAGGTAAGAAGCCTTTAGGCTTGCAGCCTTACTCCCAAGAAACTAGCCCTCTTATGGAGCAGGCCTACTCAGAAGTAAGGCCCAGTGTGTTCAGTGGGCTTACTCCCAGGTAAGAAACCTTTAGGCTTGCAGCCTTACTCCCAAGAAACTAGCCCTCTTATGGAGCAGGCCTACTCAGAAGTAAGGCCCAGTGTGTTCAGTGGGCTTACTCCCAGGTAAGAAGCCTTTAGGCTTGCAGCCTTACTCCCAAGAAACTAGCCCTCTTATGGAGCAGGCCTACTCAGAAGTAAGGCCCAGTGTGTTCAGTGGGCTTACTCCCAGGTAAGAAGCCTTTAGGCTTGCAGCCTTACTCCCAAGAAACTAGCCCTCTTATGGAGCAGGCCTACTCAGAAGTAAGGCCCAGTGTGTTCAGTGGGCTTACTCCCAGGTAAGAAACCTTTAGGCTTGCAGCCTTACTCCCAAGAAACTAGCCCTCTTATGGAGCAGGCCTACTCAGAAGTAAGGCCCAGTGTGTTCAGTGGGCTTACTCCCAGGTAAGAAGCCTTTAGGCTTGCAGCCTTACTCCCAAGAAACTAGCCCTCTTATGGAGCAGGCCTACTCAGAAGTAAGGCCCAGTGTGTTCAGTGGGCTTACTCCCAGGTAAGAAGCCTTTAGGCTTGCAGCCTTACTCCCAAGAAACTAGCCCTCTTATGGAGCAGGCCTACTCAGAAGTAAGGCCCAGTGTGTTCAGTGAGCTTACTCCCAGGTAAGAAGCCTTCCTGCTGCAGGGAGAGCCTCCTTGCGTTGCCTCCCCATCTGCTCCTGTTAGGTATCCTGAGTTCTTGCCGAACAAGACCAACGCCTTTCCGGGAGCTTTGGCTTCAGTGCCGCTCCGTAGTCCCCTCGGGTCACGTGACAGGCGGGGGCCGAGAGTCACGTGGTCCGACGGTGGCTTCCTGGCCGTGACCGAGGCGAGGCCTGCCGGGGGACGATGAGCGGCGGGCGGCGCAGGGAGGAGCCCACGTCGCACCCGCACTCGCAGCACCTGGTGGCCAACGGCGGCGGAGGCGGCGGCGGAGGCAGCGCCCTGCGGGGCTCGCTCTGGGGGAAAGCCCTGCGGAGCGACGCCTCCTGGGAGGACAAGGTGAGGGAAGGCTCCCCATAGGTCTACTCGCAAGTAAGGCCCAGGAGAGGCAGTGGGGCTGATTCACAGGAGTGCAGCCTCAGCCTGGTCGTGTCCGCTCTGAAGTAAGTCCCACTATACTCAATGGGGCTTACTCCCAAGTAAATGTGGATAGACTTGTAGCCTAAGGGACTTTACATGTCTACTCTGAAGTAAGCCCACTATAGTCAATGGGGTTTACTCCCAGGTAACTGAGTACAGGTCTGCAGCCTATGCATGTCTACTCTGAAGTAAGTCCCACTATGGTCAATAGGTCTTACTCCCAAGAAAGTATGGATAGACTTGTAGACTGAGACAGCAATCCTGAAGACACTTTCCTGGGAGTAAGACCCATTGAACAGAATAGGGCTTACTTTTGAGTAGACATGGTTAGGATTGTGGTTTAAGAGTCTATACATGTCTACTCTGAAGTAAGCCCACTATAGTCAATGGAGTTTACTCCCAGGTAACTGTACAGGACTGCAGCCTATGCATGTCTACTCTGAAGTAAGTCCCGCTATGGTCAATGGGGCTTACTCCCAAGTAAGTGTGGACAGGCTTACAGCTTGTGTCTATGTGAGTCTACTCAGAAGTAAATCCCATTATAGTCCATGGGCCTTACTTCCAGGTAAGTAGGAGTGCAGCCTAAGTATTAAAGTCTATGGATGTCCACTCAGAAGTCCTCTTATACTCAGTGAAGCTTCCTGCAACTGAAGTGCCTAATCCTATGCAAGTGTAAGCAATTCCCATCATAGTCAGTGGGGCTTCACCCAGGTAAGTGTGTGTAGGATTGTGGCCTGTGTAAGTACAAAGGCTGTATGCACACGTACCACATGCACTGTTTTTCAAAACACTCTCATGTGTTACATGACTCAAAAATTCTTCTTTGGGGTTACCTTTTCTTTTCCAGTGTGTAGGTGCTTACAGAGAGCCAGAGTAGTGTAGTGTTAACTACACAAGTATAAACCAGATCCAGTGAAAGCTACTACAGTAGTGGCGTAGTGCCTTGGTTTACGAGCATAGTACCTGAAGGATGCTTATAATCCAAAATGCTTGTAATCCAAAGCGAATTTCCTCATAGGAAAAAATGGAAACTCAAGATGATTGGTTCCACAACCCATTTGTATACAAATGATTACAAAACACTGCAATAAAGAATACTGAACTGCACATTTCAAAACCTTCATGGCTGGTTTGAGGGAGACGAAAGGAGGAAGAGGAGGATGACTTTCACTGTCACTAAGGAGTCACTGCTATCCATTGGCTCAATGGAATCTTTATTGTGCCACTTGAACATTCCCAGGATGGGGAGAAACATTGATAAGGCACACCTTCCACACAGATACAAACATAAAAACACCCCACACACACACCTTCCACACTGCCACACACAGATCTTCCACACACACACCTGACTATGGCTACAATCCAGAGTAACTACGGGAACACATAAGAGACATTACGTGCACTCATAGTTACTGAACAACCTAGTGAAAACCTATGGGAAATTCATGTTGCAATCCAGAGTAACTTGTTCTTACTCCAGAGCAAGGACTACCCGTAGTTACTCTGGATTGCACCCTAGGGCTGCTTCCCCCAGATCTCCCATGTGTTCCCTGCTCCAAACTTTAGAAGTCTGCTCCAAACTTTCCCAGAAGTGCTCTTTTTCCAAGACGGTGCTCTTAAACCAAGTCAAAATTTCTGAAAATTTTTTTGCTCTTAATCCAAGTCGCTCTTTCATCAATGTACCACTGTATGGTGTAATGGCATTTGGATGTCAGAATCAAAGATTCAGATCTTGCTTGATTTGAAATTCTTTGCTGGCTTTCTTAGGCTGTCAATCAGCATGACTGAGCAAACCAACTCCAAAGGCTGCTAGGTCTTTTTTAGCTCTTTGAGGGAGCAGTCAGACACAGGTATTTTAAAAAAAATTATTATTTGTATGATAAAAGCATTGAATGTACAAATTTTCTGCTCTGCATGGGATGGTATGTAGGATTTTGAAATGTAGTGTTTCAGTTCTGATTGCAGTAGTTCTCATGCTCCTCACTTTTCTTATCCTAATTTTTTTGGATTGCATAATTAAAACCTTTTGCTATTCTTGCACAATCTATTTGAGTAAAGTAGTTCAAAGGCCAGGTTCATTCCTGTTTCCACAGGAGACGTTCTGCTGGTATGTTGTATATAGATTTTGGATCCATGTGAACTTTAATCTTGTCTCTTCTGTACAGGATGAATTTCTAGATGTTATTTACTGGTTCCGGCAAATTATTGCCGTTATTTTGGGAGTGATCTGGGGCATTGTTCCACTGAAAGGATTTGTGGGCATAGCAATGTAAGTGCTGTTTTCTCTTTTTACTGTTAGAAGTGTTGATAACATTGAAGGCTAAGGGTGCAATCAAAGCATGTCTACTCAGAAGTAAGCCCCGTTGTGTTTTCTGGGACTTAGGCAGGCCTAAGCCCCAGCTTAAGTCCTTTGCTGAACTGGGGTTGTCACAAATGTGCCATAAGACATTTCTGTCGTACTCCTGGTGGATGTAGGCCAATGCACTGTCATCCACTGACCTTCCCATGCCATCACAGAAAGATAGACCAGGTCAGTTAGCCCAGCCTAAATTTCTTAGGATTGTACCCATACTCCCAGGAAAGTATGTATAGGATTTCAGCCTAAATAGCTGAGATGGCAATGTGATGGAAATAGATCTCCAATCCAAAAATACTTTTCCCATATAGTGTAAGGTAGTCCGAAAAGCAGGTCAGTGTGGATTTTGAAGGGAGTAATGGGGCTGGGTCGCTTCTCAGAGTTTATTTTTAAAATATGGTTCCTACTTGGGCCACTATCCATTATGATTGTCACACTGAAATGAACGTGACTTGGTTAATGGTATAGTGATGAGCTACAGGTGTATGTCATACTCTTTTTCTTCAGTTCAGTGAGATTTTTACAGGAAATGTTTTTGATGAATGATGGTCTTTCTTGATGTAATGTAGTGAATGTAGTTGATATGTTGACATTTGTAAATTAAAAAAGATCATATCTGTCTTTTTTCCCCTCCCAGATTCTGCCTCATAAATGCTGGAGTCCTGTACCTCTATTTTAGTAGCTTCCAGCAGATAGATGAAGAGGAGTATGGAGGAACATGGGAGTTAACAAAGGAGGGATTCATGACATCTTTCGCATTGTTCTTGGTAATTGGTGCTACATGTCATAGATTGTGGGCTTTGTGGCTTACTGAACAGCAGCCATCTTTAAACTTAGAGAAAGATAAGAAAGTAGAGTCCTGGCAACAAAATATAACTTTTATCATAAGAATGCAAGTGATTTTGAGTGGCATATATTGTTTCCTTAGCTAAGGATTTAAAAGTTACACATTGGAATCGTATCTAAAAGACTACCCTATAGATCCCAGATTAACCCACAAATCCAGAGTAACAGTGGGAGCACGTAAGAGACTTTACGTGCACCCATAGTTACTGCACCACCTAGTGAAAACCTATGGGAAATTCATATTGGAATCCAGAGTAAGTTGTTCTTACACTGGAGCAAGGAATCCCCGTAGTTACTCTGGATTTTGCCCTCATCTTGCTTTTGTCACAAAATGGCAAGCAGGTCCCTCTTATCCTCAGATCCCCATCTGCAGTATGCTGCAGATGTTGCTACTGTTGCTTACAATGTTGTTGTAAGGTTTAAACATATTAAGTGCTAAGCAAGAACTGCTTATTATAGAAAACATTATAGAAAAACCTTTATAGAAACTTTTATAGAAAACATTAGAAAAATATAGAGAAATATAAAACTACGTAGATTGAATTTTCTATATACAGGGAGGTTTTTTCCTTTGGAGCATTCAGAAAACATTTTGACTTATAGCCCTGATCAGTGCAGGACAAGAAAAGCTTTAGTACTAGATGCTACTAAGGCAGCAATCCTAACCATGTCTACTCAAAAGTAAGCCACATTGTTTTCAAATGGGCCTTACTCCCAGGAAAGTGTCTTTAGGATTGCAGCCTATGTCTGAGAGTCTACTAAGGCCCATATCCTAAAGTCAAATTAAGCCCTTCTATCCGGAGCAGTTAAGGTGACTTTCCATAAGATAACACTAGCGGGTGACATAACTATGTGGATCCCTAACTGCTCTGGATTTTGCCCTAAGAGTCTACTAAGTCTTTAATGGTAAGAGGAAGAAACCAGAGGTTTTCTGGAATTATAATGTATTTGGAGGTTTTGGCCATCTTACTCAGAGGTTCTGGAAAAACGGGTGACATTCAGAGCACAAACACAGCCCTTCCTTTCTTGGAGAGAACGCCCGTGATGAATTTGTTACTGTAGATACCATCTATCCAGAACCCATGGATAGGGTGATCAGAAATTCTAAGGCTGCAATCCTAACCACACTTTCCTGGGAGTAAGTACTATTGAACACAATGGAACTTACTTACGAGTAGACATCCTTAGGATTGTACTGTAAATGGCAAAAATTCCAGAAAGCCTTATTTTACCATTAGTGTTGAAGCTACATTGTGCATTTATCCATAGTCACTGGGTGGTGTGGGATGAAAAAGGCTCGTTCCTTTCTAGTGCCCGCTCCTGTAGTCACAATCATATACCATAAATGCTACAATCAACATACTGATTTCTAAATACTGTAGTAAATTTCTTCCTGGATTATGACTACAGTAGGCCTCTGGTTTGCTTTTAGCTTTTTGAATACTTATATGGTGGACAGTGCAGATTTGAGAATCCAAGTCAAATTCTGGTTTGTTTGGACCTTCTGTTGATATTGCATTCCTGTTCTGTACTCCTTTCCAGGTTGTCTGGATAATCTTCTACACTGCCATCCATTATGATTGACAAAGTCAGCCAAATCTCTTGTCTTAATACACCGAAGAACACTTTAAGATACAGCCTCTTGCGGACTGGGGGAGATAAAATAAGCCAGCTTTTCATACCCACGATCCAAGGAGACTGAACAGATTTCATGGCATCTGAGAAGAGAAGTTGAGTCTGTACTGATTATTTAAAAACAAAGTGTTACTTTCCCAGAACTTAAAAAAGAAGCCATTACAATATTTGCAAACAGTACAAGGCTGTTCAAATACTGAACACTTTCTATGACTATCCAGTATGGCAGCGACAAACCTCTAAGGATGAACCTCTAAGGATGAAAATTTGTGCCCATTACCTTGCCATCTCTGAATGAGGTCTGTTCAATTTGTGACTTGTCTTCCGTTTGCTAGACATACAGTTTTAAAATGCCAGCCATTGTGAGGCACTTGGCAGGAGTGGAACACTACCAACACAGTTTGATGGTTGTCCTCAGCTTGTTTTAAGAAAAATTAAAGATCTGATTTGCATTTAAATGATTGTATTAAGTATTAATGTCTTTAACTGGTTCATTGAGGCTTTCTTAAATTTTGGTGGATTATCAATGCTATACCCAGAATCTTCAGATTACATCCTAAAATTGGGATTTTTACACTTTATTGCTTGGTGCTGGGGTTTACCTGGATTTATTGGAGAACTTCTAAAAATAAGTCACCATGGTTTAGGAACACCTTAATGATTCATTTACTCAGCTATGTTCTCAGAGCCTACCTCAGAGTTCAGTGGTCTAAATGCACAAAATTCAAGATGTATTTCAGAGCTCACTTACTTTGGGGTCTTTACATGTTTTTTGAAGTTCAAACACAGTTAAAACTTTTCATTTTTAGTGAAATATAGATTAAATAAGGCAGCTAATGTACACAGGAGTAACTATTTCACAATGGGAGTTGACTGACCAACAATTATGATTTTTATGATCATCAAAGGTATTAAAGATAATAATAAAGGCATTGGTGGATGTATACTAGGCTATGTAGGATTCTTAATATATATTGTCTAAAAGCCATTGGCCTCTTTTTGAATTGACTGATTGTTTTAATTTAAGATTAATGAGCAGAGATAGAGAAGTTTGCACTAAAACTGCCTTATGGTGAGAACCTGACTTGAGTCTTAACAAATGGTGGCTGAATTCCTGCATTCTTCTTGCTCCTTTACTAAACCCTAATTTTGCACATGACTTCACAAGGTATCTGTCTAGATGCTCAACTTAAACACTATCTTGCCTTTCTTCCCTCTCCATGATCACTTCTAACAAGGAAAGGAATTCTGTCCTAGGACAGGAGAGAAGCTTTATATTGTTAGTGCTAAGGGTAGGAGTTGCTCTCACAGATTGTTGTTGCCAATTTACTGAATAGTTTCCAATTTTATCAGGTGAGTGGATTAATTTCTTAGCCTGCCTCATATCAGTTGAACCAGCCATTTTCGTCTCTTTAAGGAACTTGATCTCCACTAGGGTTTATGTTGCATTTCTCAATTTGATTTTGTTTTCTCAAAGCTTCAGTCACCCACCAGATAGAGTAAATCATTTTATACATATTCTCTAATAAACATCACATGGTAAAGAAACTGGTATGGTATTTTTTATTATAACTTGTATTCTTTTATTTCAAACATTGGTATTCATTAATATTAATATTAATTAACATTAAGCGAGGATATTATTAATTAACATATTAAGCGAGGATTAAGGGACATGTTGCCATTACTCTTCAAGGACCAAAAATGCATAAGCAATCCTGATCTTAAATCCTGAGTATAGTTCTGCATGTGGAAGAGGACTTTTCCACACTATCCTTGCCAGTGTCTGCTCCAGAGTGGTGCTAACAACATTCCACCATGTTGTTTTATGCACTGTGGAGAGAACTTTAGGAACATGGATCCCTCATGAGTAGAAGATGCCTTTCTGTAACTATATGCTTCTAAGGTTGGTGTTGATGTGCCATCTATTCATGGTTTGCAGGGAGGCTTGAGCCTAGGCTGATCTTTAAAAATAAACTGTTGAGCAAGTGGCAACATAAGGTTGCATCAGTTATTTCCTTGTCTGAATAACTTGATCCTCATTTTCAAAGGTGTCCATAGGTCCAACCTTGTTATACATGCATTTTTTATACATAGATCTGACTCAACACAAATGGCCACCATTCCAAAAACTGCTCTCGTGTTGTACAATAATTGTTGTGGAGAGGTGGTCAAGCATGCAATCATTCCATTCTTCAGCTGCGCTAGGCCAAGGAAGAGGGTCCTTTGCATTTCTAATTGCTGACTGCCTCTCTACAACAGTAAGTAAAGCTGTTTTTAAACAATTGTAAAGAGAGGTTCAATCTTGCTCCATTAGGAGCAACAGAGGAGCAAGAAACCTGGAAGTGGGTTTTTCAATATTTTTTTCCCACTGGGTTTTTTAATCCAAGGAATGTTCTAGAATGGAACCCTAGTGGGTAATGGGGACACTTGTACTGTAAAAAATAAATAAATGGATCACTGAAAATCTTTTCCTCATTAAAATCTTCTCAACACAAAGGCATGCATAACAGGCTGCTCAGATGTTGCTTTGCTGAGCATGTTGCTATGTACAGAACATGTCGCAACCCAGAAACATTTCCAGTTCATTGGGAAAGACTGTATGGCGGGACTGTACATATTAATGATAGCTTACAGTAGTCTTATTTGCTATGGTTTGCATATTCAAGGTAGCCTAAAGTTATAGAAATAATGGATAATGAGGTCATCTGAGGTTGGGCTGGCTGGGGCACACTGACAATTCTTGAAAATTGGTTATGTAACATAGGTACAAAACAAAGTCATAAGAGGCAACTAGTAGACCAACTTGAAACATCTGCAAGATCTAGTAGATTTCTAGTAGATTAAGGAGTGGAACATGACAGGCCCATTAGGTCTGGCCCAAGACTTTCTAAAGCTTCAGGAGGCATCGGAGCTGCTGCCCCTTCCTTGACTGTTTGCCAGCCTTGGCTTGTCTTGCTTAGCACTCTCCTCTTCACATTTCATCTTCCAAGCTTTCCCCCACCCCACAGGGTTGTTGTGAGGGCTGAAGGAGAGGAGGAACCATTAACACCACCCTGAGTAAGGGTGGTTTTGATAAATAAATAAAATATCCTAGAATTTCCTGGCATAGCCTGCATTTTGGGGTTCCAAATTCTCTTTTGTGGTGATGACATCTGGTCACCCTGTACCACTGGTTGTGCAACACTAGCGTACATAATTTCTCCCCTTCTTTTGTCCTCACAGCAGGTGAGGTAGGTGAGGCTAAGAGATGGTAACTATCCTAAGATCACCGAGGAAACTGGAAGGGGTATTTACCTAACGTACATAGGTAATGTATGTAGGTATGTACCTAGGCAGCAGGAGGTTGCTCATGGCCAGTCTCAATACCAAGAGTGGCAACCTGAGCTGGTCCTCTGCATGGCTTTAAGGGAGCCAGTGTCTCCCAGGACCAGTGGTGTATCTACCAGGGGTTTGTGTATTACAAACAATGATGGGTATGGATGTGTGTGTGTGTGTCGATAGATGTAGGCACTCTCAAAGTGCCAGATGCAGGGAAGGCACCTGAATGCAGGTATCTTGTCTGTTGGATCCTGAGCCACCTAGCGGGCCTAGTGTTCACTTTGTGAACTTTTTAGTTGAAAAGCAGTATATAAATACTGTACACAGATGGTAGATATATAGGAAGCTGTGCCCTTTTTGGCCTGATCCAGCAGAGGCTCTTCTCATGTTCTTATGTGCATGTCTCCATTTTTCTGTCCCCCACCCCCACATGGACTGGCTCTGAAAGGATGAGGCTCCCTCTGCCCTCTAGCTATCCCACTAACCTCTGCACAGGGTGACCATATGTCATAATTTAAAAAGAGGACAAGGACTCCCCAAAATGCAGGACACCAAGAGAAATGTAGGACATCACAAGATAAAAGGTAAAAACACTCATGCATTTTGCTTTCATGTGGTTAATTTCAACACCATGACTATGTCACACCATGACTATGTCATAAGCAAAAAAGAGGACAAGGACTCCTCAAAAAGTAGGGCACCCAAGGAAAATGAGAAAATAAAAGTAGCAATAGTAGAAGCAGTACTTTATTTATAGCCTGCCTTCTTCCTGAAGGACTCAAGGCGGCTGACAATTTCACAGATCCATTAAAAACCAACAATGTCAATTTAAAAACAACATTAAAACATCAGTATAAAAACAGAAGACAATAAAGACATCCATATTAAAAAAACTGTTTAAAAGATTACAATAAAAATGTTACAAAAAATCTTTTAAAAAAAATCAAAAAAACAATGCATGGTGCTGTCAGATGGTTAATTTAAACACTATGGCTGCAATCCTATACACCAGGGGTCAGGGAACTTTTTTACCTTTTACCCCAAAATATATTTAGATATGCCAACATTACCCCCTTGATAGTCTGATGTTACCCCCACCAAACCCTGCATCCATCTCTTCCCTGGTGTCCCTTGCTTTCCCCTATGTTGCTATGTCCCTCCTCCTGCTCCCCCGGTCCCATTCCCCAGGGCCCTGCCTGTTGCTTTCTGGTCTGTGTCGCCTCAGTTTCCCCCCGGAGCCTAGCAAGCAGCCCGCACTGGGACCCGTGCGCCTCTCAGGGGTATGTTGCCAGTGGCCAGGGCACTCCTGCGCACATTCTGGCTGGCTCCTGGGGGCTTCCCTTGGTTCCCCTTTCCTGGCACCAGTGGACATCTGCACCTGGATCCTGTCGAGAGAGGGGTAAGGAGGTGGAGCTGCCCTTGACAGATTCATATGCATGCCAGCTGTGTCTTGGCAGCGCAACCATCCATTACCTGCAGGAATTTCATTTTTACCCCATTTGGGGTAATTTACCCCCTGTTCCCTGACCACTGCTATACACACTTTCCAGAGAGTCAGGCTGAAATCCTAAAGACACTTTCCTGGGAGTAAGACCCACTGAACACAACAGGGTTTTACGTTTGTGGATTGCCCTATAGGTCTCATGGAACACAATGGGACTTACTTCTGAGTAGGCATGCTTAGGACTGCACTGTATAATATTATTATTATTATACATTATATGTTTAATTATTATTGGATTATTTAATAATTAATTTAATTATTATTAGAACTATTATATATAACGTAAGGATATTTTTAGAAGGCTGAGAGAGAGGACACGTGGGGTGGAGGAGCTGCTCCCTCCCTGCAGTCAGAGCCAGCGCTGCCCCCTCCAGCTGCTCCCCTCCCGGGTCCCTCCAGCGGCCAGGCTCCGCCACTGCCCATCCCTGCCGGTGCAGTCATTTCCGGAGCCGGGATGGCGTCCGCGGGCTCGGCTGCGGCCGGTGCGGGTCCCGGGGAGAAGGAGGCGAGCCAGGAGAGCAGCCTGGGCGCCTACTCGCCGGTGGACTACATGAGCATCACCAGCTTCCCCCGCCTGCCCGAGGAGGAGCCCGCAGGAGGCGCCCCCGACAGCTGCCTGCGCTCCCGGAGGGAGGAGGACGAGGCTTTCCTGGCCGGGGAGCAGGACGCCGGTGAGGATGCTGGACCAGGGACCAGCGCAGCATCTCCGCATCTCATCTGCATCCCAAACCCCAACGTTCCATCCCTGCTGCTGCTGCTGCTGCTGGACCACTCCGGCTGGCTGGACCACTCTGGGCAGGCGGGCGGGGCTCCTCCTGCGCTGCAGCCGCCCTGCCTGCCTGCCTAGGAGGCTCCTGCCTGCAGCCCCTTCCAGTGGCGTAGCCGGGGGGAGCAGTCAGGCCTGGAGGGAGGGAGCCTGCCTCACCCAGGACTCCAGTGGCAGCAAAAATCACACCCCTCCTTTCTTTGGCCTGGGAAAAAACCAAATCTTCATTGTCCTCTGTCAGCAAACAGCTTCTCATTCATAAATTATACAGGCTGTGCATGCAAAAGCCATATTCTTTTATAGATATAGATATAGATATAGATAGATACACACACACACACACACACACACACACTTATATTATTCCATTTACTCGAATCTAACGCTCACCCTTTTCCAGCTGAATTCAGTCTCCGAAATCAGGGTGTGCATTATATTTAGATTTGAGTAAATACGGTATTTTGAGTATAAGTATAGGATGAGCATTAGATCCAAAGGTGCATTAGATTTGAGTAAATATGGTATATTATTATATTCTATTTAGATTTGAGTAAATACGGTATTTTGAGTATAAGTATAGGATGAGCATTAGATCCAATGGTGCATTAGATTTGTGTAAATATGGTATGTTATTATATTCTATTTAGATCTGAGTAAATACGGTATTTTGAGTATAAGTATAGGATGAGCATTAGATCCAAAGGTGCATTAGATTTGAGTAAATGTGGTATATTATTATATTCTATTTAGATTTGAGTAAATACGGTATTTTGAGTATAAGTATAGGATGAGCATTAGATCCAAAGGTGCATTAGATTTTAGTAAATATGGTATGTTATTATATTCTATTTAGATTTGAGTAAATACGGTATTTTGAGTATAAGCAGTAAATGGTGCATTAGATTTGAGTAAATGAGGAATATTGTTATAATATAAATAATTAATATTATAATTATATTATATTGTTATATTATTAGGTATCTTATAAAAACAGTATCACTATAATAATATGCCATATTATACTGTATAATATACAGCATTAGATTTGAGTAAATATGGTATATTATTATAATATTAATAATAATATTATTATATTATATTATTAGTTATCTTATAAAAACAGTATCACTAAATTAATATAATGTATTATTATACCGTATACCACATTAAATTTGAGTAAATATTGTATATTATTAATAATTAATATTCTTATATTATTACTGTATACTACTAGGTTTATAAAAACAGTATCACTATAATAATATAATGTATTATTATAAAGTATAATATACCACATTTAATTTGATTAAATATGGTATATTATATTACTAATTAATATTAATATATTATATTATTAGGTATCTTATAAAAATAGCATCACTATAATAATACACTGTATTTTCTCAAATCTAATGGACCATCGAATCCAGTGATGGGAACCAGTTCTCTGCCCATTGGCAGCCACTTTTAAACGGCTATTTTTAAACTTTATATGTCCTACTTCTCTTTAACAACCGGTTCTATAGAGTAGGTGCGAACCTGCTGGAGCCCACCACTGAAATTCGAATCTAATGCATGTCCTATACTTATAATCAAAATACTGTATTTACTTGAATCCAAATGCACCATTGAATCTAATGTGCACCCTTAGTTTGGAGACTGAATTCAGCTGAAAAAGGTGAGCATTAGATTCAAGTAAATACCATACTTTATTTATATCCTGCCTCACCCCCCCCCCCCCCCCCCGGAATTGAGGTGGCTAAAGGATGACATACAAATTACAGTAAGATGTCATACAAATTGTAATCAAGTACAGAGCACAACCCTAACCATGTCTACTCAGAAGTTGGACCTTTTGTGTTCAATGGGGCTTAATCCCAGGAAAGTGTCTTTAGGGTTTTAAGTGCTCAAATTACGGGCCTTCAGCTTTTACACATTCTTAATTAAACATTTCCAGCCTTCAGCATTTACATATTCTTGACTCGTATAACTGTATACCTACTTTTGCACCTCCCCCTGTATATAATTATTTGTAATAGTTTTAAATTTAATAAGAAGTGATATACAATCTTAAGCATGGCTTCTCATCTAAGAAAAATGTAGGACATGACAAAACAAAAGGTAAAAACACTCGTATATATCACTTGTATATTCTCTTGAAACACTATGGTGTTTAAATTAACCCCAAGAAAACAATATATATGAGTGTCTCTAGCTTTTATTTTGCTATGTTCTACATTTTTTGTGTGTGTCATACATTTGGGGAGGCCTTGTCTTCTTTTGTGGTTATTACATATGGTCACCCTGAGTGTACCACTCCATTTTGCTACCCCCTCCTGGAATGGCTTTGAAGAGGTGAGCCACCCTCAAAGACTGACTGCTCCACCCCCTCTAGTTATGCTGTTACCTAAATCTCCCCCACCTTCCATCCTCAACCCCACTTCCAGTAACACCATTGCCTCTCCACAAGACAGCCCACCTCCACCATCATCCTTCCCACTCACCCACCCAAGCATGATCATGTCACCTTTTCCCAGGACATGTCCTGGATTTTAGTCTTCTGTCCTGGGAAAAAAAGTCCAGTGTCCTCCTTTTCTTTGTATGTGGGCAGCATGTAGCCTTTTTGTCTTGTACTTAATAAATTAAATACAATAAATTAAATGTATTAGTTTCAAATTTAATAAGTAACATAGTGTTTAAATTAAGCACACGAGAGCAATATCTATGAGTGTTTTATCTTTTATTTTGACATGCCGTACATTTTTCTTGGATGTTCTACATTTGCGGAGGCGTTGTCCTCTTTTTGGTTATGTCATGTGGTCAACCTGCCATGTGTCCTCTTTCTCTAGGACATTTTAAATTTTATAGAATAAATTATATCGCAGGATCCTCTTTATATGCCTTGTGTCCTGGGAAAAAATTTTCATCACCCTACTTTTCTGTGTGAGCAGGAGGCAGCATGCTGCCTTCTTGGAATTCAAAAATATAGTTTTAGTAATAGTTTTAAATTTAATAAGTTATATGGTGACTTAAATTTATCATCTGAAAGAAATATACATTTCTTTTTAGGTTTTGTTTTGTCATGTTCTATATTTTACTTTGGTGTCCTACATTTGGGGGGGGCTTTCTCCTCTTTTTTGGTTATGACATGGTGACCTTGTTCCAGCATTCTTCTCCATAAGACAGCCCACCTCCTGTTTCTCCCTCTCCCTCTGGGTTGCACGTCCCCCCATGACCATATGTCCTCTTTTCCCAGGACATTATCTTTATTATCCTCTTTATTAGCCGTATGTCATGTAAAAAATATCTTTATCACTCTCCTTTTCCTTGTGAGCACATAGCATGTAGCCTTCTTGGAATTAATAAATGTAATAAATTGTATGTAATAGCTTTAAATTCAACAATTAATAGTACTTATTATTTCCTCTAATATTAATAATATTCCCAACTTAGTATTTCCAACTCTATAATTCTATAAATCAGTGCATAAATCAGTGGTTCACAAGGTGGGTTTCCCTCTGTGGGGTCATACTTCATTTCAGGGGAGTTGTACAAAATTGGGGATTGAGAAAATATGATACTGGTTGCCACTGTCTGGAATAGGGTATTCAAGCTGCTTTCCTGGGAGTAAGGGTGCAATCCAGAGTAACTACGGGGAGTCCTTGCTCCAGTGTAAGAACAATTTGCTCTGGATTGCAATATCTATCTTTATACAGTATTTATATTCCACTTTTCAACTGAAAATGGGCTGTGGGTGGTGCAAGCAGTTAAGACGCTGTGCCTGTTAATCAGCAGGCCAGGGTTCAAGACCCAGGTCGGCCCCACAAGACAGGGTGAGCTCCTATCCTTAGCCCAGCTCTGTGACGCCAGCTGGATCCAATCGTATTGGCTCTGCCTTTCCATTGGACGAATTCAGTGGCGTGGAGAGGGGGTGATTTGCTGCTTGGGTAACAGCCTATCCTCCATAACAATCCAACCCAGGCTTTTGTGCTTCGCATGCAGCGTATGCAGCGCAGAGCACGATACCATAGTCTTTCAAGACTGACGGAGGCTTGCTTTTTCAACTGAAAGTTTCACAAAGCGGTTTACAAGAAAATGAAAAAATTAATAGCTAATGGGTCCCTGTCCCCAAAAGGACTCACAATCTAAAATGCAAAAAGAACACCAGCAGAAGCCACTAGAACAGACATAGCTGGAGTGTGTAGGAAATTATGAATTTCCCATAAGTTTTCACCAGGTGGTGCAATAATTACAGGTGCACGTAATGTCTCTTACATGCTCCCACAGTTACTCTGGATTGTAGGGTAAGTCCTATTGACCCTATTACAGTTACTTACAAGTAGACATTGAGCAGCTCTGGCATCACTGTGGTGGCAGTTCCTGTTCTGGTTGTGACATCACTTCCGAGGGGGTGTCCCCATTAGATTGTTATTCTCAGAGAGGTCCTGGACCGAAATTCTCAAGAACTATTGATTTAAGTTAACCACCTGAAAACAATATATATATGAGTGTTATTAGCTTTTATTTGGATATGTCCTACATTTTTTTGGGTGCCCTACATTTTGTAAGGGCCTTGTCTTCTATTTACAGTTATGACATATGGTCACCTTGCCCCCTCTCTCATCTGCAGCCATCCTCTCCTGCTTGGTCCTCTCTCCCCCATATTATCAAGCATCCCATTGCTCCTGCCTCCCCCCCCACCACCACCACATCCTTTCTCTGTACATTCCTGGCTGGCTCTCATCATTCTTCATCTGGGAGCCCCATCCTATGCATATCTACTCAGAAGTAAATCCCATTATAGTCCATGGGCCAGGTAAGTGTGGATAGGTCCGCATTCTTTCATTCTTCCACTTTGTCAGCTTCTTCTCTTTTTCAATTTTTATAAGGTTTTTATTAATTTCAGATACAGGTAAAGGATAAATGGCTCACATATAGGGAGGGGATACGTAAAGACACAGATATTAGGACCACTGTTGTACATCTCTTATTCAATTCTTTTTGTTCAAAACATTTTCACAAAAATCAAACCACATATTTTTCATTTAAGCACATCATATTATCTATATATTGTAACTCTTCTCCTAACCTAACACATTAACGGTACTATCAGTCTTCAAAAGTCTATATCATGTTAAAAATCAAAACAATATGTCTCTTTGGTACTATATTCCATCCCCACACTTCATCCTAGACGGGGTTAAGTATTTCATATCTTTTAACTTATATTTTTTGTCAATATGAGTAGACTTCCATATGAATAAACCTTTAAACTTTAATTGACTTCCTCATATATATAAATTTGCTATATTTTCTTTCTAGAAACAATGTGCAGTGATGCCTCATGTAAAGTATGTTTCATTTAAGAAACAAAAATTTCTCCAGGATTCTGCTTCACATAACAAACTGTGCTTCATGTAACAAACACACTCGTTGGCAGTTGGGGCAGACGCGCTTGACAGCAGCCCTTTTAAAAGGCGTCAGGGCTGCCTAGCGTGCCTGTCCATAGCGAAAGCAACACTTCCGCGCTGTTCCTCCTGTGGCCGGGTGTCCGCTGAGCAGAGGAAGAGAACAGCAGTGGAGAAGAGGAAAGCAGCTCAGGGCTAGCCAGAAGGGAGCAGGGGAGAGAGAGAGGCTCAGGATGGAGAGAAGGAGAAAGTGAGGAGACTCTTTGAAGGTGTCTTGGATTGCAGAAGAAAGAGTCTTTGATGGCAGCCTCCTATCCATGTCTATTCAGAAGTAAGACCCATTGTGTTCAATGTGTCTTACTCCCAGGAAAGTGTCTTTGATTGCAGCCTCCTAACCATGTCTACCCAGATGTAAGCCCCATTGTGTTCAATGGGGCTTACTCCCAGGAAAGTGTCTTTAGGATTCCTGCCTAAGTAGACTTCATAGGATCATGCACACTGAATGCATGTTTTGAATTCAATTCCAGTGTTTTGTCATCATTTTCATAAACAGTTAATATTTTTCTATGAATATTTTTGGGTTTGTGGAACCAATCATCTTGAGTTTCCATTATTTCCTATGGGAAAATCTGCTTCACGTAAAGAACGTTTCACATAACAAACATGCCTCTGGAATGAATTAAATTTGTTACGCACGGCACCACTGTAATTGTTTATCCGCTTTCTCAAATCATCTTATAAATTTACTATAAATCTGCTTTTCCTTCCGTTTAATTGTTTATTTCTTTAGTTGTTGTTGTTTTCTTTTTTCTTCTTTCTTCCCTCCTCCTTTGTCTTCTTCTACTGTTCTTCACAATTATGTGGCAGCCTGTAATATTCTCTCATTCCTTCTTCTAATACTTTACAGAAAGTATTCTTTATTCTCTATTCTGTAAAATCAGATTCTCGTTTTTCTTTTCTGGGTTTTCTTTTGCAGGCCTCAAATTCTTGATTCTCACTGACAAATTTTCCTTTGTAGAAACCGTAGATTCCGTTCTCTCTACCAAATTTCCTTTTGCACCACTTGGGCTATTTACAGATCTGTGGGCACAACCCAGAAGTGCACTTGGACTGCCCTATTGATCACTGGGCTGACCCAACCGCAAGATGGGCCACTCTAGTTATTCTGGAAAAGGCTTGAGGCAGCATAAGGCAACATAGGCTGCCTCAAGACAAGTGGACCTGGGCTGCCTAACTGGGTCAGCCTAGGCATTTCAGGAAAGGCATGCTGAGGCATGTTTAGCATTGCCTAGGGCTGAGCAGTTATTCTGTATCCAGAGCCTGTTTCCAGGGCAGAAATGCCCTCTTCCAGCTCCTCAGAGATATACCACTTCAGGAGCAGGTATAGTAATGAGTAGACCCATAGGGGTCCATGATAAGGCAGAGTAAGAATGGCAGTGTTGACCAAAAATCTGAGTTCTTGGCCAGCCTAGCAGTAACCCCTGGCTCTCAACTTCAAGATACGGCAGCCCACTAACCTCTGGATACAGCAGGCCACTCCAACAAGCCCCTTGCATCTGTCCTCCACAAGAGGTATTGCTGTACTGGAATCTCATGCTGCAGTTGTTACTGGTTGTCAGGGACTCTTTATAGTGCAGGCAACACAGCTGTTCCTTGTTCAGTGTGATCTGAGGAGGGTCTCCTCGAGAGCAAGCCCTTGCCAGGTGCCACTGACATGGTGCCTCCTTAGCATGCTCTGGAGCAGTTAGGGCAGCCCAGGCTTCCTGACTCTCTGGATGCAGCATAACTTTCTGTTATGGATTCCAAATAGTTGGGGCAACCCAGCTAGAGTTAACTGCCCTAACTCTGGATTGAGCCCTGTGTCTTTTTCCTGTTGATTCTATTTGCTGGATATCCTTTGTTTATTTTTATGATCTTAATCATCTTTTTCATTTAATCTGTTACTTCCTCCATTTGTTGCCCTTCTTTTTTCCATGGTTACCACTTCTTGTTTCATATCCTTAATACTACTTTTAAAATCACTTGCCAATTCAGTTAATAACTCCGCAATATTCAGTTCATTCCCTGACTATTTTCATTTTGTAGACACGGGGTATTTTGCAGGGATTTCTTGCCTGATGACCTCTCTTGCCTTTCTCTTCTCTGTTTCATGTTTCTATTTAATGTTATGGCCTTCTCCGCCATGACCTTGTAGCTTAAATCCATTACTCCTCATCTGAGGCTGCTATCCTAACCTAATACCAAATTCCCTAATTTCAGGATTCTACCCATTATTTCAATGCATGAGAACATATATGCCATATGCCAATGCAGTATGACATAGGTAATAGCCAAGACTTAAGCATGATTTCAGGGCTACCAGTGAAGCTGACGGCCGTGAATTCAAAAACCAACAAAGATATAGTTTATCACCCAAAGAGTAAGTGGAGTTCATTACACAAAGAGTAAGTGGAGTTCATCACCATAAGCTTGGGTTGCAGTGGAAGACAATGATATTGGAAAATCAGAGCTAAACAAAGTTTCCATGTGCTGAGAGATTATACCTCTGAATCCTAATTGCGAAATGACAGTTACTGTAACGCTCACCTTCTTCAGCCAAATTTAGGGCACAATCCAGAGTAACTACGGGGAGTCCTTGCTCCGGTGTAAGAACAATTTGCTCTGGATTGCAATATGAATTTCCCATAGGTTTTCACTAGGTGGTGCAGTAACTACGGGTACACGTAATTTCTCTTACGTGCTCCCGTAGTTACTCTGGATTGTAGGGCATGTCTCCAAAATCAAAGTGCACATTAGATTTTATGATTAATTAGATTCAAGTAAATGTGGTACAGTATTTTGATTATAAGTATAGGGTACTCATTAGATTCGGGTAAATATGGGTATATTCCTTTTGTTGGACCAGCAGGGGAACATCTGGCTTGCTGGTGCTGGAAGCAGGACTAGGTAGACCTTCATGTAACTTAATAGTCATCATAGCCCTTGCATCCACCCTCCATAATTTTTAAAAACTGCATTTACACCTCATATTTTTTCTGCTTATTCTTGTTATTTCTGTAACCAGTTTTATGTATGCCTTGACAGGTGTCAATTCATTATATCTTCTTTCAAAGTATTTCCTAACGTGGTGTTTGAAAAAAATCTCTGGAAAATTCACAACTAATTCAAAACTATGCAAAAGGCAACTTACGCTGATGTCAACCTATAAAACAATGCTATCTGATAAATCTTGAATGAACCTAGCTTATGATACAATCCTGTAAAAGTTCGCATGGAGGTAAGTTCCACTGAATTTAGTTAGGCTAACTCTGGATAGGATTGGAAACTTATGGCACAGTCTTGAGCTCCCTTAGCACCAATGCTGAGCCTTAGCACCGGCACTCATTGCCAAAAACATGCTGTAAAGCTCACTTATGCATCTTGTGAGTAGGGAGTGCTGGTGCTGGTCCTGCACCAGTCAGGCACTGGGACCAGCACCAGCAGAAGGAGGATGTGATACTGCCAGGAGTAAGTGGTGCAAGCCTTGATCAGAATTCCAGCATGTCAGCAGTTCAAGGCCTGAGTACTACAAGACAGAGTGACTCCCATCCCTTATCCAGCTCCTGCCAACCTAGCAGTTTGAAAGCATGGAAATACAGGTAAATAAATAAGTACCACCTTAGTGGGAAAATAACAGCATTCCATACACCTTTGTGTATAATCATGCTAGCCACATGACCGTGGAAGAGTCTTTGGACAATGCTGGCTCTTCGGCCTAGTATGCCCAGATGAGGCATACTACAGTTGGCATACATGTACTAGAAGGGCAACCTGCAAGACACTATTGAATTCAATAGATAAATAAAATATTTCTAGATTTTTTTTAAAATGTGGTAAACCTAGGTGAATCCCAACAGAATGTCATTTTTAAAAAGTTTGTATTAACAAGTTTGGGAATCATTGTTCTTGCCTCAGGGTGCAATCCTAACCAATTTTCCAGCGAAGGACAGACAATACAACTCCAAGGTAAGGGAGCAAGCATTGCTTTACCTTGAAGAGACTTCTGTGATTGCCCCCCCCCCCCCCAAATGGAACATGCAACATATTCCCCACTGGCACAGCTATTCCAGTGCTGGAAAGTTGGTTAGGATTGTGCCCTCAATTTTAAAAAAATAATTGTTAAAAATTATGCACACGGTTTGTATACACAAACACACAAAAATACACATTTCTTCTACCACCCCACATCTCTGAAATTTGTGAAAGGAAAAAATCTTTCATTTTGGTATCTTCTTGCCCAGATGTCATTACATTATCCATTTTTCTTTTGTCGGCTTAATGAAAGCTGAAAAATCCCCTCTTTAAGGTGTTTACCTCTTTAAAGTTTGTTTGCCCATCAACTTTTAATACTATACAGTGTTTGGATCTTATACTTTTTTCTTTTCCAGTCTCTTTTGTCTAATATAGCACTTTTCCATATTGAATTTTCCCATCCCTTACAATCAGTGCAGCTGATAGCTGAAAATAAATGTGGAATATTTCTATCTTATCTGTAGAGATATATAACCTTTCACATTTTACAGTATAACAATATATTTCACATTTTTACAATATAACCCTTCACATTTTAATGCATTAATGTTTATAGTACCTTCCATTTTTATAGTGCATTCTGATTATTTAAAACACTTAATGCTTATTAGTAGCAGAGTAGCTTGATGGCAGAGATGGACTGTGAAATTACAGGTGCGCATCACTTAACAATGGGGATCTCTAACCTGCCCCCTTCCACTCTTCAGAATTATGCCAGTGAAATAGCCAGCATGGGTCCAAGGAAACACATAGGCTGCAATCTTAAAGACACTTCCCCACTGAACACAATGGGGCTTACTTTTGAGTAGACAGGGTTAGGATTGTGCTCATAGCTGACCAAAGGACCTACCAAAAGGTAGGTTTTACCTCTCATCATCAGGCCTGACCAAAGTATTTTACTTACCTATCTTTAGCCTTCTGGTCACCACCCCAGTCTAGCATTCAGCATGCTCTCTGTTGGCATGACTCACAGGATTGGGTTGTGCTTCTGATATGTACTGGACTGTATGCATGTACAGTGGTGCCTCACGTAACAAATTTAATTAGTTCTGGAGGCATGTTTGTTACGTGAAACGTTCTTTACGTGAAGTGGATTTTCCCATGGGAAATAATGGAAACTCAGACTTTTGGTTCCATAATCCAAAAAATATTTATATAAAAATATTAACTGGATGTAAAAATGATGACAAAAGACTGGAATTCAAAACATGCATTCAGTGTGCATGATCCTATGAAGTCTACTTAGGCTGCAATCCTAAAGACACTTTCCTGGGAGTAAGACCCATTGAACACAATGGGGCTTACTTCTGAATAGACATGGATAGGAGGCTGCCATCAAAGACACATTCTTCTGTAATCCAAGACACTTTCCAAGTGTCTCCCCACTTTCTCCTTCTCTTCATCCCGAGCCTCTCTCTCCCCTGCTCCCTTCTGGCTAGCCCTGAGCTGCTTCCCTCTTCTCTACTGCTCTTCTCTCCCTTTGCTCAGCGGACACCCGGCCACAGGAGGAACAGCGCAGAAGTATTGCTTTCACTATGGGCAGCACGCTAGGCAGCCCTGATGTTTTTTCAAAGGGCTGTTGGCCAACGCATCTGCCCCAACTGCCAACGAGTGTGTTTGTTACGTGAAGCAGAATCCTAGATAAATTTTTGTTTATTACATGGAACATACTTTACGTTTGTTACATATTTTTGTACATACATACTTTTGTTTGTTACTTGGAACATACTTTACGTGAGGCACTTGTTACGTGAGGTGCCACTGTACTGTACAGAATTGTAAACCGGATTACAGATCAGGACTTCCCTAGTTTGAAGTTTCTACCATCAACTAGCTGGATCACCTTCGGCAAGTCACCTTCTCATTGCATTTGTTCCTCACTCTTGTAATATGAAGATAATATTTTATAGGATTACATCAAGATAATACTTCTGAAATGCTTTGCATCCTACAAAAGTGCAATATTAACTACTACTGTATGCATTCTTCTAATTTACAGTGTACCTTAAGTCAGTAATCATAGGAATTAATAGGTAATTTTTTAAACTGCTTCTAAATATTAACTTCCCTGGCAACTGTAACCACAAAAGAGGAATGCACTTGATATAATGATCATGCTTGGATGGGTGGGTAGGTGGTTGAGCTATGACTGGCTTTTTGCAATGTTACTGTTACTTCCCCCTATTGATCCTAGTGGTGATTGTGCCACTATTATTGTACTAGTTTCACCTGTGCCAATTAGGGCCTGATCCTGGCACATCGGCTAACTGCTAGTGCAGGAATGAGCTAGCGCTGGGTGGAGGACAGGCAAATGTTGCCTAATGTTTCATGTGAGTGCTGGGCAGTGGAGGAATGGTTTTGCATTCCAGGGGGCATGGGAAGGTGGGGGTTGAATTCCATGAATGGGGGGATTGGGGAAGGAGAGGGGATGGGACTGGTGGAGATTCAGAGCCCTGTTATTGGCTCATGGCCCAACCCAAAGCTTCTTGATTCTGCACTGGCTAAATAACCAACTCTGCTTCAAGAAGCCCATTGCAGAGCTGTTTACCTTACCAGACTACAGTTCCCTTCTCCTGAGGAGCTGCTGCCCCTACTGTCTGCTGTACTCAGGATGCCGTGGAAGCTATTTTGGTACTGTAGCAACCCTGTGTGCTGGACAGCTCAGGATCGGGCTGTTAAGTACTTATGGCAAGTCTTTCTTGCAGTGTTGAGTATGTGTGAAAAATAGAAATGTTTTTTGGGGCATGTCTGTTTTTTTAAATTGATAGTGGATATACAATTCTGCTCCAACCTTCCTTAACACTTAACTGATTAGGTCATCAAAGGGTGAAATCACCCATTTTCCTCCATCAATATTTGATTTGGAAAACAAGATGTTTGTAGGCTAAGCATGAGTCTAGGCTTCTAGAACAAGAAGTGCAATTTGACTTCATTTTTTTCAAAAGAAAAAGCAAAAGGTCCGTCTGAACATCAGATGTCATTCTTATATCTTTGGTAAGCAGAAACAGTCTTTACGACTGGCAGGACAATCCTATTTGTGTCAACTCCATTGTAAGAGTTGTTGAGATCACTGGAACTTACTCCCAGGTAAGTGTGACAGGATTGCAGTCTGACTGAGTTTCAATTATGTTTTAATGGTGTGTGTCTGAGAAAAGTTTTGAAAGAAACAAGGAAGCTAATTAGTATACTCTATTTGTGGGATAATTCCTTGCTTCCCTCAAACCTGAAAAGCACTGGAAAAATATAATTGCTGTCATGACACAAAGTTAGAGATCCCAGACAGAAGGAGATTGCAGACAGGATTAGAGGAAGATCCCAGTTAGAGATCCCAGACAGGATTGCAGGAAGCCCTTAAATTCATGAGGTCCCTAAAAGTAAAACAGTAGCAGAACATAAATGGTCTGGGAGATCTGGGAGATATGGGGACTTGCTCCCTCCTGGGTACGGTGAGATCAGACTGGTAAAAAAAATACTTGTATTAAAAGGTTATAAAGGTATCAAAAGAGGTAAGAATAAAAAATATGTCTGATATCCCAGTGAAGTGTTAGGAGAAAAGGGTGATGGTAACAAAAATGTGCACGGATGTTAAAATGCAAGAAACAAAATTTAAAACTGCAATGATTTCCCTAGTACTCCACTTACCCTACATACACTGTTTTGGTTTCTCTGGTATGTCCACCCCTTAGTTGGTAGACTATGGCAGCAATCCTAAAGACACTTTCCTGGGAGTAAACCCACTGAGCATAAAGGGGCTTACTTTTGATTAGATATGGTAAGGATTGTGCTGCATATGTCATAATTGCAAAAGGATAGAAAAACACAGAACATTAAGAAAAATGTAGGACAAAACACTAAATATTTTTTTTCAAGTGGACAATTTAAACACTATATTACTCATTGTATAATTTAAAACTATTGCATATAATTTAATATATATAGAGTATTAATTACAAGAAGCTACATGCTGCCTGCTCACAAGGAAAAGGAAGACAAATAAGAAGCTAAAAAAGAGAATATGTCCTGGAAAAACAGAATCTACCTACCTAACTACCTACAGTATTTATATACTGCTTTTCATGGTCATCCTGCTTTAGCACAGTGGGCGTGCAAGCTTCTGTAGAATATCAGGTATTCCCAATGCCAGACCTGAGAAAATACTGAGGGGAGAGGGTTCATAACCCAGCCCAGTGGTGGGCTGACACCGGTTCGGACCGGATCAGGTGATCCGGTAGTTACTGGGAGGCTGCCGGTCATGGTCCGGTTGTTACAGGGGGGGCGATCCGGTTCGCCCCCCTTTCTGGGGTTTTTTTTTTTTTTTGCAGTTCTGGAGGGTTGGAGGGTGACCTGGGGGCAGTTGTGGGCAGGGGGGGTGCTTACGTACAGTTCCGGGGGGTGGGAGGGGGTCGCTGGAGGTTCCCTCTCCGCATTAGCGCCAGCCGCGGCTGACCGCTACTAAAGAATGTTTAAAAATTCAGTGCACATGCGCGCGCAGCTAATTAGGCAGCGGGGACAGTTCCTAGAGAGGACCTGCGTAGGCGGGTCCTCAGTTGAACTCTTCCGGACTTTTACTTGCCGGAAGAGTTCAATTGAGGTCCCGCCTACGCAGGTCCTCTCTAGGAACTCTCCCCGCTGCCTAATTAGCTGCGCGCGCATGCGGACTGAATTTTTAAACATTTTTAGTAGCGTTCAGCCGCGGCTGGCGCTAATGCAGAGAGGGAACCTCCAGCGACCCCCCGCCCCCCGGAACTGTACATAAGCACGCCCCCCTGCCCACAAGTTACCCTCCAACCCCCACAATGCAGAGCCCAATCCTGACTACTCAGAAGTAAGTCCCATGACAGGCAATGGGACTTACTCCCAGGAAAGTGGCTGGCTCTGCAGCCTGGATCCCAATCTGACTACCTAGAAGTAAGCCTCATGCCAGTTAATGGGGTTTACTCCCAGGACAGTGTGGAAAGGACAGCAGCCTCAGAGCAACATCCTATGCAGGTCTACTCAGATGTAAGCCACATGCTTAATTTTCAAATTTTTTTAATTTGTTTTAATTTTTAAAAAATTTTTTAATTAAAAAAAATCTTGCTGGCCCCGCCCCTGACCTCAGCCCCACCCCCTGACCTGACCTGGCCCCGCCCACTTCAGGAGAACCGGTTGTTAGGGCCAGGCCTGCCCATCACTGACCCCACTGTTTATTCTTGTGGGAATTGACCAGATGTGATCTGTGGGTACTGGTGTGGGGAGGTCAGCTCCTGAATTTCTTGCTCCTGAAAATCTGGTTGGCTTCACAGTCCAGTGAGATGGCTGAAAACTGGATTCATTTTGGGACCTTTGAGAGCTTGATTCTCTCTTTGCTCACTGCCATCTTCTTGTTCCCCACCCATTCCTTTCCAAACAGTCGGGCTCCTTTCATTGACAAGACTTTCAGCAGACGAAACTGAGCTTTTTTATTTTCTTCTCCTACCTGGGCTGGTCCCTGGAAATCCCCCCCCCCAGAACTGGGCCCTTGGGCCAAAAAAAGTTGAGGACCACTGCTCTAATGCAAGTACTAGTTGACCACTGAGGTGGCCCACGTCAGTGGTCCCCTAGTACTTATATTAGAGGACCTGCACTGAGATAGTTGCTGCTCCAGTTTCTATCCAAACAAAACATTGGCATTGCTTCTTTGGGTACTTTTCCTACCCTACATTCTTTTACTGTTCCTGATTCTAGACCTGGGATCCATGGGTGGACAAGAACCTACAGAAGCAGCAGTTGCTTGCCATGTCCAGACCTGAACAAATGTGCAAAGAGAAGATGTTACTCCATTTTTTCTAAACAAATAAAACCTGTGAGATTGAGCTTTCAGCAGGAGATTCCCTGAATCCCTGACTTTCCTGCTCCTTGACATCTGATGGGCTTCATAGTCTAATGAGGTGGCATAAAGCTGGTCAGTTGGGGAAAAAAGATTAGAGCAACAATATCAAGGAATGCTACTGACATGATTGATTTGATTAGATTAGAAAATCTAATCTGGTTGGCTTCACAGAGAGAGAGAGAGAGAGACTTGAGTGTGATTGTACCAAGAATTACAATGATATCCATGATGATATATCTGGATATGGGGTGTGGGTGGTGCAGTCAGTTAAGACGCTGTGCCTGTTAACCAGCAGGCCATGGTTCAAGACCCGAGTCGGCCCCACAAGACAGGGTGAGCTCCTGTCCTTAGCCCAGCTCTGCAACGCCAGCTGGATCCAATCATATTGGCTCTGCCTTTCCATTGGACTAATTCAGTGGTGTGGAGAGGGGGGATTTGCTGCTTGGGTAACAGCCTATCCTCCATAACAATCCAACCCAGGCTTTCATGTTTTGCATGCAGCGTATGCAGCACCAAGCATGATACCAAGAACTTTAATAAGGTTTCTCACAACAACTTGGTGGACTCACTGATTGGATTCAAGCTACATGATGATGTTTTGGGGTGGATCATGGGCTATACTTAAAGATTGCTTGTCAGTACAGTATCTTTTTGTCCACCTGGAGGAAAGTGATGAGAGAAGCCTCCATCTTGGGAGGATTTATTTATTTAATAGATTTTTATCCCACCTTTCTCAGCCAAAGCTGACTTCTGATCAATCTTTTTATCAGTGACCTGGATAAGGTAAGTTTATCAGATCTAAACTGGGAACAGTGGCTCAAACTTTAAAGGACAGGAACAGGATCCAAGATGATCTTGACAGGAAGAAAAACTAGGCTAGTTTGAACAAAATGAACTTTAATAGAAATAAATTTAAAAACACACATAAGAAACACACATATAAGATCAAATATAGCATCCTGATCAGTAGTAAATGCAAAAGACAGATATTTTAATACGCGACAAGCTAAATATTAGACAGCAGTGAAACATGATGGCAAGCATGCAGCAACTGGGATCATATGCTGAATTAACAGTAGTATTAAAAGAAATAATGATATCTCTATATTGTGCTTTTTCAGACCTCCGACAGCTTAGGGCTCTGCAATTTACAATGGATATTGACAAACTGGAGAATGTCCACACAAGAATGACTAGGGTAGTGAAGGGGTGAGACATTGTGTCCTATGTGGACAGATTGAAAAATTTGGGAATGTTTACTCTAGAGAAGAGTCAGTAAAGAGGTAAAATAACTATAAATATGTAAGAGGCTGTCATGTAGAAGACGAAGCAGATTTATTCTTCGTTGCGCCAGAGGACCAGGAAAAAATAGGTTTAAATGACCATAAGGGAGATTTCAGTTAAATATTAGGAAGAACTTCCTCATAGCATGAATGGTTTGGCCATGGACCAATCCATGTGTCAGTCTCAGAATGTGGACAGTCTCAGAATGTGGTAGACTCTCCACCATTCCATGGCTTTAAGCAGAGGCTGGATAGCCCTCTATTGGGTATGTTGTAGTTGCAGACAGCCTGCATTGGCAGAAGATGATGATCCTGTAAGTCCAGTGGCATAGCTAATTATCATGTAGCCTGGTGCAAAGCTCTAAATGTAGCCTCAGAGGAGATGTCACAACCAGAAGTGATGCCCCAGGTATTAAAAGAAAATTGGGAAAACCCTGCCGCCTCCTCCTCCTCAGCAGTTCACCACCATTTGCTCTGCTAGTGGCATTGCTAAAGTACCTGTTTGCTATCTGGAGTTGAAGAAGATTTTATTGCCCCTCCACCCACCCTGCAACAACAAAATCAAATTTAATTAAGTTAAAAAAAATGAAAATTGTGTCCCTTATTGGTTAGGAAACTGTGCTGGGGCAAAGAGGAATGGTTATTCTTTCCTTGCTCAGTAGAAGAGGAACACCACTTAGAAGTGCCTGCATGCCCAGTAAGCATAGGTAACTGTATTATGATACATGTACTGTTAATATTATATATATACTGAGAAGTGATTCCTATTAACACCTTATTAATTCCATACAGTATCAGAATTACATCTCATTGGCTCTCTGAACCATCAGTAACCTGGGAAAGTCTGAGTTAAGAAAATCTACTCTTGTTCCATAGGTGCTGTTGTTTTCATTTTCATTTTCTCGTTAATTGGTCATAACATTTGATAGAATATAGATATTCCAATGCAGTTTGTTTCATTGCATTCTGCATTAAATTACCTTCCCAACAATGTATAACATGATGGTATTATCATTCATGCATACCCCTTTTTCAGAATTTTAATCACTTGTGTCAAGCTCAGGTTGTAGCTCCCCCTACAGCTTGTAGCCCGGTACAACCCTGCATCCCCTAGCTATGCCACTGCATAGGTCTCTTCCAGTTCTGTGATTCTTGGTAGTCTCATGGTAGTCTCTTATTAGAAGAATATATGCTTTGCATTTAGACAAGCCCAGTTTCAGTCTTGCAATCTCTTTATAAAACATTGGAGGATGTTTTCTTGAAACCCTGTAGAGCTCAAGCCACTCACTGTACACAACGCTGAGTTATTTGGTCCTGTAGTCTAACTCAGTAAAAGGCTGTATCTTTTCATGATACAAAAGTACATGTTTCAAGAAATATGATGAATGGGGTTGGAGTGCCAGTCATGATCATGATCAGCAGGTGCACAGGTCAGGTGGTGAGCCCAGGAAGTAGAATGGCTCACTTCACAACACTTAACTATTGAAGACTGCCAAGAGTTGATGGGAAATATGTGTAAGCTGAGCCCTTAATAGTGGCACCTGAGCTAGAAAATCCCCTCCAAGTTGGAGCCAAGAAGGAAGGAAGGTACAGGTGCAACATAAATTTGCCTGAATAGGAAGAATCTGAGTCTGTGCCCATTCACTACCTTAAACTCATTGCCTCTCTCTCTCCTTTCTGAATGAAGATCCAGACTCCTTCTTAAAATCAGCTCGCCTTCAGCGCTTGCCTTCTTCTTCATCTGAAATGGGCAGTCAGGATGTCTCGCCACTAAGGGAGACCAGCAAAGACCCATTCTCCGGGGACTGCAGCTGTCGCCAGGACGGTTTGACTGTGATCATCACCGCCTGCCTCACATTTGCTACAGGAGTTACGGTGGCCTTAATCATGCAGATCTACTTTGGAGACCCCCAGGTAAGAAGAGGTATCTGACTTACCTTTTTCTCTTGTACTGAAGTGGGAAGGCCTGCTTTTCACATGTAGCACTTGTGTCTCATTTTGCATGCAGCTGTTCATTGTGTATTCATTGTGTATTTGAAAGGGCTATGCTCAGAATGGCTATACTTAACCTACTGTGCCCATCTGAGATCAAATAAGATATGCTTAACTACCTTTTGTTTATAATAGTTGCTTAGCTTCCAGCAATTTTCAGTGCTGTGACCTTCGACTTTGGGAGCATTTGAATGGGCTGTTTATTGAGGAAGTCAGTTGCATGCCTCAGTCCCTGAACTGCTGTGTACATCCAACCTGGCCTGTTTTACTCCAGGATTGATACAGTTTCTCCTGTAATTTATGTTTTCCTGCTAATAGCAGAAATGCCAATGAATTTTCTCTCCTGGGAAAATGCTGTTTCTTCCTAACCTGGAATTGCAGCTTTCCAGCACTTGATTTGCAATATATTAAGGTGCAAGATAAAGAAATGGCATGTTGAGACTAGATCCTGTGCAGCAAAACACACATTTTCTGAAGAAGCCCTAAATATCCCATTGGGTAGCCCCAAATCATCATTTGAGATTTCATGGATAGCTGTCCCATTTCTGAATGTCCAGTTGCCATCAGGGCAAGCTTTTAACTCACATTCTGGCTTCTCACAGATATTTCATCAAGGTGCCGTAGTCACCGATGCCGCTCGCTGCACTGCACTTGGGATTGAGGTACTAAACAAGCAAGGCTCTTCAGTGGATGCAGCCATCACTTCGGCCTTATGCTCAGGAATTATTCACCCTCACACAGCTGGCATTGGCGGGTACGTGTCCACCATCATCTCCTTTTCTTGTAATTTTCCATCTTGTTATGTTGCACTGGGAATTACAGTATACAACAACAGTCACCAGAAACCAGAGTTCTGCTTTCCACTTCAAGTAGATTCCCATTATCAGTGGAGTAAATGTTCCACAGCAGTATCTACCTTGTTCTTGCATGAAACTCATCTTCTGAAAAAAGTCCCAAACCATGTTAGGCTCTTTACCCACTTATGGATTGCAAATCCATACGCTGATGCTGCCACTGAAAGTCAACTGTAAGGTGACTGTAGATTGTGTGCATCTTAATATTGCCTTTCATGACTGTAGATTGTGTACATTTATTACTATGAAAACAAATGAATGTGTGCATTAATCTATATATACTGTATATAATTGAAAATTCACTGACTGATGGAAAATTGAAAATAACTGACTGATTCACTGACTGACTGACTCAACACCCTGTCATCATCAATGCCCCACCAAAATTGCTAGACCTAGAAACATGAAATTTGGGGAGGGTATCCCTTCTGTGATGGAGGCACTCATTAAGAACTGGTTTTGGGAAACTCCAACTGGAAGGGGGTGAAAAGGGGTGCAACGTGTTTTCCTCTCTATGATTTACTTTGAAGAATCCCTGAGGAACACTCTACCTCAACCCCTGGACCTAGACGCATGAAATTTGGGGCATGTATTCCTACCATGACAGGAACACCCACCAAGAACTGATGTTGAGAAATTTAACACTAAGGGGCTGAAAAGGGGTGCAATGTGTTTCTGTCCTATACTTAACATTGAAGACTGGCTGATCAACATCCAGCCTGAGGCACTGGGAAGGAGGGTGCACTGGAGGGGATGGTGCACAAGGGGGGAAGGTGTGCATGGGGACTGGTGTGCATGGGGGGATGATGTGTGTGGGGAATGGTGTGCACGGGGCATTTTGCATGGGGGATGATGCCCATGGGGGTGGATACACATGGGGGGTGCATGGGGGTAGAGGAAGTTGAGCATGGGGGTAAGATGCGCATGGGGTAAGATGCGCATGGGGGGTTGATGCACATGGGGGGTTGATATGCAATGGAGTATGGGGGGTATTTTACTCTGGCAACATGGGTACATTTCACTAGTTACTATTAAAACAAATGATGGTTGATGCATGTTTGCACATCTGATTCCCATGTTACCCCCCTCATGACTACTGCTGTCAAATTTCCTATACTAAAATGAAGCATGCTAATATTATTCTTCTATGGCCAATATAGGGAATGCTGGCTGCATTTCTTCTATTTGTTTTCCCCTGCAGGAAAGAACAACCCAAATTTATACTTACCCCACTCTTGTTGTGTAGTCATTCAATTGTGTCCAACTCTACGTGACCCCATGGACTGCAGTATGCCAGACCCTCTATCCAACATCTTTCAAAGTCCATCCAAATCCATGTTCATTGCCTCGGTGACACTATCTTTCTACACTAACCCACCATGTTTTTCCTTAATTTAGAAGAAATGCTGCTGCAGGTCTAAGTTAGAAGACTTGCAGGGGAGCAATATGTAACTTTAGAAACTGATCAGTAAAGTAGTCAATATCTGTTCAGAGCATGAATTATCAAGATTTAACAGCTATCCGAAAAAAATTACTTGGAATTGTTTGGAAGGAATAAACATAAACAGAAAACTTCTATCCTTAGCACTATGGCAGCATTTTCTAATTATGTGGGTTCATATTATGTAAGAAGCAGACCAATCTCAACGAGTTTATGGGCACAATCCAGACTATGACCATAAGTCTTGCATTAATGTAAAAAGATTTAGTCTGGATTGCAATATGACTTTTCCATTCATTTGCACTAGATAGCGCCGTAACTTTGTCGACGCAACTGGTCTTTGCTCTGATGGATCTCTTTACATAACTGGTCTGGATTGTGCCTTTAGCCTCTAATGATGTCTTCAGCTGTTACCTAGAAGTGCTAAGAGGATATATAATTGTGGGAAATATACATTGGGCTGGCACAAGTCTTTTGTCCATGTCAGCCAGGAGTTCTAGTGTTTTGCAGGCTAAAAATCCCACATTTGGACTCTAAGTCCTAAGAGTGTTGGAAAAAATACTCTCAGTCCTTAAATTTAGAGTTTGGCACAAGGCAAAATGGGCAGCAACAAAGCTTCTGCCTGGAGACTGTGCCTGCTGGAAAGATTCCTGGTCTAGCTGAACCACCAAACATCAGTGATCATTCTGATCATATCACAGTGGATCAAAGTGAATGTTTGGAACCTGCCTACTATTGCTTTCAAATAGGTATGAAAACTCAAATCAAGAGGAAACTCAGGAGCATTTCCCCACTCCTAGCTTTGGAGATTGAAAGCTGGTTCAATTTCTGCATTCTAGAGACCAAATTCAACTGCCAGTTTCATCAACCTTAGTTGTTGCCTCCCTTCATTCATGGCAGAACTGTTTTCAAAAAGGCATTACGCAAGTGAGATTTTCAAGCTCTTGTGGCAGAACAGCAGGAAGTCCCAGGGCGTATTACATAAATACTGTCACCTGAGAATGGTCCATCAGAAGGGATTTGAGAAAACATTTGCTGAAACTGGAATCTCTTACTTGGTCTCAAAGCTGATTAAGAAAAAAACAACATGTTCAGGCTTCAAAAAACAGACCACAAAGACTACAAAGGTTAAAACTAGTTGAGAGTGCATTTACCAGCTGGCTTGTTTAATGTACAAGATTGTTGTTTTAATTGGGGGTTAACGTAAACACACCTACAGTTTTAGTAGAGAAGTACCCACTAGACTTGTTTCCCAATGTCACCAATATCCCAATCCAATGTGGCAATGTAGCTGTGCCTGTGTGGGCTACATTGCTTTTAATTGTCAGATTTTTGGCAGCTGGAGGTTTTCTCAGTCTAAGAGGATATTTGTCCCCTTTCCCTGCGTGAGTTCCAGCAGCCACAGCAGGTCAGCTCAGATCTCCACCAGCAATACTGCTGGCACAGGTCCATGTTGATCCATGCATGTGGATCAAACCCAGGAATCAGGTTTGGATATGGCATGGGCCACTGCCACCAATCCCGATACCCTCTCAGGTCCAATTTGCACATCTTTAGCCCCCTTTGCTGCCTTGTTCACCTTCCCCTTACCTCGTTCAACCTTCTTCCTGACCTCTTTCCCTCACCCTCCTTTACACTGAACCTACTTACTTGTGAGGCAACCTATTGGCCTTGCAATGTCACAAAATGCTCTACAGTGCTTTTGTTATCAGCGCATGCCAGGGGAATACATGTTCTGCCAGCACAGGCCCCCCATTAGGATTGGGTCATAAGATTTTGTATGGAACTCAAAATGAACACCTTTAAAATGGTCATATACACATCTACTCTGCAATTTGGGAAGTAGAGTATGGACAAAATCCAGAGTAACTATGAGAAGTCCTTGCTCCGGTGTAAGAACAACATACTCTGGATTTCAATATGAATTTCCCATAGGTTTTCACTTGGTGATGCAGTAACTATGGGTGCACGTAAAGTCTCTTACGTGCTCCCTTAGTTACTCCCTTAGGGCACAATCCAGAGCAAGTTCAGCATGCTCTGCCCTAACTGCTCTCTCCTAACTATTCTGTATCCAGAGCAGAAAGTTATGCTGCATCCAGAGAGTCAGGAAGCCTGGGCTGCCCTAACTGCTCCATAGCATGCTAAGTAATTGACACATGAGGAGTACTTGCGCCTGAGGAGACACCCCTCAGATCACACTGAACAAGGAACAGCTGTGGTGCCTACAGTGGTGACACACTCTGCGCATCACCCGGTGTGGAAGTCTGTGCGTCACTCCTGGGAGGCGTGCACCCCCCCCTACCTGGACTGCGCAGTTGCCAAAGGTGGCACCATCTCTGACGCCTGGGCAGTACTTTTCTGAAGTCTTTCCGCTTCAGAGGAGACTGTGCAGGCGTCAAAGTTGGTGCCTGTGCAGTACTCTTTCTGAAGCCATTTGGCTGCCGCTCCGCCTCCTGAGTGAGGCCGAATGGCTGTGCAGAGGCACAGACTTCCTCCTTCCGCCTGTGCAGAGGAAGTCTCCTCTGAAGCTGTTCGGCATGCTCCTATGGTGGGCCCAAGGGGGATCGCTCCGGTTCTGGGGAACTTGTTCTCCCAATCCCGCTGCCGCTAATGAGCAGGCAGCGGCAGGGGGCCCCCAGAACCATGCGGACCAGTTCTGCGCTCTCCCAGCCTCCCAGCCAGGGAGGCTGGGAAGCATCCATGTGGATCTCCCCAGCCTCTCCTGGCTGGTCAGGGAGGCTGAGGGGTAGGAGGGCAGGGCAGGGAGGCTGAGAGGGATCCGCGTGGCTCCACCACACTCTCCCGGCTGGCCAGGGAGGCTGAGAGGGATCCACGTGGAGAGGACTGCAGCCTCAGAGCCCCATCCTGTGCAGGTCTACTCTGAAGTAAGTCCCAGTATGGTCAATGGGTCTTACTCCCAGGAAAGTGTGGACAGGGTACATCCTCAGGGAGCAAGACTAGGCAGGTCTACTCAGAAGTAGATCCCATTACAGTCAGTGGGTCTTACTCCCAGGAAAGTGTGGACAGGGTGCAGCCTGAGAGCCCAATCCTATGCATGACTACTCAGATTTAAGTCCCATGACAGTCAATGGGACTTACTCCAGGAAAGTGGCTGGCACTCCAGCCTGCAGCCTCCCCCTCCTCTGGGGTGCCTGTGTCCTCTTTTCCCAGGACATTTCTCCTGGATATCATCTCCCCCGGGAAAGGACCATTTAAAAAACCCACTCTGCACAGTTATCTCTCCCCTGCCATTTTATCACATTATATTGCAGTCTTTGTTTTTTCCAGTCCTGACTACTCAGAAGTAAGTCCCATGACAGTCAGTGGAACTTACTCCCAGGAAAGCGTGGCTGGCATTGCAGTCTGAGAGCCCAATCCTGACCAATTTTAATTTTTTTTAATTTTTTAAATTTTTTAAAATTAAAAACCTCCCCTGCCCCATCACCAGACCCTGGCCCCGCCCCTGACCCCACCCCCTGACCCGACTTGGCCATGCCCACTTCTGGGGAACCGGTTCTTGGGCCAGGTCGGGCCCATCACTGGCATGCTCAGTGTGTTTCTGCGCAGTGCACCTCAGCTGGCCCTTTGGGCCAGCTCTGAGGACAAGTGGCAGCTTCTGGCTGCTGCTCCGCCTTGGAGCAGGCCTGAATGGGCGCGCTGATGCCTGGGGCCTGCCAAAGGACTGTCAAACTCCTCCGGCGCATCACCCCATACGGATCGCATCACCAAATGCGGCCCACATCAGCTGCACAAGTCTGGTGACGCCACTGGGTGCCTGCCTAATAAGGAGTCCCTGATGAGATGCCAGTACATTTTACAGTGAATAGAAGGGGCTTCTTGGAGTGGCCTGCTGTATCCTGAGGTTTGTGGGCAGCCGTAGTTTGTTCCATATCCTGAGGTTGAGAGGCAGGGTTGCAGCTAGGTTGGCCAAGAACTCAGATTTTTGGCCAACACTGCCATTCTTACTTGGGCCTTATTATGGACCCCTATGGGTCTACTCATTACTATACCTGCTCCTGAGGTGGTATATCTCTGAGGAACTGGAAGAGGGTAATTCTGCCTTGGAAACAGGCTCTGGATACAGAGTAACTGCTCTGCCCTAGGCAGTGCTAAACTTGCCCTAACCTTGCCTCTCCTGAGCTGCTTAGGCTGCCCCAGTTAGGGCAGAGCAGGTCCACCTCTCTGACGACATCCTATGTTGCCTTGCTCTGCCCTAAGCCTCTTCCAGAGTAACTGGGGTGGAGCATCTTGCAGTTGCTCCACCCTAGTGATAGATAGGGCAACCCAAGGGCTCTTATGTGGACAGATTAGTTGCTCTGGATTGTGCTGTTAGTTACTCTGGATTTAGGGCTATGTCTTGAACAGCGGCATACCTACAGTCTGTATTGCCATGGGCAAATCGTGCCATGGGCAAATACACTCATTTTGATATTATTGACTTGTAACATTAGCTTAAAAGTGGGTTTCAGTGTTTTGATAGGGGCAAAATTTCTGTCCTTGCTATGGGTTCCATTTTGCCTTTGGTCTTGAACATATATTTTACCTGTGACATTTAACTACTGCAGTGTCATATGAATGTTAGGCACTGAACAGGCAGCTGCTAACAGCAGCAACTGAATAAATACAGGGCTAAGGTTAAGATAAGGGGTGCTCAAGATATTGTATCCACACTTAATTCTCCATTTTGATTTAAAGGTGGTTTTGCTGAACATTTGATTTTTAAAAAATATCTTGGATTTTGATCTTCCTCTAATATTCCTCTAATATTTGAACTTCCCTCTAATATTATATTCATGAAATTCTGTTAAGAACAGAACAGTCCTCTTAACAGTCCTCTGTTAAGAACAGCATTGATTCGGCCTTTTGGAAGAGATAAAAAGATTTAGGGTTTCATCATTTGTTTTTGGAAAGGATCATCATGGAGCTGAATGATGACTCTGCAATGGAGCTGTAGCAATCTGGCACTCATTGTGTTCCTTCCCCCCCCCCCCCCCTGTGGATGAGGAATAAGCTTTTATAATAAGAAGTAGCCAATTGACAGCAGGCAGACCAAATCTAGCCTATGGAACTGGCCTTTTGTGGCCCTGTTCAACTATAATTAAAGCATGGTTTTAAAAAAAACATAGTTCTGCTTCTGAGAAAAAATAACAATAAGCCTTTGTGTATTCTTCTCTCTCTTTTGCATGCTGGGCAGACAAAGGGCCACTGCTGGCTGTCTCTTGAGAGGATTTTCCAGGAACACATTTATTAGCATCCTAATCTGTGCCCTTCCAAGCACATGTACACTCATTATGTGCCCCTATTTATTTACAACATTTTTGTTGCCACCCTTTAGTTTTACAGCTTGTCAGCTCATAAAATCATTTTTAAAATGCTAAAAATACAAATGATGGGCAACCTAATCCTAACTAAACTCCCACACTGCAATGCAGTGGTACCAGCATAACACCAGTATGCACCAGACCCTATCTTCTTTAGAAGATCCAGATCCTCTTTAGAAGACCACCATGTCCCTTTTTTCTCTTCACACAACAGAAAAACTACTGGTACAGATCCGGGAAAACACACAAGTCAGTTGTTCTCAAAATTTTAGGAAGATTTAGGCTGCAATCCTAAAGACACTTTCCTGGGAGTAAGACCCATTGAACACAATGGGGCTTACTTTTGAGTAGACATGGTTAGGATTGTGCTCTTACTCTCTAAGCAAGTCTTTGTGGGAAGGCACCGGAGCAGTGATGTGATCCCCAGGATTACATCGCTATGGGGGGGGGGGGGGAGAAAGGGGAATGTTTTACTTTAAGTTGCAAAGGCTCCAGGAGTTATGGGGAAGCCTTTGAATCTTTGAACAGAGAGGCTTAGAATCTTCTGACAAAGTTTAGAATTTTGGAACTGATTAATTTCAAAGTACTTCCCATTTGCTTCACGCCCCTGCCCCAAGTAGCAACCCCCCATGTTGAGTCCCACTTCCATAGATTATTGGGCAACTCATTGGAGGTGTAGATAAAAATATTTTTATTCACCTTCTACTGGCTGTACAATCACCCCACCATTGGATGCTCCATATATATGGCTGCATCAATGGCAACGTTGGGAGATAGGATTAGGATACCTCTCAGACACCTGGAACAACAGCAGCAGCAGAAAAGAAGGCAAAGATTTTGCGGATAGTAGTGGTGCTTTAGGTGCCATATAAAAAAAAACTTGGAAAAACATCTGCACAGTGTAGGTGAAAATGAAAGTATTATAGATGTCCAAGCAAAAAGCAGGTCTCCAAGAAACTGCACACATTTTATGCAAATACCTCTAAATATATTAGGTCCATGGGAAGGAAGAGCTTGATATTTAGAAAACACTAGCCACTATTAGGTGGGATGTGACTAACCAAATGTAGTAGTACTTTACTCAAGGTAACACCATACTGGTATCAAATTAAACATTTTGTTTTGCTGATTGGGTGTGAAGTATTGATTTATGCCCTGGTTATGTAAACTCATTGTGAGACAATTAAGTTCTGCCAGAAGAAGGGAACCAGTACAGCAAAGGTTTAAAAGGACAAGGTTTGTTGATAACGTTTTTATGATGCATATGTCTTTGTCATGGATAATGATCAGTGATGGGATTCAAAGAAATTAACACCGGTTCTCTGCCCATCTGGCAGCCACTTTTAAACTTTATATTTTTAAACTTTATATTTTTTTACTTTTAAACTTTATTTTTAAACTTTATATGCTCTATCTCTCGCTAACAACCAGTTCTATGGAGGAGGTGCAAACCTGCTGGAGCCCACCACTGACATATATTCATTAAGACCAAAGCACTTATTCCTATGATAAAGGTCGTAGAGCAGTGTTTCCCAGGGATGAGTACCCAATTTGGATTGACTCCTCGAGTTGTGCCAAGCAGCTGCTTTTGATTATTCAAGTTGACTAAATTTGTGGACGTCACTGACGTCAACTTGACTCACAACCAAATCATTTTCCTGTACTGCTAAACCAAAAAAGGACAACTCTTGTTTACACACATGCTATTTGTAATCAAAGACTTTACCACATAGCTGATTGGAGCGCAGATAGGACGGGAACATCAGGTAAGTGTTAAACAACCACACACCACCACTGAAAATTGTTTCTCAGGGAAATCACTGACTTACAACTTGACTTGATTCTCAAAATGGCTCTGACTGGAGACTCAAAAAATTTTCAGGTCAGGTTGAAAGCAGTGATGAGCTACAGGGAGTTCTCACAGGTTCTGTAGAACCCTTTGCTAAAGAGCGCCTGGTTCTGAGAACTGGTTACTAATGGGACATCGAACCTGTTGTTAATTTAGGTTGTTAGGACATAAAACCTGTTGTTAATTTATTTGAATCCCACCAATGGTTGAAAGGGGCACATATTATGACTTGTGTGTCAAGTCACCTAATTGCTGACTTGACTCATGACTTGGGCTCAGTGACTTCGGTACATTCCTGGTGTTTCTTAACCTGAGAGGTTGTGACATCCCCCGGGGAAGACATTCAGTCAGCAGCCACATGTGCCCCAGAATGGGGAACCACGTTGGTAAGGACCCTTGTTAGGAGAATGATTTTCTCTATGGTCTAGTTTAGGGTACTGTTCTAGTACCAAAAATAGCCAATATAAGCTCTAAGGTTTTACTGTAACAATTTGAAAACAGAGGTTGGATAACAATGGTGAATAGCTCAATCAATTAACATGAATGGGAGATTCTTCTTAATAGTCTTAGGGTGAAATCCAGAGTAACTACGGGGAATCCTTGCTCCGGAGTAAGAATAAGTTACTCTGGATTGCAAAATGAATTTCCTATAGGTTTTCACTAGATGGTGCTGTAACTATGGGTGCACATAATGTCTCTTACGTGCACCCGTAGTTACTCTGGATTTTGCCCTTATAAAAAAATCTCTTGGAGTTCTAAGAGTTAAGAAATGAATCTCAAATTGGTAAGTAGACTGTTGGCATAGCTTGAGGATTCTTTTAGATTCTTTGTACTAGATGTCAACCCAGAGCTGGCAAGTCGTCCTCAATGTATGTTTCACTCTCTGTGGTTTTGTTCTTACAGTGGAGGAGTAATGCTGGTTCATGACATCAGGAAGAATGAGAGCCGAGTGATTGATTTCCGAGAGACAGCCCCCTTCAGCATCCAAGAAGAGGACCTTAGGAAGGCTTGGGAAACAAAGGTGTGAGAGAACCTTTTACTGTTTAGGGGCAGGGTGGTAGTTGTTAATTGTCCCCATTAGTATGTAACTTTCCTGTTCTGGTTCCCTCTTATGCAACAAACCGTTGTGAATTAAAGCATCCCTTCTAATGACTGAGTGTATTCAAAATCCTGCTCACCTCTTCAAGAGTCCATACTCCTTCCTCTTCTAAAACCTCCCTATTTACCTATTGTCTTGTTTTCCATTTGGAGGAGATTTATTTTTAGTTTAAAATGTATACCTTGTTTAAATCAATTGGTACTCATTCAAAATGTTGTTTTAGGAATCGTTCAATATGTCTTCTTTTTCCAGCCTGGTCTCCTGGTTGGTGTTCCAGGCATGATCAAAGGACTCCATGAAGCACACCAGTCATATGGGAGGTGAGCGGTGGTGGGATTCAAATAAATTAACAACAGGTTCTATGTCCTAATAACCTAAATTAACAACAGGTTCTATGTCCCATTAGTAACCGATTCTCAGAACCAGGCACTCATTAGCAAAGGGTTCTATAAAACCTGTGAGAACTCCCTGAAGCCCACCACTGGAGGTAGGGACATTTTTAAGCTTGTACAGTCCAGCTGGAAGACAGGAAGACTGACAGTCCAATCCTATTGAGGAGTGCCATTTTCTGTCATTGGTTGTTGAACTGAGCTAGAAGCGTGCTACAGATATGGTCTGTATCATTATTGCTAAGTTGTTGTGCATCTCAAGTACAGCACAGAAAGAGAATAGTAATTGACTATGGCTTCAATCCTAAAGTCATGTTCCTGGGAGTAAGACCCATTGAACAAGTAATTAAGTGACATTACGTACACCTGTAGTTACTGCACCACCTAGTGAAAACCTATGGGAAATTCATATTGCAATCCAGACTAACTTGTTCTTACTCCGGAGCAAGGACTTGCTGTAGTTACTCTGGATTTCACCCTTAGATTTCACCCCGTGTTTAACATGTTCATTGCACTACAATAACTATCATATGACTTGTTTCTTTGTCAGATTGCCATGGAGACAGTTGTTGGGCCTTGCTGCAGATGTAGCTGCAGATGGATTCAATGTCACACATGACTTAGGTGAGAGCATTTATGGAATCAAAGTGTAAGGCAAGAATGTGTGTGCAGATTGTAGTGCATTTCACAATAGCAACCACAAAGTTTTTCAGACTTATTTTCTCAGGACTGTTGAGGTTCCTCAGGACTGTTAGGGCTGTAGGTGGCGCAAGCGGTAAAGACGCTGTGCCTGTTAACCAGCAGGCCAGGGTTCGATTCCCGGGTCAGCCCCACAAGACAGGATGAGCTCCTGTCCTTAGCCCAGCTCTGCGACACCAGCTGGATCCAATCATATTGGCTCTGCCTTTCCATTGGACTCATTCAGTGGCGTGAAGAGGGGGGATTTGCTGCTTGGGTAACAGCCTATCCTCCATAACAATCCAATCCAGGCTTTTGTGCTTCGCATGCAGCGTATGCAGCGCCAAGCACGATCCCATAGTCTTCGGAGGCCTGCTTTTTTTGAGGTTGCAGACTGAAGCCTACATACTTGGAAATAATGTTATTACTGAAACTGTCTTACTTTCTTATATTTTCCTACCCCGTATTTTTGTGTGTGTTTCATTCCATACAATTTGTTTAATATTTGCCTGGTTCCCATCATACTTCTGAAATTGAGATGATTAAAAGCAGAGCCTCTGCTAAAGATCATAACAAAGATGTCTCTGTGGAGATAGTCTTCCTAGATTTATGTCATGATTTATGTCATGTCATATTGAACTGAGCATCTGTAGAGGTGGACAACTTCAAAATACCTGGATGCAGGTGTCATATGTGTATCTGGTGGGCTGCTGTGTGATACAGGAAGTTGGATTAGATGGGTCTTTGGCCTGATCCAGTGGAGGCTCTTCTTATGTTCTTATGTTCATCTTTTGTAGTCACCACCATTCACCCACTCATTGTCTCTCCTGTCACCCATAGCCATGGCTATCCAAAATGTGAAGCAACAGCGTAACTACTCAGATAAATTCAGAGAGACCTTCCTTCCAGATGGCCAACCCTTATTACCTGGCAGGTTTATGAGAAGACCAGACCTGGCTGCACTTTTAGATTTGCTTGGAGCAGGAGGAGTCTCAGCTTTCTACAGTGGAAATGTTACACAAGAGATCATTTCAGAGGTGAGTAATTTTCTGTGCATGGGTTGCCTGCACATTTGGTTCTAAACAGACAATTGTTACTACAATGATGTAATTTGTCTGCTTTATGAAATTGTCTGGAAAATTGTCTGGATTGGCAGTTAAAATCCCTCAAGGAACTACCAAACTGAATAAGCAGGTGGTAGTTAAATTGTTTCCCCCAATTCAGTGCTAAATGATTTCTGAAAAAGAAATCTTAAAATTAACTTTTGCGTAAACAGTGAGGAATGATCAGAAACTAGAACATTCAACTATAATATTTCCTCTTTCAGTGCATGAATATCAAAAGTATGTGTATTGGTTTTGAGAAGGAAACATGGAGTCTAGAGCCATGTTCTATCTGTCTAATGAATGACTGAAAGTCTTTAGGCTCATTCATGTTCCTTTGGGCATATCTAAAGAAGCTCTTTTTGTTATCTTTGACTCCCCTGGCCAGCCTCAGCTCATACTGAGCTTTAGCATTCCCGACCTCCTTCCTACAGGACCGGGCTATCTGCCTGTACTCCTCCCTGGTGATCTTACCAGTCTTCCATTCCCTATACTTCTCTTTCTTTAACTTCAGCTGATCCCCAAGTTGCTTGTGGAGCCAACCTGGTTTTTTGAGGTTTTTTCCCCCGTTTTCTTTTTTTTATTTATTTATCTAGATTAGAATCTAGTAATCTAGTATTCTAATCTAGTATTCTAATCCAGATAAATAAATGTGAGAAGCTTTTGATATTCCAGTTTAATTAAAAACAAATAATGTTCTAAGTTCACTGTGAGGTTCTTTGAAAACATTTGTGAAGATTAGATCAGTTATTGCAGATGAGTTTCCCTCAAATTATTGCTACTATTAAGCTTCCCTTCCAATGCATAGTTGCTGGGGAGTGTTGGTTATCTTCTAAGGTGCCATTGTCAAGCATGGCAAGATGAGGCAGAATAAGTATAGCTAGAATCCCACATTAACTCTGTGCGCATCCTTACTTATAATCCAGAATCCTCTGAAGTGTGCAGGGGGTCTACAGCAGACCTGGTGACATGAAAGATTATCCTGTGAGTCAGATGTCTGCAGAACTACTGACCTAGAATAAAATTACATGCAGGTATAACCTAATTTTCAGAGTATTTTTCACCAATGATTTTCTCTCAACACAAATGAAGCTGGCTTATTAAAATAAAAGATAAACATCCCTTTAGGATTAAAAATAGCCTCCCTACCATGATAGCAGGCAGGCAATCGACCTCATTCTTCCTCTCTGGGATTATTATCCTCTCCAGAATGATTAGCTTCATTTTAGCTGGGAGGCAGACCCCTTTCTTCCCCTGGTGTATAATGCAAAGCTATTGGGAAATTATTATTACTTTGCATTCTTTTGCATTTCAAGGGGAAAGAAAGGGTCTGCTTTCCAGCTGAAATAAAGCTCCTCTTAGGCCAGGAGAAGGAGGTTGATTGTTTAATTGCCTTCTATGTTTACCATGAACTTGCCTGCTGGTGTTTACCAGGCTATTTTTAAAAGGCTGCCTAATCTTTTATTTGCTTTTGTTTAACATGAAAATCTGAGTTCACAGAGGTTCCTGGAACAGAGATTCAACCTATATGATTGTGGTGCCCTTTAGGCAGTCTTGACTTATGATTTATATGATTTAGGTGCCCTTTAGGCAGTCTTGAATCTTTCACCATCTGACAAAGTTTTAATTGTTATTTTAGCACTTCAGTTTCACATGCAAATCTGTTATGATCCTCTGCCTAGGTTCTTCACTTTGGTGGAACCCTGACTGAAGAAGATTTTAGTAACTATACTGTCTTGGTGGAAGATCCAGTCCATACTGTCTACCAAGGTAAAATGATGCACCTATGTCATCTAGGTTGGTTTCTCTTGCACCATATGTTTTCCACTTTTAGAAAATATAATTGGAGTTAGAAAGCAGTGTCTTGAGTTGAATTGAGAAAAGTGTTGACTTTGGCTTTAATCCTATGCACACTTTCCAGGGAGCAAGCTCCATTGAATATAATGGGGCTTACTTTGGAGTAGACCTGCTTAGGGTTGGGCTGTTTAGTTCACAAATCATAGGCTATGTTGCTAAGCAAGGAGTGCTTCTTGAATTAAACATCTGGCATAAATTAGTAGGTCGGTGTGGCATTGCTGTTTGTTTCATGGGTATCCAGGTAACATTGAAAGTATTCAAGTAGGATTGGGCCATTAGTTACATGTTTTTCCCGTGCAGCAATGGAATTGGCCTGCAACGTGCACATTTGAAGTCACTTGAGATCAGTGATTTTCAACCTTTTTCATCTCATGGCACACCAACAAGGCACTGAAATTGTCAAGGCAAATCTCAGTTGTTTTTACCATTGACGAGGCACACCAGACTGTTCAAATCCCCAATTTTCCTATTAATTAATGACCTTCTCCAATTTCTCATGGCATACCTGAGGACTATCTGCGGCAACCATGGCACATTGGTTGAAAACCACTGCTTTATATTCACAAAACCAATGTCAATATTCTTAGGATTCTGCTCAAAATGTAAAAAAAATGTGCTTGTCTGTAGCTTTTTCTCTAATCCTCCTTTTGCCTGACAGGCCATCTTGTTCTCAGTCCTTCACCTCCACATGCAGGCCCTGCTCTGATCACTGCACTGAACATCCTTGAAGGTTTCAATATCACCAGCCAGGTAGCCAGGGAAAATATTCTCCATTGGATAGCAGAGGTAAGGCTGGCTGGTTTAAGCAGTGATGTAATAGGGTCTTGTGCCCTTACCTGATTACTGGGGTTTTGGGCAAAGTCCTACATTGGGCTTCTCAGATGGCCTTCCCACATGCCTCCTGATATCACACTGGGTGTTAACACACTGCATGTGTTATACCTGCATCATTGGTTCAGGGGCTGTACCAGCCTGATGGACCATCTAATATGTGTTGGCCCATAACCAGATCCCTGTCTTGCTGACCTTTAATGTGTCCCCTTCTCACTTGTATGCATTTCAGGTCTATATCCTTATTGCAGAATGGGGTTCCATAAATCTTGGAGAGGGGAAGATTTGCATCTGAGAAGTCAGTCTCTTTGTCTTAATTAAGATGGGAAACTAATTTCCAAGTGCTAAAAATTAATGTGATTTGATTTAAAAAATCAATTGGTATAAATATTGGAGAATATTTAAGCTAGCACCCCTTTGCCTTAAAATATTATAGTTTTTGATAAGATGACATGAATTGCAAGATTCTAGAAGAGAAAATCATATGAACATATGCAGTGCCATCTTCTGGTCTCAACTCTCGTGAAAGACATGACAGTCTTCCACATATATATTGATTGAAAGCACATATATATTGGCTGAAAGAATCTCCTTGTGGCATATCTCATACTGTTATAAATGGGCTCCCAAAATTCAGTTGCCAGGAAGCTGACCCAGTCATCTGCTGGATAAAAAGTTTTGTGTTAACCACAACCTGCATCCAAACAAGATGAGTCATTATTTTGTACCAATGGAAATAATGAGACAAATATCATAATGAATCTCAGATGCATTAATTCCTGTGGGAACCATGATTAACTTTCTTTGGATACAACCTGACATAAAATTGGAAATGTGGTCTGAAGCAAATAAAAAGGAAACATTTCTGCTGGAGATAGCATCTGTTGGCCATACTTAGGGTCCTTGCCACACCTTTCTTTGAATGGAACAGTTTATTTAAGCTGTATGGGAAATACATTGCGCACATCATATGGCAAATGTAAGCGACCAGTGAGCCTCCCAGAGGCTAATAAAACAATAAATGACTTCAAATCTTCCATTAGAAAATAGCAGCATTCAGGAACCAGTGAGAGAACATTTTCAGTCTTCTAGGACATTTGGCTACTGCTCTGAAAATTTCTGTTCTCCACAAAGCAAATTTCAAAGGGAGCGTGAGATGAACGTATTTATGTTGAGCAAAGCAAGGCTTCCCTCTCCCATTACAAGTATTTGCATACTGGGATTGAAAGACATTGATTTCTTGTTATTGCTGGTATGTAAGGTCACTGCTTATCTAATTGATTTTTGAGCTTCACATAGAATTGTCACAAATTGCTTTTCAAGGCAATTTAGTACCACTGGTTACAATGCTCAGTTGCCATGTATATATGCGTGTGCATGTGCAGGGAGGTATAAACAGTGTGTTCATATGTCTTCTTTTTTAGTACATGTCCCTTTTTCAGTACATGTCCCTTTTAAATTATACGTAATAGTTTTAAATTTAATAGTAATACAGAGTTTTAATTAACCACATGAAAGCAATATACATAACTGTTTTTAGCTTTAATTTGTTATGCCCTACATTTTCTTGGATGTCCTACATTTGGGGGGGGCCTCTTGCAGATATGACATATGATCACCCTTGGTATAACAAAGGACCCAATCTTGAGGTGTCCTGTTTGACTAACACAGTAACACTCCGTTGGCACAGCTGAAGTAGCATGAGAAAGTTGGATAGGATTGGGATTTAAAGTATCACACAAGAGTTTGTGTCCCTTACAATTTAAAGGGACATTTCAAGACCCAACTTTATACTATTGTCTCTATTTTTTACTTCCATATAGACATTAAAAATAGTGCTAGCCTTAGCTAGCACTTTGGGGGACCCCTTCTATGATGCATCAATTTTTCACAGTGTAGAAGACATGATGAGGTAAGTCCCAATTACAATACAAATGAATAAAAGAATAAGGCTGCAATCCTAAAGACACTCCTGGAAGTAAGACCCATTGAACACAATGAGTTTACTTTTGAGTAGGCATGGTCTAGTAGCTCTAGCTCTAGTAGGATTTTGCTCTAAATGAATAAAAGATCATCTTCATTTTGTACAATTTACAGGGATGCCACCATTTGCATTTCAGGGGGAGGGCACTCTATTGGCTGGGCCATAATCCAAGGTTTGGGATATGTATGTATATATGTATGTAAAGGTGTCCTTTGCTATTTGCTAAGGTTCCATTCTAGAACCTCCCATGGTTAAAAAAAATATGTGGATCAATACATGCAGGGGTTTGATTCTGGGAGTTAAAATGAGTTAAATAAAAGCAATGTTAAAAAATTAACTGTGCCTTTGCAGTTGTTTAAAAACAGGGTAGAGAAACAGTAGATTGAACAAGGCACCTTTGCATTAATGTTGCTGCCCAGAACAGTTCCAATGGTGAGTGGAGGGATCTCTTATATGGCACATCACAGTGCCTGCAGAACTTCATATTTCCATTTCTTGCTACGCTACTGTTGCCCTCCATTCCACTTTCTCAGTATTTGTCGCATAGCAAGCCTGAAATGGGGGAATGGAGCTTTAGTCCCAAGTATCTTCTGAACTGTGCTTCTGGTAAATAAAGAGACAGTATGTATTTGTTGGATTTGAGGGAGTTTTGACTTTTTGTGACCATGATGTTATGTACTGACCTCAAATGAACCTTTGAATTGATGGTATATAACCATTGCGTAAGACACAGTACATGAAACTGAGCAGTTTTTTTTAGTAGAACTATTAGGAAATAGATCCAACCTGTGGGCAGCCAGTTTGTCATCCGTGAGTTAGCCTGTAATGCAGAAGTTCTTGTTCTGCTGAGACTCCACAATGAGCAGTGAAGTGTGGGGAATGAGACTGCCAAAGCCTGTGTCACCTCCATGTTTCTTAAACTAACAAGCCAATCAATGAACTATACAGTATTTTACTCAGAATAAGTTCCATTGAGTCCAAGGTAGGCATAAATAGAATTGCAATGCTAAATTAGCTCTCAGACTACAGTCTTACCACACTTTTCCTGCAGTAAGTGCCATTGGAACAACAGGATTTGGTTCTGAATAGACCTGCATAGGATTGTGCAACTATGGCTGCAAACCTAAAGACACTTTCCTGGGAGTAAGACCCATTGAACACAATGGGGCTTACTTTTGAGTAGACATGGTTAGGATTGTGCATTAAATTCCAAAAATAGTCAGGACTTTGTTCCAGCTGTGGTTCATGGGTGTGGATGTAGAAATAACACAGAATAGTTCCCTTCAGGTTTGCTTGCTAGCCATACCAACCGTAGGGTGCAATGCTCATCTCCAATACCAGGCTGAGGAGCCAGCATTGTCCAAAGACGCTTCCACAGTCATGTGGCCATCATGACTATATGCCAATGTGCACAGAACACTGTTATTTTCCCATCTAGGTGCTACCTATTTTTTCTGCTCACATTTGCATGCTCACATCAGACTGCTAGGTTGGCAGGAGCTGAGCCAGAGACAGGAGCTCACTCCATCTTGCAGAACATGGATCTTGAACTGCTGACCTATCAGAATTCCGGGGAGTGGATGTGGCAACTGTATATATTGTGTACCAACAATGACTTGATTCTTTTGGATTTCATTGATGTATGGATTAAAGTATTTGTGAATGTTGTAATCCATTTAAATGTATTTTATAACACTTCAATAGATAGTTTAAATATAACTCTGTATCTGTGTTTCATGGTTACATTTTGAGGTTGACTTTTGCTTATTTATAGTTTTTTAATCTGTTTATAACACAGTACTTTTTATCTCCTCACTTTTTGATGCAGTAAAGCCAGAGCAAATGTCCTGCGACAATTGATTAATGACTCCCAGCCTTTCCCATCCAGTCCTCAGATTCCACATTTCTCCATGGAAAGTGGCCCCTCTGCTAGCCAGGTCCTTGTCATGGGACCTGATGACTACATTGTTGCAGTTGTAAGGTAAGAGGTTTTCTCTGGATGCTCATATAAAGGAACATATGAACAACCCCTAAACCACCTTTCAATTCAGGAATCAACATATACTTCAAAGTTCAATGATAATTTAAGAACTGTCAGCACTCATTGGATCTTATCCCTGCTTTCCCATCCTGGAAAACAGATACTCAAACTACTGTGTGGTCTCATCCCCACCAAGAAATTAAGAGGCAGAATTTTCAGTTTGGCACTTGGGGCTGATGTTGGAACAGAGATTTTTTGAACAGGGGTAGAATGTGTTCAAAAACCAGGCAGCAGATGTAGTTTCAGATTTGTAAGCGCTGGGGTGGGGTATATCACCCACAGTGTAATCCTATGCCTGTTTACTCAGAAGTACATCCCACTGTGTTCCATGGGGCTTACTTTTAGGAAAGTATGCACCAGATACTTTGCATGGTTTTGTATCTTTTCTCCCTTTCAGTTCTTTGAATCAACCATTTGGAAGTGGAATCATGACTTCTTCTGGAATTCTTCTAAACAGTCAGATGCTGGATTTTTCCTGGACAAATGAAACAGATAACCAATCATCTCCAAGTCTGGTAATAACTTGTGAAATTTATCTGACAAAATAATGGGGGTGGTGAAAGTTACAGTACCTCTATGTGTGATGCATGTGACACAGTTACTGAAGTATATGGTTGCTTCCATAAGTGCTGCAGAGGCACCACATTTGTGCCATTTTGCTGGAACTGGATTTAAAATGGAGGCTTTCCTCAGCAATTCAACATTATACTATAGCACTTCAATTGCCTTTCCCTATGGCTAAGAGTCTTCTATATTATATATGTACTGTACTAGTCACAGACCAAACCTATGCAGGATTTGGCTGTCACAAGAGGCCTATTATGACAGTGAGTCATTTCCGCTCCATTGGCAGCCATTTTGCAAATGGTACTGCAACAGCACCACAGTTCCAGTAATTACCGTTTTAAAAATGGTAATTTAAAAATTATGGTTAAAAAGTTTAAGATTATTATTTTCCTTTATTATTCTTCCCCTTTTAAATAACTGCAAAATATATATTCCACTGATAATGCTTATGGGGGATGCTTGATGTTGAAATTTCCATGAGATGATATGGTATATTTTGTCATGGGAAGCATTTTCAAACTATCATCTACATGTGTATGTGATGGAAAACTGAAACACGATGTTCATTTGAACATTTGGATACACTCAATAATTCCACCTAAACAATTTAGTAGGCTTGCTCTCCACATTTGTACCTACCACAGACCTAAGATCAGCTTCAGGGGCCTTCTTCTCTAGCTCATTTTTACTGGCCCATTACTGGTGGGTAACAAGAGATTTGTGGTGATGACACTGTAGTTGTGAAATTCTCTTGAGGAAATCCATCACGCTCTCTGCCCTTGGAAGAGTTTTGAAAACATCATTTAAAAGTTCAACATGCATTTTGTGTTTGATCTCTGTGGTTTAATTATAAAAGGTTTTGGATTTCCTGCAGATAAATATGATACAGTATTATCATATTCACAGTATTATGATACAATAAATGCTGGGAATGAGATCCTGTTCGGTCAAATTATGTTGAAACAGGTAAGTAAAAGGGGCCTTAGAGGAGGGAAATGATATATTTAATAGAATTTCTTTTTTTATAGAGGAATTTTATTCAGCCTGGGAAAAGACCTTTGTCCTTTTTACTACCCACTGTTGTTCGGCCATCGGAAGGCATGTGTGGGACCTACCTTTGTCTGGGAGCCAATGGTGGGGACAAAGCATTGAGCAGCATTACACAGGTTAGTTCTTAACTTTGTTCCTGGGGATGTCACTACCTGGGGATCCCCTTCCTTACATGTGTGTTTTTATTTTTAAATAGGTTTTAGTAAATGTTTTAACATTTAACAAGAACCTGAGTGAGAGTCTGTCACTAGGTCGGCTTCATCCTGAGCTTCAGTCCAATATCTTGGAAGTTGACAGTAAGTATGGAAATGTGAACATTGTCCATGGGCTTATTTCTAAAAAATGCACTTGTACTTTATTACCCTCCCTCCACACTCACAATATATTTTCCTAATATGCCAGCTAAACAGAGTCTGTTAACTTTATAATGCAGCTGTAGGATAGCAGAATATTTTTATATCAACATTGGAGGAGGGGAAAAAATTGTGAGAAAGATAAATTACAACAAAAAAGCCCACATAGTGTTTTTGGGTCTAAATAAAATGGAGTGACTAAACACAATTGACTATTTTTTACATTTATTTCATGCTTGGTTAGGAGTAGCTACAATCCTGAGTTTTGTGTACAATCCTGAGTTTCTTGTAATACTTCCCTGCATCCAACCAGCATTATTTGGCTTAGCTACAGAGCACCTTCCATTTTTCTTCATTAATACATGAATCCTGCAATTCCTTTTAAGCACTTCTGCCATATTCTGATAGGTACATGGCTGGAAATGTGAACATACTGTACTGTATTGGTTTTTCAACCTACAGAAACATGCAGAGAGTCTCCTTGCATGTGGGGAGAAATGGTAAAACTAGATATCTGTCCTTCTGCATGTATCAGTTGGTGCAATCCATATCAATTCAGGCGGGGGGGGGGTTACCTTCATAGTCTCAGAAGTTTTTGAATTTAGCATATGTTAAAATTCAGGAAAAAGTAATATACCTGTATATTTTTGTTTTGCCCCAAAAAATTCCTGGCCCGAGATACAGGCTGCCAAAGATGGCGCCGCGGGCACCATTTCTCACTTGTGATTTTCAATAAAAATTTTAAAGTGCTCTGTCTCTGGAACGGTGCAAGATATTTTGTTGTGGATTTTTTATTTGAAAGATAATATTTTTCTGTTTAAAATGATATATTCCATTTTGAAATATCTGTTCAACTTTTCTTGCTGCAGCCTTCTGAATTTTTTAAAATAAAAATAAATTTTTTTTCCTCAAAAATTGATGACTCATCAACATTCCACCTTATCAACATTTCACACTTCTAGGTCCAGGGACTGGGGCGGAATGTTGATGAGTCATCAATTCTTCAATGTAAAGTATAGGGAGAAAACGCGCTGTGCCGCTTTTCACCTGTTAAGCTCAAAAGTTGAAGTTCTCCTTTACAGGGAATGTAGTACTCAATGGTATTGATCAACAGTAAAAAAAAAATCAAAATTTTTGGGATTGGCATTTTTGAGAAAAAAATTTATTTTTATTTTAAAAAAATCCAGAAGGCTGCAGCAAGAAAAGTTGAACAGATATTTCAAAATGGAATATATCATTTTAAACAGAAAAATATTATCTTTCAAATAAAAAAACCCACAACATAATATCTTGCACCGTTCCAGAGATAGAGCACTTTAAATTTTTTGTTGAAAATAGCAAGTGTGAAATGGTGCCCGGGGCGCCATCTTTGGCAGCCTGTATCTCAGGCCAGGAATTTTTTTGGGCAAAAAAAAATATACACGTATCTTACTTTTTCCTGAATTTTAACATATGTTAAATTCAAAAACTTCTGAGACTATGAAGGTAAGATTTATTTTTTGCCTGCCTGAATTGACATGGACTATACCCATTGGTATAGGATCCCTCTGCAGGTGGATCAGTTGACTGACATGAGCAGAAGATGATGTAGTTTGCTGAGGACAACATAAGCTGCTGTTACCTGGAGAGTAGGATATTACTTCCCTTCTATCTTGCAGTGGGAGTATTTATCTGGCCAGCTAGTTATCATCTGCAGTATGTTGTGTGAGGTTGTCTCTGTGTTGTGATCTGTATTCATTTTCAGTATTATGTCCATATCAGCATTAGCATTCTCTTTTGCTATTCTCTCCCATTTGTTCTGTTGGGACAAATGTGGGAAGAGTACTTTCCGTTGTTCCTGAAGAGTGCGTAATGTTTTCAGTAGCTGGGAGACAGGAAGACATAAAGGCTTACAATGAAAATAACCACTTTGAACATTCCCCATCAGGTGAGTTTCCTGAAGATGAGATTGACTACTTTACAACTGGAGGTCAACATGTGAACAAAGTTGATGTCCTTTCCCTAGTTCACGGAGCCAGAAGAACCAACAACTTCATAATTGGTGTGAAAGATCCAAGAAGTGTTGATGCAGCAGGAGCCACAATATTATAGCGATTTCCAGAGGATTTTTTCATTAAATAAGGCTTTTTCAGAATACAATGTGCATGTTCCCAAACAGACCATCATCCCTCATTACATGGACAAACAGTGTCTCACGTGGGTTTCTACATTGTTAAATACACCCCTCTGCACTTCTTTACTGAAATAATGCAACATCAAAGGCATATACAGTCACGATACAGCCCTTAGAACATTTCCCCCTTTTTAATGTTATTGAGTTATAGGAATCTCAGGCATTATTGCAGTACAAGGAATAAGCTTGATATCATCAGCTCCTTCTCAAAAATTGATTCCAATAATTTACTATACAGTAGAAAGATCTTTGAAGTGAGCACTGGATTAAAAAAGCAATCCACAGAGTATATACGTACAAATGTACCATTTTGAAAACTGAAATAGCAGTTTAGCAGCTTGGTAAAGATACAATTTTCTTTATGTTCTAGAACAAAAATGGTTCTGGAGGTTTGTATTCCAGTGGGGAAGATCCACCTGTGGAAAGTGCATGGCAGCTAGTGTCTGTGATGTCAGGATTTCCAGACTTAGGAGCAGTTTCATCCATTACATTTCTATCTCATTCTTCTTCCGAGATGCTCTGAGCAGTGTACAGCGGCACCTTCACATAACAAATGCCTCACGTAAAGTATGTTCCATGTAACAAACAAAAATTTCTCTAGGATTCTGCTTCACGTAACAAACTGTGCTTCATGTAACAAACACACTCGTTGCCAGTTGGGGCAGACGCGCTGGCCAGCAGCCCTTTTAAAAAGCGTCAGGGCTGCCTAACGCACCTGCCCATAGCGAAAGCAACACTTCCATGCTGTTCCTCCTGTGGCCAGGTGTCCGCTGAGCAGAGGGAGAGAACAGTAGTGGAGAAGAGGGAAGAAGCTCAGGGCTAGCCAGAAGGGAGCAGGGGAGAGAGAGGCTCAGGATGAAGAGAAGGAGAATGTGGGGAGACACTTTGAAGGTGGCTTTGATTGCAGCCTCCTAACCATGTCTACCCAGAAGTAAGCCCCATTATGTTAAATAGGCCTTACTCCCAGGAAGTGTCTTTAGGATTGCAGCCTAAGTACGCTTCATAGGACCATGCACATTGAATGCATGTTTTGAATTCAATTCCAGTATTTTGTCATCATTTTTCCATCCAGTTAATATTTTTATATGAATATTTTTTTGGTTCTGGAACCAATTATCTGAGTTTCCATTATTTCCTGTGAGAAAATCTGCTTCATGTAAAGAATGTTTCACGTAACAAACATGCCTCCGGAATGAATTAAATTTGTTACGTGAGGCGCCATTGTACTTTGTTCATCATTCCCCAGTTTTGTTTTCACAACAATTCTGAGATTAGAGTAGGCAGGCCTCCATCAGTCTTGAAAGATTATGGTATCATGCTTGGTGCTGCATATGCTGCATGCGAAGAATGAAAGCCTGGATTGTTATGGAAGATAGGCTATTACCCAAGCAGCTACTGAATTAGTCCAATGAAAAGGCAGAGCCAATACGATTGGATCCAGCTGGCATCGCAGAGCTGGGCTAAGGACAGGAGCTCACCCTGTCTTGTGGGGCCGACCCCGGTCTCTAACCCTGGCCTGCTGGTGGTTAACAGGCACAGTGACTTAACCACTTGCACCACCCACAGCCCTTAGAGTAGGCCGAGAGAATGAAAATGATGGGTCCCAGATCATCCAATTAGCTTCATGGGTAAGAAGGGATTTGAACCAAGATCCTCCTGAACACAGTTTAATACTCTCAGTATTGTACTACACTGGGTATCAGTGCAGCCGGCCATTGGCTCCAGCCACTAGCTAGAAGACCTAATGGGGTACCTTCCAACTGTTTTGATAGGGGTGAAATGTCAGTCCTCGCTACAGGTTAAATTATGGCTAGGTACGCCTCTATTGCAACCACAGTCTCACTCCAGATCTGGGGAAGCCTAGTGGGAAAATGAAATATCCCCCTAAAACTGGATTGGTGCCTCCTATGTTAATTACAAACAGATATGGATTAGTATATAGTTCCTAACCATATATTAACAGCCCAATCATATCTGAGATTGGGCTGCTAAGCATAGCAAATTATGTCAGTGGAGGTCACTTCCAGTATCATGAATAGCTGCAGATGGCACATGCAGCTTACTATCAGTAGCCATTGTGTGTGTGTTCCTGGTAGTACCTCATCTCCACTGCCAGACCCTGCAATGTGGCTGTGGTTGGGTAGGAAGGGTCAGAAAGTGGGGGAATAACTGGGGGAATAACTGGGCAAGGAAGACATGGGAGAGGTGGATCTGGTGGCGAAGATCCGTGTTGCTCATCACCCAGCTGCCACAAGTCTTAAGACATGTTTGCAACAGCAATTGCCAGGGCAAAGCATGGGCCACCTGCACTCGTCCCGCACATGATCAGGCTCTTGGTTTACTTGTAAAATGTAGTTTACAAAATCAGTTAATCATTGAGTTTAAGCTAGTAAATTTTCTCTGCAGTGCTGCCATTGGTGCTAATAAAGCTACACCAGAACTATTATAAAGTAAATTGATTTTTGTCTAAGAGTATTTAGCCCACATCCTATTACTGTGTCCAAACCAGTTTTCACTGCATTGACAGAAAGCCTTAGAACAGCTGCAAGTCATTACAGTCCAGGCAATACTCAAACCAGCAGGGGCAATTGCTCCTGATGGTTTTCAGAACAATCACTGAGGATGCAATCCAGAGTAACTATGGGGAGTCCTTGCTCCGGTGTAAGAACAATTTGCTCTGGATTGCAATATGAATTTCCCATGGGTTTTCACTGGGTGGTGCAGTAACTACAGGTGCACGTAATTTCTCTTACGTGCTCCCGTAGTTACTCTGGATTGTAGGGCTAGACTGATAAGTCCTAACTTTCACTGGATCAGGCAGGCCAGATGGACTCCACTATATCCACTGCAAGTACAGGGCAGCTGCTGCTGGGCTTTCTCTGTGCAGCGCTGTGTAGTGCTGCATTAGTGTCTAATGCTGCATCCTGTGTGGGGCTGCATCAGCCCCAATATGTCTGCTTGGAGCTGTCCTCTTATTTCGGTGGAGGCACAACTCCAAGCAAACTGGAGCAGATAGAAGGTATTCTGTGCTGACCAGGGAATGGTGCTTGGCCCACCATAAGTTAACTGTCATGTGCCAGTCCACCCCCAGGAATGCTCTCAACCCACCCTCTCCTGCCCACCTTCCACATGTTCCCCAGTCCACTATGCTGACCATGATCAACCAGCACATCTTACCTCCATGCAGGATCCTGTGGAGATGCAGGGAGGCCAGTGCAACATCCTGACCTTCTCTATTTACTGGGTTTCACAGATGTTCTTTATGATACATTTGCAACACTATAGGATGGTGCAAGTGTCTTGTGCCAGCCTATATGGGCAGATAGGATTGTGCTGGAAGTCATGTTGTTGCCCATGGCTTATTATGTTCATAGAACAAAACAATTAATGGGATAAAAATAAAAATTTGAGGTATGTTAAAATATTTCAGATTCTCACATGAACGGTAATTAGAACAACCCTTTTGGTATGAAAATCATGGATTCTGTGCATGCATAGAATGTAGAAAGAGGGTTGCCTTGGTCCCCTATATCTACATGTGCAGCTGAATGTGTGGTATAGAGTCCAACATGTATAACACAGTACATACATTAGATTCTTTCAGTGCAGTAGGGGACTGTTTCTTTGAAAGCTGTATGGTTGAATGGCTGTAGGTTGAATATTTGGAGTTTGGGGTTATTCAGTATGATCCTGCTTTATTCCTCTTACATTCATTGAATGTGTGAAGACAAAAGAAAATTAACAATTAACATGCAAATCAGAGAAGCTGAGTGACTGCCTTCAGTTCTGTAAGAAACATCACTGTGCAGTTTTGTTTCACTGAACGGTTGATCATGTTTCACAAAAGTTCACAGACCTTTATGATGGATAAAAGAGGTTTTTTCCCCATCATAATTTGAAGTAAAGACATGGGTACTCTAACTACTGTTGGTTTCCTCCTATAATAGTATACATATGACTACTGTATATATTCTATCTGCTAATAGTTGTCTTGTGGCACAATCCTATCCATGTCTATTCAAAAGTAAGTCCTATTGTGCTTAATGGGGCTTACTCTCAGGAAAGTGTGTATTGGATTGCAGCCTTAACCTTCCAGGCCTTATATACCAGTGAACTGGAAGCCTGTGAATACTGTCTTTTTTTGGTACCACACCTCCATGGCTTAAAAACATCTTCATATAAAGATTGGCCCTTTATAGCACAGAGGTGTCAATGAATGAATGAACCAGTCTTAAAGAAATCACTTTACATGTGAATATTGATGATCACCATACAATCATTCACAGTTTAAGGGCTCATTTACTTGTTATATAACAAGTAACTATTGGCCTGTATAAGATATTTGAATGTTTGTACAACACTTCCATGATATGTGTATAGTATATGCTGATTATCCTAACATGATCAAGAAACAACATGTAGGATGCAGCTATTTAGATGGATATGTACTCTACAGGGAGGAGGAGACTCTGTTGAATGTAACAGTCTGGGGCATGGTTTATGATGGAAAAGCTCATATCATCCATGGGTAGGTCGAGCCTTTTCTCCAACTTGTATCTGTGTGCCTCACTTTTACTTTCTCCCATAGAAGTGAATGGCTGCAATGGGAAAACAAAACTGCTCAATTTGAGGATAACAGCAGTGCTATCCATGCAATGGACATAGATACCACATAGGATAGACATAGGATTGCAATTGCAAATCCCCAAATTTACACATTTACACATCAACGATCCACATGTAGACATGAAAACTACACAAACATACAGAAACCCAAAAGTAGGGTTCTCCACTACGTATCCACAGACTATGCATGGACAATTTGTATCCAAATTCAGATGGTTGATTTGATACAAGCATTAGTAATACTTTTGCTGTCTGTGAGCATTTGTAATACAGTATATAGAACCATGTCTTATCCTTTTATAGTGAGGATTAAACTGATCCAGCACAATTGAACCTTGCTGAGTCAGCCTCCATCAACAGTCCCCTCCCCTCCTGCTAAGGAGCAATGAATCTCTGTGTATAGCACACTCACAGATACACTTCACCACCCTCTGCCTGGGGGATCTTTGAAATTTATGAGTTCTTTTCACATGCTCACCTGTCATGAGAACAAAACCAATCTGATGTCAATTCTTTTAAAACTGTTTCCAAATATGTTAATATATGCATTGACTTATGCAAGAGAGAGAAGGAAGGTTAACATAAAGGACATACCCATGTATTAGCACTCTGAGGTGGCAGAGCTATGTATTTTGAATGTACTCTTACAGATCCTGGTTAACCATGCAGTCAATAAAAAGTGGGTAAAGCTGTGAGACATTGATGTAGTGAAATGTTATGGTTCCGAGGGTTTAAGGCTCATGATCATTTAAGAGCATTTTTTAAAATTGTTAAAACATTTTTTAGCTAATTTGAATCTATTTTCTTTAAAGAAATTTTTTAAAAAATGGATGAACTACTTGCAGGCACTCAGTGACTCTGGAATATTTTGATTTGCTTATAAGAATCACATAACTATGCATGTTCAGTTAGATTTTAATGAAAAATTAACTTGAATTGAAAATAGACCATAATATAGTTATGTTTATTAGTCTAAAGTTATTCTATTTGCCTAACAATGCCTTTTCATTGTTACTAGTAAGATAAAGGTATAAGCTGTCTAGAAAAAGGACCTTTTTTGGAAAAGATGAGCTATTATTGTGTATCAGAATGTAGACTGAGTGGATAGTAAAATATCTGTACCTGTATGTTGCACCTCCAGCAACATCGACCAAAGAACAATACTCCAGCTGCCTGATTTCTAGGGAGGTCTTTGGTTTCCTACAAAAAAGATTTTTTTGAAGGGAAAGAGTGATGAGCACTCTTTGCAAAGTATTTACTCTAAGGGCTGTCAGTCAGAAACACTTAATAGAGATTATTTACTCCAAATGTATCTAATAAAGACATTGTATTCACTTGTCTCATGTGGCTGTAACATATTTATCATAATAAACCGGAACCAGATGTATTGTCAGATTTCAGGGAATAGGGTTACAATCCTCCAAACTTTCTTGGAAGCCAGCACCCACTGGATACAGTGGGACTTGCTTCTAAGTGGAAATGTATAGGATTGCACTGTTACTGTTCTGCTGCTTCTGATTCCTGGATATCAGCTATGCAAGATGCTTGCTGGTTTCCACACCCAAGACAAACGGGCTGATAGTTTAATTTGTTTGACTGTCCTTCAATGGTCACTGCCAAGAGTCACGTAAATTGTACTGGGATGTCCTAAGGAAAGACCTTTAGCTAAGGCACTTTGTAATTATATGCAACAGCAGTGAAACTGGCATGTAGGAAGTAATTGCTTACAAGAGAATTTAAGGAGTTTTAGAGGGTCTATTCACCATTTGTTCAATGCATGCTTATGGATGGAGCAGGAACTCTAATCTGTATTCATGATTTGGAGCACAGAACAGAAAGGTGGCAGATAGCATAGTATTAGCTAAAAAGCAGCACAAACATCTATGAACTATTTACTGTAATATGATATAAAACAAAGGTCATCCTCAGGTTTGTGCAATTGCTCTGCTGTACGCTCTGTTCCACAGAGGCTCCTAGTTCATCCTCTTTAGCAGTTCTTTCTCTAGAGAATGGGCTTCTCTTCTTTTAGGTCTACTCTGCAAACTGCACATTGTTTTAATGAGTCTCATCTTCTAAGCAAACTGTCTTGTGAAGTGTTAGACTGAACATACAAATCATAAAGAGCAGACAAAATCTCAGTGGACTGCATCTCCTCCATGCATCTTCAGGCGCTGATCAAAGTGTATGGATAAAATAAACATACTTTGCTGCTGGGAACCAAAATGTACAATTCCACCTGAAGGTAAAATGCAAGAAATATTTTTTTTACTTTATGTAAACTTTGAAAACACAGAGTGTTCATTAATACAAATGCAAAGATGTCATGTTTACTGTATAGCACCATTTTTATTTGAAAATGAATAACACAAAATGCATTGTAATCAGAGCCATGACTCTGATTGGGCAAAAAACAAACGTATCCATGTATTTTCCCACCAAAACAAAAAGGCTGAAATAAAAAAGTTTTCTCTTTGTATAACATGTCCACAAGGCTCATTATTATACATGTTTTTTAACATGGTTGATACTTGGCCCCTTCTTGGCATCTCAGGTTACTCGCAAGTAAAGGAAGCCATCCTGGGAACTCTAAACATCTCAGAGGAAACATATTGTCAACAGTTTTGCAAGGTAGAGTTCCCCAAAGGGGCAAACCCTCGTTTATTGGCAAGCCGAATCAGAGCCAGCTGTCCAAATCCACAATGCAGCCTGCTGAGGCCATGATAACATAGATAATCATAGTGAAGCAGTTCTTGATGGTGTTGCCAGACTGCAAAAAATTGGGTGCTCTGCCATGAAGTGGCAACATGAGACAAAGCTGTGCGCCTTATGGAGGTACATGACTCTGCATGGCGAGCAGCATACTCAATGGGGCAAGTACCAATGTCCAGATAAGAAACCAACAAGGAAGATTACTACAGACAACGCCAAGCAGAGGAGTGACACTAACTCATCCCAATGACAGCACCGGAGAAAAAAGAAACCAACACCAAAGAACCAGTTAGACGTCCATCCTATGCTCCTCTAATAAACTCCTGCTAACTGGGCAAGAGGCACTCTTTCAAGTAGATGTTCTCCCTTTTTTTAGCAGGGGGAGAGTAACTGACCCTACACAACCCAGCAATACCTGTTCAAGTGGCTTCTGCTTGTCTTCTTTTTGCATTTTAGATTGTGAGCCCTTTTGGGACAGGGATCCAGTAGCTATTAATTTTTTCATTTTCTTGTAAATCACTTTATGAACTTTTAAGTTGAAAAGTGGTATATAAATAATGTAGGTAGGTAGGTAATATCTAAAATCACACCCATGATGAATCTATAAGGGGGCAATGACAACAACTAAGACCACTCCCATTATTTGCTTCCAGTGTGTTGGATTTCATCAAGCGGGATTTCCCCCTAAAGGATTGCACTTTGGTTGATGCCAGGCTAGCTAACAGGGCCAGGGTTTGAGACCTGGGTTCCTGTTCTTAGCCCAGCTCTGTGATGCAGCTGGAACCAATTGTATTGGCTCTGCCATTCCGTTAGACTATTTCAATGGCGTGACTATTTTTGCTGCCCAGCTAACAGACTATCCTCCGTATTAATCTACCCAGGCCTTTGTGCTTCACATACAGCGTCAAGCACATTACCGTAGTCTTTTGAGACTGAGGGATGCCAATGCAATAACAGGTAAAAACAGAGGAAGCATCATAGTTCCAGTTAAAGTATATGGGAAAGCAAGTACTGCCATAATGGACTCAGGTTGTTCACAAACCCCGATCAGAACTGGCCAACAAAGATACCAAGAAGATATGGAACATATAGTGGTTAAGTGTGATCATGGAGATATTAAACATAAATCCCAATCCTTTCCATACAAACTCAGAATAGTCAATGGAGCTTATTCAGAAAGCGGAAAGTGTGGATGAAAATGGAAAGTCTGGATAGGATTGTAGTCTCAGAGCTCAAGCCTATGCCTGTCTACTCAGAATTCATCCCATGATAGTCATGTAGCTTACTCCAAAGGAAGTCTTGATAGGATTGTGTAGCCTCAGAGACCAATCCTAAGCCTGTCTACTCAGAACTACATTTTCTTTAATGTTTATCCTACATGGTGACAGAGTCTGGTATTCTGGATCTCTAAGGTGGCATTCAGTTTCTTTTGTTCCTGGCAAGAATTCAGCTCCATAAAGTGCAACCTGCTGGGTGAGCATCTGGTGGATCTTAGACTTAAGGCAGTCACTGATCTTGTCACCGAGGACTCCAGTCAATGTGCACCACTTTGCCCACACTGCATTTACTTGTGTGGTGGTCATGAATCAGGCTGCCGTTAGCCGCAATTGTTTTGTCCGGATACTGGAACATCTCAGCACATGGCAGGTTGGCATCATTTACGCAGACAAGTAAATAAGGTAATAAATAGTTCTTGTCTACTCAACGGGGCTTACTCCCAGGAAAGTGTGAACAGGAATGTAACCTTAGAGTTTACTACTCAGAAGTCAGTCCCATTATAGTCAATGGGGCTTATTCCCAGGAAAGTGTGGACAGAAGTGTAGCCTTAGATTTGTCTTCTCAGAAGTCAGTCCCATTATATTCAATGAGGCTTACTCCCAGGAGTGTTTGCAGAGGATTGAACCCTCAGAGCCCAATCCTATGCATGTGTACTCAGAATTAGTACCATTAAGAGTCAATGGGGCTTACTCCCAGGAAGGTTTGCAAAGGATTTTAGCCTCAGAGCCCTATCCTATATCTGTCTTCCTAGAAGTTCCATTATAGTAAATGCGGTTTACTCCCAGGAAAGTTTACATAGGATTGTACCCTCACAGCCCAATCCTATGCATGTGTACTCAGAATTAGTCCCATTATAGTCAATGGGGCTTACTCCCAGGAAACTTTTAATAGGATTGTACCCTCAGAGCCAGATCCAATTGCATGTGTACTCAGAATTAGTCCCATTATAGTCAATGGGAATTACTCCCAGGAAAGTATGGCTAGGATTGCAGCCCATTTATTCGCAAGCTCTGAATATTTTTTTGCTCTGTCCTATCCACACTTTCCTGGGAGTAAACCCCATTGAGTGCAACGTGGCTTACTTATGAGTAGACATGCTTAGGACTGGGCTGTGTGCCCAAGTGCCACGTCCTGCACAGCCAATGGCAGTGTGTACATAAGCGTCAAGGAGGAGGGGAGTGTGAGTTGTGTTGGGAGGCGGTTGTGTACGTTCTGAGGGGGAAGGAGGCCTCTTTCTTGGCTTTGGGGGGCGATGGCCGTCCCCGCTGTGGGGACTGCTTCGTGTCACACGGTGGGGAGGGAAGAGGTGCCACTGTGGGGTAAGTGGGGAGGCTCCCCTCAAGCTCCCCTTCAGGCTCCTCAGGAGGGGTGCGCGAGTGAGCTCCTGGGCGGAGGCTCCTCGCGGGTGTCACCTCCTGAGGAGATCCTGAGGGAGGCCTCGCGCCACCAACCGTCCCTCGCGCGCCACCAACCAGCCCTTACGGTGGGGGAGGGGCGCGCGAAGGCTAATAAGGAGAGATGGGAGTCGCGTGAGGAGGGAGGCGCGCCCTCTTGGAGGCGCGCACACACACACACACAAGACACACACACAGAGCGCGCAGGCTGGTCACGTGACCTTCCCGAGGATGCGCGCCAGGCGGTGGAAGCGCGCGCGCGCACTGTCTCTCACACTCAGAGAGTGGGGGTGGGTGTCACGTGGTCTCCCTGTATTGGAGGAGGAGCCGCGGCCGGGCTGAGGGGTCGGGCGTCCTGGAGGCTCGGAGTGAGGCTGACCTCCGAGCCCCGTTTCCTTCTCCTCTCCACTTCCCCCTCCTCCCTCCTCCACTTCCCCGCCCCGTCCTCAGTCTCCCCCTCGTCAGGCCAACCGCTTCCCGCCTGGGAGGGTGTCGAGCGGGAGCAGCGCCGCCAGGTGAGCGCGCGGGGCCGTCTCTGTGCGTGTGAGAGAGACTGTGGGGGGAGGGGTGCGACTGACCCCAAGGGGGGGGGCGCCTCGGTGGAGCATGAGGTGAGCCAGGGCCTGGCTGTGGGAGGGGCTGGCCTGACAGCTGTGGGCTAAGGAAGGCCTGCTCAGGGGGCTTCTGTCGTGACTGGAGGGGAGGCAGGCAGGCAGGCTGGCTACTGTCGTGACTGGACCCCCCCCCCCCGAGACTCTATGTGACGTGGGGGGAGGCTTACTTTGGGGCCCAGGCAGGCCTGGTCAAGTTCCTACTTGGGGGTTCTGTTCTGGCTGGACCCCCCTTTAGAGACTCCCTGTGGAGGGCAGACAGGCTGTTGTCAAGACTGGAATCCCCCTCCTTAGAGACTCCTGTTGGGGGGGGGCAGCCAGGCTCCTGTCAAGACTGGACACCCCAGGCTCCCTATGAGCAGGCCTGGGGCTTGGTGGCGAGGCTTGCTTTGAGGCACAGGTATGCTTGACCACCCAAAGGGGTGGGTGTCGGAAGGTCCCTGGGCTTCGGGATGGGGAGACTATACAAACAGCAGGGAGGTACTTTTAGGCTGTAGTATAACTGGAGAGGGTGCGGAGCAGTCAGAGGGAGCCTCACCCTTTCAGACCCCAACCAGGCCTGCTCCCCATAATACCAGGTGCCCCTTTCTGCAGGTACTAGCGCTCCACCACAAAGCACAACAGTTGGCTGGCCTTTTTTTCTTACTACGGGTTATCCACTAGGACAATGCTTTTCAATTATTGTGCAGTGGCACACTGGTGTGCTGTGAGTGGTTTGTAAGTGTGCCTCAATATTGTTGGGAGAATCCTTCATTAACAGGACAGTTGGGGGATTTGAGCCCTCTTCTAGCAGAACGATGTGCTTTGTCAATGGCAGAACGACTGATGGTGTGACTTGACCATTTTAGCTCCTTATCAATGTGCCATGAAATGAAAAAGATTGAAAATCACTGCACTAGGGTCGTGTTGCGGTGCATAAAACCCCCAGTGGATTTAAAAAAAACCATGGATATCAGTGAAAAAATATATTTTAAAACCCATTTCTAGGTTTCTTGCTCCTCTGTTGCTCCTAATGCCATAAGGTTGTACCGTCATATCTGCAGGAGTTTGATTCTGTGTCTCCCTGTTGATACAAAAAAAGTATTAAATAAAACAAGTTTTATTAGTGGTTTAAAAACAGCTTTACTTACAGTTGTAGAACAGAGTCAGCAATTAGAAATGCTAAGGACACCCTGCCTTTGCCTAACTCTACTGAAGAAGGGAAGATTGCCTGCATGACTGCCTCTCTACAACAGGAAGAAAAACAGTTTATTAAATGGTGATATTAAAGGAATGCCAATTTCCCTTTATCCTGGGATCAGCACATTCCTTCTCATTTGCACTGGTCATTTGTATTGACTCAAATCCGTCTATTTAAAATCTTTGTATAACAGAGTTAGACCTGTGAAAGCATTCTGTAAAGTAATCGTTGTGATTGTGCTGTGTGAAACTCCAGGTTCTGACTTGATTATGCATGCACACGTACAGGCCTGTGCTGATTAACAGCCTTCCACTTAACGACATACCACACATATAAAATGATGGTCAAAGGTTAACAAAGAGATTCTTAATGAGACAGTCAGGTTTCCCATATAATTCAGCAGAGCATCTGTTCATATAACAAAGGATGAAAAGAGAAGAGACAGTCTTATATCCGCTAGCCTATGTAAGCAGCAAGTGTCTGGCAGAGAGTATTTACTCAACAGAAGCTGTAGTTTTGACTGAATGTTTGCTTAATGACTTAACCATGTAACAACAGGAATTGAAGAACGCATCCCTGTTGTTAAGTGGTGCGCATGTGTGTGTAAGCAAGAGTATTTTGAGTATTTTCTTTAGGAAAAGCCACAAGTGAGAGCCAGGATGATGTAGCAGATATTAGGGAGTTGGACTGAGACCAGGAAAATCCTTCTCAATGATGAAGCTTCCTAGATGACCTTGGGCCAGTCACTCACTCTTAGCCTCACCTACCACACTGGGTTGTAGTGAGGCTACCAGCCTCACTGGGTTGTAGTGAGTACATAAGGATAAAAGCTTCATAAACTGTCTTGGGCATTTGCTTTGGCATAGGAAATGATGGTATATAGTAGAGCCTTGTTGTATATAGCCTTGTTATACACAAATTTTTTAATACACAGACTTGAAACAACACGAATGGACACTATAAATCACAGTTATAACAACTGCTTTTCTACTGTTGTCAAGTGCAGTCAGGCAAGCAATCATTCCATTGTTCAGTCCAAGAATCAAACCCCTGCTGATATTAAGGTACAGCTTTATTTTATTAGGTACATTGGTGCAGCAAGAAACCTGGAATTGGGTTTCTAAGCCTATCTTTCCATTGTTTTTTGTTGTACGTGAATTTTTTGATCCATAGTAAGTTCCGCAATGGAACCAAAGTGGATAACAAGTGACACCTGTATTTCCCTTTAAGAAATATAGTAGTGCCTCACATAACAAGTTAATTCATTCTGGAAGCATGCTTGTTATGTGAAACGCTCTTTATGTGAAGCGGATTTTCCCATAGGAAATCATGGAAACTCAGACATTGGTTGCACAACCCAAAAAATATTCATATAAAAATATTAATTATGCAAAAATTGGTGACAAAACACTGGAATTGAATTCAGAGCTTGCATTCAATGTGCAAGATCTGAAGAAGACTATTTAGGCTGCAGTCCAAGACACTTTCCTGGGAGTAAGAACATTTTAACACAATAGGGCTAACTTCTGGGTGTAGACATGGTTAGGAGGCTGCAATCAAAGACAACTTCAGAGTGTCTCCCCACTTTCTCCTTCTCTACATCCTGAGCCTCTCTATTCCCTGTTCCCTTCTGGCTAGCTCTGAGCTGCTTCCCTATTCTCTACTGCTGTTTTGCTTGTGCTATGGGCAGGTGCGCTAGGCAGCCCTGATGCTTTTTAAAAGGGCTGCCGGCCAGTGTGTCTGCCCCAACTGCCAACGAGTTTGCTTGTTAAGCGAAGCAACACTTATGTGAGGCAGAATGCTAGAGAAATTTTTGCTTGTTATGTGGATCACTTGTTAAGCAAGGTACGTAAACGAGGTAACCAGTGTAAATCTGTAGAGCAAAATTTAATGTCTGGATGATATGAAGTTTCTATCATTTGTAGAGGATAATATAAACTGCCTCTTTTGTGAACACAGTAAAACCTTGGATTTAGTATGTTTTGGATTGAGAGTGTTTTGCAAGACAAGCAATAAATAAATTTTCACTTGATATACAAGTGATGACTTGATATACAAGCAAAAATAGTCCTGGGGGATACAGCCGGTTTTGACACTCCACCTAAGCACCTCCTCAGCCTTTCCTGACAGACCAGTCTGTGCATGTCTATTCTAAAGTAAGTCTATTACAGTCAGTGGGGCTTTCTTCTCTGTAAGAGGGGTAATGGAAAGGATCCTGAGAGACCTAGTCTTGCATGTCTACTCTAAAGTAAGCGCTACTGTAATCAGTGGGGCTCCCTCCTGTGTAAGGGAACAGATTGCAGTCTCAGAGACTAAGGGTGCAATCCTAACCATGTCTACTCAAAAGTAAGCCCCATTGTGTTCAATGGGTCTTACTCTCAGGAAAGTGTTTAGGATTGCAGCTTATGGGTGCTAACATATGCCTGTCTACTCATAAGTAAGTCCCATTATATTAACTGGGGCTTACACGCAGGAAAGTGTGCTTAGGATTGCAGCCTAAATGCAGGTTACTGTGTTTTATTTTTCTTTATATTTTGTATTTTCTTTACTTGTTGTATTATGTTACAGTATTGTACTCATTTTTATATGAATATTTTTGGGTTGTGGAAAGAATAATCTGAGTTTCTATTTTTTATGGGAAAATTTGGTTTGATATACAAGTGTTTTGGATTACAAGCATGCTTCTGAAACGAGTCATGCTTGTAAACCAAGGTACCACTGTATGATTTTTTGTTTTTGTTGAGAGTAGAGGGGTGCAGGGTGGATGATGGTAGCTTTAGAGTAGACACGTTAGAGCATGGGCTGAGTGCAGAAGTCCAAGAGAAGTGGGCTCCCAGTGAATTGAGGATTCTGCAGCCATCATTTTGTTTTTATTATGTTATGCTAAGCAGTCTTTGGGCTGTGGGTGATGCAAGTGGTTAAGACACTGCCTGTTAACCAGCAGGCCAGGGTTCGAGACCCAGGTCGGCCCCACAAGACAGGGTGAGCTCCTGTCCTTAGCCCAGCTCTGCGACGCCAGCTGGATCCAATCGTGTTGGCTCTGCCTTTCCATTGGACTAATTCAGTGGTGTGGAGAGGGGAGATTTGCTGCTTGGGTAACAGCCTATCCTCCATAACAATTTAACCCAGGCTTTTGTGCTTCGCGTGCAGCGTATGCAATGCTGAGCACAATACCATAGTCTTTCAAGACTGACGGAGGCCTGCTAAGCCGTCTTTATACCCAAAATTATATGCTGGGCTTTATGCTGTTTTTAAAATTCCAAGAGCACAAACTGAATAATTTATTTGTATGCATTTGACTTCTTTCTCTAAATTATGTACATATGCTTTGGTGAGAGTTATCAGACAGACAAAAGATTAGTGTTCCGACCATGATTTGGATTGGCTGGTGTACATGACACATATTGGTGCATTTATTGTTTTGGTGTGAGAAACATAATTTGAAATACTGTTCTTGTGTTGATATGCATATGCATTACTTAAATGTGGTGATCTGTAGCATCAAACCAACTGTAATTAGCATAGAGGTTATGTTGATAAAGATTGTTTAGCTATCAAGATTATTTCCTTTTGTATGATTTAGACTTAAAGAATGGAGTTTTTAACAAACTCATCATCATCATTGGCATCCTTCAGTCTCGGAAGACTATGGTATTGTGCCCTGATTGGAGGTCCTGAAACAGCATCTAGTGTAGCTAAAAAGGCCAATTCAAGAGTGGCAATCCCTTCCACACTGAGGACAAATAAATTCCGCCCCCTGCCCAGGCCCCAGTTTCCGCTGCTTCCGGGTCTGTCTCTTTGCTTCAGCCTGCCGAACAAGTGTCTCTTCCAGTTGGAAACAAACTCTAGAAGTACTGTAAATTAGTATATTGTCAAGTATGGGGATTTGTTAACAGTTCTGACTTTGACTTTAAAGGTAATTCATGCGAACAGATTTTCCTAGGAAATACGTTGTATCAAGATGACTTTGGTCTAAGGCAGGGGCCTCTAAAGTTTTTGGTAGAAGGGCCACATCCACTCTCTGACACTATGTAGGGGGCTTGAAAACTACGAGGGTGATTCAATAAATAAGGTGAATTTTTCTGTATAAGGACTTCTAATACAGATAGAAGCTTTATTTTTTTTATTTTTCAGCGTAGTCTCCCAGCACTGTTAAACACTTTTCCCATCTCTGCACAAGCTTCCATATTCCCTCAGCGTAAAAATCTTTAGACTGATGTCTCAGCCAGTTGCTCACAACACTTTTGACTTCATTGTCACTTTCAAACTTCGTACCTCTCATGAACGCTTTCAAGGGACCAAACAGGTGAAAGTCTGAAGGGGCAAGGTCTGGGCTATAAGGGGGTGAGGGAGCAGTTCCCAGCCCAGCTCGTTGATGGTCTGCACCGTTTGGGCTGCTGCGTGAGGCCTTGCGTTGTCATGATGCAAGATGACTCCTTTTGACTGATGACCTCTGCGTTTGTTCTTTGTCTTTCTTGACCTGCCCCAGCAGTTCACAGTAGTTGGCACTGTTCAGTGCTTCCTTTTTCAAGGAATGAAATGGTGATTGGGCCTTGCATATCCCAAAAAACGATGAGCATCACCTTCCTAGTGGACCGCTGGGACTTAAACTCCTTCACTGGAGAGCCTACGTGCTTCCACTCCATGGACTGTCGTTTAGACTCAGACTCATAGTGCCAAACCCATGTCTCGTCACATGTGACCATCTTCTTCAGAAACTCATCACCATCCTTCTCATAGCGGGAAGGACACTGCTGGGACAACTTGACCCTCCTCTGTTTGTGCTCCATAGTAAGCATCTTTGGCACCCACCTACTGCTGACCTTCGAGTAGCCAAGGTAATCATGGACAATTTTGTGTGCTGTCCCAACAGATAAGCTCAAAGTCCTTGAAATGTCATCCACTGTCACCCTTCTATCAGACTGAATGAGGTCATTGACTGATTCGATCACCTCAGGAGATCTCACTTCTGTAGGCCTCCCAGGCCTGCCTTCATCCTCAACACTGCTCTGTCCTTCTTTAAACAATTTTGCCCACTTGTAGACATTTTTTTGGCTGAAACATGTGGCATCATACGCAGTTGACATTCTCCTATGAATGTCAACGGGTTTGCACCCTTCAGCAACTAAAAACTTGATAACCTACCGCTGTTCAATCCTGGAGCATGCTTCTTGGTCGGCCATCTTTGATAATCTGTAAAATTCTCACAGTTTGTTTTGTAATCTGCATAAGAAATTAAATCCATGTGAAAAAGTAGTAAAACAATAAAAATACAAAAAAGTAAGTTTCTATCTGTATTAAAAGTCCTTATACAAAAAAATTCACCTCATTTATTGAATCACCCTCGTAATTTACATTTCAAATTTGAATACATTTACATAAACTTACATATAAGAATGTAAATTGAGTGGATTATAAGGCTTGCCTGGGGGCCGAACAGAGGGGTCTTTCTGGGGGCCACATTGAGGCTCACCAAGGGCCACATCTGGCCTCCAGGCAAGGGTTTGGTGACCTCTGTCTAAGGAACCAAGAACACAAACAACTTCAGTGCTTTTGTTTTATAAAGTAAATTGCCTCAAAAATAATCCTAGTTGGATTATTTTATTTAATTCTTTATTAAATATCTGTTTTAAAAATATATTTAAACAATGAGTGTTTATAAATATATGAGTGTCTCCCTGAACATAAGTTTCTTTAGTGCAGGGTGACCAGATGCCTGAACCCAGAAAAGCAGACAAGGTCCTCCAAAATTCCTGACATTCAAGAAAAATTCCTTATGTGTTAAAAAAGTAGGACACCCAAAAATGTAGGACAAATGTAGGACATGTTAAAATAAAAGCTAAAAAAATTCTTATTGCTTTCATGTACTTAATTTCAATTCTATATTGCTTATAGTTAGCACCCTCTTTGCAAGACCTGTTCCCAGAACCAAAAAGGCACTTGTTTAAGTGATCCAAAGCAGCCAGTTTTTCTCAGGCCAGCATCCCCTTTCGGTGGGTAGGTAGGTGTGCATAGGTGGGTGGGTGGATAGATGCATAGATGGGTGGATGGGTAGACATCCTTCTACCTGGCACTGAGAGAAGGTGGAGGTGATGGAGGGTGCTGCGAGCGTGCCTCTTTCCTCCCTTTGGGCTGCATAGGCAAGACTGCACCCTTACACAGGAATAAGCTCCATTGCCTGTAATGGGCTTACTTCTGAGTAGACATGCATAGGATTGGGCTGCATAGGCAACCCTATGACTGCCCTCACAACACAAAGAGTATGCTCCATTGATTGTAATGGGCTTACATATGGGTAGACACACCAAGGATCGGGCAGAGGGTCACTGGGGGGTTCTGAATGGAGGGCATTCCACTTTGTTAGTGGCTGCCTCGGTGGTGGCAAGACTTGGTGCTTTCCCTCTATACCCATTCTGTTTGGTCCCTTAACTGGACCCTTGGTTCAAGGGCCCCTTTTCAGGTGATGTCTGGGGATTTCCAGACATTTAGTAACCCTGATTAGTAGAATTTTAATGCAAGCAAATGCATTTAAAGGTAAACACATTGGTATAGGACGATAAAGCTATAACAGGAAAATTAAAATGGCAATTTTAAAGTGCCACTCATTCTCAACCACCTCATCCTCTGCCATCCCCATCTCCTTTTGCCTTTAGTTTGCCCAGAATCAGGATCTTTTCTAAGGCGTCCTCTCTTCTCATGATGTGCCCAAAATGTTTGAGCTTCAGCTTCAGTATCTGCCCTTCCAGTGATCTGTCAGGGTTGATTTCCTGGAGGATGGACTGATTTGATCTCCTTCCAGTCCAAGGGATTTTCAAGAGTCTTCTCCAGGATCATAATTCAAAGGAATCTATTATTTGGCACTCAGCCTTCTTTATGGTCCAGTTCTCACAGCCATACATTACAACAGGGAAAACCATAGCTTTAACCAGATGGATATTTTTTGGTAATGTGATGTCCCAACTTTTAATAAAGTTGTCTAGACCTGCATTGCTTTCTTCTCTAAAAGCAGGTGTCTTTTAATTATTTGACTGCAATCGCCATCTGCTGTAATCTTAAAAAGCCCCTCCCAAACCCCAAAAAACTCTGTCACGACTTCCATTTCTTCCCCTTCTATTTGTCATAAATTGATGGCACCTTGATCTAAATTTTTAATGTTTAATTTTAAGCCACAATTTTAAAAATGAGCACAAATATATCTTGGTTGGGTATCAGTTATATTTTCTTTATTTTCCTTAATGGAAAATTTTGTGTTTGGAAGTTAGAATGTCTTTTTGATTCATTATGTAAAGGCTAATAAAAACTGCGTGTTGAGTTTTGGGGAAGTATAAAATTACCAATTGGACAACAGCTACTGAGTTTATAAAAATTGTGCTTGCTTCCAAAGACCTTAGATTTTGATAAAATTACACTGTGTAGATTGCCTGGGAAGACACTAACTAGCCTTGTTAGATACACAGCAGTTTAGTTAGCCGATCCAATTTGTACATGTATTTATGATAACTTAAGTACCAGTATCTATTGTGCTTGTCCTCTACTGCAAAGTATTGTTTTTTACCCAGGATGAGTAACTAAACACAGATCAAGGCTGCAATCGGATACACACTTTCCTGAGAGCAAGTCCCATAGAATACAATGGGACTTACTTCTGAGTAGACATGCTCAGGATTGCACCCCAGATCATTGATCAAATTGTTACTCCATTATCGATACCACTTGAAAAAGGAAAAAAATTTGGCAAGTAAGGGTATACAAATTTGCTTTGAATATAGTAGCCCAGTGGTGTTTGGCTATTTTAGCTCTGGGCCCTCTTTCAAACTTTGGAATCTGTCTGGGATCCCCTTGCAGAACTTGCTACTCCAATCTGAGACATAGTGCTTTAAAAAAAGGACATGTCTTGGAAAATCGCGACATGTAGCCTCATGTGGTTTCTCCCACTGTCTCCCCCCCAAAGGGGGGCTTCCATGCCAGGTACAGTGTTCAGTGTGAAGGACTTTTACAGTTCATGTGCTGGATAAAGAAATTTTTCCTTTTATCTGTTCTTCAATTATGCAGTTTTAATGGATGTTCCTTGTTCCTCTTTTTAATTTGTTCCTGGTATTGTGTGAGAGGGAAAAGAGTCTCTTTCCATCTTATATACTAGCGAAAGGCGTACCTGCGTTGCGGGAGTAAAATTCCCCCGTATGCCATCCCCCCATATGCATCAACCCCCCATGGATAACTTTCCCCCAGGCGTAACATCCCCCCATGCGCAACTTCACCCATGCACATCAAAGCAGCATGCGCAACTTCCCCCCCCCTGCGCAACTTTCCCCCCCATGCGCAACTTTCCCCCCCATGCGCAACTTTCCCCCCCATGCGCAACCTCTTCCTCCGAAAAACATCCCCCAGTTCACCAGGCACTGAGCACCTGATTAGCTGGATGTTATTCAGTCTCCCATGTTAAGTATAGGACAGAAACACGTTGCCCCCTTTTCAGTCCCTGAAGGGTTAAATTTCTCCAGATGGTTCGTTAAATTTCTCCAGATGGTTCCAGATGAGATCCCTCCCAGAACTCCATGCTTCAGGCCCAGCAGTTGGGGCAGAATGTTGCTGAGTCAGCAATTTTCAATGCAAAGTATAGGGAGGAAAACGCGTTGCGCCCCTTTTCACCCCCTTCCCGTTGGAATTTCCGAAAACCGATTCTTAGTGCACCCCTCAGTCACGGAAGGAACACCCACCCCAAATTTCATGCTTCTAGGACCACTGGTTTTGGCAGGGCGGTGATGAGTCAGTCAGTGAGTCAGTCAGTGAGTGACTTTTCTCTTTTATATATATAGAAGATATTTTCAATGTCTCAATCTCCCTCAGATACCTTTTTTTCTAACCTTAAAAGCCCCGAAGAGCCCTTTCCTCATAAGGGAGGTGTCAAGTCACAAATCATCATGATTGCTGTCTTCCGCACCTTGTCCATTTACACTACAGTGGCACCTCATGTAACAAATTTAATTCATTCCGGAGGCATGTTTGTTACGTGAAACGTTCTTTATGTGAAGCAAATTTTCCCATAGGAAATAATGGAAACTTTAGACGATTGGTTCCACAACCCAAAAAATAATCATATAAAAATATTAACTGGATGTAAAAATGATAACAAAACACTGGAATTTAATTCAAAACATGCATTCAATGTGCAGGATCCTGTGAAGTCTGCTTTGGCTGCAGTCCGAAAGACACTTTTCTGGGAGAAAGCCCCATTTAACACAATGGGACTTACATCTGGGTAGACATGGTTATAAGCAGGCCTCCGTCAGTCTTGAAAGACTATGGTATCGTGCTTGGCGCTGCATACGCTGCATGCGAAGCATGAAAGCCTGGGTTGGATTGTTATGGAGACCGCAATAAAAGATACTTTCTCCTGTAATCAAAGACACTTTAGAAGTGTCCCCCCACTTTCTCCTTCTCTTCATCCTGAGCCTCTCTCTCCCCTGCTCCATTCTGGCTAGCCCTGAGCTGCTTTCCTCTTCTCCACTGCTGTTCTCTCCTTTTGCCCAGCAGAAGCCTGGCCACAGGAGGAACAGCATGGAAGTGTTGCTTTTGCTGTGGGCAGGCGCGCTAGGCAGACCTGACGCTTTTTCAAAGGGCTGCCGGCCAGCGCGTCTGCCCCAACTGCCAACGAGTGTGTTTTGTTACGTGAAGCACAGTTTGTTATGTGAAACAAAATCCTAGAGAAATTTTTGTTACATGGAATATACTTTACGTGAGGTGTTTGTTACATGAGGTGCCACTGTACTTGGACACATTCAAGATGTTGTGCCTTTTTACCATTTTTTTATGAAGACAATAATTGTCCAGTATGAAGATAGTCAATTGTCCAGTGATCTTGAAAATCATGTTTCTCATCTTTAACAGTCCTTTTTCTCTTCTCACTCATGGCTATGTGACAGACTTAATTTCCAGCAGACTGATCCAAGAACTGAGTGACCATTAAACTGCAAACTAAATGTAGTGGAAAGCTACATTTAGCTACAAAATGCACATTAACAGAAAATTGAGCTCCAGAATACTAATGTGTGAACCCCTTGCAGGAATGAGGGGCAGCTGCTTATTTTTCAGCAGACTGGAGTGAGCATGGCAGAAGCAGAGCAGTGACCACTGATTGTATTAGAAAGCTAGTAGAAGACTAAAGCCCAGAAAAATTAGAAAAATACCTTTCAGTCCTAGAATTAGGGATCTGCAAAAACTGCAACTACAGGTGGAGCCTAATTACCAGTGTTTTATTTACAAATCTGAGACAACATGACTGAGCTGCTCCCTTTAATTGTTTTCTGGTAGGCAGGCATGTGTGTTGTTGTGTGTGTTGGCAGTTTGCTTATGCTGTGCGCTGAGTTGCTCCTTCTACTACAGGCCTCCATAGAGACTGCCTGCAATGTGCACAGAAGCTGTTTGCAATGGAGTACAGGTGGAAGGGGCGACCTACAGTAGTTTGTAGGATAAGCAAACCGCATCACACATGCTTGCACACATGCCTGCCTGAAAACAATGAAGAGGCATTTGGAGGCAGCTTTGCAATAGTATGATATGTGTTTTCAGGGCTCCTCCACAGAACAAATCCCCATGTATAAATAGGTTTGACCTGTATATTTTGCTCTTTCCCCTCCAAAATCAGAGGCAGACTGATCAAATCTCAGTGGTGGCCCTCCCCTTTCTTCATCTCACCCACACTCTTTCCATGTGATTCCTGGCTCCTCCTTTTTTTACTGCTGCAGCCAAGCAGGGATGAGGGCTGTCCTACCCAGTCCCTCTCTTGAAATGGGTGAATTCAGGATATGCTGACAATGTATTCCTTGAGAGGCTGCTCATCCGGCAAGATCTCCTTGCCCAGCATTCCCTGTCATCTCCTTTTTATTTCTGTCATGCTGTTTGAGCAAACTGGCAAACAAAACAGGAGATAGAAGAAGAAAGGGGAGGGAGCAAGAGTGCTGGGCAAGGGCATCTCTGGCCAGCCTTGCAAGCTTGCCCCATCTACCTCATGATGATGAAAGTTGCTGTCGTCTGCTTGAGGCAGGGAGGACTGGGGAAGTAAGTTTTTGCAAAGATGGCCATCCTTTGCTGTACTCTCCTTGTGCAGACAGGGCTGAAGTCTTTCACTCTTGTCTGCTCCAGATGTGTAGGGGTATACCAAGGTCAAGGGGGGTGGGGGAAGGCCAGAGAATGCCACCAACATGTGTCAGATAGGCTCCATATGTCCTGGGGACCATGTCTTGGACTCCCTGGTCTATATCTTGCTCTGTTCCTTAGAATCTGTTTGCAAAAGCTTTGTCTTTGTGAAAGATGAATTTTACATTTTTCCCCTAACAATATTTTTAAAGTGCCTAAATTGAACTGCTGAGAGGAATTTGTAAAGTTTTTTTGTTTTTTGTTTTGTTTATATGGTAAAGTTCATGCAAGTTTGTATAAATTTATTTCATGAACTAAATTACCTATGTGTAGATCAGTGCCATCTGGATAGAAATAAATAGGAATTTATTTTGAAGCATAAATAAAAGTACAATTTGCACTCCAAATCTATGCAATACAACTTGTATGATATACACAGATAATGCATGGTTATTTTGCTTTATTCATAGAGTATACTGAAAACGAATAGAAGGGAAACTGCAGTGAATATCATGTTCCTATTGGTGTGAATATTGATGTCCTGGATAGATTTTGTCAATACTCAGAAATATGCCTGTTTGTTGTTGTTTTTTAAAATAAAAATTTTAATCATTGCTGATCAGGACAGATAATTGTGAACAATGTAGAATTTTTTTTTTAGTTAGTACAGCAAATATATTGCAGTTGCAGTCTAAAAAAGCTATAGACATTAAAAACTTAATCAGATCTTTCCCTGACATATGATTTACTATAATGTTGCAGTTCCCTCAAATACTGGAACTTAACTTTAAAATTTTATAATCTTAGTCTGCATGTGAAGGTTAATTAAAACTGAAACAGAGCAGCAATTCTGCAAAAGATTTAGTTTCCATTTATTTGTTTCTTTCTTGTATTCTAGAAAAATAGATCTGCATAAAACAAGGGCTGAAAGGAAGATTTCATTGAAGTAACAAGTTCAAGTGCTATCCAAAAATATAGTATTCAATAATAGAATATTGCAAATGAACATCAGAAATGAAAAATAGCATTATTTCCTTGGATGCAAATATCTGTCAGACCCAATTTTTTTAAATTCCTTAAAAAAACTGATCCACGAAACATCTCATTTGACTGTAAAGGTAGTTAGATCTCTATTGTTAGATCTCTATAGTTATCTCTATGGAAATATCGCTATTAGATTTCTATATTGTTGAACCTGCAGAGGGCAGAGGCCACTTAGACACCACATGAAAATCTAGGATAGCACTGGAATGGTGAATGAGGGTTATCCAGGGTTGGGAAAAGCAGGACAGCAGAGGTGGAACCAGCAGCACACCCTGCTACCATATACTGACCCTTTTCCAACCTGGGAGACCTGACCTGGGTCTCCCTGATGCTGTACCTTCTGGATAGCAGATGCAGATCCTAGGAGATCCCTTAAGGCCACCTGAGTCTTAAAACATTGTAAGGGAAGTATAGGCTTCTTTATCCTGAGGAGTCTTATCCTTATGGCTGTGGGTGGCACAAGCGGTTAAGGCGCTGTGCCTGTTAACCAGCAGGCCAGGGTTCGAGACCCGGGTCAGCCCCACAAGACAGGGTGAGCTCCTGTCCTTAGCCCAGATCTGCGATGCCAGCTGGATCCAATTGTATTGACTCTGCCTTTCCATTGAACTAATTCAGTGGTGTGGAGAGGGGGGATTTGCTGCTTGGGTAATAGCATATCCTCCATAACAATCCAACCCAGGCTTTCGTGCTTCGCATGCAGTGTATGCAGCGCCAAGCGCGATATTACAGTCATTCAAGACTGACAGAGACCTGCTTATCCTTATTCTGGGTGGAATTGTCATTTTGGCACCACTGCAGCCCTGAGCTTCGGCAAGTATTGGATTAGGCTGTCAGGCTGTTATCAGAAAGACCAGTTCAGCCAATAAGGAGGCATTATCCTCTCTTTTCAATTTTTCTTTTGATGTCCAAAATCTCAGGCTAGTCAAAAGTGGTAACTTAAGCAGCCAATTATAGGGAAGTCTTGCAATTCACAAGCAGTGTTCTCTGTAAGGGTCTCCACTAGGTGTATGGACCCCTCCTGGAGCTGAATGTTATTGCAGCTTATTGTGATTCTTCATCCAGATGTTCAGCAACTATTTAATGTCCTTGCCAAATTTCAGGGTTGCTAAGCTTCATGTTTCAGGGAGCTTAGCAGGGAGGTGTATGACTGCTCATCTACCGCCTACCCAGGGGAACAAAGCTTTCAAATCCCAGTCTTGGGTAAATAATGTTTATTATGTGTATTAAGTCTGAGTATATCACTAAAACATTGCCTCAGCGATTGCTTGTTCTTTTTACTTGTTCTTGCCTGGAAATCACTGCCATAGTGGCCAGTAACCTGTTGTCCTAGCTCCTGATGGAGTGAGGGTTCCTAGCTTGTAGGCTATTCTGGGGAAGTAACTAATGAAGGAATAGCTAGAGCCATTCTTGCCATGATGATAATCACTTCCCCATTTGTATGCTCAGTCATTTTTCTTCAAGTGCGCATTGTGCAATTTCCCAGTTCATCTGAAACTGATGTTAAGCTGAGAAGCCTGTAATTCTGAACCCCCTTTCTAAATTTATTTATTTATTTGTTTGTTTGTTTGATTTGTATTCCATCTTTCTCCCCAAAAGGCACCTGAGGTGGCTAACGATAAAACAGTAACAATAAAATACAATTAAAACAATAAAATACAATTAAAAACAATATAAAAAAATTAAACAGCAGTAAAACCAGATCAGGGATGGAAGAAGACAGATTAAAAAACATGTGGTTCGACCCTGCTGGAAGGTTGAAAGATAGACCAATCTTAATTCAAAGGGGATGGAGACTCATAAATGTAGGAGCCACCACTGAAAAGGCCCTGTTTCTGGCTGCCATTCCCTTAACCTTTCTCCATGTTGGCACAACCAAAAGGGCCCCCTTAGACGACCCTAGAGAATGTGCTGGATTATATAGAAGATTTTACACTGTATATAAATATCAGTGTTACACTGACTACCTTCCAGTCTTCTGACACAAAAGCTGGTTTAGAGGGCACAAGTTAAATTTATTTTGCATTATATAGGATTAAGTTCAGAGCTTTCTCCCATCTGGTCAGTTTCAACAACTGTTCTGGAGTATCATCAGGTAGTACAGTGGTTCACAAACTGGGTCACAACCTGAGTTTTGGTGGGTTTCATAGCAGCGAAGCAGAGTTTCCAATGATGAAAACACTGGTGAAGAAATCTGATAATTAATTGCCTCAAGCCCTAAGTCTTTTCAAAAATCTAATGCCACCAGCCCAGTAAACAGCTTCTGTAGTTTACAAGCATTTTCAAATATAGGAAGAAAAATGTTGGAGATTTTTTTCTGGTTATTGCAGGTAAATAAAAAAAAATTCTAAATTGAGCAGGGATAGGCAAACATTTTGGCAGAAAGGCAATATCTCCTTGTCTCTGTCAGAGGTCAGGGAAAAAGAATAATGTTTAAAATTTGAATAAATTTACATAAATGAATACATTAGAACTTCTGTGAATGAATTTACTGAGCTTATTTATAATACATGTGAGAACTATAATACAAGCATGTAGAACCATATGAGAACACAGAGACATAAGTTGTTCAGAGGCAATGGGGAGTTAAAATAAAGCCTGCAGGCTGCAACAGTCTCTTGAGTGTCATGAGGCTGAATTGGGAGTCTCTATCTGCTACAAAGGGCCTCCAGGCCTAACCTTGCAATACAGAAGCAATTTTCAGTCACTGTGCTATGGTGTGCTCTGCAGGTGTTCTTTGGAAGTTTGGGGGAAGTGTGATATGAGAAAAAAGTTTGAAAATCACTGCAATGGACTGTCATTTTTTAAAAAGTGGGTCCCAGTGGTAAAAGGTTTGGGAAGCCAAAGTAGGGCATTGGGAAATTTTATGTATGTCATGATCAGAATACATTGTTACAGTTTATGCAAGGGTTATTGAAATTTCCAGTTACTACAACAGTTTCTCTTGATTCTTCTCTGATTACTGTATTTTAATCAAGGTTTCTGATCAGAGGGCCTCTCTAATTAAAAACCTTGGTTTGCAAGATTGAGAACTATTTCTGCTTTCTATGACTCTGAGCCTCTGTCAATCAGTGGCAAGAATACTGGGCAAGATGAATATATATGATGATTTGGTTTCAGGCAATTTCAAAATTATTTCCCAAAAGAATTATCTTTGTATGGAGGGGAGAGAAATGCTTCATTAATTTTGTTTCTCTATTTATTTTTAGGTTTAAAGTGTATGCTATGAAATGTCACCTAAAATGCTTACCAGAAGATGAACCAAAGCATCTTTTAAACAGCATATCTTAAGGAAGTTTTGCTCATCTTAGTAAGTGTTTTAAAAACAGATGAAAGTAGGGCATTTCATTAGTTGGTTAGAGCAGCCATTTTTAACCACTTTGCCGTGGCACATTGGTGTGTAACAAATGGTCCCCAGACATGCTGTGGAAATTTGGTAGTAGGTCATTTATTAGTAAGGTTACTGAGGGACGTGAGCATAATGTGCTTAATGGCAGCATAGAGTGTCTTGATGATTGTCAAAATACTAAAGGTGTGTCTTGACCATTTTAATTTCTTACCAGTGTGCCATGAGATGAAAAAGGTTGAAGATCATTGGGTTAGAACGTTCTGTTTCATTCTTTGCTACACACACATACACACACAGAGTGGTGCCTCGTGTAACAAGTTTAATTCATTCTGGAGACATGCTTGTTATGTGAAACACTCTTTACATGAAGAAGATTTTTCCATAGGAAATAATGGAAACTCAGATGATTGGTTCCACAACCCAAAAATATTCATATAAAAATATTAACTGGATGTAAAAATGATGACAAAACCCTGGAATTGAAGTCTACTTAGGCTGCAATCCTAAAGACACTTTCCTGGGAGTAAGACCCATTTAACACAATGGGGCTTACTTCTGAGTAGACATGGTTAGGAGGCTGCAATCAAAGACACTTTCCTGGGAGGCTTACCTGGGCTGCTGCTGGAGGTTCAAGGTGGCCGGTGGGGGCAGTTAGGGCCGCTGCCTCTGGCGCTCCCAGGCAACTGCCCCCAAGTTGGGAGCAATTAGAGGCAGCAGTGCTGGCTGGCAGCACTTTTAAACAGCCTCCACGTAGAGCGTCAGGGCTGCATAGCACGCATGCCTGTTAGGCTCCAGAGGGGTTTGCTTGTTATGTGAAGCAGATTTGTTACATGAAGCAGGATTCCTTGGAAATTTAGACTTGTTGTGTGGAACATACTTTACGTGAGGCACCACTGTGTGTGTGTGTGTATATATATATATATATATACACATATACACACATAACACACTTTTTTGTACATTATCTTGGTAATCTTTCTTTTGATGTTAACTAGTGGCCGTCCATCTCTATGGTATGTTTGTAAAATTTGAAGTACAGGAAAAACGTCATCCCTCTGGCAAAGGGTAAATAATGGATGATGAAACATTCTCTTCTATATCCCTAAACCTAAAGCAGTTTTGTTATATTGTAGGAAGGTGACAGGCCATTGTTACATTACTTTTTCTGTCATGACCAGAATATGTACAGTTTATGTGAGGGATGAAATTTCCCATTTCTCATTATTACAACAGTTTCTCTGGATCAGTGGTTTTCAACCAGCGTGCCATGGCATACTGGTGTGCCACAGACCAGTATGCCAAGGGAATTTAGGGAGAGTCGTTAATAGAAAAATTGGGATATGAACAGCCTGGTGTGCCTTGTCAGTGGTAAAAACAATTGATGGTGTGCCTTGACCATTTCAGTGCCTTGTTAATGTGCACTGAAAAAGGTTGAAAATCACTGCTCTGGATTCTTCTCTGATTTTAGTCAAGATCTGTCTGTTTATTTACAGAGTCACTTTAGGACTGTTGATTGGTCAAAACTGAAGAATTTAGAAGAGCAGGCTCCTAAAATCTGCTCCAGCAGACCAGCAATCTGACAGCTATTATGGCTCAAATTTTTGGAATCAGCTTAACTAATCACATTGCTTCTGATACAGGATCTCCTGGTAAGCTATCTTGTTCCATGTGGTTGATAAAAATATCAGACTACTTATATTGACTTTCCAGACTCATTCTTTCTCTGGAGTGAGTATCCCTGTGGTGTCAATCAACAGTTTTTATATACTACTTTTCAACAAAAAGATCACAAAGCAGTTTACAGAGAAAATGAAGTAACTAATGGCTCCCTGTCCCAAAAGGGCTCACAGTGCAAAAGCCACTATACAGCAGAAGCCACTATAATAGACATTGTTGGGGAAAGAAGGGCCAGTTACTCTTTCCCTGCTAAGTAAAAGAAGAACATCCATTTGAAAGAGCTCCTCTTGCTCAGTTAGCTGCTGTGTTCTTATGGAAAATAAGGAAAATAGTATTTGTTGAAAATAAATAAAACAACAGTGACATTCAAAATAGGGAAAAAATGGCCCACTGCCAATTGACCTCTTAAAGACCAGCAAATGTTCTGTTCTTCTGAATTAATGTGTTCCTAATATCTTAACATGTTAAGAGCAAAATAGAAGCAGGAGTAACAGGTAAGGTTTCCTTGCTCACTCATGTCCAGTTTTAGGGAGTGGTGCTCATCTCTGTTTCACAGCCAAAGAGCCAGCTTTGCTTAAAGACTCTTTGTGGTCAAGTGGCCAGCATAACGAAACACCAAGCTGTACATAACACAGTTACCTTACCACCAAAATGATGCCTATTTATCTATTTGCATTTGCATGCTTTGGAACTGCTGTGTTTGCAGAACTGTTACATAACACTAGGCTCTATTTATTTAGATACCTATTTGTATGACTGCTTTTAATATTCTTTTTCCTTTTATAGGTTTTTCTTAAAACTTGATTAGCTTCCACTACTTAGTCATGGTTTGGGGTGATATACCTAATTTGAAATGTAACTACACTTCACTGTGCTCTCCAACCATGGGAGACTCAGAAGTGGATACTGACTCTGGAGTGGATGAAGGTGATGTAAAACCTGAAAGTCTCCCTGAAGATTCCACCATCTTTGTAGCTTTTAAAGGGAATATCAGTGATGATGACTTCAAACAGAAGTTGGGCATCATATTGGACAATGTGCCTGGCATTTTACATATGGGTACTTTTCCTTCTACCTTAACTAGATAACCTTTTAATAACATTTTATACATTTATTGAAAATTATAACTATAGAATATTGCACACTTTATGAGAACTGCTTTAGTTAAAAATTAGTTGTAGCTCTCCTACATTATTTTAATTGTTTTACTTTGTGACTCTTGTATTATTTTCTCAACATTTTTAGCTATTATTAATCATTTATTAAACATGAAAGTTTAATGTGCACAGTTTTTGAAAGTGCTGTAACTACAATAGATCTTTCGGGTAAACAGTTTTGCATTGCTGGTTTCGTTTGCTACAGCTCCTACTTTCAGGAGCTTTCTGATACTTTCAGGATCTGATACTTTCAGATCCTTTCAGCATCTTAAAGTACGATGGTTTGGTTTACTTTGGTTTACAAGTAATATTCCCAATTCTGCTTGGGATGCAACTGAAGTTCCGATCACTATCTAGCATTAGAAAAGGCTTACAGTGGGGAAACTCAAGGAGCATTTGATAGGCGAATGCCTCATTCTGTTTTGAACTGTCCAAGAGTGAATCAAATGTTCTCACTTCAGGTGAAGTAAGCATACGGAAGGGTTTTGTTACAGGTCAGAATTTGAACTATTAGCTTCTATAGTGTTCTGTTTTATTCCCTCTTGCTTGTGGAAGTAAACTTTCTTTATTATCATGGTTCATTCTTGTTAGTAATCAATCAAACAAATTATTCATTTCCCATTTGGGAGGGACTGAACAGATGTTATCAGTTGTCTAGCAGAACTTCTATTCTGATTCAGTGTGCATTAATTTTTGCAGTTCTATTCGTGAACATTTGAATAGGTTTGTTTGTAAGGTCGAGTTAATTAAAATCCCTTTCTGTTCTATTGTGAGATGTCATTAAGTTTTTGGGGATACATGGGGTACATTTAAAACTAATTTTGTTAGAGAATTTAATAATTGATCTAGCTTATAATTGATCTAGGAATACTCACAAAAATGAAAGTACAAAAGAGTTCATAACACTACTTTTTGGCTTAAAACACTACTTCACTTAAAGGTGTCATTTATCCATGTGATCTAGTTGCTTTTGGATAACATTTGCTACAATTGCTGATGATTCAGAATGTACTTTCAAGATAGTGCAAGTTGTCGAACTATCTGATTCCATGCTTTTGCAAGTCCAGGTTGAGTCTCAGCATCACTGAGAAGTTCCATCCAGGAACCTCTGTAAATGTAGATTTTTACCTTCAAGAAAAGCAAGTAATTTTGTTTCATCTTACAAAAATTTGTTAGGCCTTTAAAAAATGGCCTGTTTAGCATGGTAGGTGATCAGTGATAGGATTTTTCAGCTGGGAGCCAGACCCTTTCCTTCCCCCTGGAGCTATGCAAAAGAATGCAAAGTGATAGTGTATGAAATGCAGAAGTGAAAATGATAAATGCAAAGCTTCGGAATAGCTTTATATTATGCTGTGCTAACAAAGCAGGGGAAGGGAGGGGTTTGCCTCCCAGCTAGAACAAGCTTTTTATAAGCTTTGGAGAGGGAAGTTGCATTTATTGCCTGCCTACAGCTTTTTCATGATAAACAGGCTATGTTAAAACCTAAAGTGAAGTTTATCTTTTAATTTAATGGGCCAACCTTGTTCTAAAACCTTGGGTGCAAATGCACCTATAGATATAGCTATAGATATCCCTAAAGGGAACTCCTATAAGTGAGACAAACAAATTAGAGGCATGAACTATGTTGTGTATCTGGTATTTATTACTAGTATAACAGGTATTTGTAACTACTCAGTATATCTAATATGAACTAACCCAGAGTTCTTGTGTTTTGTAATACATAGAAAACCACTATGTTTTCAGGGGGAAAATGGTTTTGTTATGAAGCAGTAAGCATGAAAAGAACCTTGCTAATTCTTACTCAGAGTAACTATCTGGAAACTATTTTTTTTCCTTTTGCTCATTTAAGAATCTAATAAGCTAAAGCTGAGGAAGGTGGAACCCTGGAACAGTGTACGTGTTACCTTCAATATTCCTCGTGAAGCAGCTGAGCGATTACGAATGTTGGCTCAGAACAACAACCAACAACTTCGAGACTTAGGAATCCTTTCAGTTCAGATTGAAGGTAAATGAACCTAGGTGAAATGGGTACTGTAGATTCATCTATAAGACAAGAAACTTCTGCCAATAAAATGAAGTATAAATCACATGCCTTTTTTGTGGGTGAATCATGGGACAGGGCTCAGTCGTAGGTTAGGCAGCAAAAGGACAATGCAGAAATACTTATGAACTTTTACAACATGGCAACAAGACTTCAAAGCTGCAAACAAAGTTAACCTTTTCACTGCTCTTCAGAAAAAAGTTAGCCATAGCTCAGCACATCCATTGGAATCAAGGAACCCTTCTGTAGCCTTGTTTCATTTTGCAAATGATTAGAAGAGATTTGGTTTTTAAAACAGCAGGATGTAATTCTCATTTTCATTCTTGTTGTAACTATAGGTAGAGCCTCTTTATCCACAAATTTGTGACCTGAGATTTTATCTCAGTTTGCATCCCAAACCCACAGATCTTCCCTCTTACTGTTTTCTAAGTCTTTCATTACAGTCTGGTTGTGTTTGGAGGCCCTTCTGAGGTCCAGGAAGACTATGTGCAACCTCTTACGAGGCCCTGGAAGGCTGAAAATGACCACTTCTAGTTTTTTGCCAAAATTGGAATTTTGCATATTCTGGAACCTTTAGAGTGCCGCCTGAGGGTTAGGGAGGCCGTGCCCTATCTCCCTTAGAAGGGTATTTCAATGCAACACGTCTGCTGCTATGGTTATATTTGGAGTATAGCATGTGGGGAGATCCATATATTTGATTATATGTGGATTTCAGTGTCTATAGTGGGAGGTTCAGGTACAGATCCCCTGAAGATATCAAAGTACCACCTGTACAATATTGTATGGCTTTTTTTGAAACAAAGCAAAACACACTTGATTGTCTTTTTAAAATCTGATTTCTATAGTTTCCCTCTGTATTTTGAGGTTTCTGGAAGCTTTCTACTGGCAGATCTAAACTGTAGCTTGTTTTGTGCACTAATTGGTTTTTTTCTGCTGCTTTATTCTCTGCCCTGGATATTGGTATAGGTTATCAAGACTGGGATAACCCAGTCTTCCATTTGTGCAAAGAAAGTGAATTTGAACAAAATGCACTCATAGGCTGTTTTCTTCCTTGAAATAAATAGAAGCTATCTCTTAGAATAAAAAAAGAATCTAACTCTTAGAATCATCCTCTTATAAGCATAGGAAATTGCATAATAATGTTTAAACTTTCTAATAACCACCAAGAGAGTGGAGGTTCCACCTTGTTTCTTAAATAAATGTTTGTAAATCTGAATTCACCACATCAGTTTTAAGCACTATCATTAAAATGCACTTCATTCAGTCATTTAAGCACTATCATTCCTCTCTACAACAAAACCATGTGCTTCTTCTGCTTCAATTTTTGATTATTTCAGATGAAGGTGCCATCAATTTGTCACTGGCTCAAAACAGAGGCCAGGATGTAAGGATAAATGGGCCTGTGGTACCAGGCAATGCAGTAAGAATGGAGACAGGATTTCCCGTGCAGAGTAGCCAAGGTAATCTTTTTTTTGTGTGTTTGTTCTTTAGGTTGAAAAACTTTGACTACTGCCTTTCTTTTTGATTTCTCATGATGTGTCTAGTTCTTGAGAGGTGTTGAGAGAGAATAATAATGTTAATAAAAATGCTCTGTTCTACCTTACCCTTCCTGCAACACAGTAACTGAGTGAATGAGAAATAGATAGAAGAGAAACAAATGGAAGTGAGACTAGGCAATGTTGTGCAATGCCTTAGAATTCAGGAATTTCTAATGTTGTTGCTATATAGTCTCATAATTTGTAACAATGGAAAAACAATGAAGAATCTACCATTCTGGCTTCAGCTCCTCCTACAGAGGGGGAAGAGATGTGTGTTGGCACATGGAGTATTGAACCTTTATTTACAGCAGCAGACTTGGGTGTACAGACTTTTTAAAATGGTGATATCCTAAATTCTCTTTCCCTATTCCATATGATATTGAAATTTTCCCATGGGAGGGGGGTAACTCACAAGGCAAGACATAAAAACACATTTGGCTTTCAGTAAGTACTTTAATCACAATAAACACATTTTTTTACTCATGTTTGATGCACCATTTCTTTGCTGTACATAGAATATCAACAACCACAAAGAAGAGCTAGGATTACAAAAGGAATTACAGGGTTCCATGGGTGATTATTATGCCTAAATTGCAGCTTGGAATATTAGAATATTAAGACAGGTAGGAGAATTGGAAAGCTTAACGCTGGAAATAAAATATAAAATCTTGTTTTACTAAGATTAGGAGAAGTAGTTTGATTAAATAAAAGTTATAGTCTTATCTGCTGTAGGTGGGTTCCTGGAAAATCCAGTGGATACTAAATTAGAGGATATGGAATCATTGATCCTATGGAATCAGTGGAGTGGGAGTAGTTCATCAAGAATGCCAGCAATGGATAGCTTCAGGATGGCAGCCGCAGATAGTGTTCCAATGGATAAGCAAATTCATGAAAACTGACGGTTACCAAGGATTGACTGTATTTCAGTGTTTTTCAAACTTTAGGGAGATTTACACCCTAAGTGAGTCTTCATGTGGGAGGTTTGAGGACAGTGACATGATCCCCATGATCACATCAATAAGGGGGATGAAAGGAGAGTACTCTCACTTTCAATTGCAGCAGGCTCCAGGAGGTGGAAGGGTTAGAACAGGGGTCCTCAAACTTTTTAAACGGGGCCGGTCCACTGTCCCTCAGACACTTCGGGGGCCGGACTATGCACCCCAGAGCAAATGTCCTGGGAAAAGAGGACCTATGCACCCCAGAGCAGATGCCCTGGGGAAAGATGCACCCCAAAGCAGATGTCCTGGGAAAAGAGGACCTATGCACCCCAGAGCAAATGTCCTGGGGAAAGATGCACCCCAGAGCAGATGTCCTGGGAAAATAGGACCTATGCATCCCAGAGCAAATGTCCTGGGAAAAGAGGACCTATGCACCCCAGAGCAGATGTCCTGGGGAAAGAGGATATAGGGAACACAATCCTAACTATGTCTACTCAAAAGTAAGCCACATTGTGTTCATTGGGTCTTACTCCCAGGAAACTGTCTTTAGGATTTCAGCCATAGTCAGCATGGAAAAGGAGGGACATGGGAAGGAATGAAGGTGGGGGAAGGAGGGAGGGAAGGAAGGAGGGCGGGGGGAGGTTGGCACAGGGCTGGGAGTTTGAGATGGGGAGAAACTCTACCCCCACAAGCCCTTCCCCCTGAAATCAGCAGCAGCCTTCCAGCCAATTCACAGCTCCCCCAATGCGAGGAGCAGCCCTGTCACCTCTTCACTGGCGGGGGCGGGGTGGGGTGGGAGAGGCTGTGGAAGAGGCTCCTGAAGCCACCTCGCTGTGCAGCCTCCTCACGCGAAAGACGCGTGCCTAGGTTCTCCGGCAGGGGGTGGGACTGGAACTCCTCCCGCACTGCTGAAACCCTCCCCTCCCAGAGGCTGCAGAGCATAGAGTGCGTTCTCTCCTAGAGCGTCCTTCTTCGGAGGCTCCGCTCTAGGACGCATTCTGCGCTCAGTGGTTCTCCCTGTGCACTCCATTGTCCTCCTCAGGATCGGCTGTGCCAGCGGTGGCGGTTCAGGGGCGGGGGGGTCGAAGCTATCCATAGTCATCTGCTGTGTGGAGGCCGTGGGCTAGATTGATGGCCCTGGCAGGCCGGATCCGGCCCGCGGGCAATACTTTGAGGACCCATGGGTTAGAATCTTAAAATCTGTTTTCCATGGTGATTTGGCAGACAGGCAGTCAATCAACTTTTCTCTCTAGAACTTAGCTTTGTTTCAGCTGACAGACCCCCCATTTCCCTCTGGAGTGCAAAAGAATGCAAAGTGATAATCAGTCCCTAATTGCTTTGCATTATTTCTCTGCTCCAGAGAGAGGGCGGGCCTGCCTCCTAGAAGAAATGAAGCTCTTCTAAGTGAGAGGGAGGTTAGTTGGTTGATTGCCTACTTGCAGTGTTATTGTGGTAAGCAGGCTGTATTTAAACCTAAGGGAATGCCCATCTTTTAATTTAATGGGCCAGCCCCATTTGTGTTGATTTAAAACTGCAGGTGAATAATCTGCTTGTCATTAGGTTACACCTGTATTTTCTGGAGAATTGTGGAAAGCATATATATTTTAATAATAGTATTTATAAATATAAGAACATTTATATTTATAAATGTATATAAGAATATAAATGAATATAAGAACTATAAAATCTAGTAGGCCCATGTACTTGATATGAATATGTAGCTATTCCATTAGCTTTCACATCCATGGTGGAGTTGTCCCATATCCAGTGATAAGAATGTCAAAGGACTGGTTTGAAGCATTACCAATTCTGTACATTCCCATGTTTTGATATTTGTTGTGAGAAATTGCATTTTCAAAAATTAAAACAAATGACTATTTCTAGGGTTAATACGAATAAACAATCCTGCAGCTGTCATGATGCAGCAGAGTGGCAACGTATCAACTATGATGGCAAGTGCAGCTAATACTGATCTACAACCTAGAACTCCTCGACCTGCCTCTCAATCAGGTAACCAATGTAGATGGTAATGATTTAAATGCTATTGTGCAGATATAATATCTGTGCAGATATAATATCTGGAGTGATGTGTATCTCTTATTTCCTTTCCCCTTGTGCATGGTAATCTGAGAATAGTCTGAAATATTTATCAAACCTTATGCCTTCCTGAAAGGAGTGTCTACTCTGGCAAGATATACATATATTCTTGCAGATGTTGTATTAATTGCTGTTGTGTTACAATGTTAAGTTTAATGAAAAAGTCTGAAGAATTTTCTAAAATGTATTGAGTGAGAAATAATTCAAAGTGGAATTTAGCCAAGACGGTCTTAGATAACAGCCCAATACAAATGAGAGAAAAATGCTCAATCTAAAAATGATGAGGCCATGTGTTCTTTCCCCTCCTGTTGTGCTACCTCTGTGGGACAAAATAATGGCTACTCTTGTAAATGTCATTTTGTTTTAACAGATGCAGTGGATCCACTCTTATCAGGGCTCGCTATCCAACAGCAGAATCATCCATCTGGATCTGTTGTTCCTCAGCTTCATTCAGCGCAGACAGTTCCTGTTAATAGACAGATAAACCCAGCCAACTTCCAACAGATGCAGCCACAGCAACAATTGCAACCACGCCCTCCTCAACAGCACCAGCCGCCCCAACAGGGTATTCGTCCTCCGTTTTCAACACCAACACAGGTTCCAGTTCCTCCTGGTTGGAACCAGATTCCTTCTGGAACAGTTCAACCTCCTCCATCCCAAGGAACAATGGGCACACTGACAGTTAACCAGGGGTGGAAAAAGGCTTCTTTGCCTGGACAAATGCAGCAGCAACTCCAAGCCAGACCATCCTTAGCAACAGTACAAACACCTTCCCACCCACCACCCCCATATCCCTTTGGAAGCCAACAAGCTTCTCAAGCACACACAAACTTTCCTCAAATGAACAATTCTGGCCAATTCACTGCTCCTCAAATGAAGAATCTTCAGGGAGGACCTTCACGGGTCCCAACACCACTACAACAACCCCACCTGACCAACAAGTCTCCTGCATCCTCTCCCTCCTCCTTTCAGCAGGGGTCCCCTGCATCCTCCCCAACAGTTAACCATGCACAGCAGCAGATGGGACCAAGGCCTCCCCAGAATAATGCCCTTTCTCAAGGGTTCCAACAACCTGTAAATTCTCCTGGCCGTAATCCTATGGTACAACAGGGAAATGTACCTCCTAACTTCATGGTGATGCAACAAAACCAGGGTCCACAGGGTATACACCCTGGATTAGGAGGTAAGTAATCCTTTTAATAATAAATATTTAAATATTTTAAAGAATAAAATGTCTGCTATAGAGAATATTATAAATATTCTCTATAACAGACATTTTATGATCATATTCACATTGCCTAATTTGTGTGAATTTGTGTGAATTCACTGCTAAACTCACAGCAGTAGAATCTAATACGACTTGAGTTTTTCTCAGCAAGACTTATCCTACAATCCAGAGTAACTACAGGAGCACCTAACAGACATTACGTGTACCCGTAGTTACTGCACCATATAATGAAAACCTGTGGGAAATTCATACTGCAATCCACAGCAAATTGCTCTTACACCGGAGCAAGGACTTCCCGTAGTTACTCTGGATTGTGCCCTTATTTTACACATTAGTCTGCCATTCCTGTAGAACTGAGTTCCATCTAATCCAGTCTCTTTTCTTTTGGTGGAATCGGGTAATGAAAGAAATAAGGCAGCCCAATCCTGTCCTTTGCTGGAATATGGAAGACTGGCTTGCAGTATACTGATCAGAGGGTTGTACGTAGCTGCCATGCAACTGAGAGTATGGGGATCATTACCTCCTTACCTTGAGTAATGAAGCCACCTCAATAGTGATACTCGGAACTGCACCATCTAAATTGCTGCTTGGTAGTGCTACTTGGGAGATGACTACTGTACCGTATTTCCCTGCTTATAAGATGCACTTTTTCCTCCCCAAAGGGGGGAAATGTCAGTGCATTTTATGAAGTGAAGGGGCCGGTCCTGGAGCACCTTCTGCAGCTTTGCTCTGCCCACCTGGGCATGGCAAGCCTATAGGAAGGCAAGGGCAAGCTGGGGAGGAGGGACAGAGACTGCCCCACAGCCTCCTCCCCAAACAAAGGAGCCTGGAAGAATAGCAAGAGCATGGAGGCAGGCAGGCAGGCAAAAACAAAGGGGCACTGGTGGGAAGAGGGGAAGAAGAAGCAGCCTAGGAGAGAGAGGTCCCTGCCGCTGCAATCCTATGCATGCTGGTGGAGGGGGCTTGCAATTTAGTATGCATGCATAGGATCTAATTCCTAGGGCTGCAGTCCTATGCATCCCTGCCTGTCTGGATCCCTCCCCACTTACCTGTCTGCCTGGATACCCCCACGCCCCCTCAAAGAAACACCCTACCCTTCCCTACCTACCTTGATCCCCCCAACCTCCAAAAGAACCCCCCCCCCCAAACGTACCTGCCTACCAGGACCATTTGCAATGAGATTTGTGCAAAATGTTGGTGTCTGGTCATGTGCAATGAAATTTGTGCAAAAGTCACAAATCACTGACACTAGTGATGAGTTCTTGGGGTTTCCAGAAAATTAGAAGCGTGCTTGAACCTTAAAGTCTTCCCTCATTTTTTAAGGACAGTGATGATGGTTCTTAATACCACTGTTGACTTTACATGATTGTAATATTATTCTGCTCTATAATATTAAACATATTAGTACAGCGGCGCCTCACATAACAAATTTAATTCGTTCCGGAGGCATGTTTGTTACATGAAACGTTCTTTATGTGAAGCGGATTTTCCCATAGGAAATAATGGAAACTTTAGATGATTGATTCCACAACCCAAAAAATATTCATATAAAAATATTAACTAGATGTAAAAATGATGACAAAACACTGGAATTTAATTCAAAACATGCATTCAATGTGCATGATCCTATGAATTCTACTTAGGCTGCAATCCCAAAGACACTTTCCTGGGAGAAAGCCCCATTTAACACAATGGGGCTTACTACCGAGTAGATATGGTTAGGAGGCTGCAATCAAAGACTTTTTCTTCTGTAATCAAAGACACTTTCAAAGCTCCCAACTCTCTCCTCCTCTTCATCTTGAGCCCCTCTCTCCCCTGCTCCCTTCTGGCTAGCCCAGAGCTGCTTCCCTCTTCTCCACTGCTGCTCTCTCCCTCTGCCCACTGGATGCCCAGCCACAGGAGGAACAGCACGAAAGTGTTGCTTTGTCTATGGGAAGGTGCACTAGGCAGCCCTGACGCTTTTTCAAAGGGCTGCCAGCCAGTGCGTCTGCCCCAACTGCCAACAAGTGTGTTTGTTACGTGAAGCAGAATCCTAGAGAAATTATTGTTAAGTGGAACATACTTTACATGAGGCGTCACTGTACACCATTTGGTTCAGAATATTTTTTTCTTGTTTTGCCCCTTTAAACTTTGGTGAGTCTTATGGTCTAGTGCATGTAATAAGCCGGGAAATATGATAAATATCTGGTCTGCCCATCACTTCTCTATCCCTGCCAAATAACACTCCATTCTGCTATCCTTCTGCTAAACCCCTCTCCTTGCTTGGCTTCCTTAGGCTAGAAGAAACTTCTGCTGCCTCTGATATAGTCTCCAAATCCTAAGGATGCACAAATTCTTGCACCTGACCAATGAGTTCTTTGGATTGCACTCTTTTTTAGCCAGTCATTCATATTAACATTTTTATAGCTGTTCATATAAGGGAAAAAAGTGTTTGCTGGTAAGTATGTGTGGCAGCAGGCATCATGTTAGAAAAGAGATTCCCTTGTGTGAAAGATAACAGCCTCTTTAAAGAAGCAGAAGCCAGATGGATAGCAACCAGCCACTCCGTATGACTGCAGAGCAACTGGAAAAGTGTGGGGGACCTTGAGATCACTGCTAGCTGCCCATCATTGTCCGAAGGGCCGGCTCTGCTGTCCACAGAGGCAGCAAAATGGGAAGCCCCCTCATGTGCTTGTTTTGCAAGACATTGCTCATAAACCAAGTAAATAACTGAGGTACCACTATACCTTTTTATATTGTTTAATCTCAGTATCCTTTGCTGTCATGTAGAAATGTTGCACTTCTATCATCAAGGAATTTGAATAATTTGTTGGTCTTTTTCTGATTCTAAAATCATTAATCTTAATGCTCTGTGTTTAGAGCACCTGTTTTGCATTCACTGTGCAGAATGCCAAATTTTACAGAGGGCCAAATTTTGCATTCACTGTGCCTCCTGGGGCCCCAGAGTGATATATCAGATAATGGCCAGAAATCGTGAATTTATTTTTGTATAGAAAATAATTAGCTGCAAATGACAGAAGACAGAAATATAAAATATTTTGTTTATATCTTCAAGATATGAGAGAACCCACTATTAAGCTAGCCCACCCACAGCAGTTGGAGAAATTGCTTCTAGGTCCCCATTTGACTCAGTGGCCTTAACATTGACATATGTGGTTTAGAGTACATAGTCATTCTTGTATATGACCTTTTTAACGAATGAAATTATTTTTTGACCAGGAATGCCCAAGCGTCTCCCACCTGGTTTTCCTGCAGGACAGACAAATCAAAACTTCATGCAAAGTCAGGTCCCTTCTACAGCACCAGGGACACCTGGAAATAGTGGAACACCTCAACTGCAAACTAGTCAAAGTGTTCAACATACAGGTTTGTTAACTGTGTTTTGTTAACACTAACTTACAGTTAGTGACAAAGAAGATATTGTACATATGTGTGTTGATACAAGTTAAATAGTGGTAATGATAATGAGTAGTGAATTCTCAAATAATGAAGGGCAAGTTGTTCTATCTTGTTTTCAGAAGCTATCTTCCATTGTTCTACTGTGATGGAACTCAATCAGTCAAAAGCCATAAAGATGTGCAATGCAGCACCAGAGCTGTGTGGTCACTTAACATAGCAATAAGTTTTATTAAATTTGTTGGAGCTTGCTTTTGAGTAGACAAGCTTATGTAGACATGCATATGATTGCACTGGAAGTCTTAGAAGCAAAAAGGGAGAAAATCAATTTGAATCTTTCTTACTTCATGCCAAATATATTGATCCCAGAAACGTTTTTTGAAATTTTACTTGCCCTGCAGAAAAAATATTGTAACTACAGTGGTACCTTGTAAGACCAACATATTTCATTCCAGAACCATGTTTGTCTTACAAAACGTTCTTTATACAAGGCAGATTTTCTCATAGCAAATAATGGAAATTCAGACTATTGGTTCCACAACCCAAACATATTAATATAAAAATATTAACTGTATATAGAAGTGATGACAAAACACTGGAATCAAATTCAAAACGCCGTAATATAATACAGAACACAATTGCTGTAATATTAATAAAACACTATAATATACTGTACAATAAAACAGAAAAGAAAAACCTTTATGGCCAAGGATGACTGATTTTCATGAAACGAGTCACTGGTGACTTTTTGAGCAACTTTTTGAGCAACACGTCTAATGACACTTTTGTCTCCTTTTGAGAATTTCACAGAAATGTGACATTGCATTGTCATTAAACAGATTCATCACTTGCACTGCTACAGCTTTGCACAATTTCCCAATGTTTGTGCACGAATGTCCTTAATCTCATTTGATGTGAGGAATTCCTCCGCATTAGTCTCCTCTTCTGCAGATGAGATCTCCTCCATAACCTCTTGCTGTATCTCACGATGCAGATCCATCAATTCTTTCATTTTACAATGAAATGTTTTTTGTAAAACTATGTGTTTTACAAGGCACTGTTTGTTTTACAAGGTAGAATTCTTTAGAAATTTTAAATTTGTCTTACAAAGCATTTGCCTTACAAGTTATTTGTCTTTCAAGGTACCATTGTATTTATTTAGTAGTTCGTGACTGTTTTACATTGATGTAGCTTTGTTGGTCTGTTTGAAATTCAGAAGCCACAGTACAGTCATAACATTTTAGTTGGACTGAGAAAGGGACAGTGTTGCTTACTGTGGCTTTTGAATATCTTTATGACTTTGTAATCATATCTTTATATCTTTATAATTTTATAAATATCTTTATAATCATTATGCCTGCTGCCTATTATTTTTTCTTGATGTGATCATGTGAGGTAGGCACTGTTCACATCAAGAAAAGCAAAATGCAAATGCTATTGGAGAATAAAAATTAGGAATTTGTATTGTTTCAGCTCTCCTGTCACAATTTCTTTTGAACTTCAGGTGTCCCTCATTGTCTACCAGTGTTTTGTTCCAAAACCTGCTGTGGTTAAAAAAAATGCATGGATAAAAATTGTGGAAAAATAGAATTAAAGACCCACTTCCAGGTTTCTTCCAGGTTTTCACTTCCAGGGTCCACCTCCATTGATCCTAATAGGTTGTGCCTCAGAAGCTGCAGGGATTTGATTCTGAGTCTCCCCTAATGATACCAGAAAATGTGTTAAATAAAAGCAGTTTTTTAAAAAGTGTTTCTTTTTACATTTGTTTAAAAAAGCTTTTCTTATTGACATGTAGAGGCAGTCAGCAATTAGAAATGCATAATTCTGCCTTTTTCTGGCTCCACTGAAGAATGGAAAGATGACTGCTTCTCTATAACAGTTGAAAAGCAGTTTTTAAAACTGTGATTAGCACTAGCACAGTGATTAGTTGAGGCAAATCCATGTATAAAAGAATCTGTGTATAAGAAGGTTGGACCTGTATGTTATTTCAAGTGTGTTGAATGTTAACTACATTAAGATTTTTTAAATAGCTTATTAATTTATATGTGTCTCTGTAATAACTATTATCAGTCTCATTGTTATCTTAAAATATTAAGATAGGCATTTTTAAGATACTAAAAATATTTAATATCTTAAAATATTAAAATATACTGAAAGGCAGTCTAGAAGTATTTTTAAAATAAACAAAAGGTGTTCCTCATTATCCACTAGGTTCTGTTCCGGAACCTTCCATGGATAAAAAAATCAGTGTATAAAGAAAAGAATTGAAAAATAGGTTTAAAGACCCACATCCAGGTTTCTTGCTCCTCTATTGCACCTAATTGAATAAAGTAGTGCCTCAATATTTGCATGGGCTTGATTCTGGTACTGAAAAATGGAATGATTTCTTGCATGACTGTCTCTCTAGAACAGTAGGAAAACAGGTTTTTAAACTGTGATTTGCAGTGGCCATTCGTGTTGAGTCAAATCCGTGTATTTAAAATACATGTATAACAAGGTTGTACCTGTAATGCATTTATGCTAGTTCAGTTTCCAGTGTTTCCTAACTAAAATTGTGTGGTTTTTAGGTGGTCAAGGAACTGGTCCTCCCCAGAATCATATGCAAGTTCAGCATGGCCCACCGAACATGATGCAGACCAATTTAATGGGACTTCATGGAAATATTAACAACCAGCAAACAGGCACCAGTGGAGTTCCACAAGTTAACATGGGAAACATGCAGGGACAGCCTCCTCAAGGACCACAATCTCAGTTAATGGGGATGCACCAACAAATAGTATCCTCTCAAGGACAAATGGTGAACATTCAACCTCAGGGGTCTCTAAACTCTCAAAACCAGATGATACTTTCTCGAGCTCAGCTCATGCCACAGGCCCAGATGATGGTAGCGCCTCAAAACCAAAATCTTGGTCCATCACAACAAAGAATGACCCCACCCAAGCAGATGATTCCCCAACAAGGCCAACAGATGATGGCTGCTCATAATCAGATGATGGGACCTCAAGGCCAGGTGTTACTACAGCAAAATTCAATGATGGAGCAGATGATGACCAATCAGATGCAAGGGAATAAACAGCCATTTAATGCTCAAAACCAGTCTGTTATGACGGGGCCAGCTCAAATCATGAGAGGACCAACTCCCAGTATGCAGGGAAACATGGTGCAGTTCTCGGGGCAGATGATGACCCAGCAAGGTCCAGTGAATAGCAATCCTTCTCAAGTTATGGGGATTCAAGGACAAGTTCTGCGACCTACAGGACCTAACCCTCACATGTCTCAACAATTGGGTGATGCCACTACCACAACAAACAGTGATGTAAACTTGGCACAAATGCTACCTGATGTTTCCATGCAGCAAGGAAACATGGTACCTCCCCATTTGCAAGGAATGCAGGGAAACAGCAGTACATCAGGGAGTCATTTTGCTGGTCATGGGATGCCTTTTAATGCCCCTTTTAGTGGAAACCAAAATGGAAATCAGATCTCTTGTGGACAAAATCCGGGTTTTCCTGTCAACAAAGACGTTACCCTTACAAGCCCATTGTTGGTGAATTTGCTCCAAAGCGATATATCTGCAGGACATTTTGGTGTAAACAGCAAACCGAACAATCAAAATGCCAATAAACCCAAGAAGAAAAAACCTCCAAGAAAGAAGAAAAATAACCAGCAAGTTGAACAAATTAAGTAGGTTTAACATTTTTGTTTCCTACACAGCTGAACAAATTTTTGTCATATTTGAATTGAATATAGTTTTGGCATTTGGTAGCAATTCTTTTCACTCAAGCTTCTAAATTATGAAGCAACAGCTGTTTGGTCATCGGAACTTCCATCCCATTCAAAAGAAGAGTATTAAAGGTGTAATTCTACCAACAGTTCAGTATGTGTTTGTGTTAGTTGTTAAATTAGGCCCTAAATGCTGCCGCTTTCCATCTGGAAAATAATGTGTTTGTAGGGTTTATGTAAAATACTTCACAAAAAAGATTTTAAGCAAATTTACTAGCCTCAATGATTGACAAGCAGTGTCAGATATATCTCCACTTAACATGGATGTCACTATTAGGAATTTTCAGTCCAGGATATAAAATTACATATGACGATGTAGGTTTGGACTGTTTTGAATAGGGCTTTGATGGTGAACAGTGTCACAAAACGCACCTGACAGCATAAGATTGCAACTACATAATATTAATCCTTTGTCAGCTACAAAACATGAGCCTTCTTGGATCACACCAGAGTCTCATCTCTCTTCCCATATAGTCCAACCATATGGAAGCTTACAAGATGGAAGCTGCGGTTGGCCCAAAGCAGTTGATATTTCATGAAGGTTCTATATAGTTGTCATATTATCATGAGTAATCCTGTCAAAGAAGCTACCCTCCCATTGATATGTTCATCTCCTTTCAAAGCCATCTCTGTACACTTGCCAGTTCTCATTTCACCCTATTTTCTGTGGTTTTTTCATGCCATTTTTATGTGTCTATAGAATATGTATATTAATATAGGGTATCCTTATTTCTTAATTATGCATTACCTCCCTTACCCTTGACTTTGAAAAATTACCAAGGAAGACCACCTGAAAGCAGCATTACTACTCGGAGGGAAGCAGGGTTGGAGGATCTGAGCCCTGCTGGTGCTTGTTGCCACTTGTAAGATTAATTGTGGGACACATGACTTCCTGCATAAAACAGTGGTGTATAGAACCAGCATGTAATTGACTGTAATACAAATAATTAAAATGAATATATACACAGTCATTTTTAAATATTAATCCTTCCTCATTTCTCATGTTAGGTGAACAATCCCATTATTATCTATCTTGGATTATCAACAATAACCAAAGGGGGATGCAGTATTTCAGAATCAAAAATTATTCTTCCAGCAGTGTAAAAGAATAGAATATAACCCTTTCATGTCATATGTGTATTGGTAAAGACCGTCAGTTTTTCTCTTAAGGTCAGGCCTCATGAGAATGGGCGTCAAGATCTTGCCTCCTTCCTGTATACAAGGGCATAACTTGTAAGACAAAATTCACATTTTCAAAAAAAATTCACATTTCCAAAAAAAATTTCACATCTCAAAATTTGTCAGAACATGATTTGTCAGAAGTAGAAATTGGGCAAACCACATATAGATTTAAATGTTAATTTATGGTTTCACATCACTTCTTGCATGTGGTGATGGGTAGAAATTGCATCATGGGTTGTAATGGACCCACTAACTTTTGGACTTGATGACTTACTTCCATCAAAAGGTTTAATTTTTTTTTAGATAAAGATTTAGTCTTTACAATCAATCAAAAAAGTCTCTAAATTTTGAAAGAGGCAATGAGGTTACAGTTGACCTCTTTGTATTTGTGGGGCTCATAGATAAGGACACTGGGAATCCTAAATTATAGTATTCTCACCACCACAGTCGGTTACCTCTTTTTTTTCTTTAGTAGCAATGGAAGCACACATGTTTTAACAGGGGAACAGTTTCTTGGAACATGATTTGTGAGTAGGTAGTTTGTACACCAGAGAGACACACCCAGAGCATTAATAGGAAGTAGGTCAGTTCTTAAGGGACAAAGGCATTGGAACTCTTCATATTTGTCTGATTATATACATGTGGCTGTATTAAGAGAGAAGCATAATCATCAGTGGCCAAAAAGATGTACAAGAGACTCATTTTACCTGCAGTTAATTTAAACTTATAGTTTTCTGACCTCCCCACCCTCAAAACCTGTGCTTCTTTTGCCTCTGAAGGATTTTCTGAGGACTGTAGAGGCAGTGCATGACTGCCTGTTGCTTCTGCAGGCTTCAGAAGCCCTTCCAGAGGGCGAGAGGCACACAGTCCTCTTGATTCTGGAGGGTCCAGGTCTGCCTGCCTTTGGGTTCTTGGGGATCCATGGATAAAAGAATCCATGAGTTCCAAATCTACACATAACATGGTTGGACTTGTAGTTATGTGGAACAAAATAATACCTTGCTTCTCACTGATCACCTGTATGTATTTTGTAACATGGCATAGCCCAGTAGGAGGACCCATGCTTTGTATAAATCAAGTGTTACGATCAGTGTTCATTTCTGGTTTAAGGATTGCAGGTAGCAGATACTGAAGTAGATGGATAAATTGAAGTAGATGGACATTAAAAAATTGTCTTGGGTTACTCAGACCATTTCTTCCTCTAGATCTGTATTGTCTGCATGAAATAGCAGCAGCTTTTCAAGGTTCCAGACATATTTTTTCCTGCCTTTTTTAATGAAGCTATGAATTGACCCTGTATGCACAGCAGGTACTTTCCCACTAAGCTAGCACCCCAACAACTGTTTCTTGTACTTGTTTTACCTAAACTGGTAGTGCATCTCTTATAGTAATTATTTTTATTAGAATGCTCACCATGGTACAAGAGTCATAAGATTTAATCAGTTTTAATTTTAAAACCACTGCTTTGAACTGTGTGGCCCCTTCCCTTTTAAAAATACGTTTCCTAAGGAACTAGTAACCCAGCTTTCATAGGGCAGTAGTTAGAACATCAATGTTCCATTCTACTCTAGGACAGAGTGTGTTGACTGAATATGGAAAGAACACTTGGAAAATTATCTCTGAAAGAGATTCCTTTATAGTACAATTATCCTGTTATTTCTCCCCACACCTCCTTTCCTCACAGAACATTCATGTGTGGTATGAATAAGAAGAATATCTGTTCATAGAACAGGTACGAATAAGATGGAAAACAAAAGGAAAAGTTTTTCAATTGGCAACTTGAAGTGCATGATCTGTATTGTGGGATCCTTAATCTTACTTAGAAGTAAATCCTACAATAGTGCTTATTTCTAAATTTGTATGGGATTACACATGTGTTTATCAATTTTTTTTCTTTGCAAATGTTGCAAGAGCCCATTTTGGAACTCGTATCTTATTTTGCACCCTGATCCTGTTCATTCTGCTTTGGACTTTGGCAGCTAAATTATTACAGGAAGTAGACACCATCTTTTGAACAGTAGACACTGTTCTTTTGGATAACATTATGCTGTCTGATTCTCCTTGACCTTTTCTGGGTTCATCACTCACCATCTAAATGGCCACCCTGATGCTTCATTTTTAATTTTGGCACAGTGGCAGTCCCATGGACCTCAAGGTCCCTCTGTTCCCTTTGAAGTGCGCAGACACACAATCCAATAAAATCTGCAGGAGCACACGGCTATCTCCCTGTTCCTGACTATTCTTTTTAAATACAAAAATTTAAGCCTGGTCAAATACTTAAGTGTATCTTATTAATCAAGAGAGGAAGATGCATACATACTTCTGAGCATATCAGTGAATGGGATGGCAATGCAACGGGGAGGAAACAAGAGCAGTGCCAGTGTGATCTTTAAACCATAACCAAATTGGAAAAAATAGGCTATGTTTTACAAGTGACTTCTTTAACATGGCAAAAATACAAATTCAGTGGCAAAGCATCAATGTAGTTGAGTTGTAAGATAGGAGTGTCCAACCTTTTAACTTCAGGGCTCTTGGACCTTTAACAATAGTGTAAAAGAGGGAATTTCAGCAGGTGCAGCTTGTGATCAGTGAGATCAAAGCCTACACCTGCTGAAATTCCCTCCTCTATACAATTGTTAAACGTCCAAGAGCCCTGAAGTTAAAAGGTTGGACACCTCTGCTGTATGTTTAGGCCAACTTCAATGTGAGAAAGCAAGGAAAGTAAGATCCTGGGGAAGAGGCACTCTTTCAAGTGGGTGTTCCTCTTTTGTTTAGCAGGGGGAGAGTAACTGGCCCTACATACACCCAGCAATGTCTGTTCCAGTGGCTTCTGCTTGTGTTCCTTTGCATTTTAGATTGTGAGCCCTTTGGGGACAGGGACCTATTAGCTATTAATTTTTTCATTTTCTTGTAAACAACTTTGTGAACTTTTTAGTTGAAAAGCAGTATATAAATACTATAGATAGACAGACAGATAGAGCAGTTCAAATGGTAACCACAACTACCTCAGCTGGATGGCGTGACATGAAACAACAAAGCAAACAGACAAAGGATATGCCTGATAAAAGTCGTAGTTGATGTAGTGACCTGAAGTGTAGTAGTGACCTTCCTGCTACTGTCTCACATTGCAGCAGTGTTAAGGCCCAATCATAACCAGCTCCGGAAGAGGGCATGCGTTTGTGCCCTTACCTGGGGTAAAGCCCCAACTTCTTAATGGAGGGCTGCTGAGATCTGTGTCAGCAGAATCATGTCCAGGTAACCCTGCTTTGGGCTTTCAAACCCAGAAGGAAAAATAGAATATGGTCACAGCTGCTACCAATCCTATATGCCTCCCCATCCCCATTCAACCCTGTGTCCCTGTGCCATCCTTCAGGAGCTTACAGTTCCATCAGCCACTTCCTGGGATTAAGCCTGGGCAGATCATGCCAGCCTTTCTGCTATGTGCTCCATACTCTACCGCACATTTGTGCTGTACATGCAGTGCACTTTACAGTAAGCGCATTTGCAGCACCCTACGCTGTTTGCTGCACCAGTGCTTGAAGAGCATAATTTGCATTGTACACAGTCCTATTAAGGCATAAGTTACTAACTTTTTATGTTTCTTGTTTGGGGCTATTTAAATTCAATTTTGTCTCAACCACTTAATACCCCACTTTTCACCCTTGGTGGAAACTGTAGTGGATTAGAAATGAGAGCCACGAATTAGCTAGACAGTTTGTAATATTGTGTTTGACAACTCTGGCATTTGTATCTGTAACATTAACCCCCAAATCCAGAGTAACTACAGGAGCACATAAGAGACTTTATGTGCACCCGTAGTTACTGCACCACCTAGTGAAAACCTATGGGAAATTCATATTGAAATCCAGAGTAAGTTGTTCTTAAACCGGAGCAAGGACTCCCCGTAGTTACTCTGGATTTTGCCCTAAGTCTGACAGTAGGATGTTTAATGAATTCCCATCCCGCCTTTCTCAGCCAGTAGACTCAAGACGGCTAACAATTACAAAGTTAAAAACATACTCAATATGAACATATAAAAACATTTTAAAACATTATAAAACAGTCATGTAGTTTTTTAATTGAAGTTTTGCTTTTAAAAATGCTTTGTCATTATCTTATTTGTTTGGTTTGCATTCTAGAACTAGGCTATATCCATTGGTCTGCAGCAGGGACCATAAAACTCTTCATTTGTTAATTGTCACATTGCTCTTCTCGTCAGTTGACTGTGATGAGCCATAAAGGTTTATGCTTTATTCTTGTGATTGATTTTTTGATGATAAAGTAATATTCCTAAATTTTTCCAATTCAAGGATAAAATATTTTGCTTGGTTTTTTATTTCTGCCTTCAAGAAGAAATGAGGATTATTTATTAATTTATTTTTATCTACAGTATTTATGTATTGCTTTTCAACTAAAAAATTCACAAAGTGGTTTAAAAAGAAAATGAAAAAATTAATAACAAATAGGTCTTTATCTTTGGCCACCCTGGATAACTTCTAAATCCTGTATAACTTCTAATGATTTCTCAAAGACGACTTTTTAAAATGGAGAAATTTTTCTGCTTTTTATATGTTAAAAACATATGCCAACAACAGAAAGATTTGTCAAAAATTATATGTTGATGTGCACTGGCATCTCTTTTGGCCATGCTGAAGGATGTGTGATCAGTTTGTCAGGTAGTGGTCATCAGCTGCTATGTTAATACCCTTGAAAAAAGGCAGTATGAAAGTGAGAAGAAAGCTGTAGGTTACCTTGGAAATTTCTCAGACATTATGTTCAATTAACTCTTCCATTCAGTCAAAATTATTTTAGCTACAACCCTATGCCTGCCTACTCAGAAGAAAGTCCCATAATATTCAATGGGGCTTACTCCCTGGAAAGTGTTTTTAGGATTGCAGGTCTAATTAAAGGTCTAATAGGGAGGAAAAGCAAAATCTTATGGAGGTTCTATTGCCCTGGATCAGAAACTATTCATGTAACCAATTAGGGAGTGGATTGTTCCAATAATGTCTGTAGCTTACGAGTATTCTATGTTGGTCTTTAACATAGGCTGCAATACTAAGAGCACTTTCCTGGGAGTAAGCCCCATTGAACTTAATGGAACTTACTTCTGAGTAGACATGAATAGGATTGCACTGATAGTTAACAGATCTAAAACTGCCAGTTTCATACTTGCTGAGTGCCTTTTGAAGAATAAGGTTTAGTTAGGTAGATATAGCTATCCTGTAGAATTTGGACTGCTATTAAGACTTCCTAGGGGAGGGGAGAGATTGCAGTAGTGATAGTACTCTCAGAATTGTTCTGCTGTAGTAGTGAAAAATGGTGTTTGCAAATAACTTGTAGTGAGGTTCTGTAGTTCTCTGTGTAGGAGCTGAGGACTATGGTCCTTTCTGTGCTTCACATTACTCCCTAACATGATCGCAAATCACTCACCTTAGGGAGCAGTTAAGAGGTCTGTGGAGATTCAGAGAGGTGTCTGCTGGCCCCACACCTTCCAAAGAGGGTAGCTGTCCCCAGCTTTATTTAAACACCTCTTTTTTGTGACACATCTCTTTTTTAGTACTTAGTACTTTTAGTGGCTTAGTAGTTTCTGATGTGAAATGCAGAGATTTGTTTCTTCTGTTTTTATTTCTGATACTCAAAGAGTTTTATGCTTTCTTATCACCAAATGAAGGTTTTTTTTCAAAGTACTTTGAAGAAAAGAAATTATTGAAAATTGGTAATGTTCATTCACTGTGATGATGTTGCTTTTTGGGAAGTCTCCTTCCTGCTCCAACTAGTACAACTCTTCTTAGAAATTGAGCATTGGAATTCCCTTGGCTTGGTCTCAAATGGGCTACATCACAGACTACAAGTTAACCCAGGCTAACTGGGCAAGAGGCACTCTTTTAAGTGGGTGTTTCTCTTTTATTTAGCAGGAGGAGAGTAACTGCCCCTACACACACCAGCAATGTCTGTCCAAGTGGCTTCTGCTGGTGTTCTTTTGCATTTTAAGATTGAGAGCCTTTTTGGGACAGGGATCCATTAGCGATTAATTAGCTATCAATTTTTTTCATTTACTTTGTAAACCACTTTGAGAACTTTCTAGTTGAAAAGCAGTATATAAATTAGATAGATAGATAGATAGATAGATAGATAGATAGATAGATAGATAGATAGATAGATAGATAGATACATACATACATACATACATACATACATACATACATACATACATGGGGGGAGTATCCTGAATAAAAGGTTCCCCCAAGACGGATTACCAATCTTTTTGCCTTAAAGTATTATGCAATCTTGGACTGTAAAATACTTTATGACTCCTTACTTAAACCTGACTTTTATTTACTGAACAAAGTACACAGCAATCTCTGTCCTTCAGTACCATTTCTGACCAAAGATGGGTAAGTGGCTGGTGTCATGCGTAAATGGCTGACTATGACATTGAAGAAAGGCATGTGGAGACTGCTCTACTTACCGTATAAATTTATCCCATTATAATTTAAATGTTAAATTTTTTTAAACTGCATTAGTTATACATATTTCTATCTTTAGTGCTTCAGAACCACGCTCAGCTGGCCTTGAGGAGACAGATCAGCCACCATTGCCAGGAGACCAAGGTATAAATTTGGATAATACTGGACATAAAATGCCGGACTTCACAAACAGGCCTCCAGGTGATAAACATTTTTCATGATGATTTTAGTGTATTAAATGTCACTGTGACCTCGATTTGTTCTTCAAGATATTTTCTTGGTTATTAACACCTAAATATAAATTGTATTTTACAGCAAGATCCAGAGGGGCTGGATCCTTCATTTATGCAGTATGCCCTCTAAAGTAGGCGGCATATTTCCTTTTCTCTTTCACCATTTATGCTAGCTAGAAGAACTGCTGTCGCTCCCAACTCTCCAGCACATGTTCATATATTAAAAAAAACATTGTGAACAGATAATATCCTGGATTGTACAACAAATAATGGTTAAATGCAAAAATGGTTGTCTGTTACTTTAAGGTGATGAGGCTGAGTAAGTGACTATATTCTGAGGTGCTAAAATCATGTTTTATTTCCAAGGACTTTCTTTTGCTTAAGCTTTATGATGCAATTTTTTTTTACTGAAATGCAAATTCTCAGAGAATAGATTCTTTTAATTTGCATGCATTTTTAAATGTCATGTTTAAAAACCAAAAACTGCTTCTCTTTGGTAATGCTACTTATTGCAGTTCTACCCATTTTGAAATTTCTAAGTAAAATCCTTATTATGTCAGATCCAAGGATCTTTCTACTGCAGTGTCCTGTTTCCAGCTAATCTGGTGCTTCCAGAAAGTCCAGAAGCAGGGCATGTATAACAACAACTCCACCCCATATTTACCCTTCTCTCTTTAAGGCATTGGTTCTTGGAACTTTTTAAAAGCCCCAGAGCAGCAATTTTCAACCCTTTTAATCTCACTACACATTGACATGGTGCTAAAGCTGGCAAAGCATACCATCAGGTTTTTTTTACAATTGACAAGGAGCATCTACTGACAGCAGGAGCTCACACCCTCGAGTGGTGCAACAAAGGACCCTCCCCTAAATTTTCACGGTATACCTATAGACCATCCGTGGCACACCAATGTGCCATGGCACAGTGGTTTAAAATTGCTGCCTGATTTATAAATGCCAAAGGTTGTGGCAATAATACTGATTGTACTGCAGTGTTCTCTGCCAGTGTTCCCTGCCAGTTGTTAGCCATCTTGAGTCTGCTGGCTGAGAAAGGCGGGATGGGAATTCATTAAACATCCTACTGTCAGACTTAGGGCAAAATCCAGAGTAACTCCAGGGAGTCCTTGCTCTGGTGTAAGAACAACTTACTCTGGATTCCAATATAAATTTCCCATAGGTTTTCACTAGGTGTTGCAGTAACTACGGGTGCACATAAAGTCTCTTATGTGCTCCTGTAGTTACTCTAGATTTGGGGGTATGACAGCCAAAGGGCTGTGACTGCATTGTAATTGAAAGTGCTAGAAACTCATGGGGATGTATCGCACAACTATCATTGCCATGAAAGGCTCTTTCACTGTTGGTTGGCAGTAACGGGACGGCAATAACTGAAATTGATGAGCATATATAGCATACTGAATTTCCTCAGTTTTCAATCAGTTTTTGAAGTGAACATGATTGGAATAGAGAAATTCTATAAATAGTCATGGACAAATGGGGGTGGTCGGCTTTAATACAGAGGCAGGGCATTAAATTAGCTTGCAGAAATGAAAGCAAGAAAGGAGTCCCATCTCTAGGAGGAATAGCACAACCTTGTGTTACTGAGGAGTTTACTTTCTGTTGCCTAGCACTCAGAAGCGCTCCAGGAAAGGGGGGCTTGAATAGAGGTGATTTTCCTTGTTTGGAATTGCTTGGTTGATCAAGAGAACTGAATCTAAAGGAATGTAGAAGGATGTCATGAGGCTGCTATTCTGACTAGACTACAACAGACTTAAGAGGTTGCAGAACAGAATAAGCTATATGGTTACCCTTTACATTTGATTTGCTAGCAAGAGAAAGATAGAAATGGAAGGACAGTCCTACTTTGTTGACAGTCCAATCCTATCCAGCTTTCCAGTGCTGATGCAGCCATGTCAATGGGGTATGTGCTGTATCCTGTTGTGGAGGGCAGTCACAGAGGTTTCAAGTAAGTGAATTCTTGTTGCCTTACCTTGAGGTTGCTTTGTGGTTGCTCCAGCACTGGAGAGTTGGAGAGGACTGAGTCTTGAATAAGTTTCCAGGTGGAGGTGTTAAAAGAAAAGTGTAGTCAGGCACAGGATCAGGACCTCCAAGGGATTTTAGTCAAAAGCCAGAAATAAGAGCCATTTATAGACTTTGGTTCAAGCAAACACTTATAACACAAAGTTATGAATGAAATAATATTGGGAAAATTTGGACAAATTGGGTTTTCATGATTTTAAATACAGTGGCCCCTCACATAACAAACGCCTGACTTAAAGTATTTTCCACGTAACAAACAAAAATTTCTCTAGGATTCTGCTTCACGTAACAGATGAGCTGGCCAGCAGCCCTTTTAAAAAGCGTCAGGGCTGCCCAGCGCGCCTGCCCATAGCGAAAGCAACACTTCCACGCTGTTCCTCCTGTGGCCGGGCATCAGCTGGGCAGAGGGAGAGAAGAGCAGTGGAGAAAAGGGAAGCAGCTCAGGGCTAGCGAGAAGGGAGCAGGGGAGAGAGAGGCTCAGGATGAAGAGGAGAAGAAAGTGGGGAGACACTTTGAAAATGTCTTGGATTGCAACCTCCTAACCATGTCTACTCAGAAGTAAGCCCCATTGTATTAAATAGGGCTTATTCCCAGGAAAGTGTCTTTAGGACTGCACCCTATGTAGACTTCATAGGATCATGCAAATTGAATGCATGTTTTGAATTCAATTCCAGTGTTTTTCATCATTTTTACATATAGTTAATATTTTTATATGAATATTTTTGGGTTGTGGAACCCATCGTCTGAGTTTCCATTATTTCCTATAGAAAAATCCGCTTCATGTAAAGAACGTTTCACGTAACAAACATGCCTCTGGAACAAATTAAATTTGTTACGTGAGGTGCCACTGAACAGTAATTTGATATTCTCAGTTGATTATGCTATTGCTAACTCCAGGTAACTTAAGAATATGAAATATTACCAGTTCTAATACTGCTTCTTCTGGGGTTCTTCTTACTATGCACCACTGAGAGACCAAAGACTTCCTCATTTAACCTTACTTTGTCTTGTACAAATTGGATAAGTCTAGAATTTCCTTGCTTCCCCTATGATCTCTGTTTCAAAATTGATTTATGTTATGTCACCTTAAGTCCTCTAGTGATGATTATTTTTAATGTTGTTGAATATTTCCAGTAAAGGATTTGTTTGCGTTGTGTATGTCTGTAGGCTACCCATCTCAGCCAATGGAACAAAGGTCACTTCAGCAAATACCACCTCAACTTTTGCAACTTGGACAGCAGCAGCAACAGCAACCACAACAGCCACCCACACCTCAGCAGACACAGTCACAGCAGCAGCAACAAATGATGATGATGCTCATGATGCAACAGGACCCCAAATCAGTTAGACTTCCTATTCCTCAGGGTGTCCATCAGCCTCGGGGTCCTCTGGGGGTAGAATCACAAAGAATGCCAATGCAGCAGGGAGGCAATGTGTCTGTTATGGTTAGCCTGCAGGGTCCTGGTTCAGTGCCCCCTTCCCCTGATAAGCAAAGACTTCCTATGCCAAACAATCCATCTCTAGTGAACAATGCACGGAAGATGGTTTACCAAGAAAATGCACAGAATCCTACTAGTTCTCCACTAGGAGAAGTTCCAACCATGGCCTCTGTTCTGGAGGGAAATGGGGCTGAAGTCCCTCCAGCATCAGGGGCACAAAATAATATAACATCCCATTTAGTGGTTTCACAGAACCAATTAATGATGACAGGGCCAAAACCTGGACCTTCACCAATGTCTGTTTCCCAAGGTGCAAGCCCTCAACAGCAGTCAAATTCTCTTGCTGGACCTCACCCACATCATTTTCAAAGTGTTGCTCCTACATCACAAACATCAAGGCCTAAGACACCAAACAGGGCAAGTCCAAGACCATACTATCCTCAGACACCTAATAATCGTCCACCAAGCACTGAGCCATCAGAAATAAGTCTGTCTCCAGAAAGACTTAATGCTTCTATTGCGGGTCTCTTTCCTCCACAGATTAATATTCCTTTACCTCCTAGACCCAATCTTAATAGAGGATTTGATCAGCAGGGTCTTAATCCTACCACTTTGAAGGCGATTGGACAAGCACCCTCAAATCTCACAATGAACAATCAATCAAGCTTTGTCTCTCCACAGACACATAAGTTGGATCCTCTGGCCTTAAATTCAGGAAAGCAAACAAATGCTGGAGGAGCAAAGAGAGCTAGTCCAAGTAACAGTAGAAGATCTAGTCCTGGATCCAGCAGGAAAACAACACCAAGCCCCGGGAGACAAAACTCAAAAGCAGCTAAGTTAGCTTTGACATCCCAGCAGAATCCAGCACTCATGCAAAATATGGACTTACAGAGAAGCATGATGGTTGGCCCAACATCTTTACAAACAACCATGCCTGGAAGTTATCAAAATAATGGTATACTAGCTCCTCCAAACCCTGCAGTCCCTGTATCTGTTTTGGCTGGTATTCCTGAGGATAACAAAGAGAGCTTCAGTATCACTCAAGACAACACGTGCCAGGGTGTGCAGGTTGTTCCAGTGCACAAAGATCAGCGTAATATTGAGATTAAAGGTTCTCCTAGACAAGAAATCAAAGTATTGGTCCATGAAGAGCAGCTAAAAAGAGAGGCCCCTCCTGTTGAATCCAGCAAGCTTCCCACTTTGGAAGAAAACAAAACTATTCTCTCTCCAGCCATGAGGGAGGCACCAACATCCTTAAGTCAGCTGCTTGACAATTCAGGAGCTCCTAATGTAACCATTAAACCTCCAGGTCACACTGGCCTTGAAGTGCCTCCGTCAGTGGCTTGTGCAGAGGAATTTAAAAAGATTTCTGCAATTCCTCCTCCCCAACAGGATCCCTCTTCTAGCAAAGATCCTGCTTGTTCTCTGAGTTTAACACAGAGTAGTGAAACCTGTTCGACACAAGCACAAGACCTGGTAGAGCCAAGTTCAAGTGTTTCTCAGAATATACCTCCAGTTATACAAAGGCCTGTAAGCTCTGCTTCTATTTCTACATCACTCCCACCCAATCAGATAACAGTATTTGTAACATCAAATCCCATTACGTCAGCTTCTAACACGCCTGCATCATTGCCTTCTCATTTGCAATCCACATTAATGCCTACTGTTGTCACCATGCCTAATGTGGGTAATAAAGTTACGACTTCTGAAGGACAGACAGCAGTTCAGTCTAATGCCCGTCAGTTTATTACTCCAGTTTTTATAAATTCATCCTCAATAATTCAGGTTATGAAAGGATCTCAACAAAGTACAATTTCAACAACCCCAATGACTTCGAATTCTAATTTAATGCCGCAATCTGTTGCGGTGGTTGGCCCTTTGCATTTATCCCAGAATATAAAGTTCTCATCTGGGCTTGCTCCTCCTAGTACATCATCTAATGCTTCTGTCTCAAGTATACCAAGTCGATCATTGGTTATTAATTCATTGACAACTCCTGTTCAGCTTCATTCTCCATCATCTACAGCTCCTTCATGCACTTCACATCTTTCCAATCAGCAAAGCAAAGATTTTAACCCAGAGGAGATGAGTTCTCAAACTTGTGCCTCAACTGATCCAGGCTCTGTAGCAACCACACAGTCTGGAGCTGTGGTCTCTCCACCACATGCGCACAGCCCTGGATCGTCCATCAATAGACGAAGTCCAGTTTCAGCTACTAAAGGAAAGGGAAAGTTGGACAGAATTGGCCAGTTTTTGCTGACAAAAGCATGCAAGAAAGTTACAGACACCCTTGAGAAAGGTGAAGAACAATATTCCATAGAGGGAGATGTAGAAGACCCGGGACAAGATGTTTCAGTCTCTAGTGGTCTGGAAACAGAGCAGTTACCTGTAGAACCAGTTGACAGCACTGTGGCATCTCCAGCAACTATTCTTTTGAAACCAAGCACTTCTGGGAATGGACACTTAAATGTTAGTACTACTGCTACTGTTTCTGCCTCTGTATCTCTAAGTTTATCAGGCAGCACTCCTTCTACTAATGTACTCACTGTAGTAACCACTCCAGTGATTTCTGAGATGATACCTGCAGTTCAAAGTGCTGGTAATGGTAATCCTGGGAGATTACCAGCAGAGAAGATTGGGATTGGCCCAGATGATGAGAAAACAGAAGCCCATCATGAATTGCCTCAGAATATGGGTATGTACTCATGTCTATTCAGTCTTTTTGAAAATGAAAATTGCTTTTGATATATATTTTATAGAGACATGTGAGGGGTAGAAAGATGAGAATAGATTTTTAGCAGAATGGCTTTAAAAAGCATTTCATTTGTTCAGAAAAAGTATTTCATAAGATGTATCAGTTTTTCCCAACATTTCCAATTATACCTTTTCATGGAAATCATGAAGATGTAGCTCCTCTTGTCACTATCAAAGTCATTTCTAATTTATTTACCAAGAGACAGAACAGTGAGAGTGGTTCAGCAATGGAACCGATTACCGAAGGAAGTGGTAGATCTTCTTTAATTGGAGGGTCTTCAAGCAGAGGCAAGAAAAGCAACATATGGAGAATTTTTCAGCTTCAAGCAAGTTTTTTACAGATGGCCTTAAAGACCCTCAAGTTCCATGATTCAGTTTTTTAAAATAATTAAAATGTTGACATTTTATTCAAGATTCTAATGATGGCAAAGATAGCAGCATCACTAATACATTTGACTGAATTATTAAACAAGCCACGCTTTTGGGGAAAAGGACTTTCAGATGTTAAAGAATGTACATCTTCATGTATTTGATCCTAAAGTGAGATGCAAGAATACCTAACTTGTTCTTGCAGCATGGTTGCAAGACTTTTACAGGACACAGCTCCTGACTAGTCTTGTTTCTCAGATGTTTGTATCAAGTGAAATTGATGAATGTTTCAAAATATGTACACATGAACTGATGAACAAAGTAACAGGTGAAAGGATCTGTAAAGCTTGTTTCAATTTATACAAATGTTCAATTTTCTATAGTCCTTTTAAATTCAGAATGGAAGTTCAAAGTAAGAAGTTATGTCAGAAATAAATGAGCTATTTATAAGGCACAGAGAACTGGTTGCACAGTATTCTGAATCTTGGCAAGCATGTTCTCATGTCCTTATATTTGGTTTAATGACAGGGCAAGAATACACTGAAAAATTGCATTTAAATGCTTAAAAAGAAATTTAAAATTGGCTTTTCTACTCTGTACAGCTTTCATTACATACAGGATCCATAATTTGACATTTGCCTTGGTTGCCTGGCAAACAGGTTTCCTCACCCCATGTCTGAGTTGGTTTGCCCATTTTTTTGTTATGGTGCTATACAGCACCCTGGTTAGAGAATGGTCAACTCCCCTTGTCCATTTGTTTCCCAATTTTTGCTCTTCAGGCTACTTGGATTCCCTCCATAATAATATAGGACCAAACAGCACCATTCTTTTTTGCTTTATGGATGCTGGGGAAAGGGTCATGATGGGAGACAACTGTCAGTGAGACACCCCTTCCACAGTTCAGTATCCAATTTTTTTAGTTGCCCCATTTGTAACTTGCAGTATAAAACTGAGTCATGTGTTTATTGGTCTTTATTGATAAGAAAACTCAGTCGTGATTAGACTCAGTTGAGTTTATAGAAAGGTTTTTCTTGTGCTTTCATATGATGTTAAATGCATAGTTAACTTTTCATCTCTTGTTTTTAGCACCTTCATCTCAGACTCTAGTTGCAACACCAGAAATTGTTGTTCAAAGGCCAGGTAAATTTTACTTTGGACAATTCATAACCACATAGTGGAGTATATGCATCCAGTCAGCATTCATTAACATGTTCTTAATTTGCATGTTTTTGAAATAATGTGATTTACAAATCAGTCCCAGAATGCTATTTACATGGATCTGTTTTTGGAAATAAAAAATACTGTCCATTAGCTGCAAAATGTTGCTACCTGCAAATCTTGTTAGACACTGGCACCTTTCTATTATGGGGAGGGAGATTTCTCTAAAGCTAGAAGAAAACATGTTCACAAGGTTTCTGAGGCAACTGCTGCAGTTTTACAGTCTTGTAAAATTCTTCTGGTTGGTGGCATGGGTTGGAGCATGTTCTGGTGCTTTGGGATATCTACAGGGGAAGGCAGTGAAGGGAGACTTCGGAGTCTCTGGAAAAAGAGACTTTTGCCACTCATCATGAGAAGAAGCAATCCCTGTGGTTGCCTCTTGCAACACAAAAAGTATGAAGCAAAAACAGCAAGTGAGTTTTTCATCAAGATAACTTACAAGAAGTCCTGAGACTGCTCATCAGTTCTCAGTTTTCTTGCTAGCATTTTTGTTTTTCCTTTTTGATCTCATACATTTACACCAATAGCCTCCCTCCACAACCCTCCCCTCTTTGCCATTTTGGACAAGCTGAAGTCACCAGTTGTCAGCATGAATGTAAAATCATTTTTCCCTAACACAAATGAATTGCAGAGTTCATTTGTAAAAAAAGCATCACTTCCCTTCTTGACCTCTTTCTTCTAACTCTTCCTTCTTCTCTTACCAACCCTCTCCCAATCCTCCTTAGCGATTTCTTCCCCTCCATCACATATCTATCTTGTGGTGGAATTTCTGTTAATAGTCTCCACAAGCAACCGTAACTCCCATCCCTCTTCTACCCAGTTTTAGATTTTGTTATCCCTGCCGATGGTACTGTTTGCTACCAGTCAACCTGTATTTTAAATGCCAATAAAGGTTATGTAATGTAAAAAAGAGCATCACTTAACATGTTTTTGATATATCTGCCATTTTCCAGGAACTTAACCCCCATGTCAGTTGGAAGCTAGTTGCCTGTATATAAAACTCCTTACATTTTGTGTACTATAAAAAAATCAATTATTAGCCAAAAAAAAGTGCTCATAATTTCTACACGATTTTGGAATAGATTGCAAACCTTTAGGTGTGCCTTGCCCACAGGATAGATGGAGGGGTCTTGTCAAAGACCTCATGGAGGCTTGCTCTGGGCTACATCTGACCCCAACAACAGGGTTTGGGGCAGCTCTTCATTAGATTATAAAGAAATAATTCTAGTATTTTATCTTTCAGTTATTCCAAAGTGGCAGCCAGCCTTCTTGCTTTTTTATTTTACACTTGCAGCAAGTGACCTTATTGTGTTTTTATTTTTTAGAGCTGGAATCAAATTCTGCAATTATTGCTGGCCTCAAGTAAGTAATTACAGAACAAACGTAAGGAATTGATTTCTGCAGATACTTTGGTTCTGTTTGTGTGTTTCTTAACCTTAATATGGTCTTTTATCAAGCTTCCTTTTCTGTGGCAGTGCTTGGATAATTTCCATTGTAGAGATCTGTTTAGAGTAGGAAGAAATGCTAGTTGGTGACTTCTTGATTACGTGGGGCTGTCCCTGAAGACCATCTGGAAGCAACAACTGCTGCAAAATATGGTCACAAGAATATTAAGTGATAAGATTCATTTCACACCATGCTCTCTTTCCTCTTGGATGACCAAATATGTGTGTTGCCATGCTTTTCTGCTGCAAGGCAATTTATTTCAAAATAATGGTGCTTGATCCGCCCTCAGATCATAAATATTTTGGATATGCACCTACAACCATGTTCTCGAAGCAGTATATTGGTAGTGCTTCCCTAAAAGACTAGCTCTACATATCTTTTGTATAAAAGTTCTGTATAAAAGTTCTGTATAAAAATTGTTTATTTTATACAAAATAAAAGTTTTGTATATCAAATTAGTCTGATGTTTATGAGATAGAAAACTTTGGTAGTGGTGTTCCATAGCTGCAGATATTCACTGATTACTGATTTTATTCACTAATTAGTTATAGTTTTGTGGCTTTAATTGTATATAAGCACACATGCAGTTTGACATGTTCCACAATTCATGCTGTACATTTTACCAGCAGTGAGTCAAAAGAGAGCTGTGAAAAATCTAAAATACCAAGTAGGAGAAATTCAAGAACAGAGGAATCTGTGACAGTGCAGGAGTCCCTGGAAAATGGTCAGCGCAAGCGATCCTCTAGGCCAGCATCAGCATCTAGCACTTCAAAAGGTAAGAAGCAGTCTTTGTGGTAAAGAACAATGTCTGTTATCAAAATATCACACTCAATGGTATTTTGCTGTTGCTTGCAGTTAAATTTTGTGGTGAATCTTAGTTAAGGACAAACAAGAATCAATCTGTTGCAGCTAATTAGGGGATTAAAAAACTTTTCTTTCATGCAACATTAAACTTCATTAACCATTAAAATGTGCGGTAAAGTCATTGACTGTTAGATGAGTCATTCAATGTATAGTCAAGAGTATTGACTCTGAAACAGTTGCAAGTCATCAGGTAATTGTTAGGCGTAGAACAAAGGAAAACAGTTGTCTGGGGGAATTGGTGAATGAAGCACATCATGACTTGGCAGTTCTTGGTCCCCACTCTCAAGACTACAAACTATTTGTACAATTATTTATATATTTGTACAATTATGATGAAGCTATTTTTCCTGCTGTTTTTCCTTTTTAGGGAAAAAAACAATCTTCATTAAAAGGATCATAAATTAAGTTCCAAAATATATGCTAGCGGAATTAACCCTTTGTTGCAGAAGTAAAATTTCAAGATTATATTTATATAATAAATATAAACCTATACTCAAATCCAGGCATTTTAAATTCCGGCTTCTTGTTTAATGATTTTCTTCTGTAGAAAAAATACATTTTTGATGGTCTCTCGAATGATTCAAAAATAATTTCCAAATTGTGTTTTTTTTCCTTCAGAAACAAATGCCAGTGCTCTGCAGTCAAAAAGAAGAAAATCCAAATGAAATACTGAGTGGATGGATATACAAGTCTTGTAAATGTGTGAATTTTTCCAATATCAATTTGAGCTGTTATCTCGGCTGAAAACTCTGTACAGTAACTCATTTTAATATTATCCCCTTTTCCTATAAATGCAAAGGTTTTTAAGACAAAATGATTTTTTAAAAAAAATCAGGTTGTTTATTAAATTTTCTGGTTTTGTAAAGTCAGCCTAGCACACTAGACTTAGCTTGTTGTAAAAAATCTGAAGAGATAATTGTAAATTTATTTCTGCATTTTCACTTTTCATATGACAAACTAGGATACAGGGTTGTCATTTTTTTTAGATATTAAAATAATGTATTGTGCTGTTGGTCAAGTACTGTATGTGAATAGCAGCAAAAGGATTATATATGACTCAATCTTGGAAATGTAAATAATTTTATTATACAGTAGGCTTCTTGGTGTATTTGTTGTAGAAAAGGACCAGTGAAACAAAATGACATTGAAGGGTTTGTGACATGTGGATTACCTAATGCTCTAAATAAATGTTATTGACCTATAATTTTTTTGTGTATTGTTTACCTCAAGCATTCTTCTGCATGGAGAATGCATTATTGGAAATTTAGTAATAGCATTGAATGGGAGCAGCACCTATTTGTTTTCTTGACTTTGTGACTTGGCAGCTGATTACAATTATACAGCTGTTTATATACAAACTTTCTGTTCATTGGATTGATAACTTTGTCTTTATTCAAGGTGGTTCACATACAGGTCCAGCAGGGGACCCCTTATGGCTCTGTGGTTATAGGCGCTGTGCCTGTTGATTTGAAGATTGGCAGGTCAGCAGTTTGAGACATGTGGGCTGCATGAAGCAACATCTTGGCAACAGGCCTCTTATACAGGCCAGCCAGTTTTCTCCATATTGCGTCTGTCTTCTAAAAGTGGACCCTACCAAGAGTGGGACTAACCCTAAGAAAATTATCACATGCAGGTCTGCATGCAGTATAACCCTGCTATACGTGGATTTTTTATACAAAGATTTGACTCAAAACAAATGGCCACTGCAAATCACAGTTTTAAAAACGGCTTTTCTACTGTTGTGGAGAGGCAGTCATGCAAGCAGTCATTCCATTCTTCAGTTCCAGAATTAAGCCCCTGTAGATATTAAGGCAGTATCTTATTCCATTAGGTGCAATGGACAAGAAAGAAACCTGGAAGTGGGTCTTTAAATCTATTTTTCCATTGTTTTTTATCTACAGATTTTTTTAATCCATTGTCATTCTGAACAGAACCCTAGTGGATAAAGAAAGACACACATATACAGTATTTTTCTAAACTCCTGAAGGGATTTTTACAATAATAGAGAGGTTCTATTTTTTCTAAGAACCGACCACACTCCAGATGGACCTTTCAACAGTTCAGTTTTGCAGTTTGGCCCCTGTCACCTCCCCTAATTGCTGACAAACAGCTCCTTCATCTAGCACCTGAAAGGCAGCTGAGATATTCTTCTTTTCCAGTCCATATCAACCTCTCTTGGCTTCTCTATTTTCTAATATCTTTTCCATCTATACCTGTTCATCCAAACTTAGGATGTGGTGGAACCCACAGATAGCTCTGGCCTTTAAAACCTCCCCTGTATTTAACCATATCCTATAGGTTGATGGTGTCTTGAGATGAGCAATGCCCTGGATTTCTGAAGATATTAAGCAGCCCAGTTTCCAAATCCAATTTAACAAGAAAACTGAAAGCATTAAAATCAATGAGGCTAAATAGACGCCTGTCCAGGTGCTACAACTATCTAATGCAGTGATTTTCAACTTTTTTCATTTCACAGCACACTAACAAAATACGTACTAAACTTATGAAGGAACCATTGATGAGGTACATCATGTTGCTGTGGGGGAGTAAATCTCCCAATTGCATTACTAATAATATATTTATTAGTAAACTCCCTAAGCTCCTATGGCACACCTAGAGACCATCTGTGGCACACCAGTGTGCCACAGTATTGTGGTTGAAAATCACTGACCTAATGAGTAAAATATCATCTTCCATTTGCTATGGGTGCTATAAGTGCTGATAGAGGGCTTCTCAATTTGATCATTCTATTTCTATAAGTGTGAGTTGACTCTTTCTGCAGGAGGAAGGGAGAGTGCTCCTAACCAATGGGTGCTGCCCTCCCTGGAGGCCGGACGCAGTCAGAATTCTCCTTCCTGGGAGCGCACCCAGGATCCCCAGTCTCGACTGGCCTCGTGAAGCATTTGGACATGTGTCCAGGGAGCTCTAGGCTCCCTCTTCTCCTTGAATTTCTCTCTTTCTCTCACTTCTTCTCCTTACTCGGGCCTCAGTCCTTCTCCCCTCTGTAGTCAGGAGGGGAAGTCTGCTGAGGGACCTTTCATCGCTGCTGAGAGGCACAAAGAGGAGGAGAGGAATGCAGCAGACTCTCCTGACGGTGGGCGCCCCACTGAGCCAGTGCACCTGCCTGGGAAGGCTTCTAGTCGACCGCAGGTTAGCGCCTGGTATCCGATCAGCGCTTCCCTGGGTCAGCCAGCACAGCCACGTGGGAGACTTCTAAGCGACCGCAGGGTAGCACCCAGTATCCGATCAGCGCTTCCCTGGGTCAGCCTCAGCCGTGCAGAGGCTGTGAGAGGGAGAGTCCTGTGGTGTTTTGGCGCCATCAGCAGCCCGTTTCCCTGCACTGTGGCCTTTTTGAATGGGTCCACAGTCGCGGGCGCCATTTTGAGGTATGGCTGAACTCAGCTGCTTCCTGCACAGCGGCCACTTTGTCCAGGCCTCTGACTGTGGGTACCACTTGTCAAGGGTAATATCCCCTTTTTTGTACTACTGAGCCATGGGGACAAGACTGCGGGGGCAGCAGGCGCCAGGAGCTTTTAAAAAGGCACCAACCAATCTACATATAGCCTCTCAGGAACGATTGAAGAGGCTATGATGGGCGCTCTCAAGGAGCAATTATAGGAGGTTTTAGCCTTCCTCCCATGCAGCAGACCAATCACGTAAAGCAAAGTGGGAAAGGTCACCTTCCCCACGCACCAAATCCAAATTTTTGGTATCTGAGCCAGAGGATGTGAATTCCCCATCTAAGGGGTCTGTGCTTTGCCCAGGTGAATTGTACCTCAGGGTGCTCATCAAGGCTGCCAAAATAATTGACCTTGAGGTATGGGCTATTACAAACATTCAGGGGGAGACCTGCCTGCATCTAGAGCTAAGACTTACCCACAAGGGCCCTCCAAAACCCCAGGTGGTCCCTTTTCCTGAGGCTTTGGAGCGTGTCTTTGCTTCAGAATGGGAAAACATCAATCATCCCAAACACCATAAGATACTGGACAAACTTTACACACTACCAGACCCAGTAATAAAAAACTGAGGGTCCCAGTAGTAGCTCTGTCCTTGAGTACCATCTTGCCCTCTGAGAGGGAGTCTGGACCCAAGGACACATATGACAAAAGAACAGAGTCTGCCCTTAGGAGAAGCTATGGCCAGTGACCAATAAAAGTATTAGAGGTGGACTCAGCCTCAAATACTTCAAGAGAAGGCTTCTCAGTCTTCTTTCAGGGAACTCTCCTATTTTCCTGGGCAGAATCCCCTCTCTCAAGAGGCCCAAGCACATGTGACATGGTGGGTCCAGAACCTTCTGGGGAAAAGCTATGACATAAAGATTTTGCCCTGCAGCAGAGCCTCCACAGGAGCATTGCTTGCTGGGTTCTTGAGTTAAGTGATCTGTAAGGCTTCTGTTGCCTTTTACATATTCCTCACTCACTCTCTAGCCTTTGGAGCTAAAGGAACTGTCCCCCTCAAACCACTGTTCCTTGTTTATAGGGTCATCTAAACATAAGGCTTCCCACAGACTCATGAAGTCAGGCTCCTCTAAGGTTTCCTAAGGGACAAAACCTCAGGGGAAGGAAACTGGTGTGTACAACATCTTAGATACACCTTTTTCTTTCCTGTGGAAAAGTTCCTTACATTATTGTCCAAGGTAATCATATCTCTTAACCTACTGCACAGCAGAGGAACTGTTTGAGGAATCGGCCTAAACCAGCTCAGACTGGTTGAGACTTGCTCTGAATGTATCAAGTCTCATGCAACACTACTTTGTAATAATGGCTTCCCTAATTTTTAGTTCCTAGGTTTAGCCTATTAATTCTTCCACCAAGCTAACAAAGCCAGCGGTTGAAGTTTTTGTCTCTGCAGGGCATTCCTAAGATGGCAGAAGTCCCCTTCTCTGATACAATTGCATCTATCATGGAAGCAGAAGGAACAGTGTCTGCACCAGGGGAGCACATGCCAAGATGATCAGTAAGCTTTATGATTTACCTCAGGAAACTTTGGCCATTGCAGATTTCCATAGTAGAAGTCCTGGTGGTTGCATTGTCTTGCAGAAGGCCCAGACAACACATATGAGATGAGAGTTGAAGTTACAATGAGAAAGTGTAAAAGCTTCTTATTTGGGCTCTGGACTTTGGTTTCTGATTTCCATGTCCAGAGTTGCGAATTACATGGAGGAGACTGTATTGGTGTAATTTTAAAAACACTACACCTGGAAGTCTGAAGATCTGCAGACCAGTGGTTTAAGACCTGGACAACTTCACATTCGGGCCTGGTTCCTTTCTCTCCAAGCCTGGGAAGTAGACTTTAAAAGAGTTAACCCTTACCTAGTTACCTTTTTCAATGTCTGCCTTTGGCATTGGGATGTTGATGCAGAATCCCTGGTTAGGCTGGCAGTCCTGCTTTTATGGGCAGCTAACGTTCTGGGGAGTTATCGACTCTGTATCAGTTAATAACAGGAATAAATGGCATTAGTCATCTTGGACCAAAGATGATATTTTGGTCTATAAAGATGATATTTTGGGCATCTCATTCAAAACTGAGCAAATTTAGATTGAATCACCCCACACCAAAGTCCTCCAACTTTCCATCTTTCAGCCAGTCCTCCAGACAGGACAAAAGCAGAACTGATGCCTTGCTGCTCAGATACCTAGTGCTTATTTTATTGGGAACACTGAAATTTGGTTTGATGTCATTCCCCAAGGTCTTCACCAAGATTATGATGGCAATTGTGGCTTTTGGCTCCTATAGGGGATCATTGTTGACCCCTGCCTGGATGATATCCTATTCAGCGCACCTTTGTGAGCAATGTCCTGACCTCTAGGTCAGATCTTCTAACACAGGGACCCATAGTCCACCCCCATCCAGAGCTGTTCCATTTCACAGCCTGGAGGTTGAGTGGTGGGCATTAGCTAAAAGGGGGTACTAGGATAAGATTCTACCTACCGTTAGCTTCCAAGAAGGGCGCTGCTTTTAAAATCTATAGTAATATCTGGAAGAAGTTCCATTCTAGATGATCCACTGGGTCCCTTCCAATTCAATGAGTCTATGATCTATGATCATAGCGTCTGTCCAAGGGTTTATCTCCTGTTAAATTCAAAACTAAACATCTGTTAGAATTTCTACAGGATGGTCTTGTACCTTAAAGTACCTTAAAAAGGCCAGTGACAGCCGGCTGTGAGAAGTACTCTGGGTGTGTCTGGAAGCAATGCACCTCTGTCTCATCCAAACACAAGTCAGTTTGTGAATGGGGTAAGTCATCTTAATCCTCCCCAAGTTCACCATTTTCCATCCTGGGACCTTCACCTGGTGATTTCCACCTTGGGAAAAGGCCCTTTTGAGCCATTATCTTCCATAGATATGCTTCAGTTGACCTACATGACTGCTCTGCTAGTAGCTGTCACTTTGGCTCGCAAAGTGTCAGAGTTATGTGCCTTATCCATCAACCCTAATCTTTGTATTTTCCACAGTGATTGGGTTGTGCTCAAAGTGGACCCCGCATTTATCCCTAATGTCCACAGGTCTCAGTACAGTGTCTCAGAACTCAGGTCTCAGGACAGTCCCAAGCCAACATGTCAATTAAAAGCTGAATGGCATAAATTAGATGTCAGGAGAGTGCTTAAACACTACATTGACAGAACCAAATTGATTCGCAAAACTGATTCCCTTTTTCAAAGGAAGATTGTTTGAAGGAAAATCGGTTGGGCTTCGTTCATCTAGAACTACCTTACCTAGATGGATGACTGGGGCTATAGCTATGGTGTATCTGTCCCTAGGAAAGGTCCCTCCTACCAGTATCACTGCACATTTCATCAGAAGTGCTGCTGCTTCTGCTGCCTTCGAGGGGGTAGCCTCTCTGGCAGCCATCGGTAAGCTACCACAATATTCCACAAGGATAGGGTGGTTCTATGGACAGAGCTTTCCTTTATGCCCCAGATAAACTCATGGTTTCATAGGGCCCAAGAATTGGTGATACCTTCCTTTTGCCTGAATCTTTCTTGTACACCAGAGGCTTTCTGGCACCAGTTAGATGCTAGAAAAGTCTTACAGTATTATTTGGAATGGACTAGAGATTTAAGTAGAACCTATAGTCTCTTTGTCCTGTTTAAAGCATATTCTTTAGGTAAGCGTGCTTCTCTCTCTACTTTGGCTAACTGGCTGAAAGGGACCATAACCTTTGAGTATTCGTCCTTAGGAAAGAATCCTCCTGTCGGTATTACAGCCCATTCAATTCGTAGTGCGGCTACTTCTGTTGCTTTTGAGGGAGTGGCTTCTCTGGGATCCATCTGCAGAGCAGCCGCCTGGTCTACCCTCTCTACTTATCAAAGCATTACAAGATTGCTCAAGCAGCTTTGGCTGATGTAGCTTTCAGCAGGGGAGTGTTACAGAATGTGGTGGTGACGTAAGGTCTTTGGATCTTCCCACCCTTCCTCTGGACGGATACTGCTTGTCTATATCCCATTGGTTAAGAGCACTCTCCCTCCTGCAGAGAAAACTGGAGTTTCTTACCTGTGACTCCTATTCTTGAAGGAGGAAGGGAGAGCACTCTGCCCGCCGCTTACTTCGATACTCGCCTCTAGGGTTACTTCTGACTACACTGGTGGGGGTCTGACAGTGGAGCAGGGGTACGTTCTTCTCTACCCTTCTCTACGCTTGTTTCTCTTTGCTTTGGGGCTCGCCACTGGTGATTCCTTTTCTCCACTAACCTTTACCTTTGAGTCTATTGATACAGAACAGGTGAAAGCAAAGGTTGGAGGGTGTTCCAGATTTACTCAGCTCAGTATAGAGACTGGGGATCCTGGGTGCCCTCCCAGGAAGGAGAATTCTGACTGCGTCCGGCCTCCAGGGAGGTCAGCACCCATTGGTTAGGAGCACTCTCCCTTCCTCCTTTAAGAATAGGAGTCTCACAGGTAAGAAACTCCAGTTTTTCCCCCACTAAATAACCCACAAATTTATATGATCCAGATCAGAAACAAGGTGGAGAAAAAAGCAATGAAGCTTTTCTCACACCACAGAGTGCAGCCCCTGTGGCCTACTATTTTGTTTCTTTAACAAAATGAAACCCAAAACAGTGTGATTAATTTTGTGTCTAGCTCACTCCTTTATGAGGACTGACTCCTCAGGTGTACTGCTGGGCTGAATAAATATACAACTTAAATTGACTGTAACATGTTATCAACATTATGTTGAACAATATACTATGTGTCATGTTTGTTAAAAACACCATTAAACTCCACAACAGTTGTGGTTTAAATATATATTTTTATTTCTTGTGATTTTTTTTCCATTATATTAGATTTTTTTCCCCACCCAAGGACAGCATTACAGTCTAACAACCATGTTACAAACACACAGGCACACCACAGAACACTTTTGAGGCAGTTGTGTCCTTTGCTCTGTCAACACATTGCAAATGCCTAAACATGGGTTTCTCTTTCCACTAATTTCAAGCAGGTTATGCACTTTTTCTTTAAATTAGAAAGATTCTTACAATACAAGTGATGTAGAAAAGTTTGGGAGGGGAAAAGAGGAATTTTCCTCTGGTCAAAACCCCCTTTTGTAATACTTGTCTTGCTAATATAAGGCATAGAAACTATGCTTTAAAGTAAGTAATCCCTCCCCTGTCCCCAGCCGCCTGTTTAGCAGAAAATAATTGGGAATTAAATTGCCATGAATGCTTGTGGATTTGAGCTATCCTTTACCATACATACACTGAACACTCACATGTCTTAGCCTTGTAAGTCATAGTGTTATAGCTGAGAATTGAAAGAGGGGCACACGAGTGCCTAAAAGAGACGATAAAATCAGTACATTTTAATGCAGGGTGTGTGTTTTGTAAGACAACTCTTTCAACCAAAATAGCACTTATTCAGTAGACAAACCTTTAGAAGGAAGCAAAAGATGGATATCCTTACACAGTTTTGGCAAAGTGCTGGTGGTGATCATGACTTCTTACTGTTCTCTTCACATCTTACTGTTCTCTTCAGTTAACTGAAAGATTTTCCACCCATCTTAAGATAACAACAGAGCCATGTTCTTTATTATAGTTCTGTCCTGCAAGACAGAACTTATACAGTGCTATTGTCAGCTATCCCTGATTAAATCAGTTATAGCAGCTTTCCAAACTTTTTTGTTTTAAGCTTTCCTGTGATGAAAGTAATATTTGTTACGTGAGTATGCCAAGCTGGGCTTTGTGTCAGAATCCCGAGTAAACCTATAAAACTTGAAGATGGCCACCTCCTCAACAGAAAGACCTGTATAACTTCAAGAGTTGTGTAGCGGTGTGAAAGGTCAGCAGATGTAGTTTTTCATGTCACAGTGCTAAAGGGGTTTGAAAAGCTTCAACTGTTGAGATTCTCTCAACTATTAATGACTATTAACTATTAAGGAACAGGGGACCTGATGTTGAAAGGTTGGGTGTCTCTCTATTAACTCAAATGTTGAGTATCACAGTGTTGCCAAATGGGACCACCCAAAAAGATGGAGGTTTCTGGGTACTTATTGAACTCAAGAGGTGTGCAGAAGTTAGGAATTTTCAAAATGAAAAGCCCCAATGGATTAAAAAAAAAATCCCTCAAATGCTTTGCTCCCTTGAGAGTCTAGGGTTAAAGCAAGCAAGCCTAGATCCTTGAGAGGCTTCACAGTTATTGGAGTACTAATTTACTCCCTAGAAAGGGTTGGGCATGAGGGGAAATTTTATTTTCACTATGAATAGCAGAATATCTTGAGATTTGTGTGTTGTGTGGAAAGACGGAAGGAAAGAGATGGTGGGGTAGAAAGAATGAAAAGGGCAAAAAGAGCTAGAAAGACTGGAAGCAGTGAGTGCTACAGCTCAACAGTCCGATTTGGGACATGTTTAAGTTAGAGAGATAGGCATATTGTAACTTTTTGTTGCAAAGCCCTTCTTATTCATATTTTGCATGTTACTGCTTCCATTATGAGAACACACTGTGGTCAAAACTAATGAGTGAAGTGGCCCTTAATTTACAAATGTTCATATAGGCTATGTGTGGCATGCATTTGCTAATTTAAGTTCTTAAGTGATGTTTCCCTTTTTGCAAGTTCTAATCCAAAGTATTCAAACTGTTATATGTATATTCATAGGATTTAATTTCCTGTTAACTTTGCATAGTAAGACATTAATAATGTTTGTTGAAGTTGTGTTCTGCTCTTATATTTCTGGGTACTGTATATCTTCCATGTAGTTAATGGATTGCCAAATCATGTAAAAGGCACAAACACAAATCTGTGCAGCATAAAGAAGTATAATGATTCATATTTTACCTAGTTAATATATTTCTGCCCAGTTTACAGGTGTACACATTGGATTCCTGTTGGTTATATGCAGTGTTGAGCAGAAATGGATTTTAACAGCCCTGGTAAATAGAGATTTTGTAACTCTGAAAATTAATTTGATATGTCAAGTAAGGATTTAATAGAGATTTTTGTCATGTGGCTGTTGTGTTTACACTACCTGGAAAATGGTAAATACAAGTTTCCTCCAGGGAAATTTGGGCCAGCAAAATCTTAAGAGGAGTTCTAAGTATGGAAAGAAATTTGCACATACACTTGGGAAGAAGGACTCAACTCACTATAAACACTTTTCTAATAATAAGTAGTCAAAGAACAAGTGTAAAATATTCCTGGGTGGACAGGTAAACCTCTACAACAGTGGTATCCAAAGTGGGGGTCGGGACCCCATTGGAGGGTCATGAATTCAGGTCAGGAATCTGCAAGAGGGTGAGATCCACCATCTTGGAATCTTGTACTGGACTTTCCTGGGAGTAAGTCTCATTGAACACAATGGGACATTTCTGTATAGATATGGAAGAGCATCCTGATAAGTTTGACAGGCGGTCCTGATCTGATTTTTAAGTTTGAAAGTGGATCCTGGGCTGAAATACCTGAATACCACTGCTCTATTGCACCCATCCATGTCCACAACCCTCAGCTATGGCCTTGCTATCATGTATTTTCCCTTTGCCCAACCCGTTGGTGTCTCCTCCACTCCAGCCTTAGAAGATACTTCATAACTGGGGTGTTAGTATATCCCTAAAACTGAAAAGTAGTAAAGTGCAATTTTAGTTCAACTACAAAGCATCCAGGGCAATTGTTACTGATTGTTCCTGTATGGAACAGTCTGTATGGCTCTGTTTTGCTCACCACACCAGGAGTGGCTCCAAAGAGGAAGGGCTTCTTGCACACCATGGTGAGGCTCCCTCCAAGACAGACTGCTCTGCCCCCTCTAGCTACAACACTGAAACGGCAATAAATCAGTGCCTCTTGTATAGCACTACAGATAATATACCTCAAATATAACCCTCACACTGATGTAGGCTACTGTTGGAGTTATAATGAATGCTAAAAGAAATTAAAATTGAGAAGTGAAGTTTTCAAAAGCAGGTTCAAAGATGATTTAATTCCATTAGATGGAGTTGAGTAGAACCCTCTTTGACAGAAGTCATGTTAAATTATATGTCTGTTAAAAGGAATTATTCCATTCATATTCCTATTCTTGAACAGGAGAAAATCTTGCTTAGTTGTAGATATACCTAGCAGATCTGTGTCTGCACCAACATCACACCTAGTGTGCATGTTGGAAATATCTTCTGATGTGGATGAAGGTGTACAACCTGTTGAGTTACCCTCGCTGAGTGAAGCTAGTAACACATTACTAAAACTGGATCAGGACTGTTGTACTTAATGAACCTATATCCTTGTGGACCTATATTCTGAAATTGAGAACTGCTGCCTGGGCAAGAAGCACTCTTTCAAGTAGCGTTCCTCTTTTATTCAGCAGGGAAAGAGTAACTGGCCCTTCTCACACCAGCAGTGTTTTCTGTAGTGGCTTCTGCTGGTAATCTTTTGCATCATTTTAGAGTGTGAGCCCTTTCGAGACAGAGTCATTAGCAATTAGTTATTTCATTTTCTCTGTAAACCGCTTTGTGAACATTTAGTTGAGAGGCGGTATATAAATATTGTTGATTGATTGTAACAGCATCTGTGTACTTGCATTGGGGCACAGCAAATGCGGTGATGACAGTGTCACAAAGCTTGTTGCATTGCTGGCACTACAGTAAAAATTTATTGCAAGATTTTCTTTTAGATTTGGTATGGTACATAACAAAATCAACACAAAATTTTGATTGAATATAACATGTTGCCTAAAAAGAAACAGGTATATTTGATTTAGGAAAAGGTGGATCTGGAAAAAAGAAGAATATTTTGTGTCTGTTTTGTGATTTGGGCTTTAATTTGTGTTCTCAGGATGTTGCTTCTGTGTGGTGGATGAGCTAAAAAGCCCAATACATTTCTCTGCAAGCTTCTCTGAAATGGATTGGAACTGTTGCTTCCAGAGTAATCAAAATAATGGTTTTTAGCCACCTGTTTGCATTTTATTGCCTGCAAATCAGTTCTAAAAATAGTGCGGTTGTTGATTGCCCTGAGGCAATGCAAGCAATGCAAGCATTTGGGCATATCATCCATGTCCAAGTTACTATTAGTTTAAAAACAATAATGAAATGAATAGCAAATGCCATTATGTGCTATTGTTGATGGAGCATTATTCTTACAGGATAACTCAGAGAGACAGGCTACTGTTCACCACCACCAATCTTCCTCTGCAACATAAGAAGTAGGGGCTTACTGGACATAGGCCTATACCCTAAAATGAAATTAAGCCCCCTACTCCAGGGCAGTTAAGATGACTTTCCATAAGATAACACTAGAGGGTGACATAACTGCGTGGACCCGTAACTGCTATGGATTTTGCCCATATTAGAAGTCTTAAATTTTGATATCCAGGTTCAACAGATTTCTAATGTTCCCAGTGTCTACCCAAAGTATATCATTCCACAATATTCTGCACCACTCCTGAGTTATCTCAGACCAATCAATGTGTAAAGGGTTTTCTTGAGGTAGGAAATTCAAACTCTGCTGGTCTGTGTGTTCCAACAGGCATCAACTGTGTTATGTTTGCAAATTGCAATAAAGAGCTATGGATGTATCAAGATCACAGGCTCTCCTGCTGCTCAGCATTTTGCCACTTAATGCATTGCCCACTTAAGTAGCTGATAGATTCTACTGGGGGTGGCCATTCATTCTTAACAAATTAAAACAGATAAACCCAAATGTCCTTTTGAAATTGTAGAAAAGAAGATGTGATAGAAATATTGTAGAGATCCATCTTTTCCTGTTAGCATTTATGGAGATTATGACAGCCCAGTTCTGGGCATGCTTACTCAGGAATAGCTCTGGGCCTTTTTCTTAAGCCTATATGGGCTTGAAGCTATGGGCAGAGATGTTCTTCAGAAGCTAGCAGTACATAACTTTGAAAACAAAGGCAAGGTAAAACTGACTGAGGACAGTCCATGCTTGTCATACGGTGATCCTCGTTTGCCCCACTTTTCAAAAATACAAATGACTCATAAAATCATTAAAATCATGCCAATTAACATTGAGGCATTCTTTCCCCATCTCTATTGCAAACATCCCAAATATTTCCCACTGTTGAGGCTCTCATAGCCAATGGCAGGCAAGAGCTAACACGTGTTCTGTAGTCCAATGATGAAACCACAGCATCCTATCTAGAACACAGGCCTCTGCCCACTTTTCCTCTTCGCCACCCCTCAAGACACTTGGGGTGGGTGGACTTTGATGAAAATATTGCTTAAATATATTTATATTTAGGTTACAGTATTTACAGGAAAACAAGCCTAAAGAAGAGCGTGAGTTACAAATTACCATCCTCATTTTTCCAAACATCTTATTCACATACGCAAAGTGGGACTGCCACACCAAATGTGTTTAATTCTCTTATGCAGCCAAGCCAGTGGCGATCGGGTTCTTTTTCCTCTACCAAAAGGCAGCAGCTAAGTGTAGTTGCTCCAATAATTATCTGAATGTAGTTCAAAAACAACAGAACAAAACAAAAATGACATAGCAGTTCTACCAAATCCATAAATTCTTTAGGACGTGCAAGTTAATATCACCAGACTCACAACAGAACTCAATCCAAATCAAACAGTTCAGAAACGTGTTATCTTTAAGGTAACGACACACTTTGTTTTGTCCCTGAGTCCATGCCGCAAATTTTCCTATACAAATGGTTAAAAAATTAGAACTCAGCCTATCCTATTAAGGATGTCATTTACAACACTCTCCCAAAAGACAGTCATTCCAGAACATTGTACAGCTAACCACAATGTAAAAACTATTTTTTAAAAAAATGCTTACATACTTTTCTGTGTTGTAACCTATTTACACATGTGCTCACATACACACACAAACACACACAGGTTATTAGTTTCAGCACCTTTCCTTTGACCTAACATTGGAAACTCCTGTATTTTGAAGCTTTTGAAGCATTGAATTAGTGGGATGGGATTATTTAATGGCATTATTGAATGTTAGCTACACAATGCAGGCATTTTACAGAACATGTTATCTTATGAAATTCATGAGATGCTTACAAAGGACAGATAATACTTGAAGCATTGGGCAGTTGGAACTTGCACCCTGTGTGTATTTATATTTACAGTAAGATCTGACTATTAACAGCGTGAATGTCATCAGACGGGGAAAAAAGAGAATTTTGTGGAGGAGCGATGGAAATGGGACTCGGTGGGAAAGAGGGAAAAGGATATGAATAACTTAAAGCAACTTAAACTTAATTTGAAACTTAAAGCAAATGTTCCTCTTCCCTGTGGAAAACATGCCCTGTGAAACACAGGTTTATAACTGGTAACCTTATGGCCTCTGCAATAAGTCGCAGGAGAAATCTGAAAACACAATTAATAGATGTGATTGCACCCATCTCAGTTCTAGATCAAACCTATTTGACATATTATAGATCAAATCTGATGTATTTAAAATTAACTTTTTAATAATGTGTTTATTAACCTGCAGTTCAGCCCAGAGACATGGACTGCAGCTACCTAAATTGAGATCTGTTGTTTAAATAGAGATGCTTGTCATCAAGTTTATCACCATGATTATCATCTTTACTCTTTTAACAGCAGAACAAGGTAGAGGTTTTACATACTGTGTCCCATGCATACGTATTTATAATGACTGCACCTTTTGGATTTTTTTGAATGATAATTCTGTGAAATGCACAGGGCATCTATTAGAAAAAGGTGACAAACATATGTGCTATTAGATCAATACTATAACATCTGAGGTTTGTTTATAGATCAAGTGGAAATGTTCTGTTCAGTTGTGCCATAATGATGAAAACACTAGAATAGGGGTCAGCAACTTTTCATGTTGTGCCAAATTTTATTTCATTGTTATTCTGCATGCCAACATGATTTTAAATTTAAATAACTTATAAATTATATAATTTACATAAGCATCTCTTCCTCTCCCCCATACCTTGCCATTCCTGTGTGCACAGGCTTGCAGGGTCCGGGAAAAGGATCTCTCCCCCTTCTCTGGACCTTTCCAGTCCCAGATCCAGTGCAATGGGATTCCCCTTTCTCTGGGATGGAGAGACAGCATCCTATATCTGCCCCAGAGAAAAGGAGACCCCCATATGCACTATTTGGGATCCCAAGAAGCAGTGGCATCACCAGGGTGGTGCGGGTGGTGCGGTCTGCCCAAGGGGGCTGGCACGAACGGAGGGACTTAAAAACTTTAAAATGCACATAACTTTGTTATGGTGCATCCAACCCCGTCAAGTTGTATACCACTGGAGTCGTATTGAAGAGCAGAATCCAATGCAACACTCGGTTTTGAAATAGCCCCTTCCTATCAAAGATTATGGCAAAAAACCTAAAAACATTGTGCTCTATGGAAAGTGTAAGTGACCCATATCGCGACTTTACTCGTGAGTAGGCAAACATGCCATAATTCATTGGAAAGGGCAGGCTGATAGGAATCTAAAGACACCAGAATTGTCCTGATCCAATGAACACAGCCCCCACAAATCACCCCAGAAGGAGCTCCCTGATGATTGCATTAAATTCATTGAAAATGGATGTGAACTGCACAGCTGTGTTTACTGGTGAGTAACCAGGCATGCATTGGCAGGAGTGGAAGTTCAGGCCAGGAGAGGACAAGACTTCCAAAATGGTTCCAATCAGGGCATTAGAAAGGAGGCACCATGGAAGGGGGTGGCAGCATGTGAACTAAATGGCTAAAACCATCGTTTGTAGAAATAATCCCATCATGTTAAACACCTTTGAATGTGCAATTTACAGCAGAATGCAGTGAAACAAACCACTTTATTAAAATATATGGCTAAAAAAACCAGTGGAGGGGGACAATGACACATAACCACGCCCACTACTCATATTGTTGGCCCGCCCAATATATGGGGGTGACAAGCTGGCCTCCCACACTGGGTGACGTGCACCCTAGTGACGTCCCTGCCAAGAAGCAACACAGCCCCGCAGTCTCTCTTAGGACAGTGGCTGGAGGCTGCATGCCAATGAATATTGGTCCATGTGCCAAGCTTGGCATGCTTGCCATAGATTGCTGACCCCTGCTTTAGATGTTCAACATAGCAAAAAAACCACACAATGAATTCCCCTCAACCAAATGGTACCTTTTCCCAAAAGCAACCCCTTCCACCTTTTACATTTTCTTGCAATCGGTTAATATTGGAAAATTTTTAGCTGGGCAACCCCTGCTCAACAAGGGTACTGAAACGGCATTATTGTTGAAATGATGTTAATCTGGGGGTGATGCCCTCTATACTACAGACTACAGAATAAAAATTATCTATTTGTATTTATATGAAATTCTAGAATCTTGACTTTCTCAACTTTAGAAGACTCTTCAAAATACAGGCACACATTCTGCTCTAGAATCTGCTCTAGAGGTACACTGTCTGCTTGCTAGAATCCATACCTCCATATCTTCAGTTTCCATCAGTTCAACAGCTCCATATTCCTTCCTTCCTGAGGTGCAGTGCGATCCTATGCATGTTTGCTTGGCAATAGCTCCCAGTGAATTCAATAGGTCTCACTCCCCTGTGCATAAGACTGCAGACTTATGACCATTAGTCCAGACCAATGCAAGTGGCACGTGGGCAGAGATCACACCATATTCTATCACCCTTCCTGGACCTGATCCACTGACATGGATCAACTTGGACTTGCACCAGCAATATTGATGATGTACTCTGAGTTGGCCCATAGCAGTTGTTAGGCTTTACTCACGGCAAGAGGACAAATGTCCTCTTAACTTGGGGTAATCTACAGATGCCAAAATTCCCCATGGGATGCAGCATAGCATACACTGGCACTACTGCATTGATATAAGGGATGTTAGTTAGGATTGGGCTGCCCATTTTAAAGCTTCTCTTCTACACTTTTATTCATCTTCCCAACTTCTCTTGCTTTCTGTAATGTAACATCCTTCAGTACTTTCTTCAACATACTTAATCACCCCTTAAATATGTGTAAGCCCTTTTCCCTGTTGAGGTTACGAACACTAGCTCTCATGCCTAAAACAAGATCAGATGAATGTCACATTCTGGATGATAAGAAATGAGTTGCATCAAATCACTGGATTTTCTTAGGGCACAATCTGGTTGAAATTGAAAGCAGCTTAGTGAACTTTTTAGTTGAAAAGTGATATATAAATACTTTAGATAAATAGAAATCAATGGGACAAATTTAATCACTTTACTATTCCCTACTGGAAAAAAAAAAACTGTAGTTGGCTTAACTATCTTGAACTGTCACAGTGAATTCCTATGCATGTTTTCTAAGAAGTAAGACTATTGTATTTAGTGTGCTGAACCTCTATGAAATGCATTTAGAATTCCATCATCCCCAAGAACACATGCAGAACAAAGGGTTTCAGACTTTCGTTTTGCATATTTTTTTCAAATAAATATATATTTTTTCTAAATACAGGTTGCTTTTAGCTTCTCTCAGGATAAAAACATTGTCTCCTTCCATGACATTTCTATGGCAAACCACCTTGTAAAATGCATGAAAGAATGTGAGCTTGTGGTATTAAGTTTATTTTTGCATTTTTTCTTTAAAAAGATTTTTTTTTGCTTTCAGGCCTACATGTTATTGTTTACAAAGTTATTTCCCTATACTTCAAAAAGTATTGGATGTTCCCATTGTGCTCTGCGCTCATGACTTTAAACACTGGAGTTTAATGGAAACATGAACACTGTTGCAGGAAAGCCCATCAGAACCCTGCCAGTAAACACATGGGCAAAACTCTCACAGCATGCATTTCCAAAAGGCCATGTGTCATTAAGAACTGGAATACACCAAGCTTGAATTTTCAAAATCTTTGAATCCTTGCAACCACTGCTGGCTACTACAGCTGTGAAGGACTTTTGAATATTGTTTATTACATCACATAAAATTTTAGAACAGAAAACCCCAGTATTTAAAGTTAATGGCAAAGCTTCCATAGGTGTCCATGAAGCTGTCTTTTAACCTCTATACAACCCCTATATTAACTTCAGATTGAGGATATAGCAGAACGCTGCATACCCATCCTCAGGTCATCTCAGCAAGAGGAACAAATATACCATTCCTATTTCTTAAGTGAAGGAAATCTGTCACAAAGTACATTTTATGAGTTATTCATTAGTATTATTCATTAAATGGGACCTATTCCATTCATTCATTCAACTAGTTTGCACTCTAGTTTGCACATGAACCTGGTATCTCCATTTGTGACATCACAGTCTGTTTCTGCTGTGAAGAATGTGATGTCATAAAGAAAGGCACTGATGTCACAGGCTCCTTAGTGCAACAACAAGGGGAAAAGGAAACATTAGGCCATTTGGCCCTCTACTATATGACATTTTAAAATGAAATGTGATATATTCACTGGAAGCACCAAATCAATCTAAGGCTGCAATCCTATACAGACCTATATGGGAGTAAATCCCACAGAATTCCATGGAGCTTACTTCAGAATAGACTGCATAGGATTGCACTATAACACTGGTGACTGCTACAAGAGCCAGTGTGTGTATTTATGCTACTTTGGGAGCAAGGAAAATACCCAGCGAAAGAGGATTTATCTCTCTTGGAAACTGAAACATAGGCATCTTTCTCCAATACTTTCATAAAACAGATTCTGGAGTTTCAAAATATACCTGCAGCTTTGTTAGTGGGGTATACTTGGTTTCTTTCATTTTCAAATCCAAATCAAAAATCACACTCATAGAAGTAGGAAAAGGCATGAGGGATGCTAAACTTCCCTCCCCCCAAAAAAGAAAGGAAGTCATAGACAAGAAAAATGTATTTCGTGCTGAAAAGGGGGGTAAAGCCCAAATAAAAGCCCAGGAAAACACTACCACTGAATGTTGTCAATTCAGGAGAAAGTAGGAGGTTCTCTCACAGAGGGGATGGATTTATGTCAGTAAACAGATGAGGACGACCCTCTCAGCTGAAGAAAGCATTGTGAGGAACTGGTGAAGCTAAAAGTTTAAAAGGATAATGCCCCATGGTGTAGACTTCCTGAAGTAGCTTAGTAGTTGTACTGGCGCTGGCATGGTTGGTAGACAAAGCTGCCATGGTGTTTGGCCCGTTGTGGGCGGCACTCTCTGGTGCGGTTCTGCCTTTGCATGACTTTCTGACTAAACTTATGCTTCTCCGCCAGCTGTTTTGCCCGCTGAATCCGACGCACTTGGTTGACCTTCTCCAAGATGGCAGCCTTGGTGGCAAGAGAGTTGGAGTGGTGTGGGGCATGGCGCTGCAGACGACGTTCAGGTATCTCACTGCACAAAAAAAGGCACACAAGCACAGAACAGTCAGAATCATTTAAGGCTCTGAGAGGGCCAGACATACTTGAGAGGGGGAAAAGATACATAATCATTGTCCTTGAAGCTCTGTTATTAAAGTGTCTTGTTTCTGGGAAGATGATACACCCCATTTTCAGGAAATGTATCCATACATTGTGTTGGATCTAGTGGTACAAGTCATAATGACCATCTGTTGAATACACTGCCTTAGCACATTCCTACAGGCAATTGACACAATTCTTCTTCCTCTCTCATGATTACACAATTGTACACATTATAATCTTAAAAAAATTAAAGTGAACTTTTGATGACTAAGAGTGCAATCCTAATCTAGGCCAGCACAACTCATTGGTCTTCCAGTTCCTGTAGAGAAGTAGGGAGGCAAGCACATGTCTGAGCACTGGCCTAAATGTCTGCAGGAGTGGTGCAGAAGAGTCTTAACACCCCCAAGTCAGCACAGGACTATGCATGGTTTTAGGCCAAACTAAGTGGACATTAGGATTGAAGCCATAATGTTTTAAAGGAAAACAGAACTTGGACATGTCTGTTCCCAGTTTAGGAACATGTCCAACTTGCCTTCCACTTTCTCCTTGTGATTACAAGTTTCTTGTCAGCAATTCTTTCCTTCCTTCTCAGTGTTAAAAGTGCTGCTTTGGGGTTATATTTCAGGGTTCTCAAACTGTAAGCTGTGGTTCCCTGGGGACCCATTGAAACCAGTCACGGCAGCAGTGGAATCCTATGAAAAAACTGCTTGCCTGATATAGCATGTAGGATTGTAGCTATAATGAGGAACCATGGCCAATGACCCTGTTGGTCAAGGAAACCACCAGTCAAAAAACTTTGTGGACCACTTGTTTTGGTAGGGTATATCAATTAACTAACAACTTCCAAATCCCAAAGAGGGCACTTAAAATACATTCAGAACCTGTTTTGTCTAACGCTTTCTGGGCTACAATGTGAGTGGTGTCCTTGGTAAATAATTTGGACTTGTTTCCCCTAAAAAGGAAGACCTGTTCTGAACTTACCTGTCACTGATGTGCTCCTCAGGAGTCTCCCTTTCCACCACAATGCTGGTGCTGGTGACATACACAGACATGCTGGGGTGTTCAATCAAGAGGTCCTCCATGGGATTGCTCTCCATACTGACAGGGTCTGGACCTTCTGCAGTAAAACAGGGGGGAGGGGTAACAAACCAACTCTCGTCCATCAAGCAGGGGTCAGGCTGAGAGGGCATGGACCTGCTGACACAGTCACTGAGGGAGAGGGGCGAAGACGTGGTGGTAGGTGGTGGGGACCCATGGCGGCAATGAGAAGTACAAACAGTATCCTTCTCACCTACCCGCCGCTCTTTGCTGGAGGCAGAAGCGTAACTATCTAATGAGAGGTGACCAGAGTCACCACCCACACGGGATGGGGAGCAGCCAGAACAAAAGGCAAAAAACAAAAATCAAATACAAAACAATAAGAAACACCATAGTTCAAAGCCATGCAAAGGGTGTGCAAGGCGAGGCAGGGTGCGGAAAGGGTTAAAGAGGAAAAGTGTCGCACACATTCAAAATACAATGGATGGGAAGGAAAAGTGAGGGAGGAAAAAGAGAAAGGGGGCATTATTAGTACAAATGACACCCCAAAGGCATGAATATAATTCATCCTGAAACCTTCCCTGAAGAATCAGGGCTGGCCCAAAATGATTCACCACCTCACGTAGCTGCAGACCTGCCTCGACTGCAGCTGTGCACCTTGAGATTAGCTTCCCAGCACTTTTAGCCACACTCCCAGGGACAGATTGTGCGCTGCTTCGCAGGTGCACTTAAAACTATGGCTGCCCCCAGTGGGTTGTGCACTGGCATTGATGGTCCAGTCCTTCAAAGTGAGAACCACCTTGCTGAAAAAAGGAGGGAAAACCCACACACCAGAAGCAAAGCACAGTTGTTCTCCCAACATGGGTTATCAAAGTGCCAGAGAAACATGGAGCCACATACAGAGCCATTGCAAAATAATAAGTGTGGCCAATTCCAGAAAATAGCAGGAGCAGGAGTGGGGAGGGGGGGACTACTGTGCATGGGCAGGTAGCAAATGGTTGAAATGTCTACAGATCTAAGATGGTGGAATGATTAAAATGGATATGTCCAGATTAGAAGGAAAAGAAGTCTACGTCATTGAAGAAAGACCCAACCAAGCTGGTTGAAATTATTTAACCGTAAGGTAGGAGCAGAAAATACTTTTCAACCCACTCAAACCATGTCATTGCTACAAAGAAATCCAAAATGCTGCTTTGACATTGAAGCTTCAGTCCCCAACATGGCCTGAAGTTAAGTGCCCTGAAGAGCCACTGGAATGGATGTCAACAATAGTTTTATTTATTTAAAGATTGATATCCTTCCTCTCTCCTTGAAAATAAAGGTGTTAAGAATCACTGAACAAAATTATCCATTGGGACATTTGCAGAGACAAGAGTTGTAAAGTTGGAGAATGAAAGAAAGAACAGTGGTACCTCGCTTAACAAGCACCTCGCTTAACAAGTGTTTCACATAACAAGCAAAAATTTCCAAGAAATCTTGCTTCACATAACAAGTTCCACTTCACTTAACAAGAAAGTGTGCTATGGGCAAACTTATGCAGCCCTGACTCTCCGCATGGAGGCTCTTTAAAAGGGCTGCCAGCCAGCACTGCTGCCTCTAACTGCCCTCAACTTGGGGGCAGTTCCCTGAAGGTGCCAGAGGCAGCTGCCCCCAAGTGCCCCCACCGACCACCTTGAACCTCCAGCAGCAGCCCAGGTAAGCCTCCCAGGAAAGTGTTTTTGATTGCAGCCTCTTAACCATGTCTACCCAGAAGTAAGCCCCATTGTGTTAGATGGGGCTTACTCCCAGGAAAGTGTCTTTAGGATTGCAGCCTAAGTAGACTTCATAGGATCCTGCACATTGTTGTTAAATTGGGCCCAACGCTCTGGGGCCATTTCCATTTCCATTTCTGCGCTCCGCCTCTCCAGTGAGGCCAAATGGCCCCGCAAAGGGACGCACTGCGCATGTCCGAGACTACGGACATGTGCAGTGCATCTGCGCAGCCACTGGGCCTTGCTCCGGTGGTGGAGCAGCTGGCCCAGCCTCCGGAGCAAGGCCCAATGGATGCGCAGAGACACACAATGGGCGCGCAGAGTCTTTACGCACAGCCCCATTCTGGCTAGCTCTGAGACAGAGCAGCAGCTTCTGGCTGCTGTTCCGCCTCGGACCTAGCCAGAATGGGTGGGCACCGGAAATTGGGCCCAACGCTAGCTACCAGTTCGCTAGCATTGGGCCCAATTTAACAATGTAGTAGACTATGAAGTCTACTTAGGCTGCAATCCTAAAGACACTTTCCTGAAGACACTTTCCAGTTGGCGTCAGAAGACACACTGTGCATGTGGCAATGTTGTTAGCCGGTTTGCATCCCACCACTGGTTTCCATTATGTCACCCTTTCACTTCACAATTCTACCTTCTTGTTCTTCCATTCCGAGGTGGCTACGTGGAGCCGAAGAAGAGAGCAGCATTCTGAGAGAGACTGGAACATCTGGTGGGTCTTGATCACTTGAGCTCAATACGGGGTTAAGATTGGAAGTCAATATATATCAAACTGGAGATCCTGAACTCAATCTAAGTTTGTCAGTTGCCTATTCCTGCCTTAGCATTAACAATGTGTCCAACTTAGGTTCATAAGGAAATGTTCCATGCTCTTGCAATGGAAGCTTCTGGGTCAATGTGCATTCCAGAATTAAAATGCCTATCCATTTAAGGGACAGAGCTATGTTGGAAATAGGCTGTCAAAACACCATGACTATATTCTCTAATAGTTTGTTTGATTTTACTCACTGTCCCTATGGAGCATATCTGCTAAATATATCTATTCTGTTTTTTTAAGCTGCATTTGCGCCTTCAGTACCACAGGAAGAACAGTAGCATAATGTTCTCTTGTTCAAATAGGAACTAAGTGTCATGAGATGACCCATACACTCTTCCCAGATGCACTCATTATAATGACACCTTACTAAGAGCTCAGTCCTATGCATGTCTACTCTGAAGAAAGCCCAAATAAGTTCAATGGGAAATTATTCCCAGAAAAATTGCAGCTTGGTATGGTGTGCCATTGTTTTCTTTCACTATATTGATCTGTTAGTTTGGAAGTTCCTGAGATGAACCACAAGGGTCATTCTAGCTGATGTGGCACCTCTCTGAAAATATGAGATGACATATATTTCCAAAGAGTTTATGCAGATCCTAATTAAACTCTCTACAGAAGGTATCTTTCTTCAGGTCACTGGATGTAGCCCTATTATTAGTTATGAAGAGATGCTGTCCAAGAGGTTACTCTGAGAGCCAAAGTAACATCATGCAGGAGACCCAAGAGTGGATCTCCTTGTGTGTTTGGTTTCTTTAAACCAAGGACCTTAAACAAAGGTCCTTATATGTACGTATATAAATGTGTGTGTGCTTGTTTTAATCAAGCAGCGGCACCTCAGAAACTCCAAGTTCCCCTTTGCTATTTTGCTTATCTAAACTGCCCCAAAATGAACTATTAGCTCCGATATCACATAATGACACTTTCTGAAGTTCCACCTTTGGAAAATATCAAAATCCATAACTGTTTTCTTCCAAATCTACCTAGGAGTCTGGGCAAGTTAATCTGGGATGCAGGGGCTCGTACAGTTCTGAAGGCACAAGTTCAAGAGAACTCTTTATTAGGCCTGTCTGATGCCTCTACCAGGAAATAATTAGATTTCTGACTGACAGCAGGAAAAGAAGGGGTGTGTCTTTTCAGTTTTGTTTTTTAAGTAAACAGAAATGCTCCTTGTAGATTCTTGGCAGGGTGTGTAGCAGGAAGGATACAGAGACCAAAATATCAACAGCCTTGAAGCCTTGGGACCTTGAAAAACCAGTTTCTAGGTTTGAAAAAAATAAATCAAGGGAACGTAGAGAGCTGAAAAAGTGGAATTCCTGTGTGATTATTAAAGAACTGTCCCTGATCCTATAGAAAATGTGCCTTCTTTGAAAAACTTTCCTGACGAGTCTACCAATTTCACCAATGCTGGACACCCTCCCAGCTTACTTATGTGTTCAAACATTGCAAACATCTTGGTCTAGCCAAAAGAGTGTCGCAAAGAAGTAAAGAAAATGGAATAAAGTGTCTGAGAGCACATTCCTGTGCATGTTTACTCGGAAGTCCCCCTATGTTTAGTGGGATGTACTCCCAGGTAGGTATGAAGAGGACTGCAGTTGGAGGGAAGCTATGTTAAGGCTCCGATTTTGTCCTAGTTTGTGAATTATTGTTTATTTCCTCTGTTTAAAGGTGTTTAAAGATGGATTTCAGTCAAGGATAGAGGTGCTTAGACCAGTGGTCTTCAAAGTGGGTCAGCTACAGCTTCTTTCCATCCTCTGCTTCTGAAATTTTTTTCAGAGATGCTGTGGCACTGGCGATTCCAGACCCTGTACTGCCCATGGCCAGGATCGCAAATGCTACTCCCCCCAATGAGGAATATGCCGTCTGGACCCCTTGCCTAACTTTCTGAGGGCTGAAGACTGTAAGCAGCCTCCTTTGACCCTTTTAAATTATGGTCTTCACAACCATAGGAGGAAATGCACTGTAAACAAAATACTGGTGGACCATTAATCAAACCTTTCTTTAAGATGTTTACAACATGTAACATACAACACATTACTGGGAGTGTGCAATTCAATTCACAGCGGAGAGACACGCAACAAGGAACAAGCACAAGAAAGTGCAGCTACACATAGTTATAACCCAATTTACTCAGAAGACCCCATCACTTTCCATAAGTGTTATTCTTAACTAGCGAAAGGCGTACCCGCGTTGCGGGAGTAAAATTCCCCCGTATGCCATTCCCCCATAATCATCAACCCCCCATGGATAACTTTCCCCCAGGCGTAACAACCCCCCATGCGCAATTTCCCCCATACACATCAACCCCCCAAGCGCAACTTCACCCATGCGCATCAACCCAGCATGCACAAGTTACCCCATGTGCACCTTCCCCTATGCACATCAACCCCCCATGCACAACTTCCCCATGCGCATCAACCCCCCATGCACAACTTCCCCATGCGCATCAACCCCCCATGCGCAACTTCCCCATATGCATCAAACCCCATGCACAACTTTCCCCATGCGCAACTTCCCCCCATGCGCAACTTCCCCCGTGCGCAACTTTCCTCCATGTGCATCATCCCCATGCGCAACTTTCCTCCCATGTGCAACTTCCCATATGCGCAACTTTCCTCCCATGCGCAACTTCCCCCGTGCGCAACTTCCTCAGTGCGCAACTTCCTCCGGTGCATCATCCCCCCATGCGCAACTTTCCTCCGTGTGCATCATCCCCCCATGCGCATCATCCCCCCATGCGCAACTTCCCCCCATGCGCAACTTCCCTCTCATGTGCAATTTTCCCCATGCGTAACTTCCCATATGCGCAACTTCCCATATGCGCAACTTTCCTCCCGTGCGCAACTTTCCTCCCGTGCGCAACTTCGCCCCTCATGCGCAACTTCCCCCCATGCGCAACTTCGCCCCTCATGCGCAATTTCCCCTCATGCGCAACTTCCCCCCATGTGCAATTTCCCCTCATGCGCAGCATCCTCGCCAGCGCAACCTCTTCCTCCGAACAACATCCCCCAGTGCACCAGGATCTGAGCACCAAATTGGCTGGATGTGGTTCAGTCTCCCATGTTAAGTATAGGACAGAAACACGTTGCCCCCTTTTCAGCCCCTAAAGGGTTAATTTCTCCATATGGTTCTTGGTGGGTGTTCAGGTGACAGAAGGAACTCCCAGAATTCCATGCTTCAGGCCGAGAATGTTGCTGAGTCAGCAATTCTCAATGCGAAGTATAGGGAGGAAAACGCGTTGCGCCCCTTTTCACCCCCTTCCTGTTGGAATTTCCGGAAACCGGTTCTTAGTGCACCCCTCCCTCACGGAAGGAACACCCACCCCAAATTTCACGCTTCTAGGCCCCCCGGTTTTGGCAGGGCGGTGATGAGTCAGTCAGTCAGTGAGTCAGTCAGTGAGTCAGTCAGTCAGTGAGTCAGTCAGTGAGTGACTTTTCTCTTTTATATATATAGATTAATGGTATACTGAATTATATAGCCTCAGACATGTTTCAGATGAAAATGAGGATTACATCATGGTGTTTTAAAAACAGACTTCTGCCAAATGCTTGCAAAACAGAGGGTCAGAAGCAATCAGCAAAACTAAAGGGGAGTTGCTAGATTCATATGGAAGCCTTGAATCCTCTGGCTTACATTTTTCCTCAGGAACAGTAAAAAGATTAACTTTGTGGTTTTCCAGCCTCATTGGCATGAAGACTAATAGCCCTCTCTTCATTATCCTCTTGCTGCCCTAATAGCCCCGGTCCCTGGGTGACCCGCAGATAAGGAGAAGATTTACACATTTTTTTATTGGCAAAAACCTCTTGTCTTATAGGCAGGTATCTGTGTTACATGCTCTTGAAATTCTGGAGAGTCTCCACCACATGGGAAGACAGATTATGAGGCCAATTAACATTCCAGGCAGGCTTATATGTGCATTTAGCTTCCCCATCTTCTCTTGTGCATTGTCTCATAAGATGCCATCAGGATATTCCCGACCCTTCTGCAACAGGTTTCACCATTCAATGAAGATGGTGGAATGGAAGTGATGGTTGTGGTGCCAAGCAGCAACAAATTCATGAGGTTAACTGAAAGGAGGGAAGCACCCATGTCTGGAGGCCATACTTGCCCCCACTTCTTCTCCTTGCACTCCCTGGACTGAAGAAGGAAGAGAGGAAAAGTGGTGTAGAGAAGCGTACTGAGCATTTGGGAGTAGGAGGACGAGCAGAGGCTGGCAGAATTTGCCATACTCCCTTAGGCATTGGAAGTCTTGGGCTGGCCCTGCCAAGCAGGATGTCTACATATGGTTTTCCAAGTTAACATCTTTGCTTTGATAAGTGTTTGTGCTTTGCAGACAGGGCAGGGCAAGAAAAAAAGGCCTTGGACTGAGCCTAGGCATTGGATGACAACAAAGCTCTGTAAATAACTAGTCACAAATGTAGAATGGGGAGCACAAAAGTCCCTTTTAGTCATTCCATGTTGAATGGTCTACACATTATCCGAGAAAGCTCCACTCCTGGACTAGGAACATTCATATGTCTGTGGAGAGCCTTCCACATGCATAGCCAAAGTACCAGTGATGGGATTCAAAAAAATTAACAACCGGTTCTCTGCCCATCTGGCAGCCACTTTTAAATGGCTATTTTTAAACTGTATATATCCTATCTCTTGTTAACAATTAGTTTTCTAGAGTAGGTGCGAACCTGCTGGAGCCCACCACTGTAGAGTACCTAGAGTAGGGGTCTCCAAACTCAGGCCTGAGGACCAGATGTGCCCTCAGCATGCCTGTATCTGACCCTCAGGCAGCCTTTGGACCTTGACTGAACTCAACCAAAGCAGGATGGCCATACAGAGAGGGAATTTAGGCAGGTTTAGCTCAAGGATTTAAAAGGCACCACCTGCCTAAATTCCCTCTTTTATGCAATGGTTAAAGGTACAGGCACTCTGTCAACCATTCTGTATGGTCACCCTGAACCGAAGCTGTGCTTTGGTTAGATCTGGAGCACTGATTTTACAACCACTGTGCCACACAATGGTATGTCGCAGATGGTCTGCAGGTGTGCTGCAGGACTTTGGGGAATATGATACTTTAATAGGCCAATTGAGAGATATGGGCCCCCTACCAGCAATATGGTGTGCCTTGTTGATATAAAAATGTGGTATAAAAATGAAGTCATCATCATCATCATCATCATCTTGAGGGACCAAGGTATAAAGTGATTTCTCCTCTGTCCTTCCTCCTCATCTTGCTTTAGTGACTTTAATGCATGGGAGTCCAAACTTTTTGGCAAGAGAGCCACAATGGCAGTGTCAATGGCAGTGTCAGAGATTCAGATTGGAATAAATTTCCATGAATGAATTAAAGACAGAACTCATATGCATGAGTGAATGAATGAATGAGTGAATGAATGAATGAGTGAATAAATGAATGAATTCAATCAGTTCATAAACTCTTTCGCACACAGAGAGAAGAGGTGTGTGCAACTTCCCTGGTCCTTTTTGTTGTTGATGATGATCATGATGATACTGCTTGTGATGATGATACTGCCAGTGTAGCTTACTCATCCAATTCTCAAACTCATATTTGTAAATAAAATATTTTACAATAAAATTTGTAAATATATGGTCATAAAGCACTATAAGCCTCCCGTGATTTCTTCCCTAAAGAATGCCCTAAACTGGATTGCACTGCCAGTCTTGGAACTTCTCACTGCTCAGAAAACTGAGGCATAACCTCATAGATACATTTATCATCCAACCATGATTTTTTTTAAAGGAAGCTGCAGCGACAAAACATTGGCAGCATGTACAGAAAGGGAGCATGCCTGTGCTATAGAGAGGCTTATTTACTTACCCTACAATCCAGAGTAACTATGGGAGGACGTAAGAGACATTACATGCACCCGTAGTTACTGCACCACCTAGTGATAACCTATGGGAAATTCATATTGCAATCCATAGTAAATTGTTCTTACACCAGAGCAAGGACTCCCCATAGTTACTCTGGATTGCATCCTTAGGCTGTTTGCTTAATTTGCAAGCAAAAGGAGGACAGGTTGTTGTCACAAATGGTTGACTTATCTAACTTCTACCCAACAGATAGAAAAGATAGAAAAGTTATCTGGCTGGCCTGTGAAATTGGTATCAGAGCCCAAGCCTTCCAACAGAGCTTGGCTTCACGTGCTTTTCTGTGTATGCATGCGCATGTGTGTGCACATGTGTTCATCTGATAAAACAGCTGGGAGGCACAAATCCAGAACAGGACCATTGTCTGGAGGAAGAGAGAATTTCACCATTGCCCCAGCAGTGATTCTCCTTGCAACTGCAATGGCCCCAGGAGAAAAGGTTCATCACTGTAATGCTCTTTTGAACTGACATATTCATAGATTATGACAGAGCGTTAGACTAGAGAGCTGAAGGTCTAATGAACAGATAGGACATTGGACTGGATGGAAAACCTAATCTAAAGGAAAGCACCCCATGGTCATCTGATGATCCACCTAGCACTGCTCTTGGCTGGGGAAGCAGCATTAGTGAGGTACAAGTACAGGGGAGAGGTGACAGTGCTGGTTTGTATTAGAGGTGATGGCCCAGCTGGATCCTGGAGAGGGGAACTCAAACTGACAGCAAAACAAGCATAAAGCCAAGTCTCCATCTGGATAGAGACATCACCATCACAATAGATCTATGCTAAGTGAGAAGGTCGCTAGCTTGCCAACCAAGGCCAGTTCTGTGGTGTGGCAGGAACTGCTTTGACAGGCAGATTTGATCTGCTGGCAGCCAACTTCTAACTCATGACCTCCATTTGAGACCACAAAAAACATTCACAAGCTTCTTCAAGGACTGGACAGGTTGGGACACAGACTTAAAAGCAGGGTTTGGACTGATCCTAGTCAGCTATATGTACTTACATATACAGGGCTACTTCCTATCATCCCCAGCCTCCATCACCACCTCACATGCTCCTGGTAATAGCCTGAGGACTTCTCCTAGGAAGATGCTTAACAACCTTATAACACCAGCCTGGTAGCTCCGGTTGCCGCTGTTCTACAGCCACAGAGTGATCAGGTCAAGTGGAAGTGTGTTGAGACCTTCCTGCCCTTAGCAATAGCATTCCCAGGCAGATATGTTGGGGATTCCAGACCTCAGGGTGGGGATGGGGGTGCCTAGATACCCATTAGCATCTTTCCATTGTGAAAACTGTGCCTCTAAGTGGACTCCAACCATTCCTCAAAATTTTCTTACCTGGGAGGTCAATGATAAGCCAACCATCTTCCTCTTCCTCTTCTGCAACAAAGGGCTTGGGCAACTCGAGGTCCGCAGGTGCACTGCTGTCACTGAAGAAGAGGCTGGTGAAGCGCTGGAACATGTCTACAGAACGGTTTCCAAGACTGGCTTAGGACGGAAGGATGGATAGGGCTCGTCAGTGCCTGGCTGCAGCGTGTGGAGCTGGTGTGTTGGACGGAGAGCAAATGCTGGGCAACCTTGACAGATAAGTCCTCCTAAAGGGCAGGAACTGCTAGTACAGTCTTATCTGAGTTGAGTTATGTATAGTGCAATCATAAGGTTCTTCACTTGGCTTCAGTGCAAAGGCCTGCAAAGAAAGAAGAAATTCATTCCAGTCCTTTGAATAGAAGGATCTTTTTGAATCACGAGGAACTCAGATGGCCTGAAGAAAGGAGCAGAAGGCAATCCTTGCATGGAGTATAATCTCAATTGGCCATGGCCATTATCTTCTGCAAATAGCGCCTTGAGCTCCATCTCTCCACAGGCCTTCCTGCTGAGTCCTCCCACTTTTCATCCTGACTGGCAAGGTTACTGTATAAACACCTCTTCAGTGGAGGAGTTGTACACTCACGCGCACACTTCTTCTATGGCGCCCCGGGCTATGAACGATACTATTGCACTGTTTGCTTTCATTAACGTTAACCTACTTCCCGCACCAATATGCAAACATCCCAGCAGGACTCCTCTTGTGCCTCGCTGAGGATTTATTCAGCACAGGCTGAGGGCATATTTATGGGAATAATCTTAAGCGCAAATGGCCATATCAGGAATTCACATTATGTCTCTCTGTCGCTATGTTATGTAGCATGTTCTCACTGCCTGATTCTCAATTCCCTGATCGTAGCTTGATTTTGGCTGCAATCCTAAATACACTTTCTTGGGAGTAAGACCCATTGGACACAATGGGGCATACATCTGAGTAGATATGGTTAGGATTGTGCTCTTTGAGAGGGCCAAAATGGTCCTGGCCATAATTCAAGCACTATTCAAGATCCAGAAAAGAATCTCAGGCTCCTTAACATATACAGATCTGACTACAGGTCCAACCTTATTATACATCAATTTTTTTATACATGGATTTGAATCAACACAAATGGCCACTACAAATCAGTTTTTAAAACTGCTTTTCTACTGTTGTAGAGAGGCAGTTTTGCAAGCAATCATTCCATTCTTCAACTGAGCCGGGCAAAAGCATTTGCATTTCTGATTGCTGACTCTACAACCGTAAGAAAAGCTGTAAAAGGACACATTTTTTATTTTTTAATTGCTTTTGTTTAACACATTTTTTGTAATGCCAGAATCAAACCACCTCAAAGCACACTAACATGGTGCTAAAATGGCTATGACAATTTTTAAAAAAAAACATCTTTTATAATTTACAAACAAGCATTAAGACTTATTCAAAGTTCAATAAATTTTAATCGTGCTCATGAACTTTTTCTATGAAAGGTCACAGAACACTAATATACATACTAATAAAAGAAAATTTCCCAAAATTCCAAGGTACATCTGCAGATCATTTGCAACCTACCAGTGTGCTGAAAAATTCAGCAGTTGAAAATAACTGTTGTAAGGATATTGACAGGATAATGAAATGACAGGATAATGACAGCTGGCCTGAAAAATCTTAGCTCCTACAGGATAATTAATATTTTTTTCTTTATTAACTTAGATGACCATCTAAATATAGCCTAATTTGCATAAATTATAATTGCCGGTCAATGGATCCGGTTGGTCATCTAAGGGTTACACAGATAATGTAACAACACAGTCTGTAACACAGAAAGATCTTGGGGTTGAGAGCCCAAAACTTAGCACTCAGGCTCTTTTCTCAAAGCTATTCAAAATACTTGCCCCTAAATCCTACTGAATGGAAGCATTTTTCCCCAGATTTCCTCCATCATCTCTGCTGACTACACAAGGCCTAATCTCCACATTCCCCTGGCTCTGTCCAATTGGATTTGCATTGGACCATTGTGAGATTTGGCTCAAAGGCAGATGGTCACCCCGTCCTCCTTCATAATGACCCTCATCTTGTCCAAAGCCTTTAGGTCACTGTCATTTGGGATGTGCACATGACAAGAGATGGGTGGAAACAATTGCCTAGGTAGATAGCTGCAGTGGAAGCCATTATGATGCCAGAGACAATCTGGCACCAATGGGTGAATCTGGTAGGAGTAGAACATAGCATAGGAGAAACCTGATAGGGTGGTTTATATACCACAAGTATATAAAGTATATCCCATAAGAGAGGAATACTCTGGTGCTGGGTCACCATGTAGATCATCCTGGCCAATTTATAAATCAGACCTACATTTGCTTACTCAGAAGCGACCTCGGTAGACTTCAACAGGACTAAATTCTAGGGTAAGTACAGCTTAAGGCTGTGTCAGTGCCAGGACAGGCAAAGCCCTGCACTGTGATCCCATTATGCCACCCATCTGCCCCCAGTTGCATTTTAGGCACTGTCACAGGTACTCCGAGTTCAAGGATAGTTCTGGCCATCAGGGCCTTCTATGAGCCTTGGAGAAGTGGTCGCCTATCCAGCTGACCTCAGATATTCTCCCGACTTTGACACACTGACTTGGGAAAAAAGAACCCATGAATCTGGAATAAGTAAACCTGCACAGAACTAGGGTTGAATTTGCAAGAGCTGTTTCCTGTGCTGTCTGTTCCTGAATTTATTTGGGCCTTCTCAAGTGTCTCAGCTCAAGGCAGACAAGATTTCCCAACAGATGGTAGGATGAAGGTTGCCAGATTTGACCCAGGCTTTAAATAGTTGCAATGAAGAAAATAGAAGGGGCAACTGCTCCCATCATAATGTGGTTCAGTTGCCAACTTTTTTTTCCTAGCAGGGATTGCGTTTGTGTTTTTAACAAGATAAATTTAGTAACACTTTTCCCGGCATTCAGATAAAGGAATAGGAAATACTGTATTTATTCAAATCTAACACTCATCATTTCCAGCCAAATTTAGTCTCCAAAATTAGGGAGCACATTATATTTAACAGGTAATTAGATTAGCATAAATGTGGTTTTTTGATTATAGGTATATGGTGCATTAAATTTGAGTAAATATGGTTCTTTACCCAGTACCACTGTGACCAGATTCCCAAATGTCAAAAGGAGGACAAGGCATTGGATTCCTCTCATCCTGGCCTTTCCGGCAGACAATGGCACATTTGCCTACACACGAGTAAAGCTATAATCGGCACTTTCACTTTCCAAAAGAGTGCAATGCATATTTTTTATTTTTAGTTTTTCGGCCGTAATTTTTGATAGGACGAGATATTTCAAAATTGATTTTTGCATCAGATTCTGCTATTCAGTACAAATCCTATGACATATGACATAATGGGGTATTGCAAACCATTGCAAAGTTCCAAAATGGAGGACAATGAAGCCCTTTTGGAGTACACTTCGACAAGAGACTAAAAAAGAGGACAAATCCAGAAATTTCCAGTCATATGATCGCCCTACATTTCTGTCACTTGAACAGCTTTTTAAGCTGTAGGAGTTACCAAATTAAATACCAAAAACTGGCATGCATGGACATGATTAGGTGTGCTACCTGTATGAATGGAGATTATTTCACTTCCCTGATTCTCTGTAATATGTTCAGAGGCCCTAAGAATAATAGCAAATTGTTGTTTAAATCCAAATATAGAGAAGCTCTGATAATCAGCAACTGGGAGGTAGCTGGGTAGAGGAAGACAGAGCAACTGAACATGTTAGGTTCCCTTTAACTCATACTTGGCTACAACCCTGAGCAGAGTCCTTCATAGGCAAACTCAGCAGTGCCCTTACGAAGGACAACAATGATGGATTTTCAGTCCCTCGGCTGATCAGCATCGTCACTCTTCTGAAACTCAGTCACATCAGTGACATTGAAAAGAAGATTGTGGTGAGGAGGAGGGGCTGGGTTACATTGATGTTGCACAGCCTGAGACAGCTGGGGACAGGAAATGTGATCAACCCATATGGCAAAGGCACAAGCAGAAAAATACCAGTTCATCCAGATTATACAGGGGGAAACAGGAAGCCTGGAACAGGCTTGTCCACCTGCAGTAAGACAACTCCTGTATCAAAACTTTAGATAAAAATGCCTTTCTGGAAAATGTAATCTGAAAAAAAAGAAAAGAAAAGAAAAGAAAGAAGAGTAACTTTCTAATCACGAGGAACTGAAGTATTGGCTTTGGGTTACGAAGCTGTCACCATGGGTCTATGCCAAACTACTTTGTGCCCTAGGCAAGACTACTGAAATAGAGATCTTTTAAAGACTCTGTAATTAATTATATTTTATAATATATGGTATACAAATATATCTATGATATCTAAATATCTAAATATAATATCTAAATAATTCTAACCATGTCTTCGCAGAAGAAATCTCCATTGTGTTCAATTGGTATTACTCCCCAGAAAGTGTCTTTATGGTTTTTCATAGCACTGTTGTGGTATTTAAAATAAAAAAATATAATTAACCATTTAATTTTGTATTTTAGATAAATATTGCAACAGTGCTATTACAACTGTACAATTGACAATATATTTTTAATTTAAATTTCACAATAGTGCTATGGAAAACAATCCTCAGTTGAATTTTTGACATGGCTTTTAAAAAAACACCAATTGGTATAAAACTGTGCTCATCAAAAGTCAGAACTGAATCCCTTTGAAAACTATGCCTAAGAAGGCTGCCTAGTTGCCCTAATGATAGTGTCAGCCCTGCTGTCCTCATCTGTCCTCTATGTGCCCCCATAGACACTATGGGCACAATCCTCACCAACTTTCCAGCACTTGCCTAGCTATGTTAGTGGTGCATGTGCTGCATTCTGCAATTGGGGATGGGGCAGTCACAGAGCCCTCCTCAAGTAAGCAAGGCTTCTTGAATGTACCAACATGATTTTGTGTCCTTATCATATGGGTTAAATATATATCAAAAGCATAAATGTTTCCAATCATCCAGCATTTGGAGGACTTCCATTGGTCATCCTAACGTCTGGTATTAGAAAAATGTATCTCATGTGGTCCTATTCTTCCCGTTTAATTTTTTGAAGCAGAGGTCCTAAAATACAGCGATGTCCCCTTATATGCAGTGGTTATGTTCCAGAAGAAGTGCAGAGTGGTGTGGACCCAATCCATGGATAACTGAATCTGGATCCACAAATAAGGGCCCCCTTCTTCTTTCCTTCATTTTCTGTTTCATTCATTGTCCCTCCAGATTTTAAAAACCACTAAAAGCCACCAGTAATGCAGTCTTCCTTTCAGAGTGTCCGATGTGGGTTGTTGATAGCAGAAGTTTGCAGAATTTCATCATACAAGGCCTAGCAACATAGCACAGAAATTTCACCAGTTCTCCTTTCACAACATCCTTCTCTAAATGACCAATTTCGGTAAAGGAGTTTGAAATGTGCCACTGCTGGACCAAAGGCAACCGAGGAACAGCAAGGCATATTGACACAGTTTGTTGCTCCCTTTAAGATACTGAAGTTTTGCTTCCAAATAAATACTCCTGGAGTAGGACAAAAGAGACAGCTTTTTAAAAAGTCAATGTGTCAGCTGAATTTGCTTACAAATGATGGGTGACATTATCATGTTCAGTAGACACAACTCCCTGGGATGCCCTCTAGCCTCAGCCGCATTCAAATAACTTTCACAAGCGCTCAGGTGTAGTCTTGCACAGCTCTTTATTATTCAATAGGTCTGTGCAAGGGTAGTTCCTGGTCAATTGTAGCAATAATCCAGGATGCGGATGATTCATTGTTTTGCCTATTGCTGTCACCTACCCATGGCTGGCAATCTTCAGCCAAGGAGTGTCCTGCAGAAATAAACCAGCATAGCAGGTCTAAATTGATTGCTGATATCTGGGGAGATAGATATCACAAAAACCTGGAAGTGGGTTGTGATAGCATCTTTGGACTGCAAATTACCATCTGGATTGGACCAGATGCTAATGGACCACAAATTAGCATCTGCTTGCAGAAATCCTGGAATTTTGAGCCCATTTATTCATTAATTTATCTTTAATGTGTTTAAATTTTGTGTTTAAAATAGTTTATCTGGCCCTCAGCACTGTGCCACATATTTGATGTGGCCCTTTCGCCAAAAACCTTAAAGACCCTTGTTCTAAGGCTCATTTTCAAGTAAAAGTTAAGATTCCTTTAAGGACCTGAAACTTCGGGATTGCATGAAGTCTGTGCTCATGTCCACATCCAGCAGTTCTTAATTTTTAGACTGGCAAGGAAGCCTGAGATACAGTACAAACTCTTAAGCGAATAACATGGACTATGACATTTAAAATACTATATTTGGCAAGCTGGCATTGCAGTCACACAGGGTTGTTGTACAAAGGGCTATATAGTTTTGTGCACCTCGAGTGATTACTGATAACAAGGAACTTCAGATGACCAATGTTTGGATAATTAAGGTTTTACTGTAATCATCTTACAGCGAGAGAAAATAAGGCACAAGAGGTTAAAGGGATTAAATGGCTTGTTCAAAGTTACACAGTCAGTGTGGCTTGGGAAGGAATGAAAGCTGAAAATCTTGGCTGTCACTGCTGTCTGTCAGACAGGCGAGATCAGTGAAGGGTCGGCCTTAAAAGGAGAGGCAACATTCTTTCCAACTTATTCTCATTGTATAAGCTGGTCACCTGCTCAGTAACTGATATAAATAACAGTGTCTCATTAAGGTTGTCTCCAGAGCCAGAGTTCTGCATGATACAACCAAGGCTGGCCCACTCTGAGGCTAACCGAGGTGGTTGTTTCAGGCAGCAGATCGGCATGGGGCATCCACATCCATCAGCCCCTATACCTTGAACTGGAAAGGAAGAGGGCACAAAGCAGATTAGGGGGTGCAGAGGTGCTGCATCACTAGGTAAGGGAGCAGCATTTGTCCCTGGAGGCCTTGGGTCAATCCAGGCTATAGCCTTTCAACTTAGCCTGTTCAAGCGCTTCCTCTCATCAGGACAAGTTGCAACCCACCCCTGCCAGAAGTAGCTTCCAGCCATCATCATCATCCTCTCTTCGTATAGCTCATTCCACCACCATCAGCAGCAGCAATTGCTATGGAATTGATTTAATATTTGCCAAACTCCATTATGTATGTCCAAGGATAAGATTCTGGCTGTCATTAAATCAAAAGTGACATTAGTAGGTCTTAAGGAACAATTATTGTTTATATGTACAGCATCCTCATGAACAGCAGAGTTCTGAAACATATTGGCCCTGATCCACAGAAAGTAAATCATGCTTGAGGTGAGAATCCTAAATACAGCTATTTGGGAGTAAGTCCCATTAAACACAGTGGGGTGTACTTCTGAATTATCATAGAGCTTATGCTCTAGATGTCATTGAAATGACTGGGACCAAGTAGTCATAGAACTAATTCTCAATGACATTTACAGCCCAATCCTAACCAACCTTCTAGCACGGACACAGCAGCAATGCAGCCCCTAATAAAGGAGTGAAGGTTAGCTTGAACTTGAAGTGGCCTCTGTGACTGCCCCTTTCCCACAGAATGCAGTGCGCACTTTGTACACATAACTGCATGGGTGCTGGAATGTGTTTAGGGTTGGAATGTAAATTACAACTTTTTTAAGTAAAATAAATTTTCCTTAGGTGTCTTTACCCTTGCTGGTGTATCAAAGTCCAATATTTTTTTTCACTTTGGTACAAGTCTATCACATCGGATAAAAATGTTCCTTCCTATCTCTTATACTTCCAACATCTATTTGATACATTTTCATAACTTTTCACTAATTTCAAATTCAAATTATAGATGGGTTCAAATACCATCTATACATCATTTTGTAAAGGTTCCCTTAAAGATTTACATTGAATGTAAATTTTCATCTTTTTATGCACAAGCTCTCCAGTTGTTCCCTTGATATCTTGTGGCCAACATTTCTTACCCATTGTACCAAAGACACCTTAATCTGCTCTTCTTCTGTCTTATTTTAACAATAACTTATACTGTACATGCTGGTAATTACTTCTTCAATAGTTATGAAGTTTATAAATATAATAGTTATGAATTATGAACTTTATAATAGTTAAGCACTTTTATAGTTCTTCTACAGTTGTGAACTTTTTGTTGAAAAGCAGTATACAAATACTGTTGATTGATTCTCCAATAGAGAGGCCAAATCTTCAAAAACATACATTTTCTTATTTTGAAAATCTCCAAAAGCTGTACTGTAGATACTGAAACCATCAGCGTCTCAATCCTTTCTCTAGGAGCTCAGATCTTGTCCCATTTGTGTAAAAATTATTAAATTTCTATATAATAACCAAGTTTCTTTACAAACTACAACTTATTAAAGGCTCTGTCTAGCGGAATAAATCTTTCACTTTACTCGCAGATGACCTCCTTGAGGGTAAGTCTTAGGCTCATCAAATTCTCACCATGCATTTGAAGACTGACAGAGTAATGGTATGTATGCTTAATCAGAAGTCAGTACACAGTGTACAGTGTTGTGAATGCCTACATAGGACATCAACCTAATGTTTGGGATTCAAAAGAGCTGGTTACATGATCCCAAGGAGGAAGCAGTGAGGGATAACATACCAGTTAAGGGTGTGTGTTTGAGGGTGGAGTTTCAAGATGGTAATAAAATCAAAAGGAGCACAGATTTCAAAACTTGCTGGATTCAAAACTTAAGTTTAAGCAGTAAGGTCTGGTGTGGCAAAACAAATCTGTTCACCAAATAAAAGCTCAAAATAGGAATGACACTTGGTATTTGCAGCTGCCGTTCCTAAGTGTTCAAACTGCTCTGTCAGGGATGGGCCTGACAAAACATTCCTTGTTGGGACAATGACCTGGTCCCAAGTGTCTGGTGGGTGGTGGGGTGACCACAGCATTGTATATTGTGGCAGTTCTAGGCCAGTCTGGAAAGTCCAACCAAGGATCTTACACTCCAGCAGAACCATGAAGCAGTGAGAGGGAGGCCACTCTTGGCAATACCATGAAAGGGGTGACACCAAAGGTAGGAAGCCAGAAATTTCCTGCCTGGGAAGTTGGGGTGCCGGGTGTACTGGGTGGGTAGACTTGGGCTCCACTATGAGGAAGGACTCCAGTTTGGATGCCTTCTCTACCAGGTCAGGAAGCCTGGTAGACCTGAACTCTGGAGACTTTTCCATCCATTGCCACCCTCCCCTGGTGGCAATGCCTCAATACTCTCCCTGCCTCAATACTGTTCCCTCCTTTACTACCTTGCTGTCACCACACACCGGGTGACACCAAACCTTATGTCAACATCGTCACAAGGAACATGCAGGAATGCATGGGGGACTTTTTGCATGCTACATAAATGGAAAGGAGAGTGCCAGTGAGATGATCAGCCATCTCACAGCCTCACATACATTGTCCCAATAATCTTGACAATAGCCGAATAATGGAAACCAGCATTTTATCTCCCAGATTGGGTGCCGAGACTGTGAGAAAGATTCCTGTGTATGGCTTGCAAGGAAAACTGATGCATTACACTAGTCCTTCTTGGGGACTCTTGAAACAATGAGGTGGCCACTCTTCAACATTTGAAGCCATTTCTACTTGATCAGACAATTGGCCCATCTTGTTCAGTAGTGACCACCCTGATTCTCAGCAGTTTGCCTGTACTGTATTTCATTTTTTATTTAATCTTATATTAAAAGCAAAATTTATTAGGGAAAAAAAGAACTGTAAATATAAAACATAGGTAACCTCTGACTGAACTGTAGCCACATCCCCTCCCAAACTTGACAGTGATTCCTTTAAACCAGTGATTTTCAACCTTTTTTATCTCAAGGCACACTTAACAAGACACTGAAATTGTCAAGGCACACCATCAGTTATTTTTACCATTGATAAGACACACCAGACTGTTCAAATCTCCCAATTTTCCTGTTAATGAATGTCAATCTCCAAATTCCCACAGAACACCTGAAGACTAACCGTGGCACACCAGTGTGCACACTGGTTGAAAATCAGTGCTTTAAAGTCTGCAACTGATCAGGAGAGGATTTTATCTGGGGGAGACACAAGTCTGTGCATTAGGATGGCTGAACTGCTGAGCAAAGTAAACCCACGGTGTCAACGCACTCTGTGTCTTTCAGTGACCTAGATCTAAAGCAATCTGCCCCAGCATGAAGAAATAGGGGTTAACTGGGTGTCCTCCCCACCCTGTGTGCATATAAATAGGAAAGTGACACAGCTCAGACTGGATGTCAGTAAGCCTAGCAGGGGCCATCTGCTCACAGCAAGAGGGGATTACGCTCTAAGGGGACTAAGCCTTTTCCCCCTCTTTCTCCCTATTATCAGCATGAACTGGGGACTGCTGGTACCAAGCTCCACTGTGGGAAACAAGTAACCCAAATTTCCTTAGTCACAGGGTGACCAGATGCCATAACTGAAAGGGGAACTAGCTTCCCCTCCAAATACTAAATAACTATGTAGGACATGACAAAATAAAAGCTAAAAACACTCATATACAGGTGGCCCTCATTATCCACTAGGGTACCGTTCTGGAACCTCCTGGGGATAAGAAAATCATTGTATAACAAAACAGTGGAAAAATATATTTAAATATATTCTTGTTCCTCTATTGCACCTAATGGAACATTAGTGCCTTAATATCTGCAGGCGTTTGATTCTGGGACTGAAGAATGGAATGACTGCTTGCATGACTGTTTCTCTACAACAGTAGAAAAGCAGTTTTTATAACTGTGATTTGCAGTGGCCATTCATGTCAAGTCAAATCCATGCATAAAAAATCCATGTATAACAAGGTTGGAACCTGTATATTGCTTTCATGTGTTCAATTTAAAAGGAAAAGAAAAACAATGAAGATTTTTCCAGGACACAAGGCTCAAAAAGAGAACATGTTCTGGAAAAAGAAGACATATTGTCACCCTGCTTAGATGTTTGTGTTTTTACAGGCCAGTTTGTAACCCATTTGTCTGGCTTTGACTGCAATCCTAAAGACTCTTTCTTGGAAGACCCATTGAACACAATGGGGCTTACTTTTGAGTAGACATGGTTAGGACTGTGCTCTTTGTCTTCTTCCAAAGAGCAGGTCATTCTCTGCATTGGATGTGATTGGTATCTAGTCATCCACTCCAAACAAAACACAACAGTTCCCTGTTGCAACACTCATCTAGGAGGTACAGCCAGTGACTGTCCTTCAGTTGCACCACAATGCTTGGTGTGTGGCTAGTGTCAAGTTTAACTGCTGGTAGTATTTTCAGGGAGGGATGGGATCAAAGCTAGTTTGAAACCTTGGCATGCTGTCACCACCCTAGATACTAGATTGACTGATAGTCTGAAAACATAGGATTGCTGTGTAAAATGTCTCAAGCAGTAACACCGGCTCCTTCTGAGGACTACTAATTCCAATGCTTAACAATATCTTTAAAGGAAGCTTTGTAATTCTGATGGAAAGGTACCCTTGGCTGCCAGCCATTTTGGAAACTCTACAGTCAGCTAAGGACACCGGCATTGCAGGCCTGGTCTAATCAATCCTTTTTTCAATTGCTGCTTCCTACCAAGGAAAGGAGATTGTGGTGGAATTTGAAAGTGAAGCCACAGATGCTGCCTGGCTTAGCCCTGCATTAACAGCCATCTTTTTACTCCATTTTGTGATACATAAGCATTGTATCTTTGTAGCCTGGTCATTGCATTTCTTTCAAGGACAGGATGAATAGTCATAGCATTCACTTTCTTCTCATTTTCAAATCCTGTCTGTAAATAAAACTGTGTACCCAACAGCACCCAAAAAGCACACCTATGGATCACTGCTCAGTAAGTCCTGCTGTGTTCAGTGGGGGTTACTCCCAGGAAAGTGTGGTTAGGATTGAAACCAAAATGTTGCAAATGGAATAAATTTTCCCCATCTCTTTTCTTAATTCTGAATGTTACTGTTTTATGTAATTTATTCTGGTTCTGTAGCTCATGAGAAATCCAAAGAATTAAATTCCCTCTCCAGAAATCTTAGAGCACAATTCTATGCTTTTTACTTCGCAGTAAGTCCTGTAGTCTTCAATGGGACTTAATCTCAGGAAAATGTGCCCCGGATTACAGCCTTCCGGCTCAGCGGCATCACAAACTGTACACCATTGTGGTAAATGTCCAGAGGTGCTGTAAGCATGCCTGAACCACATGGAGACTGACATGGACATCATATCCATCTTTACTCAAATGTGAGTTTCCCTGAGTTTAATGGGATTTACTCTCAGGAAAATGAGTGTAGAATTTAGCCCTACAGATATAATCCAAACAATTTTGGGGGAAGGGCAATGAAACTCTGAGATAAGGGAACAAACATTGTCTAACCTTATCTCAATGGAGACTCATAAGGAACCAGTGGCCTACTGGGAGGTATATTATGGGCTGGTGGAAGATAGGACTGGACCATTATTTAGTCAACCCTCTGGCTTATGGTAAACATCACTCAAATATATTCATGTATATTTTTTACAGCCAAGAGGGCTAGAAACTTGGATTTAAAAACTGGATCGTCTCACAGTTATCACAAACATAAAAAAATGTACTAGTAAATATTTATGGTTTATGGCCATAACAAATTCTGTATATAAAGTGTACACAAAACCTTGGACAACTATATATAAAATGTACACTAACTCTTGAACAATTTCAACTAACAACTGTCTGTATATTTATGCTGCAATATAATGCAGAGTTCTGTGGAAGCACACAGCGTGAAATACAGTTACTTACTCCAAATTAACATACATAGGATTCCACTGAAATGAACAAAAGAACATTGAAGCTTCTGAAAACGAGGTATATGATATTATACTTAAGTCCTTTGTAAGGTTTCATTATAGATGAGCTGCTGGTTCAGCCACAAAGCATTTTATGACAAGTATTTATATTGTGGCATCAAACTCTTTTCTTACAGCTAGCTGGATAACAGCTGGCTGAGGGCCAGAAGTGATATAAGTAATCAAGAGGTGATACCTTTAAGGAGGTCATGACCAGAAGCAAGCACAAATCCTCATCAAAATTTCAAAATACTGTATGGGCGACCCTAGCTGGGCCACCCTTTCAGTAGTGAAAACTCATCACAGCTTAGCATCTGAGAGGGGCTGGGTTATCCAAGGGCTGAATAAATCTGTAGCCTCCAGGCCACATCTGCTGGCCTTATGCTTTATTCCCCTGGCTTAGATAGTCTAAGGCAACATAGGTTTCATGATTGGCCAAAGTCAATTGGAAGCTTCCATGTGAGGTCGAAGGGAATAGATGTGGGAGTGATAATCTCTCTCACTCCATCAGTAGTGCTAAGATGCCCATAGGTCTTAACAGTCTGGCTGGTCACAGCATGCTGTGACTCATTGCACTGCTATGGGTGCAATCCTAACCCAGGCCAGTACAACTCATCAGTCTTCCCATTCCCATGGTAATGTAAGGAGGCAAGCGATGTTTGTGCGCTGGCCTAACCCTCCCCAAGGAGTGGCACAGAAGTGCCTTATAGCACTTTTGTGACACACTCAGTTCAACTCAGGACGTATCCCGGTGGTTAGGTTGGTCAGGTGTAACTTAAGTTTAGGATTGCAGCTTAAGTTAAAGCACCCCGAGGCACAAATGCTAGTAAGCAGGCATGGGACCTGAAGTGGTTGCCTCAGAATGCACATTGGTGTAAAGGACCAACCAACACTCTTCCTCCTTTTACCACTCCTTAGAATGGAAAAGGCAGAGGGAAATGAAGTATGGAGAACAGAAGAGTGGTGTCAGAGATGCACTAGCCCACTTCTCCTCCCTTCTGCACTTCCTCTTCTGCCCTGTTTTCCTGTTTTCAACTGAGAGAGGTTTTCAGCTGAGCATCACCAGGTTGATTGCACCAGCCAACATATGCAAAAAAAGGTGATACATATGGCCACTCATGAACATTACACAGAATGAATGTGTAGTATTCAACAGTCACAAGGCCAATCACCAGTGCCCCATTTTTATGGCTCCATTGTATTTCCTTTGGATAAAAATAAATTAAAAAAACTCAAGGAGATATAACAAAAGTAATCCTGTTCATATTTACTTATGAAAAACGTCTCCTTGAACACAGTGGGGAGCTTACAGTACTTCCAAGGACATAATCATTGGATTGGATTTTTAGTCATCCTACGCCATTCACAATTTTCATTTGAAACAATCTTTTTAGCACTGCCAAGAACTAAACACTGTTTATTTTCTGTGCCAAGAGGAATGGATTTCATGAATCTACATTATTTTGAAGGGTGCAAGGGAATATTTGAATGGCTTTTATTTAGCAATAGAAATCAGAAACAATTCTGAGCAATAGAAATTCAGAAAGCAAATTAGTAATGCTCTTTCTCCCAATTCCTCATTGTTTTTTGAATCACTGTCTCTTCACAATGATTGTGTTAGGTCAGACCAGAAAAAAAAGATTTGAAACAAAAACCAAAGATGCATAAAATTAGAATGCTATACTGCAGAGAGGAGTGAGTGGGTCTAACTTTTGTAATTAATAGAGACAGACAGCACTTTTCAATTACTTATACTAGTAGTAAAATAACTATTTAGAAGAATTAAGATATTGCTCCTCCCTCCCCCCCGCCAAATAATCTTATCCAAACATTTGGGAACAGAATGAACACTCAAGACAAGCCAAGGGAAACCTTGCAAAGCAGATCTAAGAATATCTTTGCAGTCATGACCACAGTGTACAAAACTGATGTGTGCTTATGGTGCTTGAAATCTGCTGTCTTCATCAACTCCCACAAAAATAGGATAGTTATGCAAAAAATTAAAAAAATGGTTTGTTCCTCCTTGTATGTTTGCACCCAACTGTATTTAGAGAACGGAAGGCTTTAGACTGTAAGGTCTAAAAATAAATAAAAAACTCAAGGAGATATAACAAAAGTAATCCTATTCATATTTACTTGTGAAACACAGTGGGGACACATCACAAACTTCAAAAGCAGCCCGAAATCCTATATCTGGATGAAACTGACTAGAACCATAACACTTCAAATCTCAGTGACACACGTGGGTCTCTTATACATTTACAAAATAAATGGTGTTGGACTATGGCATCCACACCTTTTCAGTTTACATATGTAGTTCATCCACAGTGAACCTGATGTTTCTGAAGCTTTCATACTTCTAGTCCTTTGGATATTGAAGAACCTCATAGAGACTGCTTAGTACTTCTGGCTGAAGAGAAAAGCTTGAAACTCTATGTAGACTTCACTTTTATTGTACTCACAGTTAACTTTTAACACACTGATCAATAAATGATGAAGCACTTCCACTCTAATGCCAGAGGCTCTGGCTGTTTCATCATGCATAAATCATGTTAAATTATGTCTTGTTAAATACAGGCGACCCCAAATCAGGTGAATGGTTGTTTGTACAGCACTTTGATGTGAGAGGGAAGGGGGTTAAAGGAGGTAGGGGAAGCAGGGACATGTAGGCCATATATCTTTTTAGTGGTTGCTTCCCACTAACTGGTATGCAGTGATGTAGCTAGAGGGGATGCAGAGACAGCAATTGCACCAGGTTGTCTGGGGACTGTCTGGGGACAATGATCTGGTGACTTACTCACATAATTCATTCCCTCCCCCAATTACTGCTACAACCTCTTGCAAGAAGTATGGGCAAAACTGCACTTTTTGCAAGGACAGCAGGGATTGCAGTCTCTGGCTGCTTGCTCCCCTTGTTCTGGACTCTTGGGGGCAACAGGGTGGGGGGAAGCTTTGAGTCAAGCAGGAGGGGGTTGAGGTATAGAGAGGAGGTAGACCAATGGAACCAAGCAATCGGACTCCAATCACTGCTCATTATCTTAGGGAGGACAAGCAAGAGGGGGCTGGGTGTGGAAGCAAATTTTTTAAAATAAAAAATGGGGGAAGTGCATTACTTTTATCTTTCTCCTAAGCGTCACAGTGGTTATCTATGCCACTGAATTGGTGGTGCCATGCAGTGGTGGGCTTCAAAGAAATTAAGAACCGGTTCTCTTCCCATCTGGCAGCCACTTTTAAATGGCTATTTTTAAACTTTATATGTCCTATCTCTCGTTAACAACCGGTTCTGTGGAGTAGGTGCGAACCTGCTGGAGCCCACCACTGGTGCCATGATCTGTATCTATTTACACTATTTATATACCACTTTTCAACTAAAAAATTCATAAAGTGGTTTACAAAGAAAATGAAAGCAATTAATGGTTAATGGGTAGACACTGATAGGCTGGACCTGAACAAATTCCTTAATGGCCATTTTTGAAAACCCCTAAACTGCCAATGCACATAAGTGGTTCTTCCACCTGAATAATCCATAAGAACATAAGAAGAGCCATGCAAAATCAGGTCTAAGGCCCATCTAGTCCACCTCCCTGTCATAGAGGTGCACTAGGAGTGCTCACAAGAGACCCATCATAGCTTGTAACCTGTGATGGCCTTTTCCTCCAGAAATTCATCCAAACCCCTCTTAAAGACATCTAGGCGAGATGCCATCACCACATCGAGTGGCAAGGAGTTTCACATACTAATCATACGATGGGTAAAGAAATATTTTCTATTTCTATCCTAACTCTTCCAACAGTTGGTTTGAGTGGTTGTCCCTTAGTTCTGGCATTGTGCAAGAAGAAAAAAAACTCTTTCAAAAAGGAAAAGAACATCCTCCTATCCACTCTTTGCTGAAATCCGAGCACCCTGCAAAGCTATCAATAAAGATGATTTGAGTGGACTCAAAGAGACGAACATCCTTCTCCAGTCCTTCCCATGCGCCTTTTTTGCTGCAACTCTCCCCAAGCTTCTTGCTCAGCAGCGCAAAAGATAAAAATATGACATTCCTGTGCACAGGCAGGCTCTTTGCTTGCAAAATTATCCAAGGAATGCTGCACCAGCTTTGCTCCAGTACATGACAGCCTTGCCTTTCCACACAGGTCAAAGGAGGACAACTTCAATATGCGTGGGTGGTGATGGAGGGGGGATTGGAAAGGGCTGGCCTTTGTGACGTCTCAATGTCATATGCAAAAGAAGGTGACGTCACAAGAGACTTTGACTTGCAGGCAGCCAATGGGAAGGCAGAGATCAAGCTTTAATCTTAATCCATTGGGGAAGAAAGGAACAACAAAAGAGGAGCAGGGAATAGGACCGGGGTGGTGAAACTGACACTAGCCATAGATGTTGTTGATGGGGGATGCCTGCTTGGCACAGGAGCAAGCCTGCCCTTTGTTGAACCAACAAGCATCACATCAAGCTTTCCACATCAGAGGACCCAACCCTATGCATATCTACTCAGAAGTACATCCCATTATAATCAACACGGCTTATTCCCAGGATAGGATTGTAACCTGAAGCCACAGATCAACCCCAGGAGATGCCACCACATTGCACATCTGTGCAAGCCCATTATGGGCATTGCTATAGAAGGATGCAAACAGATTGCCTGCAAAGGGATCTTTTTTACCCCGGGGTCTTTCCTTCCTGACCTCTAGATCCCACAAGGATTTGAGAAGGACAAGCAGCCCAGAGCAGCTGTTCCTTGCAAAATAGTCATCCTAGTCACAAATCCTAACCCTGCTCCCTGAAAAGGGGAGGGGAGAACTCAGCAAAAACCAGGGAAAAGGGGGTGGGGGATTGGTGGGAAGATCAGCACTGCCAAACAAACCAAGCCCTCATTATGTTGCTTTATAGGCTCATTCTACGTTGCTGGACTGCAGCAGTGGGGATGTGCTCTGGGCAAAGGAAACAGCTGAACCACAAGCAGCCACTGCTCAGATCTGCAGTTAATTATGAGGAACATTTTCCATTCGTCTGTTATGACCTCAGTGAGACATGCTCGCCCCACACAAACAAGGGGATGGGTTTGCCTTCTTCCCTTCCCATCCTCCCTGCGCTATTAATACATGCAACTGTTCTGTGTTTTTTTTAAGGAGAAGGGGAAAAGGGTTTGCTAAACATAGTAAAAAAAATTCCTTGTACATCTCTAGGAGAGTGTGAACTGTCTTAAGATACAATCCTAACCATGTCTACTCAAAACGAAGCCCCATTGTGTTCAATGGGTCTTACTCCCAGGAAAGTGTTTTTAGGATTGCAGCCTTAGGCAGATCCTCCAGTCCTAAAGATTAAACAAGCCAGATCCTCAGCCCACCCACTCCCTCCCCAACCTACCCATAGCCTTTTGTTTCAGACCTGGAAAAATGAAATCATAATGATGATTTACATTGTATCTGGATTGGAATCATTCTTTGGAAGATGATCCTTTGGAAGCCGCAACAACATCTCTATTTGCAAGGAAGATTGTGGATGGCTTAAAGTAAACAGCATCACATTTCTCGTTCCCAGACCAAGAATACCCCAGAGTCTCTCCCTAGTGACTATTAAAGGCCATGATTGCCTGTTTCCAAACTCAGAAAACAAAGCCAAGGTCTCTTGTGGTATTTATACCTCAAGACAATGCATTCTTTCTTTTTTTCTTCCCCTGCCAACCAGAGGATGAAACCATAACGCGTCCATAACAACATAGGAGCACAATCCTAACCGTGTCTACTCTAAAGTCAGCCCCATTGTGTTCAATGGGACTTACTCCCAGGAAAGTGTTTTTAGGATTGCAGCCACATTCAGAGACATCAAGGAAGCAGTGCTCAAAACAAACACACACAAAGCAGGAAATTAATGGAAAGACCAGGACTGGAAGGGATATCAAAGAGCCTGAATGAAAAGCCACATTATTGATTAGATAGAGAGACAGACAGACAGTTCCAACATCAACAGGCAAAACATAGAGATGGTTCACAAAGAGATGGCTCTCAAGTATGAACATCAAATCAGCCTTGGTGGAATAGGGAAAAGATCTGCACTTACCTTGCCTTTAATGTCAGCAAATGTTTTGTAAACAACGCCACACACACACAAAAATAAAACCCACAAGATTTTTTTTTAAAGCACCAGCTTTTAGGCAGAGTCTGTGAGGTAGTTTTAATTGAAGTCAACCCAAATCAATAATAGAAACCACTACAAAAAAGGGGAGAGAAGGACACAGAACCCTCCAAAAATAAAAATAAAAATGAAGGGGAGGAAGGAGGTGGTGGTGGTGGTGGTGATGATGAGAATGGTGTCTCAGATCTTCTCAGAAGACATGCACCATTGCAAACTGCTTGCAGCTGCCCTCCCTCCCCTGGCTCTATCCGACGTATTTATTATTTTTCTGTTATTGCTGAATCCCTGCTTGATCTCTCTGCTCAGAAATTAGAACGTTCAAACAGCTGATTGTGACGTCACAAAGGGGCCCGCCCGCCGCCTAAGAGGCAGCCGCGCGTGGTAGCCAATGAGAGAGAGGCAAGAGAGGGAAGGCGGGGCCCGAGGAGAGGAGGTGGGGGGAGGTTGGAAAGCTCCACGTGAGCCCTGAGACCCGTGCAGGAGTCTCAGAGGTGTCAATGTAGGCTCACCATATGGCACAACCTCAGTAGAGGACAAAATGTAGGACAGCCAAGAAAAATGTAGGATGTAACTAAAATTTTTTAAAGTGTATATATTGCTTTCATGTGTATATATATTGCTTTCATGTTAATTTAAACATTACATCATTAAATTTAAAACTATTACATATATAATTTATTAATTCCAAGAAGGACACAAGCTGCCTGCTCACAAGGAAAAGGAGGAGAATGAAAAACAAATTTTACAGACACCAGGCTAAAAAAAAGGACATAAAAGAAGACATATGGGTCCAGTGTGGCCATTGGGCTGGGGTAGGGTTGCCATAATTCTCTTCCATAAAATCAGGACAGGACCCACTTGTCCCTTTTGCCAGTATGTGAACACAATCCCCCCAAATTGGGATTGTCCCTGTTTTTCGGAACATATGGCAACCCTAGACTAGAGAGTGTAGTTGGTCTGTGGAACTCCCTGCCACATGATGTGGTGATGACATCAACGTCTTTAAGAAGGAATTGGACAAATCCCTACAGAAGGGGACCGTCAGAGGTTACAAGCCATGAGGAGTGTGCATAGAGGTGGACAACTTCAAAATTCCAGATGCAGGCGTGGCACATGGATGAAGGTATCATATGTACTCCCTGAGGTATCTGGTGGGCAGCTGTGAAATACATGAAGCTGGACTAGATGGGCCTTTGGCCTGATCCAGTGGAGACTCTTCTTAGAGTTGGCCAGGCTATGGGGTGGAAATCAGACTACAAAATCATATACCTCCCAAAGATCCTATGGGAGAAACGTAGAATAAAAAGATTTTAAAAAAATTAAACACAGGATAAAGATTTTTCAGATAATCAAAGATAATCAAATTTCAAAGCAAAAGGTGGCCTACTGGGCTGGAGTTTTGAGCTATGGCAGGCTGTTTTAGACGGGGTGGACTATCTCTTCACTGGGTTGTAAGATTCTGGGACAAAGATCTGTCATTCACAGCGCAATCCTAAGCCCCCTCCCCGGTTAGGCCGGCACAGTCCCATTCTGGCTGGAGGTGTCACGAAAGCTCTGGGCATGTGTAATAGGCCCAGGGTTCTCCTGGAGTTCTAGGCATGCACAGTGGGCACAGGCTTGTGTGGCAGGCACCGGTGCCATCAGTGGCACTCAGCGCAAAAAAAGGTTGCTCACCATTGCTTTATACAGTCTCAATCTCTGTGTGCGCATGTGTGAATATCAATAAAAGTTTTCTGCTTGATTGATTAGATCTAGTCATAAGATTGATTCCACTTTGATCTGCCAACTTTTCCAACTAGAGAAAGATATTAGGTAAATGGTATAAGATAATACAGATATATCCTTCATATACTACTCTGGATATTAGAAGGTCCTCCTATCTGATCTATCTATCAATTCCTTACTGATCTGAAACTGCAAGGCCGAAGGCATATTCATTATCCAAAGGTTTTATGCCTTCCAGGCTACTAAATGGAGTTTAACCATACCCAGGAGGAAGGACAAGGCAGAGGAAGGAAGATGAACCTTCTAGCTTCATCTCTTTTCTAGTGGATGTGGTTTTCCTATGATAATAACAGTGAAGTGGTTACAGTTAAAAATGGATTTAAAAGACAGGAAGTGCTGGTTATGATAAAGCGAACCTCAATTTATCTGGCTAAAAACACTGGAGTGAAAAAGTCTGAAATTGAAGACTTCCCTGCTGCAATGACAAGATTCAAGCTGGGAGATACATCCATTGTGAAGCTTTTGTGCTCAGCTATATGGCTGAAGGCAGGCTGTCCACCTTTAAATTTCCCTGCTATACACAGGAGGAATGTAAGCCAAGTTCATTGACCCAAATAATCCATGATGTTTGTTTCTAGCTCTTTGGCCCAACTGCAAGGTGGTTAGGCATTCCAAGCTAGTTTTAGCAGCCCATGGCCATTGATTTTATTTGTACAGTTAATTCAAGGACAAGGTATTTAAAGCCAGTTTTCTTTTTTAAAAAATATGCAAAGCAGGCTATAATAAAAATTAGCTAACATAAGAGAGGCAGTTTACTTAGCCACAGCAGGTTAAAAATCGGACAAAAATAGCCATTATTATTGCAGAAAATGCCACTTATTACAACAGGAGCAGAAACTCTCGGTTTTGTTTGATGCATGTGCTCAATGGTTGATGCTGAGCATTTGTTCCCCATATGACTGAATTTCCCTCTGACATTAGGGAGGAATATGAATGAAAAGTAGCTTGACTGCAAAAACACGTGAATTAGTCAAGTCATTTTAAGTAATTGGCTTAACAATGTGCTCATTTGGCATTTCTTTGCGTCCCATCATTAAAACCTTAATATATGAATTCATGGATGTCCATGTGGAAAAATGAAATTAGGCTGCTTGTGGTAATGTATTTATATTATTTTAAATAATTCTTCTGGGCTTCTTCATTGTACATTTTAATTGCTAGATCTTGGTTTAGATAACCTACACATTAGCTTATGCATATGCTTATAAATAATAAGCAGGCCTCTGTCAGTCTTGAAAGACTGTGGTATCGTGCTCTGCGCTGCATACATACACTGCATGCGAATAAATAAAGGGCCATAGCTTATGTATACGTGTTAAGACACTTGCAATGCAATCCTAAGCATGTCTACTCAAAGTAAGTTCAGTTGTGTTCAACAGTACTTACTCCCAGGAAAGTGTGGTTAGGATTGCAGTCATAACATGAAGATCTTTGGTGTTTAATATTGACTGCTTGAGAGTTCTGGATTTGTGAGCCATATAACAGAGTGTGCTCCTGTCACTCATCCATGCTCCTACCAACCAAGCAGCTCGAAAGCATGGAGGGACTGGAGCGCTGTCCAAAAGTGAAAACCGTTGAAAAGTGGAACCCAGTCTTTTTCAGCTTACAAATGCAAAATGGACATAAATATCACTTGCAAAAGCCTAAATAACACATATTTATTAACACATAGCCAAAATACATAACAATTACAGTCAAATGAACAAAGGCATGTGTGGGCAATGAATATCTTATTATGTGAACAGACTGTTATTTATTGGCATTTGATAAGGAAATGCCAAAAACAGTTTGATCACCATGTCACATGCAAATCAACATCAGGCAAGACAATTTTAGCCTTTAGATCAGAGGCTGGTTGAAAGAGTGGCGCATGTGTTGAATGAATGAGCTCTGGGTGTAATTGAAATGTGTTGAAAGAGTGAAACCATCAGAAAATGAACTGTCAGAAAGTGGGGGATGCCTGCAGATAAATAGGTAGTGCACTATTTAATGGGAAGATGACAGCATACCATACCTGCAAAGGTAAAGTCATGCCAGCTGTCACAGGAAAGTAGAACTCATCCTTGTGTGGAAACCATCTTTGTGAACCAAAGGCTGCAATTCTAATGACAATTTCCTGAGAGTAGATCCATTGAAGTCTTACTTTTAAATAGACATGTTTAGACTTGTGCCCAAAGTGTAGCAGCCTGACATTTTGTGTAATCACAGGCCGGAGCTGAGAAATAGCTTCAAAGCTGGGTCTCAGAGAGGAATCATCAGCACAGCTGTGGGGAGTTTGGAGCTGCTATCTCAGGAGATAAGGGTCTTCTGAGAAAGCCCTCTCCAGGTGGACTCCAAGGCCATGTTGACCTAAACTCTGAGCACCTGCACTCACATAACAGCAAAGGGCCCATTAAAACCATTACAACCTGGGAATACTGATGATCTGAGAATCAATGTACTGTATATCATTTGTGGCCTGCCTGCTGGGATGTTGTGTGCCTGGACAACCATCTTTGCTGGGCAGAAGCCATTCTGACTGTGGAGTAGTGGCAGGATGACCATATGACTGGAGATTTCCGGATTTGTACTCTTTTTTAGCCTCCTGTCTGGGTGTCCTCCAAAAGGGCTTCATTGTCCACCACTTTGGCTTCATTCTGTAACTTTAAAATGTCATTATGCTGGATTCGTATTGAAGAGCAGAATCCAATGCAAAAATAGGTTTCAAAATATCTCCTTCCTATCAAAGGTTATGGTAAAAAACTAAAAAAATGCATTGAGCTCTATGGGAAAGTGCCCAATATTGTGGCTTTACTCTAGAGTAGGCAAACGTGCCATTGTCTGCCAGAAAGGCCAGGCCGAGAGGAATCCAAGACCTTGTCCTCCTTTTGCGTTTTGGGCATCTGGTCACCCTGAGTAGTGAACTGTGGGTGACACTCAAGTTTCTCGCAATTTTATCATTACAACAGCCTTATAAGGTAGACTGAGCTGAGAGATTGTGCCTAGCCCAAAGTTATGACTGAGGGGTTTGAGCTTGGGGCTCGTTATGTTTGCAAATCTATCTGACGTGGTCAGGATTCTAGGAGGTATAAAGATCTGTGATGCAGAGATGAGATGATTCCAGATCTGCAAATGTCTAAAAAAAATAACTCAGTGGTTTTCAAACTGTGGGTCTAGGACCCACCAGTGGGTTGTGATCCAATTTTTGGTGATTCGTGAAACTGATAAATCAGATTAGATTAAATTATGTCCTGAAAAACAGGGACAATCCTGGTTTGGGGGGATTTTGTTCACATACTGGCAAATGTGACACAGGGTCCTGTCCCGATTTTGTGGAAGAGAATTACGGCAACCCTAACATAAGGGCTAGATAAGCTGCTACAGGGGTGGGGGAAGTACAGCTTCTGAATCACCATTATAGTCCCACTTTTGGCATCTAGAATCAGGCAGCAGCCTCTAGGGCCTTTTAAAAGTTTGAGAACTACTGACATAAGTCATAAAGCCTCTTTTTTGACATGGAGCCAGGTTTGTAGTGCTTTGTGTAGGATGTATCTAGAAAAATGGTTCTTCGTTATATCTTTCTCAGAGTTTTTATGCCTCTGCATTTTAAACAAACTGTGTCTCTTTCCTTCTTCTTTTAGTTTGGAAATCTTATATAATATACATCAAGCTTACGCTCAATTTGTGAGCTCAAATCTCTAGAATTAGTGGAACCAGTTTGTGTATCACTGGATTACTTTATTTAAGTACAGCTTCAGACCGGTTTGCACATCTGATAACTGCTTCATACATGATGGCTGCAATCCTAGCCACACTTTCCTGGGAGTAAGACTCATTGAATACCATGCGACTTACTTCTGAGTAGACATGATAAGGACTGTGCTGGATGTTCTCCATGTGTTTTTGTATACTGTGCCTTAAATAATGTAGCATCTTTGAGGCTTATATACAACATGGGGACTTTCCAGTTGGCCGCAGTCCTCAGTAGCATGTGATATAATGAAAGAGCTTGTATTTTATTGTGCACAATGTATTTTTACTTTCAAGTCTCTTATTTTCAGAGGATTTATGTCATTTCAGCCTGAGCCAGCAAGAAATTTTGTTTCTCAGCGATAACTAAGTAGTTGCTCCAAAATCCCATAGAGCAGTGATTTTGAACATTTTTCTCCCGTCTGAGAACGACAATATGTTCAGGAGCCCATGTTACGTGATGCCAGAGCTGTAATGCCATAGCTCCTCCATGTTTACTAGGAAGTAAGTCCCACTGTGTTCAGTGAGACTTACTCCCAGGAAACCAGCCTGAATGCCCCATTCCAATATGGCGGTGCGCAGTCCTAGATCCAAGATGGTAATACCCAGCTTTTTGTGACTCCCCTGAAATGAAGTTGTGACTCCCCTGAAATGAAGTTGTGACACCCCTGAAGGGGGTTCCAAATCCCACTTTGAGAAACACTGCCTACTAGAAAGTAGTACTACACTGCTGCAATTAATCTATAGGTGCCGCCACCTTAAGTTTATTCAGGAAGCTGATCAGACTGGAAGCAGCATGAGAGACCAGTTTCATGGCTTGTCTCCGTTGTAAAGAGCAGGGTGGGGAACCAGAAATAGTCTGGAATGCATCTCTAGGGTTGTACTTTACTGCTTTATCAATGCCACTTGATAAAGTGTATTTATGGCCACTTGACCATAAATACACATGAAACCACTTACGCACACACACACATACACAGAGCATATGCCAAATTACCAGTTCTGCACTTTTGAAAACTCACAGACAGACATGTACAGAAACAACACATACAGACACACAAAGTACATGCAATAATGGCAGGAAGTCTAAGTCTACTTAGGCTGCAATCCTAAAGACACTTACCTGGGAGTAAGCCCCATTTAACACACTGGGGCTTACTTCTGGGTAGGCATGGTTAGGAGGCTGCAATCAAAGACACTTTCTTCTGCAATCCAAGACACTTTCAAAGTGTCTCCCCACTTTCTCCTTCTCTCCATCCTGAGCCTCTCTCTCCCCTGCTCCCTTCTGGCTGGCCCTGAGCTGCTTCCCTCTTCTCCACTGCTCTTCTCTCCCTCTGCACAGCGGATGCCCAGCCACAGGAGGAACAGCATGGAAGTGTTGCTTTCACTACGGGCAGGCATGCTAGGCAGCCCTGATGCTTTTTAAAAGGGCTGCCAGCCAGCGCATCTGCCCCAACTGCCAACAAGTTTGTTCTTTATGTGAAGCAGTTTGTTACGTGAAGCAGAATCTTAGATAAATGTTTGTTTGTTATGTGAAACATACTTTACGTGAGGCGTTTGTTATATGAGGTGCCACTGTACTTACTCCCAGGAAAGTGTGGCTAGGATTGCAGCCATAATTTATTATTTACAAGATGGCTACATGGTGCCTGCTCACAAGGAAATGGAGGACAATGAAGATTTTTTTCTAGGACACAAGGCTGAAATCCAGCCTGGAAAAAGAGGACATATGGTAACCCTTGGAAAAATGAGTGACAGAAACTGCTGGAGTTTCTGAGTACATCTCATGCTGGATCCAAATGCTTGAAGCTGCATGGGTGGTGAAAGGATTCGGAAGGAATTTGGGACATTAATCAAAATATTACATCATGAGTAGAGGTGGGTGAATTGTGTCAACTCAGGTTGATTCAGATCAGTTTCAGGATAAGCCCCACAGCCCTCAAGACACTTTTGGTCACACAAAGGGAAGAGAACGTGCTTTCTCTGCTTTTATATACCAGTGAGGATGCAACCAACAAGAGTTTTGAGCACTACACATTTTGAGCACTGCCATATCCATGTAGCTTGGCATGATGGATACAATCAAAATGAACTTTAGCTGGTACAAATGCAGGGGGCATGTTGAGACTGAAAAGGGGATATAGGATATCAATGGAGTTGCTGCCACTTATATCCACCCCACCTTTCCCTGACTCTGATTCCTACCCTGATTCTCGCTCTCCCAGCTGACCCAGGATAACCGTATGTCTTCTTTTTCTAGGATGTGTCCTCTTTTTCATCCTTGTGTCCTGGTAAAAAAATTCATTTCCTTGTGAAATCTTCATTTTCCTTGTGTGGAGGCAGCATGTAGCCTTCTTATAATTACAATGTTGTCCCTGTTACCTAAGATATTGGAGAAGATCAACAACAGGTCAGTGGTATTCAACTTTTATTTGAACCATGTGGGCTGTGGGTGGCGCAAGTGGCTAAGACAGTGTGCCTGTTAACCAGTAGGCCAGGGTTTGAGACCCAGATCGGTCCCCACGAGATTGGGTGAGCTCCTGTCCTTAGCCCAGCTCTGCGACGCAGCTGGAACCAATCGTATTGGCTCTGCCTTTCCATTGGACTAATTCAGTGGCATGGAGGGGGGGATTTGCTGCTTGGGTAACAGCCTATCCTCCATATCAACCTAACCCAGGCCTTAGTGCTTTGCATGCAGCGTATGCAGCACTGAGCATGATACCATAATCTCTCAAGACTGATGGATGCCTGCTTTTTTCTTTTTGAACCATTACCCCAATGAATTAATATATAATGGGACTGGGAATCACTGCTAACCTGTCCCTCTCCCTGGACTTAGTCCACCCACTCCTGCCCACCATATTTCCCCCTATCTCTTATGTCTTCTTCTGAGGAAACAGCGTGAGCAGGGTTCTCCTGAGATGCTGTGGGGCAAGGCATCTAGAAAAGTTTACGCATGATTATATCAAGAAGTTAATTTTGATAGAGCTGTTCCATTATTAAATTACCAAAATTGCATTAAAGTCCTCTCTTGCATAGATTTGAAACATTGTCACAACTTCCCACATGAGGCTTCCTGACACTATTGGGTCACAATCAACAGTGTAATAGATAACATTAGTGATCAAGATGGCATACATTTTTCCTCACAGCTCATATGGTTGGTATGAATATTGGTTTTCAACTATGGTTTGAGCCAGATGAATGTGCTTTTAAGATAAATCAGAGAGCAGAGATTATTTTCACATTAGAAAAAAATAGATATTAATTCAAATACTGTACATGCATTCAGCCATGTGCACATACAATCAATTCCTCAACTGCACATAACATCAGAGAAAAAGAGAACAACACTCTTCTTGTTGACTGAAGGTTACATCATGTTATGAGTCAACAGTTCTGTCCTCTCAAATATTATTCATCCCTTCATGAAATTAGCTCCTGAATCACTTTATGGTAGGCATCCAGGATGTCTGGGTGTGGTGACCTTGACTGTAAAAGCAGACCCTAAATAGATGTCATCATGTCAATTAAAAATAGTTTTATTGTATTCAGTTTGCGTATGGAATTTTTCACCTTCAAAATTTGTCTTGATTAAGTGAGATTGGTTTAAAGAGATATGGTTTTGTATAGTCCCTTCTGCTGTTACCATTTATGAATTTAGTATCTAGGGATCCTGGTTGAGAACTGTGTTTGTGATGTTCTAGAAATAATAACAAATAGGATTATAAATAGGATTGCCTTAATAAATAGGAGATTGGAATTTGAAAACAACTGGAATAAACAAGAGATTGGAATTTAGGAGACTGGATTTTTGACATGATCCGATTTATGGTAAAAATAGCAGGAAAAGAGGGTTGTCCACTTAGGGCACAATCCAGAGTAAGGGCAGTGAGGAGAGCCCTAGCTGGGCTTCCCCAACTATTCTGAAGCCAGAGCAGAGAGTTATGCTAGATCCAGAGAGCCAGGATGCTTGGGCTGCCCAAACTGCTCCAGAGCATGCTCAGTAGGCATCAAGTCAGTGACACCTGGGGAGGGCTTGCTCCTGAGGAGACCCTCCTCAGATCACACTGAACAAGGAACAGCTGTGGTGCCTGCATTATAAGGAATCCCTGATGGGATGTCAGTACAGTCTACAATGAATACAAAGACCTGCTTTATCTCCAGGTTAGTGGGCTTCTGTAGTTGTTCCATATCCTGAGGTTGAAAGGCAGGGGTTGCAGCTAGGCTGGCCAAGAACTCAGATTTTTGGTCAACACTGCCATTCTTACTCAGGCATTATCATGGCCCCCAATGGGTCTACTCATTACTATACCTGCTCCTGAGATGGTATAACTCTGAGGCTCTGGATACAGAGTAACTGCTCTGCCCCAGGCTATGCTAAACATGCCCTCAACATGCTTCTCCTGAACTGCCAAGGCTGCCCGAGTTAGGGCAGCCCAGCTCCACCTGTCTTGGGGCAGCCTATGTTGCCTTGTTCTGCCCCAAGCCTTTTCCAGAGTAACTAGGGTGGAGCATCTTGCAGTTGGGTCAGCCCAGTGATAGACAGCGTAACCCAAGTACACTTCTGGATTGTGCCCTTTGAGTGATTTTAAACTCTACTGACAACTTGTCCAATTGAAAATTAATCAGTATGGGCCTTCATCTTCCAACATCCAATTACAAAGACCATTTGTTTTGGGAAGCTTTTGACACAATGTAGCTTTTATTCTTTTCGAGGGTGTCAGGATGCTACTCCAGTATCCATATTTAAATTAATTAAAATATTTAATTAATGTAGGCACCTAGAATCATAGAATCATAGAGTTGGAAGGGACCTAGTAGGTCATTTAGTCCAACCCCCTGCCTGCAGCAGGAAATCCCCCTAGAGCAGTGTTTCTCAAAGTGGGGGTCGGGACCCCTTTGGGGGTCGCCTGGAGCTTTCCTGGGGGTCGCCTAAAGACCCCTGGTGCAGGGGGCCAGGTGGAAAGACCTGGCAGAAACGCTGGAGCCGCTGTGGCTGGAAGAAGCCACTATGAAGCAACTCAGAAGGAGCCTCTGAGCTGGTGTGAGACCGATGTGGAGCCTTGGGAGTGCAGAGGCACCCGACACACCACAGACGGCAGCTTCCTCCTCCCAATCCTATGGAGGTCTCCTCAGAAGTCAGTCCCATGATAGTGAGTGGGGCTTACTCCCAAGAAAGTGCTAGGATTGCAGCCTTAGAGCCCAATTCTATGCATGTGTACTCAGAAGTCATTCCCATTGAGTTAAGTGAGGTTTACTCCCAGGAAAGTGTGAATAGCACTGCAGCAGTAGCAACGAAAATAATTTTATGTTGGGGGTCCCCACAACATGAGGTACTTATAAAGGGGTCATGGCATTAGGAAGATTGAGAATCACTGCCCTAGAGCATCCCTGACAGGTGCTCGTCGAGCCTCTGCTTCTTCTATTCTGGATCAGGGTAGCCATGTCTTTGTCATTGGCTTGGTCCAGGTGTAGTCATGTGATTTTCATACCACCATGCAGCATATGCAGCTGTGTCAGTCAGTCCTTTAGTAGTTTTTCATTGACCTCCAACAGAAGGCCCTTCTCTGCCATTGTAACATAACCTGCGCTTAGAATGTGTCTGTACCATCAAAGCCTAGCTTCCTTCATTGGTTTGATGCTGTATCACTGCTGGATGTCATCATTGTGGATGTGATCAAAATGAGTGATACAATGATCTAATGCAGCATCTTTGTCTCCGGAGCGACTGCAGGCACCTTCAATGGTTTTCACAGCCAACATGGCAAATTATTTAGTCCTTGTTAAAATAATGGTCCATGACTTATGGTATTGATATCTGCTTCAAAGCTCTCCCATATATTCCTCCATGACTTCCATCTCCAGGACCAGTCCATCATTTTTAAGTTGAAATTTTTTGACGCTTGTGGTCTCAAACGTGGCCTAGAACTGACATGGGGTTCAGTAAATGTGAGAAGATTTGCTTCATCTGCCAGTCTGCTACTTGTAGTGTATCAGGAAGTTAATTTTCTATGTTTGGAACTTCTATCCTACTCTTCTGAGAATTCCTATAAAGGTGTCAGCGCCTAAGTATAATGTCAACTGACATAATTTCAGCCTTTCAGCCAAATGGGAACCTCTACTCTTTCAATTGCTATGCTTGAAATTGGCTGAATAATACTTGTGTGGTCATGTGAAAGAAGTTCTCAAAGGAGATCCTGCCCCTGGATACATACTGCAGCTATTTTGCATCCTAAATAATCGTTTTTTCCTAATGCTTGATAATCCCATTTGATTTATGAGACTAAAGTTGCTGTGAGATTAGGATATTACTCTACAATTAAGTTCTTTGTCCATCTCAGTATTACAGACATGGGCACATTCAACCCTACAATCCAGAGTAACTACGGGAAGACATAAGATGCACTTACTCTGGACTGCTCTATGCATTTCCCATAGGTTTCATATAGGTGGCACCATAACTATGGTGGTGTAAAAGGCGCACTTCTAGTTACTCTGGATGATAGCCTAAGTAGCATTTGGGATTGAACTGATAATGTGGACACATGCTGAAATCAAAAGCTTCTGCAGAAGTTGATAACAGAATATTTTGGTGCACCATCATGTCTACTGTGGGATCTCATTGTAGTGCAAGAATGAATTGGGGCTACTGTATAATGTTTATTGCAGAAACCACCGGCTTAGGCGCATGGTTCACAAAGACTCCAGTGTAACTTTCAAGACCTTTCTGACTCAGATGGTATTTACTTGATTAACAACTTTGTTTTGCTTGTTCTGTTTTATGTAGCTACTTGGCTCCCAGACAACAGGAAGCATGAAGATGCTTCCCGGAGGCTGTTTTAAGGTGTGATCATGTTACATAATTTTGCATCTCCTGTGTTATAATCATAAGCATGTTCCAAACAGTAAGAATGCTGCACAATAGAAAGGCCATGAATTTTTTGAATCTATTTCTGCCCAGCCCTTCAGTGTACACATTTGATCCCTGTTATGTATATGCAATGTTGGGCAGAAACGGCTTAAACTACTGCCAAGTCACCAGTTTCAGTATAGTGGTGCCTCACACTTAATTTGTTCCGGAGGCATGCTCTTTAAGTGAAATGCTCTTTAAGTGAAGCAGATTTTTCTACAGGAAATAATGGAAACTCAGGCAATTGGTTCCACAACCCCCAAAATATTCATATAAAAATATTATCTGGATGTAAAAATGATGACAAAACACTGGAAATGAATTCAAAACATGCATTCAATGTGCATGATCCCATGAAGTCTACTTGGGCTGCAATCCTAAAGACACTTTCCTGGGAGTAAGCCCCATTTAACACAATGGGGTTTACTTCTGAGCAGACATAGTTAGGAGACTGCAATGAAAGACACTTTCCTGGGAGGCTTACTTGGGCTGCTGCTGGAGGTTCAAGGTGGTTGGTGGGGGCACTTGGGAGCAGTTAGGGGCAGCTGCCTCTGACACCTCCGGGCAACTGCTCCTAAGTTGGGGGCAGTTACAGGCACCAGCGCTGGCCAGCAGCCCTTTTAAAGAGCCTTCATGCGGAAGGTCAGGGCTGCATAGCACACGTGCCCATAGTGCGCTTGCTTGTTAAGTGAAGCGGAACTTGTTATGTGAAGCAAGAAATTTTTTTCTTATTATGTGAAATGCTTGTTAAACAAGGTACCGCTGTATCTTTATTTCAACACATTACAAACAAATGCCAAATATTGAAGAACACTAAGCCTCCACCTCTGAAGTACCAGGAGAGTCCCCCTGAGGTTTGTCTGACAGCTGACATGCTCTAGAAATCACTCCCATTTGTTCTGTAGTGTCTTTTAACTAACTAGTCAGGACCAGGAAGACATGTTATGATTATGATTGGTCCCACTTCCTCGACTTCCCTTTACTGTAAATTTTCAACCTTTTTTCTTTCTGCGCTTTCACATTCTTTTCATTCTTGTATCCTGCTTGCCCCTCTCCTGTGAAGTGCTTTGTTTATCTTCCCCAGCTGGAACAGCAACTGTAGATGTTGCCGGCTGCTGCAGGCTCTCGATAGTATATTTGATTGTTTGCCTTTTATCTTTCAAGAAATTTGCAGAGGGCACAGAGGATATCACATAACGTCTGCATCAACAGCAAGAATAAAGAAGACAGTTACAGTGGCAAGGACAGCTTTTTCTTTGGAGAGCTCGTTACTGATTTGAATAGCTGATTACTGAAACTGGAGTGGCTTCTTTTGGTTTTTTCTGTAACAATTTGGCAGGGAGCAGGTGAAAGTATGCAAATATCTCCTCTCTCAGATGTAGGAAATACCCTCCTTTCCATTCTATAAGGAGTATCAAGATGGTTAATAACAACCTTGAAACGAGCAATTAATTCATGTCCAGTTTCATTTCCATTTAGCCATTAAACAAAACCTTGCAAGAGAATTGTCATTAAAATTGTTTTAAAAACATCCAAGCATTTATAACGCAGCCAATTATATTTGAGCAAATTTTGTTCAGCAAAAGGCAGAGGTGTCCAAGTCTGCAATTCAGTTTATGGTACCAGTGGTGAGCTTCAGGGGGTTCTCACTGGTTTGCTAATGAGTGCCTGGTTCTGAGAACTGGTTACTAATGGGACATAGAACTTGTTCGATGGACATAGAACCTATTGTTAATTTATTTGAATCCCACCACTGGTTTATACCCCCAAAATCTCTGGAATGGCAGAATTTTGGCTTACATACCTTCTATCCTGATAGCATCTGCACATATTTAGCATAGCTGAACTTACTGCATCATTGTGGGAGTAAAATATAAAGAATATTTATTTGTGGGCACAAGGTATGGCTGGACCCTGTACTGGGCAGAAGTTGCCACCAGCAGGCACTGGATACAAGTGGCACTGGGTGGCAGACACTGAGTGGTGAAAAACAGGAGGCACCAGGCACCATCAGGCAGCGCCAGGCACCATTGGGCATTGGGCACCAGGCACCACTGAGCACCACTGGGAACCAGGCATCCCTACCATGCATCAAACATCCCTACCAGGCACCACTGCACACTGGGCACCACCAGCATCCCTGCCAGCACCAGGTACCAGGCACCAGCCACCATCAGAGGCATCACTGCCAGGTACTGGGCACCATCAAGCACTGGGCATCACCAGGCATAGCATATCCCAGGCATTCTTTTCCTGTAAAAAATATTTACCACAACACAATTTCATCTCTATAAATAAGTGCTTAAAAATACATTTGCAAACTGAAATGTGATAGCTCCTCCAAGATTGCATCAGTTCAAAGCAGGGAGCGGGACTTTTGACATGGTTCTGGTGACATGTAATGTTGTCCCACTGACCTGATGTGATGGCAAACATCTTCCCCAAGCAGGCAGAAGATAATTAGTGGTGTTTAGCAAATCAAGTTTTGTTGTGCCACATTAAATATAATGTTTTTGTTAGAATAATCCACTTTGAATGTATCAGGAGGTCACCAAGATATTTTAAAGCCTCATTTAGATATGAGCAATGGCCCTCTTTCTTACCACTTCAGGGGATGTGACTTCCCCACATCTACAAGGAGATGTCAGTGCTCTGGGAGACTCTTTCATCAGTATGGAAACCCGATGAACGAGACTATCAGAAGTTCTGTGAACAGCATCTCCTCCTGACTGTAAGGACACCTTGTACATGTAGATGGAGTCAATTTTTAGCAAGAGATTAGGAACAGATAGGATGGAATGTCATTAGATTAAACTCATCTAGCAGTCGTTGATGGTAAGAAGTATATGGTGCCAAAAATAATGCAGGATGCTGGAAACATTCAGTGGTGAACCAATTGCGGAAACAGCTTGAGGTAACTTTTTTTGGTTAGGCTTCTCCTATCTCTTTCTATTGCACTTATAGGATGTACTTTTCCGTGTGGTGTCCTTTTTGTGACATTAAAAGGGCATAGATACCCAAGTTTGATTAATCAAAACTATAGCTTTAAAGCTGTAATCAAACCATTAATCACTTCATCACAAAGATTAATCAGTTTTAATGCTATCTGCTGTAATGATGTTTTGTTTGCTCAATTTTCCCTGAGCTGAGATGTTACAGTAAAAGATCACTGAGCTGCCTACTGCCCACATTTTAAGTGAGCTGAAAAATTATGACCATGACAATGTCAAAGCACAGGACAGCTGTTATTATGTGTTACAGAACAGGATAATCTGACATGGGATGCTGTGTCTAAGAACAGACTCATTTTCTCAGAGTTTAGGTTTACCTACCCTAAGACAAGATATGTCATCATGATGTGAACTGTGTGATCCCCACATGTAGCTTAAGATGATATCCTGTTTCCCCCAATGAAGGGATGAGTGGTAGGGATACAGGGAAAGGTCTCCATTTGAGACTATCTAATGTTAGATTCAACACTATCATTCCTTGTTCACATCCTACTCCCACCCTTCCTTGCTGGTGCAGCCTTGCAAAAAGAAACAAGTTCATGACTCCTACATTTTGGGAAGAATTTGTCCTCCTTTTTGGTTATGACATATGGTCATCCTGACTGTAAGGCACTTCTGTGCCACTCCTTGAGGGTGAGTTAGGCCAGTAAACAGATATGTGCCAGCCTCTCAACACCACCACAGGAACCGGGAGTGTGTTAGTTGTGCCAGCCTAAATTGGTAAGGATTGCACACTGAATCTTCTTGGGCTCATATACCTGGGACAAATCTCTGTAGCTGGTCAAATTCAAGGAGGGAAAGGGGTAGGGAGGCTTGCAAAGGAGGAGATAGGATCCAGCTTGCACCACCATCACTGGAAACACCTCTTCCCACAACTCCAGAAGGTGAATGATGGTAGGTCTGGAGAGTAACAGGGCATGTTCAAAGAACTCCTGCAGGGGTTGCATCTCTCTGTTTTGAATGGCTACGAAGGGGGAAACATACAAATGAATCTATTATTGCTGTCTTCCATCTTGGCTGAATGTGTCCACTTCTTTCTCCCTGTGTCAAATATGATGACAAAAGAGTCTTAAAGGTGAATTTTCTTTCCAGTTGATCCAAACTGTATTTTCAGTTTTTGCTATTGCCATTCTTCTAGAAGCAAGAAGCCCTCCAGGCTATTAAAACCTGGAGTACACCGTTAAGACCATGTGTCAGCAAAACAATGTTTTCCAAACTTTTTAAGGGGTCTAGAGACTGCTGCCTGATTTATAAATACCTAAGAGTGTCATTATAGTGGTATACCATTATAGTGGTATTGGGCAGCCCCCCCCCCCCAAGAAAATAGCAGCTTGTTTAACCTTTGATGCACTTGGCCCAATCTGTCCTCTGAAATTCATGAACCACTAAAAATTGAGTCAAGACCCACAGTTTGGGAACCTCTAATACATTGTCAATGTCAGACTTATCCTCAATAATAAGGAGATTTGAATTTGTTTTTAAGCCACTTAATTTCTAGCCTGTAATAGGAAATATTGTCAGTGTTATATTCCTAAACTATTGGAAAATATAGTCCTAAATGATTTTTTTCTATGCATATGAGAAAATATGCCCTTTTTGTTCTCAGGAAGGCACATATATTGAGATTATGGTAATATACTAGTTAAATCTTGTTAAAACCCGGCTGATCAATTTAAAAGGATGTTAATTGTTGAAATGGCTTGTTTTGAGGTTGTTCTACATCACCCGACCTTCTGGCCTCAAGACACTACCTCTAGACATGACCTCAATTCACACTTGTTAGCCTCATCTCTTTTTTGCATTATCTACTTTCTGTCTTTAAAAGCCTCAGGGCGCTGCAGACGGAACAATTCATTGCAATGAATCATTCAAGTTTCTATTTCCGGGAGTAGCCATTGAGTTCCTTTCAGCAAAAACAATCCAGAGTTTTGAGGCACCTTATAGACTTGTCTTACAGCCCATTCCACTATGGGCTCTCCACTATGCTAAAACAGTCACACCAAAGAGATGCACACTGTCTGGTGTGGTAGGGGGATCAAGCAGCTAGGAAGAGGTAATGAAAACTATTTTTCTCATCCATTGGTCTCATATATACCAGGATTAAGATCGCTGGGAGAAAAATCAACAATCTCAGATACACAGATGATACCACTCTGATGCAGAAAATGATGAGAAACTAAGGAACCGTTTGATGAGGGTGAAAGAAGAAAATGCAATATGTGGCTTATAACTAAACATTAAAAAACCAAGATCATGGCTTCTGGTCCCATCAATTCAATGTAAATAAAAGGGGAAGAAATGGAAGACATGACAGCATTTATTTTGGGGGGCTCTAAGATCACTGCAGACAACAATTGCAGCCAAGAAATTAAAAGATGCCTGCTTCTGGGGAGAAAAGCTATGGCATGTCTAGACAACTTAATTAAAAGTTGAGACATCACCTTGCCAACAAAGATCTGTCTAGTTAAAGCTATGGCTGTGAGAGCTGGAAGAATAGATGAACCGCAGAAGAATAGATGCCTTTGAATTATGGTGCTGGAGAAGACCCTTGAGAGTCCTTGGACTGCAAGGAGATCAAATCAGTCCATCCTCCAAGAAATCAACTCTGACTGTTCACTGGAAGGACAAATATTGAAGCTGAAGCTTAAACATTTTGGCCACATCATGAGAAGGGAGAACTCCTTAGAAAAGAGTCTGATGCTGGGAAAAACTGAAGGCAAAAGGAAAAGGGGATGGCAAAGAAGTGGTTAGATAATGGCACCATGGCAATGAACATTATTTTGGACAGACTTCAGAAGCTAGTGGAAGATATGGTGGCCTGGTGTACTGCAGTCCATGGGGTCATGAAGAGTCGGACATGACTGAATAATTAAACAGCAACAGCATGCCAGCTATATAGCTGCTGCAAGTCAAAAAAAGAAGAAAGGGGAGGGAGCCAACAAATCCACCCCCTCATTCTCTGATTCACCTTCTATCCTCTCCATCTCTGAACACCTCCTCTCCTCCCTGCCACTAACTTCCTGGAAATAGAACAGACTAGGTTCCATAGTGGGATGAATGCCACAGCCACTGCAGCATCTTTTGCAAAAGTGGAACATTTGTTCCATAGTTGCAAAAAGCCCATAGAATGGGCCTGTACACTACATACTGTATATTCTTTAAATGCATATTCTTGGGCTACAGCCCTCTATTACCATTAGTAGTAGTACAGCGGTACCTTGCTTAACAAGCGTTTCACATAACAAGCAAAATTTCCAAGAAATCTTGCTTCACATAACAAGTTCCACTTCACTTAACAAGCAAGTGCGCTATGGGCACACGAGCTATCCAGCCCTGACGCTCTGCATGGAGGCTCTTTAAAAGGGCTGCCGGCCAGCGCTGCTACCTCTAACTGCCCCCAACTTAGGGGCAGTTGCCCGGAGGTGCCAGAGGCAGCTGCCCCTAACTGCCCCCAAGTGTCCCCACCAACCACCTTGAACCTCCAGCAGCAGCCCAGGTAAGCCTCCCAGGAAAGTGTCTTTCATTGCAGACTGCTAACTATTTCTACTCAGAAGTAAGCCCCATTGTGTTAAATGGGGCTTACTCCCAGGAAAGTGTCTTTAGGATTGCAGCCTAAGTAGACTTCATGGGATCATGCACATTGAATGCATGTTTTGAATTCAATTCCAGCGTTTTGTCATCATTTTTACTTCCAGTTAATATTTTTATATGAATATTTTGAGGGTTGTGGAACCATTCGTCTGAGTTTCCATTATTTCCTATGGGAAAAACTGCTTCACTTAAAGAGCATGCCTCTGGAACGAATTAAGCTCTTTATGTGAGGCACCACTGTACATTGCACTGATCCAGTGAGACTTGCAGGATTGCACTGTTAAACATGTTGCAGACTGTACTGATTGCCTTTCATGGCCATTTGACCCTACTTTTTATCATTCTTACTCTCATTCTTAATATCCACATGCATGTTGATTTCAATGGGAGTTACTTTAAGCATGAATATTTAGGATTGAAGTATGCATTTCAACTTTGAACACTCATGCCTGAAGAACAAGTTTGTGCAACGTGAACATTTGCTTTTGTAATTTTGACCATGTGCTGTTGTTCCATCTTCCTTTTTATAATTACCATATAGGATAGCTGTATTAGATAGATACCATATATGATAGCTGTATTAAAGTTCGTATAAAGTTTGTTGTTGTTTTTATCTTGTTGACTGCCTTTGGCATCAATTGGATGGAAAGTGGAGCTGTAATGATTACAGAAATAATCATTTTACTGTACCATTTACCTTTTCTTATTTATCTTGGGTCTTTTGTTCTGTGGATCTCAAGGAGCTGCTGAGATCCACAGCTCTGGTCACTTTAAATGGCATGTTTTCACTTGTCTAACACAACTCTTGACGCAAGGTTTTTGCTTGTTGCTGTCAAGCAGCACCAAACAGGAAGAAGCCGCCACCTATTTTAGCTGGTTGATGTCCTTGGGTCAACTGCTGGCTAGACACAAATGCTTGTGTAATCCCACAGTGTGGGGGGAATTGGAAATTACAACAGCAATATTAGGAAACTGGGCAGCTATAAATGTCCTGCTCTGAGTTGCCTTGAGGTCTGTGTCAAATGGTTAGGGGACACTAAAGTCCTTTCCTAATCCTCCAAGATTCCCAGCCTTGGCATAGATCTCATCTTGAGTATTATATGTCTGACACATACCATCTGTGCATATGTTACAGCGAATATCCGAAATATCGACACTGACATGTCAATGTCGACAATCCCAGGCAAATGTTTAAAAACTTCAGAGAAATACTAATGAATGTTATCAATATCTTCTGTGCAATTGTATCATCATTCTCTTTTTAATCCCCCAAATTAGGCTATAGATATATATTTTGGAAGAGTGAAAAGTCTGAATTGCCAGCATTCATGTGCGCATGTCACCATACACCTAATTTTGGACATTAGGAAGCATGCATGTGTATTTTGCAAGGTGCTAGGCTCCCACTGTTTGGTTGATAGGAGCTGTTAAAAGGAGGAGCCCTCCCATCAGGAGAAGCATCAGTTCAGATACTGGCCAAGACCCCAATAGTGGTGTCCAACATGACATCAGAAGTAGGCTGGTTATGTTCGGGAAGGGGGGGCACAGTGCAGGACATTGCATAAGCAACCTGGCACTATCTCTGTCTGTTACAAATCAAAGTGGGAGAGAATTGCCAAAGTCTGCCTGCCTTTCAGGAATCTTGCCATGCTCAACTTAAAAGTAAATGCTGTATGCTTTCTTCTTTCATCCACAGAGGTGCGCATGGTGTGAATGGCACAGATCATTTAATAAGACTTAACACATACAGTAGAATGTGGTGGTATTTCCCAGAGGTGGTAGAATGGACTGTGCTGCTTCAAATTGCATGTGAGAGATCCCGTTTTTGTAGGTTCCCCCATGTGGAAACAATTTCAAGTGGAAACCTGGCATATCAGGAAGAAATGTTCTAAGTTCTTAAAGTTGTAGAACCTTTTCTCTTGAAGTGATCTCCTTTCTTGAAATCTTCTACTTGTAGTCTTCCGCAAGTTGTTCTTTTTGCACAAGAGAGCAAAATGTGATCATCCACTTGCCATTTTGAAGTTTGTCTTGCCTCACTCTGCTGCATAAATATAAACCAAGCCTCAGATATTAAGAAGTACAGTAGAGGCAAAAATAGGGAATTAGAAAAAGTAGAGGCAAAAGACTAGGGTGGAATGGTGTCAAGGATTGTCCTATTCAGACACTGAATGGGCACTGGGCCCATTTGCCCAGGCTGACCTTTTAACCTTCTATCAACACTGGCAGTGGTGGCCTGAGTTAACTAAGACAGTGGCTGCAATCCTAAAGACACTTTTCTGGGAGTAAGACCCATTGAACACAGTGGGGCTTACTTTTGAGTAGACATGGTTAGGATTGTGCTCACAATTAGATATTAACATTTCCATATTTTAAAAAAATCACCTTACCAATTAATGCCTCTGTTTTATTTATTCTTTTTTGGGGTGAGGGGTAAGGCTGCCTTCTGGAGCACTTGTTAAGCTTCACTTTCAGTGGATTGGGACCATTCTGGAGGCCTAGCATTCCTCTGTGCCTGACCAGAACATGAGCCACGGCGCATTTGCATACTTGTGAGTAAATTTCTACAAATTTAACCGTAAGAGGGTAAAAAGGAATGCAATGTGTTTTTGTCCATATACTTAACATAGAAGACTGACTGATCAACACCCAGTCACAACCCATGGACCTAGAAGCATGGAATTTGGGGAGCATATTCCTTCTATGATGTGAGGAACGAGTAAGAACCAGTAAGTGATGCTGAGTGCCTTGTAGGGAGTCCTGGTAGTGCCCTGTGGCTGTTGCTCGGTGGTATTTGGTAGGGATTCCTGAAAGTTCCCACTGCCCAGTGGTGCCCACTGCCCATCAGTGGTGCCTGCTGCCCAATTCATGGTGGTGCCCAGTGATGCCCACTGCCCACTGAATGGTGGTGCCTGCTGCCTGATTATGCCCGGAGTCTGGTAGGGATGCCCGGAGTCCACTGGGGCCTGCCACTGCCCCCTGGTACTTCCCGGTGTGTGCTGCCCGTTACCAGTGCCTGTGGCACTGAATATTCAAGAATATTAAAATATTCTTGAAATTTTACTCCCACAATAGATAAATTCCACTCCCAAACAGAACACATTAAGGGCAACTGTGACGCATGTCAACATCACACTCAGAAATTATAGCATTTACTTCGTCTTAGTCACTATACACTTACTTGGGAGTAAGTCCCACCGTAAACAAGTAGCACTTCTAAGTCAATGGTGACAGGATCCCACATTAACAATCCTTGGATGTTTATGTGGAAATAATTCCCATTGTGTCCAATAAAGTTTACTCCCAAACAAATGTGAATAGAAAGACTCCAATCCTAAACCAAAACAAGATGAAGTGGAGCATAACGCATGAATGTCAATGCTACAATATATCGATTTAAGATACATAAGACACAGTGGTTCCAATCCTAACTCCTAATTAGGCCAGCTTAAGTCCCAGCGCAAGTCCCGCGCTGGCTTGGAGGTGTCGCTAAAGTATTGTAAGGTGTTAGGGCCAGTTCACTAACTCGTGTCAGTCTTCCACACCACCACAGGAGTGGGTGAGTTATGCTGGCCTAAATTGGTTAGAATTGTACCCAGTAACATTTTTGCTGCACTAATGTTTCTCAACTGGTGCTTCAGGTACCACCAGTGGTACTTGAAGTAGTGTCTGGTGGGATTCATAGGTCACCTGGTGCCCAACAGAAAGACCAAGAATGTGACACAAACAGTGGTAGGAGGCTCCAAAGCATGCTCCCAAAAGCCCTGAACCTCTTACTGGTGTTGAACATGTCACATCAGACATCCCAACCTAGAAGTAACCGGCAATGGTGCCATTTTCAGTAACTTCTGGCAGTGCTTCTGATGGTACTTCAGTAGGTGGGCCATGTGAAGAGAGATGACAGAGACCTTGAGAAACACTGTAGTAGACTATGGGCGCAATCGAGAGTAACTACAGGGAGTCCTTGCTCCGACATAAGAACAATTTACTCTGGATTGCAATATGAATTTCCCATACGTTTTTCACTAGGTGGTGCCATAACTACATCGACGTAAATGTCTCTTACGTGCTCCTATAGTTACTCTGGATTGTAGGGTAACACAGCTATTCCTAGAAGATGAATCTCACATCCAGTTATCTGAAAGCAAGAATACATCATTAAGATTTGAACCAGAAAGTCCTCTATTTAAATGCAGGTCCCCCTTTCATCACAAAATAACAGGGGCAAGTTTTCCGGTTGGATATCCGGAAAAAATTCCTGACAGTTCGGGCGGTTCGGCAGTGGAACAGATTGCCAAGGGAGGTGGTGGACTCTCCCTCACTAGGGATCTTTAAGCAGAGGCTCGACGAGCACCTGTCGGGGATGCTCTAGGGGGATTTCCTGCTACAGGCAGGGGGTTGGACTAGATGACCTACTAGGTCCCTTCCAACTCTATGATTCTATGATTCTATGGCTGTTCCACTCTCCATATGGTTCAATGCAATTATCAGAGACTTCACTTTGGGTTGTTATCTGGAGGTTGTGTTCATTGGATCAGGACCATTCTGGAGAAATTGCATTCTTCTCAGTCTTTCCTTTCCAACAGACTAATGGCAAAATCCAGAGTAACTATGGGGAGTCATTGCTCTGGTGTAAGAACGACTTACTCTGGATTCCAATATGAATTTCCCATAGGTTTTTCACTAGGTGGTGCAGTAACTATGGGTACATGTAAAGTCTCTTATGTGCTCCCATAATTACTCTGGATGTAGGGGTAAGACACATTTGCTTTCTCACAAGTAAAAGTGCAATATTGCTCAGTTTCACTTTCCATGAATTTATTTATTTTTAGTTTTTTGGCTGCAACTTGATAGGAAGGAAATATTTCAAACCTTTTTTGCATTGGATTCTGTTTGAAATACACATCCAATGGCATATGACTTGATGTGATTATTCCAAATAATTTTAGCAATTTTAGTGTGTCACCCCCGTGGAAATGATACCCAGGACCCGGGGCCCCCGGGCCCATCTAGGGACACAAATAATGAAGAATGACAATTGACAAACACAAATCTAAGAGATTATAAATGGGAACTTCCCCCCAGAGGTTCCTGTGTCACAGCTTAGCCTTAAGGGATGCTCCTCCTGGCCTTTGTCCATCACACAACTGGTATGCTGGTATAATTGGAGGGTTTTGGGAACCCAACACACCATAGAGATCCCATGCAGGGCTTAGTCCAGGTCTCCAGCAATCACTGCCAAGCAGCCTATCTGCATTGTCCTTCATGGGCAAAACAAAATGTAACTGAAGAACCTCTTAAGGATCAGTTCCAGGCACAAGGACTACAGTATATACTGTACATATTGTGAGTGTTCCTTAAAATCTTAGCCTTGCCTTGACAACAGACGGACTGTTTCTATTCCTACCTGTTTGAAAGTTCACCCCAGACAGTTACTCAACCCAGCTGGCTGTACTTGTTTGAAGGTCACTGATATATTTTCTAAAACCTGACCTATAAATAGTTCACCTGTAAACAGGACATGGAGGCTGACTAAATTTGGACAAGTGGTAGGTCCAGCTGGTGCTGGTCTGGAATACTCGGCCCCATTCTTGATGTTCTCTCACCTTTCGATTTGACAGGCTGATTTTGAAGCCCTCAACGAGGTAATACCTCACTTAGGTAACAAATCATGTCTGAAAAGCATTCAAGCTATGACAGTTAAAGCTAAAGAAATGGAACAGTTGATTAGGGCAGACTGCCTAAAACATAAATATCCGTTCCCACTGGAGCGTTCAACATTAGTAATTCCTTGGTTCATGCACACCTTGGAACAGAGCCACTGAGCCAGTCTGAGGCTGCAATCCTAACCATGTCTACTCTGACGTAAGCCCCATTGTACTCAGTGGGTCTTACTCCCAGAAAAGTGTGTTCAGGATTGCAGTCAAAGTCTCCTGATGTCTGAAGTGGTCATGCAATGCCACACATCCCCTGGCTTGGTGTTGTCTCCACGCCTCATTCACCCACTCCCTAGGTTTGAATGAAAAGAAAGGAATAGAGCAGAAGTGTGGAAAAGTAGAGTGCTAGGCTAGAGTGGTAGAGTCACTCTAGTCCCCACTGTGCTCCACACTTTTGTTTCCAGTCTTCCTTTTTAAATCCAGGAAAAGGATACCCAAAAGGATACCCAAAAGGATACTGAGGATACCCAAATCATGCCACTGTAAGTAAGCATAGACAATGCTAAGCTTTTGTGGACAGTATATATACGTATATACTGTCAACATTGGCATCCTTCAGTCTCAAGAGACTATGGTATCGTGCCCTGATTGGAGGTCCTGAAACAACTTCTAGTGTGGCTAAAAAGGCCAATTCGAGAGAGGCAATCCCTTCCACACTGAGGACAAATAAATTCCATCCCCTGCCCAGGTCCCAGGTTTCGCTGCTTTCGGGTCTGTCTCTTTGCTTCAGCCTGCCAAACAAGTGTCTCTTCCATTTGAAGAAGGCCATGCTGGGTCTTTTGCCTCCATGCTGAACAATCAGAGGTCAAGGTTTCCCAGCTGTTGATGTCCATTTCCAAGGCCTTTAGATCCCTGCTGCAGATGTCTTTGTATCGCAGCTGTGGTCTCCCTCTAGGGCGCTTTCCCTGCACTAATTCTCCATATAGGAGATCTTTTGGAATCCGACCATCAGCCATTCTCACAACAAGCCCAAGCTAGCGTAGATGCCGCTGTTTCAGAAGAGTGAACGTGCTAGAGCAGTGGTTCTCAATCTTCCTAATGCCATGACCCCTTTATAAGTTCCTCATGTTGTGGGGACCCCCAACCATAAAATTATTTTCGTTGCTACGGCTGCAGTGCTATGCACACTTTCCTGGGAGTGAACCTCACTGAACTCAGTGGGAATGACTTCTGAGTACATATGCATAGAATTGGGCTCTAAGGCGCAGTCCTAGTACTTTCCTGGGAGTAAACCACATTCACTATCATGGGACTGACTTCTGAGGAGACCTCCATATGATTGGGATCTCAGGCAGCAGAGCCAGCCACAGTTCTCTGGGAGTAGCCCCATTCACTATTGTGGGACTGACTTCTGACGAGACCTCCATAGGATTGGGATCTCGGGCAGTAGAGCTAGTCACTGTTTTCTGGGAGTAAGTTTCATTCACTATCATGGGACTGACTTCTGAGTAGACATGCATAGAACTGGACTCTAAGGCTGCAATCCTAGCACTTTCCTGGGAGTAAGTCCCATTCACTTATCATGAACAACAACAACATTGAGGGGGCTTACTTTTGAGTAGAGCACAAGGAGCAGGGCACAACAGTCAGTGCACAAGCAGGGTGCCCACCAGAGAGCCCACCTGCCAGAGCCCTGGTGCCATGCTCACACCACACTCACACCTCAGCATGCTTCACTCTCAGCCCACAGGCGCACTGAGGATCTGCGGGGGGTGGGGGAGGAGGAGGCTGCTGTCTGTGTTGTGTCGGGCATCTCCCTGGCCCCAAGGCTCCACATCAGTCTCACACCAGCTCAGAGGCTCCTTCTGAGCCTTCTTCCAGCCACAGCGGCTCCTGCATTTCTGCCAGGTCTTTCCAACTGGCCCCCTGAATCAGGGGTCTTTAGGTGACCCCCAGGAAAGCTCCAAGCAACCCCCAAAGGGGTCCCAACCCCCACTTTGAGAAATGCAGTGCTAGAGATTCCAGCATGTTTCAAGACTGCATCATTTGAGACTTTGTCACACCAGGTGATGCCAAAAATACATCGGAGACAGCGCATATGGAAGGTGTTCAGCTTTCTCTCCTGCCATGCATAAAGGGTCCAAGACTCGCTGCCGTACAAGAGTGTGCTCAGGACACAAGCTCTATAGACCTGGATCTTTTTGTCATCAGATTGTCCTGGTCCCTCAACATCCTGAAAAGCCAGCTCAATGAGAAAAATAAGATACATGCCATCAATACATATGCACTGCCAGTCATCAGATACCCTGCTGGTGTAGTAAGCTGGCCACAGAAAGAAATGGAGGCGGCCGATGTGAAGACCCGAAAGCTCCTCACAATGTATTGTGGTTTCCACCCCAAGTCTAACATCCAACGTTCACATCCAACTGTGCTAATACACAGGTAATAAGATTTTTGAAAATTACTCAGCAACTAGCTAGATTTCATAAAAATTCAGATGCTCTTGAACAAGTGGGAGAGAAAACTTTCCAATTCTCAGCTGCCACACTGAATATTTGGCCCGATGGCTATCAGTGGGCTGTGGCAGTGAACAGCTACTAATCATTTTCTGTGGTCTGCATTGGCCCTTAAAATTATTTAGACAGGATTACCTTCAGCTGCCAGAAGGGCTGCTGCTTTTTCAAGCCTATGCTGTGCACGTGAGTCTGTGCTTCACCTGCTGCCTCATGAATGTGCTCTTGGCCAGGAGACGGACACACAAACACACACATTTACAGGGAAGGATTGAATATCCCTCTAGTCAGTGCTTGTTAACTGTATATCATTTAACTCAGCTGTTTGTCTCACTGATCCAGAGTATAAATGGATATGTACATGGCCTCCGCCTTGGAAAAATAATCTAATGATCCAGGAGAAAAGAGGAGGTGATGGGTAAATTTAGCAACGAGTTATTTTGGGTATTAGAAAAATAAAGAAAGAAAAGTCAAGGTGAAAAGGATTTGAAAGGGTTACTGTGGCGCAGCTGGCTGAACATTGCACTCTCACAGTGTTTTGTTTGATGTGCTTTAAAAGCAGTTCTATATATAATTTCTTCCTTTGCATTCCATGAATTACAGGGGGAGGCCATAACTTGCAGAAGTGTTTCAATGGTAAGAAAAAAATGGAGTTTAAAACAACCCTATGAAATAAGGTTTATTCTAGAATGGGTATTCTTAATAAGGTGTATTCTAGAATGAGATTAGTAACACCGTTGGGTTGGAGCAACATGCTTCCATGTTTGCAAAACAATCTGACCAATAACTGTACATAGCAAAAGAGAAAAGGGAAATTCTTTGGCAAAGTAGAATTAAAAGACACAAAAAGAGGATATTATTCATTCGGAGATGGAACTGTTGGCTGACTGGATCAAAAGGCTGCCTGTGTAGGATCATTCCTGCTCATTCCAGTAAAAAGACAATTAAAAGAACAAAACAAGGTGGAAAACCATTAAAACTGTCTGCTATGTGGACTTTCCATGTCCTCTGGAGGGCAGGAAGGCAGCACCACTGAATGTACCTAGATGTAAATTCATATACCAGTGGGAATGGTATATTTCCAATGGAAATTCACCCATGATGTTTCCATAAAAAGTGGCTGAGCAGAATTCTCCAAGCCTTCTTTGCTAACCTTCATAAGAATGGAAATTGTGTACTATATTTTTAATTTTTCTGTGAGTCACTTTGAGGTCTTTCTGACCAAAAGATGACCCTGAAATTATAAGAATATATCTCAGTCTGAATACACAGAATACACTTGAAGTCAAAATAATACCCCACCTCTACTGAATGTGCATTTTTTGTGACTTTACAAGCCCAATAACTTTGACTATCTCGTGAATACTGTCCCTAGAATCACCATAGGAACAATTCTTGGATGTGAATTAGGAATGAGCACTTGTCCCCTGGTGCACATTTGCACAGCACCTTTAAAGTGTTGTGTTGTAAAGCATACAAACTTCGCAACAAAGTACCCAAGATCTGACATTGTTCCCTGGTATATTTGGTTTACTGATGAACAAGGGAGCTAAGAAAACAAAAAAGAAAGGAAGCATTTTCTCACTTTATTATTGCTGTTCTAGAGGGTTTGCAGAAAAAAATACATAGGGAAAGATTAATTATTTAATTATAAGATTTAAGTATTCAGCTCAAGACATAAATGATGTAGAATATTTCACAGCACACATCCACAACTTCTTCCCATTTAATTGATGGCAGTGATGAATACTTTTCAAGCTAATTTGATAAAAAAAATAACATTTACCCACCTCCATATCAGGGTTCCCGTATGGCATACTTGGGTATTATGTTGAAAATTGTTTCCATCGATTTAGAGATTTGGCAAAAAGTTATAGAATTATACCATTTGTTTCTGTGAGAAGAGTCTGTTCTCCAAAAAAAAAGCAATGAATCCTCTGACCTACGCAATTTTCTGTTAAGCATATTGACATTTCTCCCTGATTTTCATTATTTATTCCTTGTTTTTTCTATTTTGAATAATGTGTTCTGATTCTGTTAATCACAGATGAAGGACAAAGAGCTAGACTAGATTAATGACCACTAAAAATATTCAGAAAAAGCAACTCTAGATAGTTAGATTTCACCAAACAGTACCCAAACCTTCTTCAGGCACATATTGTCAACCATAAGGGCCAGAAACTTGACTTTTAAATTTAAAAAATAAACAAAATTGTAAATACTGCACATTTGCATGTTGGAAATACTGCACACATTTGCACATATGAGAATCAAAGCACACATAGATCTCTTGTCTCCATATATGTGCAAAATATGTGTATTTTGGAATAAAATACATTTTGTTAGATGTGATTTTCTGCTATAAAAACCCAAGTAGTATGAAATCTTTGCTTGTGTGCACATTAAAAGAGTTGCCACACTCCTCATACATTTTCTATCCATAATAAAGCATTTGCATCTATACCAATGTAAGCCAATGTAACTATAGAACAGTAGAACAAACTTGACTATCTAAAAAATGCACTAAATATAGACAATAGCAGTGGCCTTGGCTCTGCAACACTTCTGAGCTCTCCTTTCTTTCCTCACTCATGTAGTTAAATGTCACTCACAGACGGACATCAGCTATCTAAAATACTTTGTGTGCACACATGGCATTGAAAGCTATTGGCTCAGCAGTTCAAGAGAAGGCTAGTCGATATTTTTATCATCAAAGGGACATTGCAAATGATAAGCTGTGAATGCAAATGAGGATAGTGGGGGTTGATATCACAAAAGCGTCTTGTTCAGTCTTACTTTAATTAGTAAGGCAGAGGACCATTCCAAATTTCCACTTTTCAAGTTCACAGAATTCACTAATAATAATGGAGCTCACAAAAATGCTACATGCCACCTTGCGTAAAAAAATCGACATTTACTTCAGGGTTCTTTTATTCAAAACTGAAACTCTTTAAGGTCATGTTACATGGCACTCTGTAGAACACTTTGCCAGGAGCTTGATAAAATTTTAAATAATTAAAGTCACCATTAAGGAGGTTTTCAGGTAACTTCCTTCCAGGATTTTTCTTCTTTCTCTTCACTGCTGTTTATGAAGTTTGTCTATTTGGCTGTCATTCTTAGTCCCTGTGTGAGAATACAAAAGCTGCCACTCTTTTTTCCAGCAGGGCTCTTGTACCTTTGAGGTTATAGGAAAAGAAACTCTTGGTTCCTAAGTAATTATGCACCACTTAACAACGTTAAAATGTTCTGCAGACCCCATTGTCAGGCGAACCCGCCATTGCCCAAACAACCACTACTGTTAGTAGGATTGCATCCCCAATGCCTTTCAGCATGCAGCACCTCAAGATTGTGAGGTTTCTGTTAGCTGGCTGAGCCGGGAAGGAAACTAACCTGGTGAGTTCAGCTGAATCACCTGTCAGCTGTCCTATGTGCAGTTATATTTGTCCGCTGGGACATTGCTATATGTGCAATATCTTTAATGGCTTAATCCTATTCTTCACCAGCACACCTGTTGCAAGGTCACCAGTGCAGTGTTCTCTGCATCATGCACATCATGGTTTGGGACCAGGTCTGCTGGAATAGGTAGAAAACAAAAAAAAACTTTACTTACCTTCCTGGCTTCTGCATGGTCCTCAAAGGGATTCCTAAGATCTACACCAGTTGTGTGAACCTGGGACAGGGTTCTGGATAAGGCAGATGCCAGTGCTGTTGAGATCTGTCCCTATCTGTCCCATGATTCACGCAGGTCTGCCCTGATTCCCTCTCCACCACTGGCAGAATCCTGCTAGAAGTTCCACTGGTGATGTGTGGCCTTCCAGCCCTTGCACTGGTGGGAATGCAGTATGCAGGTGTATTGTTAGGAAGGATAGGCTTGGGCCATAAGGTATGTACATTTTCCAGGGAATTGGCCTCTTTTTCACAGTCTTTGAAATACTGCTATGTTACACTCACCCTACAATCCAGAGTAACTACGGGAGCACGTAAGAGAAATTTACGTCAATGTAGGTATGGCACCATCTAGTGAAAACCTATGGGAAATTCATATTGCAATCCAGAGTAAATTGTTCTTACATCAGAGCAAGGACTCCCTGTAGTTACTCTGGATTGCTTCTCCCCATCCAACTTGAGATGAGAACAGCTTTAAAAGTGGTATCATTTGCCCTCAGTGCAGTCCAAGTATGCTGGTAATCAAACTTTACCTTCCTCTTTTTCACACCATCAGGAAACTGGAGAATGTACGTGATCTGGAAGAAAGTTCTGAAGGCGTCCTGACACCATCACTGTTTCCAAATTCCCCTCACCACTATACCACTATAGTGCTCAGCCTTAATCCACAGCACAAACCCAGACCCAAGAAAAAAAGAATGAGCAATGTGTGAGCAATTGCTTATGGGTAGAATCAATGTTCCTAAGGTAAAGTGGTAGAATATAAAAATGTTGGTGTTGAGAATAAAAAAAGCAAAAATTATAATGCCATTGTACAAATTAATGGTGAGGCCACATTTGGAGTACTGTGTCCAGTCCTGGTCACCACATCTCGAAAAGGATACAGAGGAAATGGGAACGGTTCAGAGGAGAGTAACTATAATGATTCATGGTCTGGGACACCTTCCATATGTGGAAAGACTGCAGAGTTTGGGGCTCATCAGTCTAGAAAAGAGCACTTAAGGGGAGGCCAGATGTACAAAATTATAGGAGGAACAGATAGAGAGATGCTCTTTTCCCTTTCACATAACAGCAGTACTAGAGGACATCCATTAAAATTGAATATTGGGAGGTTTAGGACGGACAAGAGAAAATATTTCTTTTCCCAGCGTGTAATTGGTCTGTGGAACTCCCTGCCACATGTTGTGGTGATGGCATCTAGCCTCAATGCCTATAAGAAGAAATTGGACAAATTCCTAGAGGAAAGGACCATCAGAGGCTACAAGCTGTGAGGGGTGTGTGTAGAGGTGGACAACCTCAAAATGCCAAATGCAGGGGACGGCACCTGGATGCAGGTATCATATGTGCTCCCTGGGGCATCTGGTGGGCCAGTGTGTGATACAGGAAGCTGGGCCTTTGGCCAGATCCAGTGGAGGCTCTTCTTATGTTCTTATTTATGGTAATATCTACTGATGTTTACAATGGAATCTCTACTGACGTTCATGATGTTCCTATTAAGACAAATATCAAAATCTGATTTTGTCCATAAGCAACATGCTTAAAATGCAAACTCCTTAGGGCTAAGATCTGTGTTTTTTCCTGTTTCTAGGTTTTGCTTATGTTGTAAATACCATAGAGATGATGACATTGTACACACAATGTGTACACAATGTGCCCAAAGAGCCAACACAGCTATACACTAGCTGAAACAGGGAAGAAAATGCATTCTGAAAACATTTCACAGTGTAGTATTTTCTTAATTTTCCTAATCTGCAGGAATTAGAATTTTCCTAATCGGCCAGAAAATACACGAGGAAATTGTAGGATATATAGTTGTAAAGTTGAACAAAATCCCATGTTGTCATCACCTTGGAGGACTCAAGTAACTTGACCTAGCCGGGCCACAACAGATTGGACAGAGAATGATGACAGATGATTGGTGTGTGGACATGAGCAGAGTGCAAATGAAGAGCAGAGTCTTGGCATTATCTCTGACCTTGCATGAGGCTTGCCAAGACCAGCCTTGCCATAAGACCTCTGCTCTATCAGGGCCATGATCTAAATCATGTATTTAACACATGATTTATGAAATATTTTCCTGAGCTTGAGCCAGCTTAGATTCTTACTTAATCTTTGTTTATCCCACTAAGGGATGAATAAATCCATCATTTCTTCAAGGTTTGCTTTGCATGGTATTAGCACTCGTGAAAAGCAGGGGATCAGGCCACGGCCACCAAGCAGTGCAGGCTCTGAGGAAATGAACTGAGGTTGCAGAGCAATCATCGGGCCTCCAGATGACCGTCTCTGACTCTCCAAACATCTTTGTAAGGACTTTTTGTCAACAAGTCTTTATGCGATTTTCACCTGCTCGCTTGTATCAAAACTTCATTAACAGGCATGACGCAACCGTTGGCTTGCGCAGTTGTATCGGAGACACACCTCATTCTTCTGTGTCAAACTCAGAGCACCTGGTAATCATGTGAGCCACGGTGGAGGGACGTGACTAGGACTGTCAGGTGGTGCAGGCTGTTGAACAGGTTCCCTTTGTTAGGGTAAGAGCTCACAGATCTCTTTTGTGCATGGCTGAATTACTGTTTGAGTGAGCCAGGCTAAGACAGGTAGTTGGCAAACGGATGAAAGGCACATGTAGTTAGAAGTCGGCTGACTGAAGGGAAAAAAAAAGGTCTCCTAGTCACTTGAAAAAATGAAGGAAAAACAATGTCTATGCATGGGGTTGACATCAGAGGTTGGCGTGGTTGTGCACTTATCAAGGACACATGACCAGCAGCAGGCCCCCCCTGAACGGATCATTACTAAACTCTAGGAAAAGTTGGCATTGGCACTGTCTAATACACCACCAAGTGCAGGAAGGTGGTGTCACAGGGGTAATGTAGGGCTATATCTCAAGACTTTCCGCAACCTAATAGTAACAAAGCCTGTGTATAGACCTGGAAAGATTCTTGGGCATGTTAGCTTGCTTCACATGTGATTCATAAAATATGGTCTGAGGGTGCAGTCCTAATCAATTTAGATGAGCACAACTCACCTATCTCCTCCTTCCCACAGTGCTATGGGGAGGCTGGTACATGTCTGTGCCATAAAGCACTTTTGTAACACCCAGGCCAGCATGGGACTTGTGCTGGGATTTGTGCCATCCTAATTGGGGGTTAGGCTCGCAGCTCCAGTATGTATTTGCATTACCCTGTTAGCATGGGAACCGCTACAAAACCACTGTTTCCTGTGCCAAGATAATGTAAGGGCCTAGTCCTTGGCACAAAAGAGGAGACTCTACACTACCTCTTCCCCACACTAGCATTCCTTGAGTTTCTGAATACTGATGCTTTTTGGGGAGTAGCAATGGAGTGTGGGGTTCCTCTGATATGGCTAAGGAAAAGACGAGTTGCATCTGGAGTGTAGGTTCTGTTGACAGGCTTCCTGGGTGGTATGGCTAAGGGGCAGTGGATGAAGATGGTACCCTCATAGCCAGCTCGCAGCCACTGTCCCCCCAGACAGCATGTAGACATGCACTGGCCTGCCCACAACACCATGGAAACAAAGATATGGGTGAGTTGTGCCGCTTAAATTGGTTAGGATTGTGCCTTTAATATAAGATGTAGCTTTGGAAGATGTAGTCTAGCCCATATATTTATGGGAATAAAGCTTTACATTTGGTGTGTTTTCTTCACACCAGGAGCAAAGAAAGTGCAACATGGCAAACTACTGTAATGATCCTGATATTTTCTTTTCTGAGGTGTTTCATTCATTCAGTTTCATTCAGATACATTCAGTCAGATACATACATTTCATTTAGTTTCATTCATTCATTCAGATAGTTTCATTCAAACAATGAAGCTAAGGGCAAAGAGGAATAGCATATATGTGTGGATGCATTTTTTAAAAATTAAAAATCTGTTGTGAAGAGGCTGATCCCAATCTTGTCTCGCAAGCAGAGGAGGAGCTTTTGATCCCAACCCAAATCTCCCCAGAAGTGTTTATTGGTTCAAAGGGAATGTGTGTGTGCAATGCACGTCAACGTGCACATCAACACCCAGTGATGGGTGAGTAGGTGCGAACCTGCTGGTGCCCACCCAGTTCTATAGAGTAGGTGCGAACCTGCTGGTGCCCACCACTGTCAACACCCCATATGCAACTTCCCCCCATGCACATCAGTCCCCCATGTGCAACCCCCATGTGCAACCATTTGTGTGTGTGTGTGTGTGTGTGTGTGTGTGTGTGTGTGTGTGTGTGTGTGTGAGAGAGAGAGAGAGAGAGAGAGAGAGAGAGAGAGAGAGAGAGAGAGAGATGCTTTCATTGCAGCTTCCCAACCATCATAACTGTCATACTGGCATAGTCGATTACCAGTTTCTAGCATATTATGCAAGATATTGCACCAGCCCAGAAGGTTGCCAGAGCTTTCATAAGAGTTCTCAAAGGGAACTCCGTGTTAGTGTGATGCCTGCACATATTATGTTGTGTGGTTAATTGTAGAAACTCTAGATGGAAAAGGTGGGACTTGCCCAGTATTACACAGGGACAGAACCAGAAACTGAAACCTAAGACTCATTGCTCAGTCTTTTGTCTGCACAACAACACTGAAGCCAACTTTGTTCTTGGTATCTACTTGTGTCATATTGGACAAGTTTTAAAGGAATAATGTCCTTTTAAACACTTTGTTGTTTTTATCTGCATGCTGGGGCTCATTTTTTCTGGTTTTCTCTTTATGAGATACTAGCGAAAAGCGTACCCCATGCGCATCATTCCCCCATGCGCAATTTCCCCCATTTGTAACATTTCTCCATGCGCAACTTTTCCCCATGCGCAACATCCCTCCATGCGCAACTTTTCCCCATGCACAACTTCCCACATGTGCAACTTCCTCCCATGTGCATCAACCCCCATGTGTAACTTTCCCCATGTGCAACTTTCCCCCATGTGCAACTTAGCTCAAGCACATCAACCCCCATGCGCATCATCCCACATGCACAACTTCCGCCATGCACAACTTCCACCATGCACAACTTCCCCCATGCGCAACTTCCCCCAGTGTGTATCCGCCCATGCGCAACTTTTCCCCATGCACAACTTCCCCCATGCGCAACTTTTCCCCTTTGCACAATTTTCCCCCATGTGCAACTTCCCCCCTTGCGCAACTTCTCCTTGCGCATCAACCCCCATGCGCATCAACCCCATGCGCAACTTTCCCCATATGCATTGGTCCCCCCATGCGCATTGGTCCCCCATGTGCAACTTCCCCCATGTGCAACTTCCCCATGCGGAACTTCCCCCCATGCGCAACTTCCCCCCATGCGCCGCATCCTCGCCAGTGCAACCTCTTCCTCTGAACAACATCCCCCACAGTGCACCAGGCACTGAGCACCAAATTGGTTGGAGGTTGGTCAGTCTCCCATGTTAAGTATAGGACAGAAACACGTTGCCCATTTTCAGCCCCTAAAGGGTTAAATTTCTCCACATAGTTCTTGGTGGGTGTTCAGGTGACAGAAGGAACTCCCAGAATTCCATGCTTCAGGCCCAGCAGTTGGGGCGGAATGTTGATGAGTCATCAATTCTCCAATGTAAAGTATAGGGAGGAAAACGCGTTGTGCCCCTATTCACCCCCTTCTGGTTGGAATTTCCAAAAACTGGTTCTTAGTGCACCCCTCCGTCATGGAAGGAACACCCACCCCAAATTTCACACTTTTAGGCCCAGGGGTTTTGGCAGGGCATTGATGAGTGAGTGAGTGAGTCAGTCAGTCAGTGACTTTTCTCTTTTATATATATAGAAGGGAGTCTCCTCCCAGCCTCTTCATTAAATACCATGAGGAAGCACTACCACCTCTTAGAACAGTGGTTCTCAATCTTCCTAATGCCGTGACCCCTCTATAAGTTCCTCATGTTGTGGGGAAGCCCAACCGTAAAATTATTTTCTTTGCTACTTTATAACTGTAATTTTGCTACTGTTATGAATCATAATGTAAATATCCATTATGCAGGATGTATTTTCATTGTTACAAATGAAATGTGTGTTCTATGCACACATTGAACACAATGGGATTTATTTCAGAGTAGGCATGCATAGGATTGGGCCCTGAGGCTGTCAGTCAGCCCCAGAGCGTGCACAGCTACAGCTGGAGGTCTGGCAAGCCTGACCTGGCCCCCTGCACCAGGGGTCTTTAGGCGACCCCCAGGAAAGCGCTAGGCAACCCCCAAAGGGGTCCCGAACCCCACTTTGAGAAACGCTGTCTTAGAACATAAGAATAGTCTCTGATCTGCTGGATCAGGCCAAAGATCTAGTCCAGCTTCCTGTATCTCACAGAGGCTCACCAGATGCCCCAGGGACCACACAAGATACCTTCATGCAGCTGCCCCTCCAGCATCTGGCATTTTAAGGTTTCCATGTTGAGGTTGCCATCTATCAATGCGCACACACGCACACAAACACACACACGTCCCTCGTGGCTTGTAACCTGTGATGGTCCTTTCCTCTAAGAATTTGACCAGTCCCTTCTGAAATTCAGTGAAGGTAGATGCCATCACCACATCCTGTGGCAAGGAGTTCCACAGACTAATTACATGCTGGGTCAAGAAATGCTTTCTTTTGTCTGTCCTAACTCTCCCAACATTCACCCCTGCTGAAGTGATTGCTTGTTTGAGTGTTGGACTAGCAGAGGTGACAAATAGATAGGGTTCCCCTTTTACATCTGCTCCTTGCTGCTTCTGGCATAATATGCATTTGCTGCAACCAGTAGAGAAGAGGACTGAAGTAGAAGTGACCCACCTGTACCACTGCCACAAGCAAGCAATGGTGGTAGCAGAGAGATAGACAAAACATGGCTGCTGCAATCCTGTTACAACTACAAATGTCCCCCACTTTCTGCAGGTCTGTTTTCTGACAGTTCTGCTCTTTCAAATATACCCAGGTCTCATTCATTCAACATATGCTCCACTCTTTCAACCTCTCTCTGCTTGTCTGAAAGCTAAAATTGTCTTCCTTGATGTTGATTTACATGCAACATGGTGATCAGACAGTTTTTCGGTAATGCCGTGTCTTCTTTCTCAGGTTTTCTCTCCATTTAGAAAGTTTTCCTTCAGATAATAATCATCATTCAAATATATAGACATTTATTACCCACACATGCTTTTGTTCATTTTACTGTAATCTTTATATATAAAACTGAAAAGTCACTCCCGGACTGATTTATCAACACCCTGCCAAAACTGCTGGGCCTAGAAGCGTGAAATTTGGACCTGAGCTCTGGACCTGAGTCATATCGCAGAGAGAGCTCCTGTCACTTGTTCCTGCTCCTACCAACCAAGCAATTCAAAAGCATGAAAATTCAAGTATTGATATCTCCAATTTATTGGACAGTTTTAGGGACTGGAGCATTGTCCAAAAGTGAAAACCGTTGAAAAGTGGAACCCAGTCTTTTTGAGCTTACCAATGCAAAATAGACATAAATATCACTTACAAAAGCCTAAATAACACATATTTATTAACACAGAGCCAAAAAGCAGACCTCCGTCAGTCTTGAAAGACTATGGTATTGTGCTTGGCGCTGCATACGCTGCATGCGAAGCACAAAAGCCTGGGTTAGATTGTTATGGAGGATAGGCTGTTACTCAAGCAGCAAATCCCCCCTCTCCATGCCACTGAATTAGTCGAATGGAAAGGCAGAGCCAATACGATTGGATTCAGCTGGCGTCGCAGAGCTGGGCTAAGGACAGGAGCTCACACTGTCTTGTGGGGCCAACCCGGGTCTTGAACCCTGGCCTGCTGGTTAACAGGCACAGCGTCTTAACTGCTTGCGCCACCCACAGCCCACCAACACATAGCCAAAATACATAACAAATTATAGTAAAATGAACAAAGGCACGTGTGGGCAGTGAATATCTTATTATGTGAATGATTGTTATTTACTGAAGAAAGTAATAAGGAAATGCCAAAAACAGTTTGATCACCATGTCACATGCAAATCAACATCAGGAAAGACAATTTTAGCCTTTAGATCAGCAGAGGCAGGTTGAAAGTGTGAATGAATAAGCTCTGGGTATAATTGAAAGGTGTTGAAAGAGTGAAACCATCAGAAAATGAACTGTCAGAAAGTGGGGGATGCCTGTAGATAAATAGGTACTGCACTATTTAGTGGGAAGATGACAGCATTCCATACCTGCAAAGTCATGCCAGCTGTCACGGGAAAGTAGAACTCATCCTTGTGCGGAAACCATCTTTGTGAATCAAAGGCTGCAATGCTAAAGATAATTTCCTAGGAGTAGATCCATTGAACAAATTGGTTTTTACTTTTGAGTAGACATGTTTAGAATTGTGCACAAAGTGTAGCAGCCTGACATTTAGTGTAATCACAGGCCAGAGGTGAGAAATAGCTTCAAAGCTGGGTCTCAGAGAGGAATCATCAGCACAGCTGTGGGGAGTTCAGCTTGTTGGAGCTGCTATCTCAGGAGATAAGGGGCTTCTGAGAAAGCCCTCTCCAGGTGGACTCCAAGGCCATGTTGACCCAAACTCTGAGCACCTGCACTCACAGCAGGTGCAGCAAAGGACCCATTAAAACCATTACAGCTGATAGTTTGAGAATCAGTGTATATCATTTGTAGCCTGCCTGATGGGATGTTGTGTGCCTGGACAACCATCTTTGCTGGGTAGAAGCCATGCTGACTATGGAGTAGTGGGGGTAGGTTTTTCACTGTAGAGAAACCTCTACTTGAGCAGGACTCTGAATATGATAGTGTGTGTTTAGAGAAGCAATCTTAGTCCAGAACTTTAGATTTTTTTGTTATTTTGATATTCTGTGTGTCCATGCAACCTCTTGCTTCAGTGCCTTATTTTCTGTAACTTTAATCTATATTTATATAACTGAAAAATCACTGACTGATGCAAGTGGACTGGCTGACTCACTCACATCAATGCCCAGCCAAAACTGCTGGGCCTAGAAGCGTGAAATTTGGGGAGAGTGTTCCTTCCATGGTGGAGGCACCCAGTAAGAACCAGTTTTCAGAAATTCAAACTGGAAAGGGGTGAAAAGGGGTGCAACATGTTTTCCTTCCTATACTTTGGACTGAAGAATCCCTGACTGAGGGATGTTCTGCCTCCCAGATGAAGAAGCATGAAAGTTGGGGAGGGTGTTCCTTCTGTGACATCAACACCCACCAAGAACAATGTTGAGAAATTTAACCCTTAAGGGGTTTAAAAGGGGTGAAACACAAGAAGTGAAAGACTGAAGACTGATCGATACCAGCCCCCAATCCTGAATCTGCCAGATAGGCAGCGGTGGGCAGATGCCTACTCGCGGGCTACTCGCCCGAACCGGATCTTCTTAATTGGCTGCCACTGGCAAGCCGGTAGGGCGGCGGGTGCCGAGAACCGCCGGGACCGGTTCGCACAGGGCGGTGGCCATCTCCTGCCTTCCCCGCCGGTAGGGGGGGGGGCCTCCACAGCCCCAGCGTGGCTCTTCCGCCCTGCTCCTGCCTTCCCCGCCGGTGGGGTGGGGGGCTCCAAGGCCCCAGCACAGCTCCTCCGCGCGGCTCCTGCCTTCCCCTTCCTCAAAGCCCCATCCTAAGACTGTAGCCTCAGAGCCTCATCCTAAGCAGGTCTACTCAGAAGTAAGTCCCATGACAGTCAGTAGGACTTACTCCCAGGAAAGTGTGGAGAGGATTGCAGCCTCAGAGCCCCATCCTATGCAGGTCTACTCAGAAGTAATTTTATTTTTTAAATTGTTTTTAATTTTTAATTTAAAAACCGCCCCGCCCCCTGGCCCCGCCCACTTCCAGAGAACAGGTTCTCCAGGCCCTGCAGATAGGGGTATACCCCTGCAGATAGGGGTATGCATAATTGTGAGAAGGGATATTGCACATGGGGGGATGATGCACATGGAGGTCTATGTACATGGGATGATATTGTGCATGGGGTTGATGTATATGGGGGAAGTTGTACTTGGGGGGGTTAATGTGCATGGGGGTAGATGCATACAGGGGGACGTTGTGCCAAGGGGTTGATGCGCATGGGGGTTGATGCGTATGGGAGGAGGATGCTCCTGCGGGGTTGATGTGCAAGAGGGTTGAAGTACATTGGACACAATGCGCATGGGGACAATGTGCATGGGGAGATGTTACATATAGGATGTTGCTGCGCATGGGGGGAGAATGAGTATGGGGGATGTTGCGCATGGGGTTATTGCACAGTGGGGGAATAGCGTACAGGGGGAATTTTACTCCTACAACATGGGTACATTTTCACTAGTTTGTTATATGTGTGTCAATAAATACGTGTTATTTAGTCTTTTGCAAATGATATTTATGTCTTTTTGGTGGCCATTTTTGCAAGATGAAAAAAGATTGGGTTCCACTTTACAATGTTTTCACTTTTGGACAGTGCTCCGACGGCTCCTTCAGACATCCAATAAGTGGAAGATTTCTGCACATTCCTTCTGGAAGAGCAGTTGACAGTTGATCACTTTGCTGTGCCACCTCCTCCTGGTTTGCTCAGCCTCTTCTTCAAAACAAGTTGGGCAAGTGCACTGAGAGCAGAACAGGATTTCCTCCTCTGTTCCCAGTATGTTCATGTTTTGAAGTGAAGTGCCTGGGCGAGCCAGGTGGAGACAATGCACCGGAGACAGAGGTGAAGGGTTGGGCAGGTGGAGCAGACTCTAGGAGTTGCTTCACCTCACTTCGCTCTTCAAATCAAGCTGGGTGAGCATGCTGAGAGTGGAAGAAGGTTTGTCCTGCCACACTCAGGACATACTGCTTGGCCTGCTTTGCCCAAGTAAAATGGGCGGTGAAATGTCAGAAGGAGATAGAATATTTGGGCCCTATTTCAGGTCTCAGCTTAGGCTGAATTTGCACAAGCATCGTCGTGTTTGGCCATCCATTAATTGCGGTGTTTTATGAGACATCATGGAGAAATCTATAATTGCATTGTGGTTAAAAACAGATTCATATCTTGGGGCAGAAACTCTTAATTGATTCCCTAGGCCAATCAACTACTTACATCCATATTGGATTAATGGGATGTTATTAAGATGTGAATATCAACTGGAATATTTCATCAATATGGTCTGCATGAAAAATCTGAGTCAGGCCAGCCTTATGAAGCAATATGAAGCTGTTGATTCAGGCAGTAGATTCTGGAGAAGGCACTGGAGGGCAAAATTCAGAACAGAACAGTGAGGTTTTATTATGACTTTTTAGGAAAAAAATGTTCACTGGTTGACATCGGTTACACTATACTTTACACTGAACTACATTTTCAAAATATAAATAAAATGAGATTTTCCATCCTCATTTCTTTTCTTCATTGATTAACTAAACTATTTTCTTTGTTAAATATCCAACACAGATGCAGGGGATTGGCTTGCTAAGCATATTAATAAAGTAATAAATAAATCTACATAAAAATGTTTTTCTAATGGAAAAGACTTTTTAGAATGCCTTGATTTGCCTCAGCAGTAGGAAGTTATTTATGTGGCACCTGCAACATTATTTGTTTTACCATTTTATTGACACAGTTAGTTGAAGAACACAGAATCCACTTTTGAAAAAATAGGCTCCCCTCCGAACAGGAAATTTCCTTAAAAATTCATTTCACTTTTGGTTTAGTTTTGAGGTTATTTTCTCAGGATGATTTATCTAGGTTTTTTCCCATTCAGAACACCACCTTTTAGATTTTATCCCCATCTATCAGTCTTCCAAAGTTTCACAAGGCAGCATGCAATAAATGCAAACCTAATCAAATCAATGCTAAAAAAATAAAACAAAGAATAAAAGAAATAAAAATCCAATAAAAAGCAATTAAAATCCAACAAAAAAGCAATTAAAATCCAACAAAAAAGCAAAATTATAGAATTCAAATGTCTAACAAAATATGTGTTAACCAGGCACTAAAAGATCATGAGTGGGAGTCAAAATGGTTCAAAAAGCAGAAAATTCAATAATGTGGGTGGCTCATGTGGCTAAGACACTGTGCCTGTTAACCAGCAGGCCAGGGTTCAAGACCCAGGTCGGCCCCACAAGACAGGGTGAGCTCCTGTCCTTAGCCCAGCTCTGCGACACAGTTGGATCCAATTATATTGGCTCTGCCTTTCCATTGGACTAATTCAGTGGCGTGGAGAGGGGGGATTTGCTGCTTGGGTAACAGCCTATCCTCCATAACAATCTAACCCAGACTTTTGTGCTTCGTATGCAGCACCAAGCATGATACCATAGTCTTTCAAGACTGACGGAGGCCTGGGGCAGCCACCGACAAGGTCCTATCAGGATTTCTCCTCCAAACTATATGAGCATGTGGATTCATGTTCAAATATCCTGGTCCCAAACTGTTGAGGGCATTAAAGGTTAAGCAAGAAACCTAATGGGGAAAGGTCACAGACTGCCCTTCTGGATGACTAGGTAGGAAAGAATGACTTAAAGTTCCTTTAAGGAACAGCTATGGCTGTAAATACTAGTGCGTTGGTTTTTTTTTTTTTACTTCAAAAGCCTTAGGACAGGTTTTGAAATGTACTACTGTTGTTCATAAATATGAACTCTTTGGAGTTCATGGGTTGAGAAAGACTGACATTCAGCGCTAGGTAATGCTGTACACAATTTCCTTTCCAAAAGACACATAACTTCCTAGTTTTCTGCTACAAAAACCTTAATTGTTCAGAAATTATTTGAGCATTTTAGACAAACAAGGGACTCTGGGAACAACTACAGAGTTATTGTGGCTGGCTGTATATACAGGGTACGATGATTGGTATTAAATTTTGCTTATCCACTCCCCCCACCACACTATGGGTTCCTAGTACATAAGGACACAACTCCGAAATTTAGGACAAGAACAAACTGTGCATCTGATCATGGTTTATGCAGCTGCTGGATACTCATAGTTACTGATAGAATTCAATAGGGCAAGTTAGGCCAATATCCCAAAGAGAAATTAAGCCCTTTGCTCCGGAGCAGTTAAGATGACTTTCCATAAAATAACACTCGAAGGTGGCGTAACTGGGTGGACCTGTAAATTCTATGGATTTTGCCCTTATGCATAATACCATGGGCACAATGTATCTGGGCAGCCCAATCCTAATTAAATCCTTGCGTGGTGATGGTGCAGCACCACCATGGCTTCTTTTGCCACTGGAGTCTATTGGAATAAGGGGACATTTGTCCCCTTACCTAAGGGTAAGCCACAAAGCGACAACTTGGACCTGAGTCAGCTCAATTGCTTGCAAGTCCAAGTTGACTCATAAATCAAGCACAGATTAAGCCCTAGAAGAGGGTTAGGATTTGGCATGCCCTGCTGCCACTGAACTTGTCCCCCTGAGTCTGATCTGTCCTCCTCCCCACTAAGTTGTTGCCCCATTTTAGTTATTCAGCCATCTGCTGGTGTGGAAAGAAGCAGTTACTGCATGTGTATAGAGTAGGAAGTGATAATTTTGCTGTGAACATGTTAAGTCAGAAAGCATTTCTCAGTTTCTTCACATATATACTTACGGTAACTTATGACAATTGTGCCATATTTGTGGTGTTAAAAACCCTATTATCTATAATGTAGAGACTTGTAGGAGAATGTCATCCTCTAATGTAACCCTGTAAATTATGTCTTCCTAAACGCTGGTCACATAATAGCCTTAAAACTGTTTAAAAATGTTATTCATTGTGAGGACCAAGGAAGAAATAGCAGGAACATGTGAACTGCATTCCTCATGTGACCATCTCAGTGCACAGCCCTTAGCATTTGACATCTGCCTTATTCATTGGCCAGTTCCTTACTGTTACCAGGGGTGGGCACTCACCGGTTCAGGCCTAATTGCCTGAACTGGATCTTTCCATTTTCCTGCCGCTGGCGAACCGCCAGCAGCAGGGAAAGTCAAAAAGAGGGCAGACCAGTTCGCGCCGACCGCCATCTTTTTTTAATGCGCACTGCGCAAGCGCCAACATTAACGCTTGCGCAGTGCCTGCTCTGAAGCTGGCCGGCCAGCTTCAGGGCAGGCACTGCAGAACCGTCAACCAGTGAACGTTGCCACAGGCGCAGTGCCTTTACTGAAGCTGGCCTGCCAGCTTCAGTACAGGCACTGCGCAAGCACCAATCTTGGCGCACCCCTCGCCCTGCCCCTGACCCTCCCCAGCCCACCCCTGACCCCAGCCCCACCCCTGACCCCTGCCTGGCCCCTCCCACTTCTAGCGAACCGGACCTTGGGCCAGGCCGGGCCCACCCCTGGGTGTTACTAAACATGAGTAAAGGTGACAGGATCTGATTGTAGGTAATTATGGCACTGCTGTAAGATAGGGACATGTGCTAGGATCAGCACTATGGGTTGTCAGCTAAAAGCATAAGAGACATCAATCTGCGATAAGAGCAACACAAATGATGTTGCCATTTTTGATGAATGATGAAATGATTTTTGATGAAACAAAATGATGAAACCATTTTTGTTTTCCTCATTGCAAAATAAAGATTGTGCCACATTTATTTTATGGCCTGCCATACGTTAATTGTAAGTACATTAATTGTCTCAGGTTTCATTCGTATTTTCATGTTTATCCATATACAGTATTTTACACAGCAACATTAAATTTACTTACTAGGGCAGGGTTTCTCAAGCTGTGAATCTGGACTTGATTATTGGTAGGTGAAAAAGCTGATACTGACAAGCAGATAACTGAGAAGGAAAATGCATGGAACCCTATGGAAAGAGAGCCTATAATTTAATTCATTTAGAATTATTTGTTTTACTTTAATTCAATTATTTATAATTATTTTCATTTTCTTTATGTCATTTCCTGCCATTACTTCCAGTGCTTCGGAGACATTTGAAAATGTGGGTTCTGGTGCTAAAACATTTGGGAGAACACGAGCAGATTTCCCCCCCCCCCCCCACCTACCTTTGGAGGACATTATGAACCAGATGCACAAAGGATGAATGGGGGAATTGTTGAAAATCATATGTATGTGCACAAGCAGGAGACAGTGGATCCAATCCTATCCAGCTTTCCGGTGCTGATGCAACCATGCCATGGGGATGCGCTCTGCATCCTCAAGTAGAGAGGAAGTCATGGAAGCCTCCTTAAGACGAGGAAATGTTTGATCCCTTATCTTGTGGCTGCACTGGTACTGGAAAGTGAGATAGGATACGGCCGAACGCTCTCACAAGAAAGGGTTTGGAGTCAACACATTATGACTAATTACTTCTTCACAAAACCAGAGTTCATACATTTTTCAGAATCACCACAAGGTACTTCATCTGCAAAAAATAGAAAGCCACTAATTACCAGCTGTCAGAGGTAGGCAGGTGCATCACGCAATACATGATCACTTGTCAACAGAGGATCAGAATTAAGGTTATGTGTATTTGGACTTCGTCATCTTATTATTGACAAGTAAGTGTCATCTTTGAAGTGTCATGGTTTTCAAGGCACAGAGACTTTAACTTCAGGAAACAGAATTTTTAAACTGACATGTATTAATTGCATAAATAACAAGGATTTCCTTCCTAGCCATGGTGACAGGAAGAATGTGTTGCTTTCTCATGAGTCACCATCAATCCAGCTGATGCAGAATTGTTAACACTTGACTGGTGGACGCCCTCTAGGGTTTGAAAGGATCCCCCCACTCTATCTGGAAAAAGCAGGGATTGAACTGGAACCTTCTGCATACCAAACAGGTGCCCTGCAAGCTACATTCCCATCCAATATCAAGAAATCATTTTAATGATCATAAGTAAAATTACTTTATTACGATCATTACTTTAAAAGTTAAGTACATAGCCACATTTAGTAAGCAAAGACTTTGGCTGGTGTGGAAGATCAGTCCAGGGGGTGCAAAGCTTCCAGAGTGGCCCTGATCCCAGGCACCTGGAGCTTAAAAGTGCTCCAGAAGGCAGCCCCCTCCCCAATACTGAAAATGATGGAAACTGGCGAAACAGGTAAAGTGAATTTTTTTTAAAAAAAATTATTTGTAAAAATAGTCCAAACTCCTCTTCCCCTTCTCTCCAAGCTTAATTTCCTCTCCCTATCCCTCTGGGGTTTTAATGCTGGGAGGGGCACATCTGTATGGCTGTTTTTATTTTATTTTTTAATTGAATGTTATCTTTCTCCAGGACACTTCCTCTTTTTATCTTTATATCCTGGGGGGAAAAATCTTTATTGTCCTCCTTTTTGTTGTGAACAGGCAACATATAGCCTGCATGGAATTAATAAATTATATGTAACTAGCGAAAGGCGTACCCGCGTTGCAGGAGTAAAATTCCCCTGTATGCCTTCCCCCATATGCATCAACCCCCCATGGATAACTTTCCCCCATGCGCATCAACCCCCCATGCGCATCAACCCCCCATGTGCAACTTCCCCATGTGCAACTTCCCCCCCCGTGTGCAACTTCCCCCCCCGTGTGCAACTTCCCCCCCCGTGCGCAACTTCCCCCCCCCGTGCGCAACTTCCCCCCCCGTGCGCAACTTCCCCCCCCGTGCGCAACTTCCCCCCCCCGTGCGCAACTTCCCCCCCCCCGTGCGCAACTTCCCCCCCCCCCGTGCGCAACTTCCCCCCCGTGCGCAACTCCCCCCCCCGTGCGCAACTCCCCCCCCCGTGCGCAACTCCCCCCCCGTGCGCAACTCCCCCCCCGTGCGCAACTTCCCCCCCATGCGCAATTTTCCTCCTATATGCAACTTCCCCCTTGCGCAACTTTCCTACACGTGCAATTTCCCCTCATGCGCAATTTCCCCTCATGCGCAATTTCCCCTCATGCGCAGCATCCTCGCCAGCGCAACCTCTTCCTCCGAACAACATCCCCCAGCGCACCAGGGTCTGAGCACCAAATTGGCTGGTTGTGGTTCAGTCTCCCATATTAAGTATAGGACAGAAACACGTTGCCCCCTTTTCAGCCCCTGAAGGGTTAAAGTTCTCCAGATGGTTCTTGGTGGGTGTTCAGGTGACAGAAGGAACTCCCAGAATTCCATGCTTCAGGCCCAGCAGTTGGGGCGGAATGTTGCTGAGTCAGCAATTCTCAATGCAAAGTATGGGGAGGAAAACGCGTTGCGCCCCTTTTCACCCCCTTCCCGTTGGAATTTCCGAAAACCGGTTCTTAGTGCACCCCTCAGTCACGGAAGGAACACCCACCCCAAATTTCACGCTTCTAGGCCCACCAGTTTTGGCAGGGCGGTGATGAGTCAGTCAGTCAGTGACTTTTCTTTTATATATATATATAGATAAACTATAAATAATAATTTTAAATGTAAGATTCAGTAATTAAATTACTGTAAGCACGTGAAAGCAATATACACATGAGCTTTTAATTTATGTTCTACACTGTTCTTGGGTGTCCTACATTTTGAGGGGGGTCCTGCTCTCAGAAATAAGGGGGCAGCTAGGCTTGGGGAGGGGAGGGAGTGCATTAAAATGGAGCACCAGGAGCTCCTAAAGCAACCTCCCTGTTGCTCTGCAAGTGCTTCTTGCTGCAACTGCCATAATCCATTGACAAGTGCCTTTTCAGTCCACCTTCTCCCAGGACCATGGGGTGTATGAGTGTGTGAGTGCTCAGGTTGTGTTTGTTGTTTGAGCGTGAGCGTGTGCCTGCACGCGTGGGGTGGGTACGTGTATAGTGGTGTGTGAATGAGTGCATGGGATTAAGAGTGTTTGTATGTATGTGTGTGTTTGAGAGCACATGTGATGGTTGGCGGCAGTGGGGTGGGAGAGAGCATGGGGTCTTGGGGGCAGAGTGACCATAATGTCCTCATTTTCCAGGACAGGAAAATTGTTTAGCCTTTTGTCCCAGATAGGGGGTAGCAAATTTTACCCCCCTGGATAGATTCCAAAGATTGATTGGGGGTCCCAGGCTGAAATTGCCAAAGACCATTGTAAGGACAAAAGGTAATGTTATCCCTTGCAGGTTGCCCTGTTAGCCATGACAGTTATAGGGTGCGGTGCTCATCTCTGTTTCAGGGACAAAGAGCCAGCGCTGTCTGAAGACGCCTCCTTGGTCATTGCATGGCACATGCAATGCTGTTACATTTCCCACCGAAGTGGTACCTTCTTGCACTTGCATTCAAGAACATAAGGAAGAGGAGGAACTGTGTGCACTATCCTGAGCTCCTTTGAAATGGTGGAATAAACATGAAAAATAAATTAATATATCTTTAAACATGTACACTGTATTTATTTTTCACATGTAACATCGTGGCAACAGGCCCTTGTGACAGGATAGCCTGATTTCCCCAGTATTGCAACCACCATAATTTGGATGACTCCGATCCAGAAAAAGTACACTCCAATACCACACGGGAGAAATGCTGAAGAAGTTACCTTTGTCACACACTTATTCCCCCATGTTTCCAAGGAGAAAGGTGTACATAGCAGATCAGCCGTTCAATACTCAAGTGCTGCACTACAGTGAGCTCCTACCAACTTAGCAGTTCAAAAGCACTGAAATTCAAATAGATAAATACCATATTTACTCAAATCTAATGCTCACCTTTTCAGCCTAATTTAGAGCACAATCTTAAACATATCTACTCAAAAGTAAGCCCCATTGTGTTCAATTGGTCTTACTCTCAGGAAAGTGTGTTTATGATTGCAGCGTATGGGCAAAATCCAGAGTAACTACAGGGAGTCCTTGCTCTGGTGTAAGAACAACTTACTCTGGATTCCAATATAAATTTCCCATAGGTTTTCATTAAGTGGTGCAGTAACTATGGGTGCACATAAAGTCCCTTATATGCTCTCATATTTACTCTGGATTTGGGGGCTAGTCTCCAAAATCAGGGTGCACATTAGAGTTAATGCCACATTAGATTCATGTAAATATGGTATTTTGATTATAAGTTTAGGTCTTATTACTAGTTTAACAGTTTACTATATTGTAATAAAAATATAACAAACCCATTGTTGTATAAAGTAGTGCAATTAGGTAAAAATCATAAAATGAACACAAAGTCATATTATTGTCATATGTTGTATGTAATTGTTGTATGCAATAAAATTAAATTTTGCACCTGCTTTGCAGCTGTGCATTACAATTGCCAGTAAACTTTTTTTTTAAATCTCAAGCTTTAAAAATTGGGGTGCACATTAGATTCAATGGCACATTAAGTTTGAGTGAATACAGGTAGGTACCACTTTGGTGGGAAGGCAACGATCTGGCAACAAGCCTCTATAACAGGCTGGGCTTGGATGATTCTGATCCAGAATAGTGGATTTGGCCACTATATGCATCAAACATTGAAGAAGTTGCCTTTTTATATCTGTAAACATGTAATTCTAAAGCTGTCGATTTTGTTGTAAAAGTAAGAAACTACACAGTGCTGTCAGTGAGCACTAGGTGGTGTAGTTGGATAAATGTCATGTAAGGTTGGATTTTGATTCTGGTTTACATCTCACAGATCTTCCTAGTGCTTTTAGCATCTTCTTAGAATCATAGAATCATAGAGTTGGAAGGGACTTAGTAGGTCATCTAGTCCAACCCCCTGCCTGCAGCAGGAATTCCCCCTAGAGCATCTCCAACAGGTGCTCATCGAGCCTCTGCTTGAAGATCCCCAGTGAGGGAGAGTCCACCACCTCCCTTGGCAATCTGTTCCACTGCCGAACTGCCCTCACCGTCAGGAACTTTTTCCGGATTTCCAGCCGGAATCTCCTTTCTTGCAGTTTGTACCCATTGGTTCTAGTTCTGCTTTCAGAAGCAGCTATGAACAAATTGGCCCCTTCCTCCATATGGCAGCCCTTCAGGTATCTGAAGAGGGCAATCATGTCTCCCCTCAGCCTCCTCTTCTCCAGGCTGAACATCCCAAGTTCCCCCAACCTTTCCTCATAGGGCTTCCCTTCCATCCCACTGATCATTCTTGTCGCTCTCCTCTGGACTTGCTCCAGTTTGGCTGCATCTTTCTTCAAGTGAGGTGCCCAGAACTGAACACAGTACTCAAGGTGAGGTCTCACCAATGCAGAATGAAGAGGAACTATAACTTCTCGTGACTTGGAAGCTACAGTCCTCTTAATGTAACCTAAAATGGAATTTGCCTTCTTTGCAGACACATCACACTGCTGACTCATGTTCAGCTTGTGATCCATGGCGACTCCAAGATCCCGCTCACATGTTGTGCTGCCAAGCCAAGTATCCCCCATTTTATACCTATGTTTTTGGTTTTTATTGCCTAAGTGCAGAACCTTGCACTTCTCCCTGTTGAAATTCATTCTGTTCGTTACAGCCCAGGATTCCAGTTTATCCAGATCTTCCTGGAGGTTTCTCCTATCTTCTGATGTGTTTGCTACTCCTCCCAGTTTGGTGTCATCTGCAAATTTGATCAGGCTCCCCTGTATCCCTTCCTCCAAGTCATTGATGAAAATGTTACAGAGAACCGGTCCCAAGACAGAGCCTTGGGGTACCCCACTTGAAACTGACCTCCAGGTTGACACAGAACCATTTACTAAAACCCTTTGAGTGCGGCCATCGAGCCAGTTGCAGATCCACCTAACAATTGCCTTGTCTAGCCCATATTTTTCCAACTTCCTAATTAAAATGTCATGTGGGACTTTGTCAAATGCTTTGCTGAAGTCAAGATAAATGACATCCACAGCATTGCCACTGTCCAGTAAGCTCGTAACCCCATCAAAAAAGGAGATCAGATTTGTCTGGCAAGATTTATTCTTGGTAAATCCATGCTCTCAAGAGTTTTATCTTCCTCTCAAGAGTTTTCTTTTGTCCCACCATGGGAAAAGGGAGTGGGTGAACCTAAATTGATAATTAAATAAAAATAAAGGCATCTCCCACTTTGTGATAGTTCATTTTCTGACAGTTCTGCTCTTTCAACACCTTTCAATTATACCCAGAAAGCATTCATTCAACACATGCTTCCCTCTTGCACCGTCTCTTTGCTAGTTTAAATCCAAAAATGGTCTTCCCTGTTGTTGATTTGCATGCGACATGGTGATCAAACTGTTTTTGGTATTTCCTTATGACTTTTCAGTAAATAAACACCATTCAAATACATTAGATATTCATTGTCCGCACATTCTTTTGTTCATTTTACTGAAATTTGTTATGCATTTTGCTGTTATGTTCATATGTGTCATTTAGGCTTTTATTATTTATTCAATTTATATCCCACCTTTCTTCCTAAAGGAAGGATACTCAAGGTGGCTTTTGCAAGTTATATTTTATGTCTTTTTTCATTTTGCATTTGCAAGCTTTTCAACCGTTTTCACCTTTAGCTGGTGCTCTAAATGCTCCAATAAGAGGGAGATGCCTGTAAATAAGAAGAGTTTTCACTTCACATCACACTGAAGCGAATGTGTTTTTGTTATTTTAATGTTACCTTGAGCTTCTCCTAATGGCTTTTCAAAGTCATACCTATCAGTCCCTTCTGTGACCAAACCTAAATATTTGCACATCTTAAACATGGGCACATTCTGTTTTGCATACTTCAATATTTTTTCCCCTTCTTTGAAAAGGGGAATTCAGGGGCCCTGCTACCATGCCTGGTCTTCAGCATGACCTTGATTTTTGCATTGTAATTGTATAAGATTCTGTTCATACTCTAATTCATTCTCTTACTACAAAACATCAGTTATCTTTTATTCCCGTGTTTACAAATGTTATATTCCTCTATGATTGGGCTGTGGGTGGCGCAAGCGGTTAAGATGCTGTGCCTGTTAACCAGCAGGCCAGGGTTCGAGACTGGGTTGGCCCCACAAGACAGGGTGAGCTCCTGTCCTTAGCCCAGCTGTGCGACCCCGGCTGGAACCAATTGTATTGGCTCTGCCTTTCCATTGGACTAATTCAGTGGCGTGGAGAGGGGGGATTTGCTGCTTGGGTAACAGCCTATCCTCCATAACAATCCAACCCAGGCTTTCGTGCTTCGCATGCAGCGCCGAGCACAATACCATAGTCTTTCAAGACTGACGGAGGCCTGCTTTATTTTATTCCTCTATGACAGGGTGGCCAAACTTGTTTAACATAAGAGCCTCATACAATAACTTTCAGATGTTTAGAACAGCACTATTTAAGAAACATTAAAATTCTTAAGTACACTATATTTATTCACATTAAACATGTTTAATTCAGTGTATTCTCAATTCATATTCAGTAAATGAAGGATGTCTGGTCTAGAGGGTAGAGCCTCCATTTGCCTGAAGATAACAGCTGAAGGTCACCAGTTTTCTACAGTGTTTGACACACTCCTTTGAACTTTGTTATATGGCTGCACCAAAATGGTACCCCGAAAATCTTGGGCTAAGGAAACATTTGTCTTGTCCTGGGGTATGCCCATACCAGCCTACTAAGCTTACTCTTGACCACATCCATCACTGGCCAGAGGATTCAGGTCAAGTGATCAAGGCTGATAAGGGTAGAAGGTACAATGCCAATACTGTGCCCTTCCCAGCCCAAGTATACCTTCCTCACCACCTTATTTTCTTCATTTTCCTCCCCCTTCCCATCTCGTTTTTTCCCCTCCTCATCCCACCTTCTGAGTTAATGTTCCCATGTTGACCTAGCCACTGCTAGGTTTTATAAACTGTTTAGTTTATTTAAAAATTGGTTGTTTTCTAAGTACAGGATGAAAAAGATGGACAGGTATTTTCCTAGTACCTGTCCAAACCTTTTTTTCTTCAGGGTTAGAGTTCAAGCATTTCAGCACACCACAAATTATTTCTGTCCAGTCTCAGTTTCTAATGCCTTTTTAAAATTTCATTTTACTTTATTCAAATATTTTTTAAAAATTAAAAACTACAACACATGCTTACATCCATCTTTTACAATTGTGCACCCCACCACATTCATTTCATATTTTTCTTTCTTATCATTCCTTACTCACATAACCCCTTTCCCTTCAAAAAAATAATAAATCTTGTCTTCGGTGTTTCCCTTTCCAAAAACGTATCTTATAAATATATTTTAAAATCCTTAAAATAATTTGATTCCAAAATACCTTTCTCACTTGTTAATATATCATGTGGTTCTATCTTCCACATTTCCTTTTACCAACCCTCCTAATGAAATTTAAATGTACCTTTCCACAGCCAAATAATAAGTGAAACATATTTCACTCCCTTTTCCCCTCCACATCCTTAAGATCCATTTTAAATCACTTTTCTCAGCATTGTTTCTTAATTTTTTTCCTTTCTTCTATAGTTATTTTATTATTATAGTTTATCTATTTGTTATTTTAGTTCTAACTTTATCTGTATCACATTATTATAATCTTCCACCATGATCACATAACATTTTCTGTATTTTTCTGATGCTGCCATCCTAATCCCCAGTTAGGCCAGCACAAATCCAACGCTGGCCTGGGGGTGTAACAAACATCTGTAAGATACTTCTGCGTCAATACTGGGGGAGATGTACACAGAGATGGGGGAGACGTACTGGGGGAGATGTACACAGTGGCCAGATGTACACAGGCCTCCCCACATCACCATAGGAATGTGGGGCAGGTGAGTTAAACCAGCTTAACTTACTTGGCATATCTTCCCATGATGACTGATCTAACCCCTTGACAAGTGGTACAGAAGTACTTTATGGCACTTTTGTGATACCCTCAGGTCAGCACAGGACTTATGCCAGGGCTTATGCTGGCCTAATTGGAAGTTAGGTCTGTAGCCTCTGTCTCTCAAAACATCATAGAATTCCATTTGATTATCATTCAGTGTGTATACATTGAGTAAAGTATGTTCTTCTCTCCAATTGTATCATTAAAAATCTTCATCTTTATTAATCTGAAATTCACACTTAAGATATCAGAATCACTACCCCTTTGGATTCAGAAGTCCTGTATTTTTTTTATATTTCCAACCCATTGATTTTCAACTCATCTACCCCTTTTCTCTTTTGATACATTTCTTGCAGAAATATGTACAGTTTATCCACTCTAATAAGAGATTGAGGGCACAAATCCTAACCAATTTAGGCAGGCACCTACCTCCCTGTTCACGTGGTGAGGCCGGCATATGTCTGTGCACTGGCCTATCCCCTCCAAGAGAGATGCACAAGTGCCTTACAGCATTTGTGTGACACCCAGGACAACACAGGACTTATGCCAGCCTAACTGGGGTTTAGGATCGCAGCCTGAATTTTCTTATATATCCTAGGAACTCACATTAAGAATTCCTACTTCTATACTATTCACCATTTTATTCTATACACTGAAGTGTTACTATCCCAAATTATGACTCCCATTCCAACATATAATTACTCCTATCCCTATCAAACATACCCACCATAACACTGAGCCCTAATCCTTTATCTTTCTCTACTATTACCTCATAATCACAACTTATCCCCCATTTTCTACTAAATAACTATCTTCTACAAAGAGTATATAGATCATCAAAAGCTGGAGGGAATCACATGCCTCTCATGGTGTGAACTCTCCTACTTTCCTGCTATGCTTATTAAAATTGGTTTCATTTTTCCAGCTTTAATTGTTGCTTCCGCCTTTACCTTCCATCATCATACCATTTTCTATTCAAAATCTGTCTTGCACCATTCTAAATTCCACTTATGTCTATTTCCATTTACTTTTAACTTAACCTAACTCATGTAATTGTCTTATTTCTTCTTCTTCAGCTCCATAAATTCTCTTTGTAGTAGGTCAGTCTCTTCCTTTTCCTCCAATAAGGGTTCTCATTCGAACTCTTGAACCTATTGCCAAATTATTTCTTTCTGTTGTGGCTTTTTAAACTTTAGCTTCATATTGAGTACATTAACTTTCTAAGAAGATTCCAGTTGATGCATCCATTCCATTAATTCTTTAGACAATTCCATTTGATTATCTTCTTAATATATGTCGCAGTAATAAAGAGGGGGCTATGCCTGTTGGTATTTTATTGGCAACTTTCGTATCCCTTCCAAAGAAAGATAAATATTTTTTACAAGGGATTTCATTAATCCTCAGTACCTCTGAATTTGCTTTTAATAATTTATGAAAAGTCCAAAATTTCATTTAAATGTTACTTGGAGGAAATCCAGTTGATTTTTTCCTTCCTCTACGCATTCTCTCCAAATTTTATTGAGTCCATTGTTGCTGAAGGGCTATTGTTTTCAACCATTGTAGAATGTCCTCTGCAAGGCCTATTATCACCATCCTTTGCTGATCTTTAAATTCAGCCTCTTGTTATGGTCCATAAATTTTAACCAGCTGCTTTTCAATTTCCAGTTACTGTTGTTTCAAGTCTATATTTTCATCACAATGGTTTTTATAATTCATAATTCTTTCAGGATTTTTCTGTCGTATTCTTTCAATTATTTTCCTTTTTATCTGTAATTTTTTTATTCCTTTCATTTGAATATTAAATTACTGTATTTCCTGAGTTAATTTATTGTCAATAATTTCATCTACACATTTTCATTCCATCAAAATTTCCCTTTTCAGTTCCTGCTACATTTGTTACATAACACTTTTTATAGCTTTTAATTCTTCCTGTTTGTCCTCTTTTCCTCCTTCAGCCATCCTATCAGTATCAATCTTCTGGATAAGTCTATATAGGAGAACTGAGAGTTCTAGTGCTCAAGTCATGCTGCTGGAAGCCTTGCCCCCAAAGCTGCCATAAAGTGATATTCCCTGGAAACATATCTCAATGCTAGCAGTATTATTGTCAGTGAAGTGTGCACGTCTTGAGGCAGTGCATTTACAATGATAATAAAAACAATCAGTATAATTTAGTGCTGCTGTTTAATCAAATAACACACATTTTCCTAAACCCATTCAGAAAAGTTTGTCTTCAAAGATAAGCTCATACAACAAATATTGCAATTATTTACTCAATTGAGTAGGAAAAGGTGGCATTGCAGAGGATCTCACAGGTGAGAACAATGTAAATACACAACAGGCTATTACAACCATCACTTAATATTGTGATCTTGTTATTCCACCACTACCATGTTTTAAAACTTATCATTCTCCCAGCTTTATTTCCTTTCCTTTATTGCCTGGTGCACTGGGGGGATGTTGTTCAGAGGGAGGGGTTGCACTGGGGAGGATGCTGTGCATAGGGAATTTTACTCTGCCAACGTGGGTACGTTTTTGCTAACGGGGGATAAAATTCAGGGGATGAATGATTACAGCCAAAGTCATCCCCTCCTGCAGTGACACAACCCTAGTTCCTCTCCCAATATTACTTTGCTCCTTGTCAATAGTCTGCCCTTGTAGCAAACTTATGGGTGCCAGGAAAACCTTATGTAGCTATTGTTAAACATGCAGGGTCTCTCACCATTTGTGACTGCAGCTCAAAAACACACAATAACAGCCCTGTTTCTGCACCTTCATACTACTTCTAGTGGTGCAATGCCCCAAAAGGACTGAGGTCTAAAAAAATGCCTTTGTCTAAGAAAGACTCACAGAACCAAGTTGTTTAATTTCACAAAATGTACTTTAAGTAATGAGAAGTGGATGGTTATTCTGGTTTAATAAACCCATAGTGTAGTCCTAACTTGCACTGGAACAGGCAGGCTAGAATACCTGTGTTGTATCCAGTGCAAGTTAGGAGGCTGCTAATGCACTACTGCTGGATCAGAGCCCTGCCAACCATGTCTTCCTGCACATGGTGCCACCCTTTGCTGCCTCCTCACCACCATTTCCACACTGAATGCTGGCCTGCAAAGGCCAGTGCATCTTCCCATCACATCACCCCACAGAACTGTGGGGTGACACTTCTGTGTGTGCCAACCAAAGCACCTCTGGGGAAGCATAGAAGTGCCTTACAGCAGTTCTTACGACACCCCTAAGGGCAACCTAGAATTACTCTCCCAGAATGACAGGTTGTTATTTGAACATGTGTGAATAGTGGCCAAAGTCAAGTCTATCCATTTTTAAGAGGTTTCTAGGCAGTTTTGTAGCATGGTGCATATTTATGGTTTGATCATATGCTGGAGGATGCAAACTTAAGCACACAATCATTTTCATGGAAATACACTTACAAAATGGCCATGGCCATTTTTCAATAACTGTACATGATTATGCTTTAAAATGGGTCTGAACATAACCGTTTGTACAAGTTCATATAAAGGAAAAACTGATTTTTTTATTTACAGAGTATAATATATAGAGAGGCTTGATTTTTTTTTGAAAAAAGCACCAGGCTTTCATTTTTCCAAAAACTTGAATTGTTAATTATTTTGGTGCTTTCTCCAATAATAATACTTAAATGAGGATGATACAGAGCAGATTAGCAATGGCTCCTATTTAAGAATGACATGCAAATACTGTACACTGTGCTCCATCTTCGAGGGGTGGCTCAGTGGCAGAACACATTATTTACATGGACAAAGTTTCAGAAATCTATCATCTCCAAGGAGAACACAGAAAGACCCTTATCTGAAGTCCTGGCAAGCTACTGCCCGATAGTATAAAATATATAACATTCTATATTTTCAGGATAGAATAGATAATACTGGGCTAGATATAGATAGACTAATTATCTGAGAGTGCAAAGTTATTTCATATGATGCCAGCTTTGAATTTTAAAAACACCGACTCCAGCACATGGATCAGCTTTGTTAAGTGGGATAGATTTTCCACTCTTTTCATAATAGTCTGTCTCCATGAATCCATTTGCTTTCCTTTAACTTCCAACAAGCTGTAACTCAATGAACATGAAGAAACTCTAGTGTAAACAAAATTCCAAGAGTGCTTCAGAGACCAGAAGTTCTCTCCAGGGAAGACCCCCAAGGATGGGAGGCAGGCACCCTCCTCTGTCTTTTCCAGGCATCAGCATCATGGTGATTGGATGTATCAAGTTAAAACGCAGGTTGTGAATGCTTCAAGTAATAAAGCTACCAACTTATCAAGTGATTGATAGGATCAAATGGGATTGAGTTACCACAAAAAACCCTAAGTTCAACTTTCTGAGAATTAGAATTTTCTAATTGTTTTAGAAAAGCTTCACTTTAGCACTGAATCAATATAATAAAGATAACGGTAACAAGCATTTAAAAAAACTAAGAGTGCATCGAAAGAAGAACACCATAACTAGGGGACATCCATTCAAATGAGTTTTGGGAAAGTTAGGACATACAAAAAAAAACCCTTTACTCATAATCTAATTAATTTGTGGAACTCCTTGCCACAGGATGCGGTGACAGTATCTGGCCCATATGCCTTTTAAAAAGGGATTGGACAAATTTCTGGAGGAAAAATCAATCACGGGTTACAAGCCATGATGTGTCTGTGTAACATACTGGTTTTAGAAGTAGGTTAGCTCAGAATGCCGATATAAGGGAGAGCACAAGGATGCAGGTCTCCTGTTGTCTGCTCCATAAAGTATCTGTTGGGTAACTAGGAGATAAAGAAAGCTGGACTAGATGGACCTTTAGCCTGATCCAAGTTGTGCTCTTCTTACGTTCTTACACATTTCTGAAGAAACCTCTCTGCACAAGCTCACCAGAAGAATGGGAAGCTTTTGCTGAAAACCAGAAGTCCAACAAACCCTCGTATCCTTGTGAAGCAGGACCATGGCAGCCTCTCTAGAGAAGCAACAGATAACAATGATATCATCTTGTATTTTCTGGATGGAACATCTCTTTGACGAATTCCACACAAGCTAGGCCAGAACTTTGCCCCTCCAATGAGCGTCTGGGTTGATGGGGTGGAGATTTTAGCACCACCCTATTGAACAGTTCTCTAAACCCCTGCCGGAATTTGGGGTCCCAAACACTGTAGATGGCCACATTCCAACAACTGTTGGAAGCCAGGAACCAGAAAGCATAAAAGGCAAAACGGCACCAGACATAGCCGACCACAGTTCCCACCACAAACACAGCAACAGGGGTGAAGGAAGTCAGGAAAGCAAAAGTCAGGATTCCAATGGTCTTAGCAGCATTTATGTCTGAGAAAGCGAGTCGGTTGCCTCCTTGTGGCTCTCCCCCTAGCCGCTTCCGGGCTTTGCAGTATTGGTGGACAGCAGCAAAGGTAACAAAATTGATGACAATGGTGATGCTCAAGAGGGTGAAGTCAAAGACTGGGAAAAGCAACATGATATTCCAGTGGGGTCCAGGCTGCTCATCTGCAGGAAAGGCATAGTTACACAGTTTGCTGCAGTGATTGTAGAGCATGGTGATTTGAGGAGTAGAAAGTATAGGTGTCCAAGCCAAACAGAAGCACATGGTCCAGGAGGCAAGAATGAGACAGAGGGTCCTGCGCTTAGTGATCACGGCTCTCTTTTGCAGGGGTCTCAACACTGCTATACTCCTCTCCACCGAGAGCAGGAAGATGGTGCTGATGGAGATGAGGGTGCAGCCTGCAAAGATGGGCCCAGTAATGAAGCAAGCCAAGTGTTCTGACCCTGCAGTGTCTTTTTCGATCCCATAGGCCAAGTAATTCACTTCCCTATAAACCGAATAAGGCACAACAACAAGTCCCACAGCCAGGTCTGCCAGGGCCAAAGAGGCCTTGAGGTAGCCCTGAGAAGTCCTGAATTGCTTGACTCCAAGAAAAACAAGAAGGCTCAGCATATTGCCCAGGGTGATGGCAATGGTTAGGAAGACCATGAGGAGCACCTTAAAGACCCCAATAGTAAAGGACTGATTGCAGATAGTACAGTTGGGGCTGCTGCTGTTCTCCAACATTGACTAGGTTTTTCCTCCACGAGGCAGGCAGGACTTTGGGGAGTGGTGGATTGGGATCTTTACTGCTAGAGATTCATGGAAGGTGTTTCACAGGTTGTTTTTTCCATCCAGGGTTCTGCTCCAGCTCCAGAAACACAACCAAGGATTTTAGGAGACAGCTGCAGGAAGAATGAAGGCGGATGTCCATGTCAACATTCAGACCATTCACAAGGCTTGGATGGCACCAACAAGCAGCCCAGGAGAGATTGCAAAGTCCCTGAATGCAATCCAAACAGGAAAAAGGCTTGAGAGGGCAAACAGGCTCCCACACACATGGCTGTATTGTACTCTGTTCTCTGTTCCACATACTGTAAACAGATAGAGGAATTGAATTAGATTGTGGCGCAGTCTACATATACACAAAAGTACATGTATGCACATCCTCCAAAGTGGCAAATGTTGTGATTCTTTACATCAGGTTTGTTCAAAACACACCCATAACAATGGGAAAAGTTATGATGATAATAGAATATCCCTTAACCAAATTGCTTGGGAGAGAAAGATTTCTGGACTTTGGATTTGTCTGATTTTGGAATAATCGCATAAATATACAAATTTTTAACTGTAAAAATAAATTTTACGTGAAAAGGTGTCTGCTGACCTCTATTTTTGCAACAGTGTCTTTACCAGGTACACATTACAGGGCAAAGGTGTTCTACCATTCTTACTATACATACTGTTCATACTATAGAAAATTTTTTAAAATTATTTGCCAAAATTGTACTCTCACACTCACACAGACACACACATAATCCTGTCCAACTTTCTTTAAGAGCCCCATCCTATGCCTGTCTGCTCGGAGGCAACTTCCAATACACAATAGAACTTCCAAGTTCCAACTTCCAAGTTCAATAGGACTTACTCACAGGAAAGTCTGGATAAAATTGCAGCCTTACAGCCCAATCCTATGTCTGTTTATTCAGGTCCCATTTAGTCAATAGGACTTAAATTCCAGGAAAATGAGGCTAGATCTTTTACTCTGTAGAGCTCCTGTTCACCAGTTCTAGAGGGCAAATGCTGGACCCTTGAGAGGTGGCTTGCCCAGGGATGATGATCAGAGAGGTAGGCGAGTGGCAATCCCTGAGTACAGTAGGAGTAGTAGTAGTAATAGATTGCCCCTCTTCTTTCTTGTCTCCTTCCCCAGCCAGTGCAAGTTCCCTCCAAGAGTCCAACTATGGCTCAAGTGATCTCTGCTGGTGACATATCTAGAGGGAGGGTCTGAGCAGTCAAGTCTTGGACAGGGTGACCATTTTTCACAACCACCAAAAAGGAGAAGCCCTCCCCTCAAATGTAGGACATGACAAGATAAAACTAAAAACAGTCATATTGCTTTCATTTGGTAACTTTAAACACTATGAACACAATCCTAACCATGTCTACTCAAAAGTAAGCCACATTGTGTTCAATGAGTCTTACTCCCAGGAAACTGCCCTTTAAGATTGAAGACTATATTACTTATTATTAAATTTCAAACGGTTATATATAATTTTATGAATTCCAAGGCTTATGCTGCCTGCTCACAAGGAAAAGGAAGACAATGAAAAAAATTTCTATAACACAAGATTATAAAAGAGGACATGTCCTGGAAAAGGAGGACATCTGGTCACATTGGCCTGGAAGAAGGCAAGCAAAGGGAGAGGGAGGGACCCCTTTGCATGCTGTAGTGAGGCTCCCTGCAAAACTTGGTGCTCTTCCCCCCTCTAGCTATGCCACTAATCTCCACCCTGGGGTATTCCACCCAAGGACCTTCTGGTGGGTGGGAATCCCCTGCAAGAGTTACCTGTTCTCTGCTGCTGTCCAGGAGTGCCAGGCAAGATTGAGACTCTGCAGCACCCACTGTGGCTGCTCCCTTCCTTGGACCTGGCTCTGGGAAGCCCCACCATCAGCCAACCCAAGAGCTGGTCCAGCCTGTTTAAGAGGGGCTCTCCCCCCCACTGCCCACGCCTCCAGCATCCTCATCCCTCCCAGCTCCAGCCACCCACTGCCCCCACCCCGCCTCCAGCCCTCCCAAGCACCAAACTCCTGGGGCCAGTGCAGGCTGCAATCAGTGGCGTAGCTGGAGGGGGGCAGAGCGCTAGATTTTGCAGGGAGTCTCATCTCAAGGTGCTTCTGATCCTTCCTCCTCACTTTCCCAGCCAGTAAACCACCTCCCATTTTGCTCCCCAACTCCTGGAAAGGCTCCAAAGGTGGGAGGAAGGACCCCTTTCAGGGTGAACACAAGTCCTCTTTTTCCAGGACATGTCCTTTTTCAGCCTTGTGTCCTGGGAAAAAAATTAAAACCTTCATTGTCCTCCTTTTCCTTGTGAGCAGGCAGCACAGAGCCTTGTAATCAATTTTATGTAATAGTATTTAAATTTTAATAAGCAATATAGTGTGTAAATTAACTACATGGAAGCAGTATACAGTGGTGCCTCACATAAGTTTAATTGCTTCTAGAAGCATGTTTGTTATGTGAACTGCACTTTATGTGAAGCGGATTTTCCCCTAGGAAATAATGGAAACTCAGATGATTGGTTCCAGAACCAAAAAAATATTCATATAAACATATTAAATGATGACAAAACACAGTAATTGAATTCAAAACATGCATTCAATGTGCATGATCCTATGAAGTCTACATTGGCTGCAATCTGACTTTCCCGGGAGTAAGCCCTATTGAACACAATGGGACTTACTTCTGAGTAGACATGGTTAGGAGGCTGCATGGAGGATAGGGGACATACCTGGGCTGCTGCTGGAGGCTGGAGGCCAGTGGGGGCACTTGGGGACAGTTAGAGGCAGCTGTGCACTGGCTGGCAGCCCTTTAAAACAGGCTCCACACGGATCGTCAGGGCTGCCTAGCACACCGTCCATTAGGAAGCAACACTTTGTTTTTCCATGTGCCTGCCTTTTGCGTCACCAGATGGGCTTGTTAAGTGAAGTGGGCTTGTTAAGAGGAGAACACGCTCAATAGGAATTTGTGCTTGTTATGTGGAGCACTTGTTATGCAAGGTACCACTGTAAATAGGTGTCTTTAGCTGTTATCTCATCATGTACTATGTTTTTCTTGGGTGTCCTACAGTTTGTCCTCTTTTTAGGGTATGGCATATGATCACCCTGAACTCAGAGCCCAGGTATACCCACCTGGTTGACGGGAGCTCAGGAGTTGATAGTGCTCATATACGCCCTATATAAAAACTGGGTGGATCATTTATCTCTACCTGGGCTCCCAGCTGAACTCTGGCCTCCATGGCCAAGGTTTGCAGTGTGAGTAGCCCTGGATTCCCACTTGGACATGGATCTCCAATTCTGACTGTGCTCTGGAGATGCCTCTTTCAGGTGGGTGAACCTGAGTTGCCAACTCCCATCCACCCCCAAATTTGCTTTCCATCCCACCTTCTCTGCTGGCATGACAGTATGGGGGGACATGGCAAGGAGCCATAGATTTGCCCCAGGTGGGGGAGACTAGGATAAGAGAAAGCTGGACACTCAGAGGCATCCTACCTAAGAGAGTAGGTTTAATTGCCAAGAGGGTTCATATAGGGTGCAATCCTAAACTAGTCCAGCACAATTCACCCGTCTTTCCATATCCATGGTCAGGGCCGGATTTAGGTTTCATGAGGCCCTAAGCTATTGAAGGTAATAGGGCCCTTTATATGTCCAGCTGTCCTTTGTCAACAACATAATTGTTGCTTTTTTGTGTTGAATATATGCTATATATTGTAATTATATACACAATACACAGCACTTGCTATATGAAGGTTTTAATTTATTTTTTTTGTCTTCTAATTTGGAAGTGTACATCCAGTTTTTTCCTTTAAATATTTTTTGGGGCCCCAAGAGAGTGGGGCCCTAAGGTATAGCTTGTTTAGCTTATATGTAAATCCAGCACTGCCCATGGTGATGTAGGGAGGTAAGTGCATGTCAGTGCACTCGCCTAACCCTTCCCTAGGAGAGGCACAGAAGTATCTTACAGCACTTTCGTGACATCCCCAAGTCAGCACAAGACTTATTTTGGGGCTTAGGGCTGCCTAACAGCAGGTTAGGATTTCAGCCTTAATTAATGAAAGCAAAGTTTAATTGCCAGGAAGCATAAAACAAGAGTAGACATACAGCCTAATCTCCCTTTTCAAAGGTTACAAATCCATTACAATTGATGATATAAATAGTACAGAACAGCAAATACTATAAAACTTAAACAGTACTGTTTCTCACAAAAAAAGGCAATTCAGGGGGTCAATTTTTCTATTATATCAGAAAAAGTAAAGATCTGAAAAAAAAGTTGTTCACCCAGTCCATTAATCCTTCCCACCTACAAATTTCCCTTCTAGTCCAGCTTCAGGTATCAGAGGCAATCTAATCTTTAGCTATCTAATCTTTAAGCTATCTAATCGAAAAGACTTATCCTACTTTATCCAAAGCTCAATGTAAAAAGGGTAAAGGTGTCCCCCGCAGGTTATACTGCTGGTTGTGACCAACTGTAGGGTGTGGTTCTCATCCCTGTTTCTAGAGCTTTAAAGCATTGTCTGACATGTGGCCCACGTGCACATGGAACGCTGTTACCTTCCCACCAAAGTGGTACCTATTTCTCTACTTACATTTCCATGCTTTCAAACTGCTAGGTTGGCAGGAGCTGGGCTAAGGACGGGAGCCTTCCCTGTCTCGAACCTTGGGCTGCTGGTTAACAAGTACATGCTGCAATCCTAAAGACGCTTTCCTGGGAGTAAGATCAGTGGTGGGCACTTACCGGTACAGGCCTACGCGCCCATACCGGATCTTCCCGTTTCCCTGCCGCTAGCGAACCGCCAGCGACAGGGAAATGCAAAAACATAGCGGACCGGTACGGTCCGCCATGTTTTTGCCCCACCGCACCTGCCTAGAAGCGGGCAGGACGCTTCTAGCAGGACGCTTCGGGCAGGACCGACATCGGCGCTCGCACAGAGCCTGCCTAGAGGCGGCCTGCCCGCCTTTGGGCAGGCTCTGCGTGAGCACCGGTGTCGGCGCTTGCGCAGAGCCTGCCTAGAGGCGGGTGCCCGCTTTAGGGCAGCAGGCACTGCGCATGCGCCATGTTGCCCGCCCCTCGCCCCGCCCCACCCCTGACCCCGGCCTGGCCCCTCCCACTTCCGGCGTACCGGATCTTGGGCCAGGCCGGGCCCACCTCTGAGTAAGACCCATTGAACACAATGGGACTTATTTTGAGTTGACATTGTTAGGATTGTGCTAACACTGTTTTAACCACTTGCACCAACACAGCCCAATTAAGTTCAGTGTACAACATAATAAAAAACATTATACAAAATAGCTAAATCTATACTTCACACACTTCCATGGGAGTAGGTCCCATTGAATTCATTGGGTCTTAGGATGCAAGCTAATAAGCCATAAGAGTTATCAGAGCCAGAAGGTGTTGCCATTTATGGCTTGGCTGACCTGAAAACTCCTGCTGGAAGCTTGAAGCCATTCCCCAGGACCAGATGTGATGATGACCATGCTGTAAAGGATCCCACTTGGAAAGAGAAGAGTTTTACAAGCTGCCCATAGACTAGATGACACCCTTGGTTTAAACCAGGGGTCTCCAAACTTTAAATTTCAGGGCTCCTAGACACCTTTAAAGGAGGGAATTTCAGCAGATGTAGCTTCTCATCTCACAGATCACAAGTTGAAATTCCTTCTTAAACATGCTTGTTAAAGGTCAAGGAGACCTGAAGTTTAAAGTTTGGAGACCCCTAGTTTAAACAGTCTATACTTACTGGCTCCTGGACGTCACAAAGGATCTCCCAGCAATTGTAACGGCCATATGCTAAATAAATAAAAATAACTCCTGAGTTGACACATGGAGTCGCCGCCTACTTGATACATGGAGAAGATTCCCACTTCACTTCCTTGAATGCAGAGTTCCTCTTAATTACCGTAATTTGCCTGTGGTTTCACCTCCACCCTGTGCCCTAAATAGATAATGCATTTGCATTTTCCAGAAGCATAATAACCTACAAAAGGCCCAATCCTAACATACCCTACAATCCAGAGTAACTACGGGAGCACGTAAGAGACTTTACGTGCACCCGTAGTTACTGCACCACCTAGTGAAAACCTATGGGAAATTCATATTGCAATCCAGAGCAAATTGTTCTTACACCGGAGCAAGGACTCCCCGTAGTTACTCTGGATTGCGCCCTAAGGCTGCAATCCTAACTACACTTTCCTGGGAGTGGGTACTATTGAACACAAAGGGACTTAGAACACACGCATAGGACTGCATTGTAATTCCTGATGTGCCAGAATAGTGCTGCTCCCATGGCTTCCCTTGGAGGACGTTCCAATGTAGGAACTTTGACTAATAATGGTCTCCTTAATTAGTTCCCTTGCCCTCTGGTAATCCCCAGCAACTGTTCTAGGTCTTTAGTCTTTTGCTGGCACATGTAGGGCTACTCTGGCCTCCCCACCAGCAGTCTGGCAACATGTACGGGCTGAGATTGCTTCGTAACCCAGTCTCTGCCAGCATAGTGTGCATTGTGTCAATGCCTGCCCCAGTTAGACCAGACAGCTGAGATCTCCACTACATAGACCTAGAAGGATAAATTATTTCTACAGACTAGCAGATGTTATCACTGAATCAAGGCAGACATTCCCAGAACAATAACATGCCCCACACATCACAGCCAAAACTGTGTTTACCATGTCTCAGTCAAGAGTAGCTATTCTAGTAATACCCAGTTCCTGACTGTCATGATGTGCTCAATTTCTCATAAATCCTTCAGAAATAATCTGTCACAAATAGGTCCTCCTAAAGTTATCCTTTCAAGAGCAACCTTCACAAATGGTTTCTATTCAAAAGAAGCCATTTCAGTAAAAATTTTATCCTTTGGGATTTTTTTGTTGCCCCAACTAACCTAGGGCAACAAATCAGAGTAAAGTAAGACATGCTTACACTATAGAGATATACATTCATTTTATTTGACCTAAATTTTCTTTTTTCCTCATTCTTTCCCAAGTGTACTTGTATTATATACCAAATAGTAGACATGCCTGAGATTTGTTCATACTGCAAACCTGTTATCAATTAGATAAACGCATTTCATCTTTCCACATAAATGTAGCAAGACTTTCCTTACTTATTTTACAAGACTGTTCTGTTTAGACAAGAAACAGGCACTAGAATCCCACAGGGCAAGCGTATTTATTTTTTCACATTTTTATACTGCCCTTCCTCCAAGGTGCTTAACATGGTGTACATATCTTCTTAGTCCTCACAATAACTCTGAGAAGTAACTCAGACAGGTCCAAGGTAAGCCAACAAGCTTTATGGCTATGAGGGGATTTAAACCTGCATTTTCCAGCCCTTAAGGTCAGGTGCAATCTACAAGACCATCTTACAAATGTTATTCCAGTTCTGAAAGGAGTCAAACAGGAATGTATTTTGGCCCCACTATTATTTAATTTTTACATCAATTCAGTGGTGAGCCATTTAAAATACATTTGGTTTTTCACTTCTCTCTGTGGTTCACTTTCAAGGACTCCAGTTTGCCTTTATGGCAGCATACTGTAATGAGAACTGTCTAATAATTAATTTCCATAAGACCAAAATTATGGCCTTTTCTAAAAGACTAAAAAATCACATGTGGATTGACAAAATAGAATCTTCCATTCAAGTGGCCGAGGAAACCCCATGGGGAACAGGTGGCCCTAAATGCCCAAAAAGCTCTTCCGCTATTCTACAATTCCTCCCTTCTACAACTCTTCCATTTTACAATTTCTCCTCTAAAACTAGAGGACAATACTGTATTTACTCAAATCTAATGTGCACCCTATTATCAAAATACATTTACTCAAATCTAATTAACCATAGAATCTAATGCACATTTTGGAGACTGAATTCAGCTGGAAAAGGTGAGCATTAATTCGAGTAAATACAGTATTCTATCTCTTTTGGTCTGGTTCTATTAATCTTTCAGGATACTTGTGGATCCAGATGGACTCAACTGAGTCAAAGTTGACCTCTTTAGGACTCTCACAGTTGACCTTGCTTAGCATGGGTATGGATCAAGCCAAAATAATTTTAAGCGGCGGGTTACAGATATTGAGCGTCAAAAAGATTTTAGTAGGGTATCTGGATTATCATCACAGATAATCTCAAGTATATTTCCAGTCCAATGCCTTGCCTTTCTCAACTTGAAATACCAAAATATAAACGAGCATTTACATTAGTTCGCTGTCGGGGACTACCCACAGTGGTATTGGAAGGCCATTATAAAAAAGTTCCATTTGCAGAGTGGCTATGCCCCTGTGGGGCCAAACAAATCAAGACAACGAACATGTTTGGCTGAACTGAATTTACTACAAAGACATATGTGCCAAGTTCATCTCTCCATTATTGAACAGTCCACCAGGTCATATATGCCAACAGTATATATTTTTATTATTGGATTCCAATCCAACTTTTACATTTATGGTCGCAAAATTTGTGGCAGCTGCAATAAACATTCATAGAAAGATAAAGATACCTTTGCTGAAATATTTTATTTTCTATTTTACTCTGTTTTATCTTATATTCTAATGTTCTAACAGGGTTTACCAATTTCTGTAATTTAATAGACAGCAGCTTTTAAGTTTATTTTATATGTGACAGAAAGTGAATTACCCTAACTATATTTAACTGAAGTATTTTAAATTTATTTATTTCTAGATGGATATGTAAGACTGTATCAGCTATTTCTATTCTGAGACTGTCATAAAGATTGAATTGACTGCAATTTCCAGGTTTAAGTCAGACTCCAACTCTACTACACTAGCCTGGCTCTCAGGCTGTGTGGCTCTAATGATGGCTGCGCAACTAAAATTCATGCAAAACTAGTGGTCTCCTCATCAGGGCCTCAAAGAAACAGCCTAATAAAATTAAATCCAAGTTTCACATTCATTCTGAAACAGTGTTTAGAATAGCAAATCCCAGCTTGGTCTAAACCAGTGGTTCTCAATCTTCCTAATGCCGTGACTCCTTTATAAGTTCCTCATGTTGTGGGGACCCCCAACCATAAAATTATTTTTGTTGCTACTTTATAACTGTAATTTTGCTACTGTTATGAATCGTAATGTAAATATCCGATATGCAGGATGTATTTTCATTGTTACAAATGAAAAGTGTGTTCTATGCAACTACATCACAACATAATGGGATTTATTCCAGAGTAGGCATGCATAGGATTGGACCCTGAGGCTGCAATCCTATCCACATTTACATGGGAGTAAAGGCCCCCCTGACTATAATGGGATTTATTTCAGGGTAGGCATGCATAGGATTGGGCCCTGAGGCTGTCAGTCAGCCCCAGTGCATGCGCAGCTACAGCCGGAGGTCTGGCAAGCCTGACCTGGCCCACTGCACCAGGCGCCTTTAGGAGACCCCCCCCCCCAAGAAACCTCTAGGCAACCCCCAAAGGGGTCCTGACCCCCACTTTGAGAAACGCTGGTCTAAACTGAGGATGATGATAATAAAAAGCTTCCAAATAACATTGGGGTGGGGGGAGCAAGAGGACTTGAATCTCAGTTTCCAAATGAAACAATTCCACATGACAAATTCACTGGGCCACTGCTAGTCTCCTTGTTATACAATTCCCTATATTTACATCCTCAACCTTTTGAAGAATTAGACATAAACCTGAATGCTTTTCCTTCTCCTTTCAAGCTCTTCAAGCAGCAGGAAAAGATAAAACAATGATGAAACATAGATACTCTGGAGAGAAAGTGGAATGCTATTTTGTTAAGAATACTGCAGTTAGCATTAGGGACCAGCTTTATTCGAGACAGACCTCAAATCATCATTTTCTTAGTGTTGTTCCTGCTTTAGATGATGATACATAGGGAAATCTAGCCAGCCTGTCACAGGGGCCTATCGCCAGGATGTTGCTTCATGCAGCACCCCAAGTCTGAGTTCAAATAAGTTTGTTTAAAACAATTTAATATGTCAAATGCAGAGTGTAGCAAACCATGATTTTGAATAATTAGTGACATTGTTTAGAAATTGTTAGTGAAATTGTCATATATTTTATGTGTAATACTGTGTGAAAATGTATTTTTCCATACATAAATGTTTCAAACAACATTTACTTTCTGTGATAATCTTTTAAAAATGCACATTTTAAAAATGCACATATTGACCCTGCCATTATGTATGAAGGTCACTAAAATAACTGCTGGTTCAAAATTATAAGGGCTGTATTTTATTTTGTTAAGCAATGCAGTAATACAAGAAATACAGGGAAATGTTCTGGTTTATACATATTCAGGGCTAAATAGTCTACATTCCTACCTCTTATTTTTATTGTTGATGTTGAAGAAGATTCTTTTTGTTGAATGTAGGTTATATATGGTTCTAAAAGGTAAAAGTGTCCGGAGGTTGCCCTCTTAGTCATGACCTTCTAGGGTGCGGTGCTCATCTCCTGTTTGTACAGCCATAAACCCAGTCTTGTCCAATGACCCCTCTCTGTAGACATATTCATGCACACAGAACACTGTTACCTTTCCACTGAGGTGGTACCCATTTATCTACTTGCAGTTGCATTTGGTTCTGAACCAAACCAAACTGAGTTTTTTTTACACTTTCTTATGGGGAAAATTCCTTTTGTACTGTACATAGTTTTGCTATGAGATTTCTAATCCTAACCTCAATTTATAAAGGTGATCCTTAGTAGGAGAGTTCTGTGGTATTTTGTGACTGCTTAACTATAACTGTTTATTCTTTGTAAATATGATCTCACTCATGGGAGTGTGAATTAGCAGTTATTGAAATCCACATACACTATCCCACTAATGCACCAGATTTTCAGTGACATTATTCACCCCAAAAGCACAACCTTAAACCACACAGATTTCTTGAAGGGAAATCAGTTTGTCCTGAAGGAAGAAGAGAGTAGAAGATGGAGCTGATAACCACAAGTATATAATGCCAGTGTTTATGTAGATGATTTCAAGAGACACTCCATCACAATAATGTAACTGAAAAAGAACAACCCAGAATAGCATTTCCAAAATTAATGCTACAATCCTATAGACACTTTCCTGGGAGTAAGACCAATTGAATACAATGAGGCTTACTTTTGAGCATATGTGGTTAGGATTGGGCTCCAAAAATTATCAATATCAGATGCTCAATGAAGCAAATTTATGATTCCACATGGAATAAGCAAAGGATGCACATAGGAAGGATGGCAGGGATATTTTCTTGGAGGTACAGAGCACAATCCTAACTACTCAAAAGTAAGCCTCATTGTGTTCAATGGGTTTTACTCCCAGGAAAGTGTCTTTAGGTTTGCAGCCACAGTAAATCTGTTTCTTTTTCCATATTAATTAGGACATGTGAATAAGTTATATCTTAGTTCCACTATGCTCAGAATCATATTGAACTTAACAGTACTATTTAAAGTTAAATACAATTGCCTTATGAATTAAGAAAAGCTCAGCTTGGGAAAATGTGTAAAAGTTCAGAATGAGTATAGTTTAAAAAATATGAATTAATGAGAAATGGTTTTCTATTCTTAACCTAACCTACAATCCAGAGTAACTACAGGAGCATGTAAGAGATATTACGTGTACCCGTAGTTACTGCAGCACCAAGTGTAAACCTATGGGAAATTCATATTGCAATCCAGAGCAAATTGTTCTTACACCAGAGCAAGGACTCCCGTAGTTACTCTGGATTGTGCCCTAAGTTTATCAAAAAGACTCACAAATGTTCATTCCCCTCTAAGTCACACATGGAGTGGAATACTTCTGTGAAATTGCAGAGACATCCTTTATTAATCCCCTTCACTATTATGATTCACTCCTATCCATGTCTTTGGAGCCTAAGTGTTCCACGTAAGCTTTTCTTGTGGTAAACAGACAATTGTGGAATAGCTGTTTGAAAAATTATACTATTATGGTGGAAAAACCTCTGAGTTTTGTTTTTGTGACATGTCAACTAATAGGAATTGAGGCCCCTTTTCAATGGGAATTCCCTACAAATGGTCCTATTCATTTCAGCAGTGTCTCTTTTACAACTATTTGGTGATGTGCAACATTCTCAGTGTAAAAACCTGTTTTGCCTTCAACAAAAAACAATGGAATATCACTCCATTGATACAGGTTGTGTTGAAAATAAGTTGTGTTGAACCATAATGCCAGGTGCTAGGAAAGCCCAGACTGTGTTCTTTCCTCTTCAGATAATAGAGCCGCTGTATGAATGCAATTTTCATTAGGAAAATGTCAGGCACAACGACTGGAACATCTAACACACAGGACTCAAGAATACTCTTATCAAAATGTCAAAAATTTAAACATTTTGGTTCGTTATTTGTATATGGACATAAATCAATTGTTACCCATTTCCAGACTTAGAACCTTCCTTGTCCTTCCTAAACTTACAGTATGATCTTACAGTGGTGTCACTAGGGCTTGTGTCACCCAGCGCAGGAGGCTAGCTCATTACCATGATGGATCTCCTCCCGTGCAGTGGGTCAGGGCCACATGTAGGTTTGATGAGGCCCTAAGCTATTGAAGGTAATGGGGCCCTTCATATGTCCAGCTGTCCTTTGTCAACAACAAATTTGTCGCTGTTTGTGTTGAATATATGCTATATGATAATTTATGGACCTACACAACACAAAACACTGTTGCTGTATGTAGGTTTTATTTTATTTGTTTTTTTATCTTGTATTTTGGAAATGTACCCTACAATCCAGAGTAACTACGGGAGCACATAAGAGATATTACGTGCACCCATAGATACTGCAACACCTAGTGAAAACCTATGGGAAATTCATATTGCAATCCAGAGTACATTGTTCTTACACCAGAGCAAGGACTCGCCATAGTTACTCTGGATTGCACCTGTACATTGTTTTTTCCCCTTTAAATTTTTTGGGGGCCCCAAGAGAACAGGGCCCTAAGCTATAGATTGTTTAGCTTATATGTATGCCCAGCACTGCAGTGGGTGGACAACACCCCATATAGTGGGTACAGTGATATGCCATTGCCCTGACCCCACTGTTTTTTCACTGTAACTTGATAGAATAGAGAAATCTGAACATGGTTTGTTTTATTGCATTCGGCATGAAATCACACACACATATACATATAATATGGAGATGTATAATATTTCTTTTAAAATGACAAAAATTTTGGTGAGCAGCAATGCCACTCGCAACACCACTATGATCTATGCATATGTAAGCCCTACTGTTCAAAGGGGCTTACTCCCAGGTAAATGTGAATAGAATTGTTGCCTAACAGCACAATCCAGAGTTACCTGCAGCAGCAGGACTACATGGCATCTGAATGGGGACATCCCCTTTCCCCATCCCCTTTCCTGCAATTGGGCTACTCCTTTTTACACCAGCTTTCTCATTCAGGTTTTATTTGCCCAGCTGATTAGGCCACCTTCTCAATGATTAAATGGCTTGCGTTATACATAGGTTGCAATGCAGAAAAAGATGTCCTCAGACATATATAGTGTACCTATACCACATGGGCAATCTCACACTTCCCTGGAGCTTGTGAATAACACCAGCTGGTAGAAGGCTTCCTGCTGGAACATAGGTGACAATGAGACTATCCAAGAAAGTAGTTGTGTTTTTAATTAAACTGTCTTGGTATATATTTTTACCCACGTCAACAAAATACAGTGGTGCCTCACATAAAGAGTTTAATTCGTTCCGGAGGCATGCTCTTTAAGTTAAACATTCTTTAAGTGAAGCAAATTTTCCCATAGGAAATAATGAAAACTTAGATGATTGGTTTCACAACCCCCAAATATTCCTATAAAAATATTAACTGGATATAAAAAGGTGACAAAACACTAGAACTGAATTCAAAACATGCATTCAATATGCATGATCCTATGAAGTCTACTTAGGCTGCAATCCTAAAGATGCTTTCCTGGGAGTAAGACCCATTGAACACAACGGGACTTATTTTGAGTTGACATGGTTAGGATTGTGCTAACACTGTTTTAACCACTTGCAACATCACAGCCCAATTAAGTTCAGTGTACAATAAAAAAACATTATACAAGATAGCTAAATCTATACTTCACACACTTCCATGGGAGTAGGTCCCATTGAATTCATTGGGTCTTAGGATGGGAGACTGCAAGCTAATAAGCCGTCAGAGTTATCAGAGCCAGAAGGTATTGCCATTTATGACTTGGCTAACCTGAAAACTCCTGCTGGAAGCTTGAAGCCATTCCCCAGGACCTGGGAGTAAGCCCCATTTAACACATTCCTTCTGGGTAGACATGGTTAGGAGGCTGCAATCAAAGACACTCTCCTGGGAGGCTTACCCGGGCTGCTGCTGGAAGTTCAAGGTGGTCGGTGGGGCACTTGTGGGCAGTTAGGGGCAGCTGTCTCTGGCACCCCCAGGCAACTGCCCCCAGAATGGGGGCAGTTAGAGGCAGCAGTGCTGGCCAGCAGCCCTTCTAAAGAGCCTCCATGCGGAGTTTCAGGGCTGCATAGCACACATACCCATAGTGTGCTTGCTTGTTAAGTGAAGCAGAACTTGTTCTGTGAAGCAAGATTTCTTGGAAATTTTTGCTTGTTATGTGAAAAGCTTGTTAAGCGAGGTACCACTGTACACTCTACACCAATTCCTGTAAATAGAAGAGTAAACACAGAATATAAGAAGAAAGAATTTTGTACACCATCCACTGTCAGTTGACTAGTTTCAAAACATATGTATGAACTGGCTTTATTGGTCTGTGTAACTCTGTGGGAGCTGTTGTGGTTTCTGGTGGCTCTCAGAGACCTCAGGGAAAAGTCTGAGGTTGTATGTTAGATGAGATATTTATGAGAACTTTTAGATAAGGATCTAGCCTATGACCTTTTGCATGTAGGACCTGAAGCTCTCTACCACTGAGCTCTGCCACTATCATTTTTTTTAATGAACATGTTTTTAAACTTATAAGGAACTTATCTTTAACCAGTTACTTTCATTTATTAATCTGTTTATGTTTAATGGGAGGCAACTCACGTGAAATCTGGATGTTAGCAGTAAACTAACCAATGCAAGCAGAGTTCTGTTGATTTACGAGTGTATGCTTTCCTGTGATAATCTGCAAGCCAGTGCTCTTTTATAGCATGTTTGTGCCTTGCTTTTATTCAATTCTTTTAAAAATAGAGGACCGGAAAAATACATCCGTGAAATTCAAACCTGTTTGCTGATCTGGAAATATCCAAACCTGCCATTCATCATGGCAAAGTAATTGGATTTATACCATGGAATGAGAGGCTGGTACAATCAGAGGAAATGAAAAGGAAAAAACCCATCATATTTTCATTGTTTTAAAATGAAAGCTTTTCGGCCGTTGCGGGGACAACTACTTGGATGTCACAGAAACACTTCTGCAATGACGACTGTATGTTTCAAAGCGACCAAGAAGTATATAAACAGCATATTCTAAGAAACATGCTAGTACACCCTTTCCTGATCTTTATTCCTGATCCTTTATTGAGAGACAGAGAGACCAACCATAGTCTGCTGAAGGTACAGCTGAGGGAATTATTGGTGCAATTTTGTTTTGATAAGCGTGTTTTAGGTATATTGTCGGAACAACTGTTATCCCATTGTCAGTCTGCCTGTCAGTCAGATCGGACCAGGCCTTAAGAGTGCAAAGGACCTGTTATAGGGAGCAAAGCTGCTTTTTCTTTCCTTCCACCCTCTGCCACCCGTGGGGAGATGGCATTAGTGGTGGAGGTTCACCTCCATAGTGGTGGAGGTGAAACCAGTGGAGCTCAGTTCCATAGTATCATAAGTATCAGGCCTCCCGGCTGGACATGGGACTCTGATTCTGTGTTGGCTCCTGAGTTGCAAAAAACTTATGCACTGAGTGGCTACTTTCACAGTGGCACACTGTGACCCCATTGTAAGGCGACTTTCCTTTGTAAGGCTACTTTTCTTCTTCCTACTGCGGAGAAGAAAATCCCCTTCTCCAAGGAGATGACAGCAGCTGCCTGAGGAGCATTGTATACCTCAGCAGCCATTTTTGGGACTGTGGCAGCACCACACTTCAGGCACCTCAGGATTGGGCTGTTAATGGTTATGTCATACAGAATTTATGTGATTTGATTTTTCATTGGTTTTCTTTGACTACCTGAGTACATGGCATTGGCAGCATCTGCTGAAATGTTATAAACAAGCAATAATCTAATACAGGGTTGTCCAAACCCTGGATCCTGGGGTAAAACTTGTTGGGGGGGGGGTGTAAAGCACTAAGTTTTGCAGGCACCTGGATGTGCCATGCAGCCCCTTCCAAGTCATTCTGGACAGGGGAGTGGTGGTTAAAACAGAGGCATTCACCTCCATTTTGTTACCTCCACCCAGAGGGGCTTCGAAGAGAAGGGAAGGGCTCCTTGTTTGTCACAAAAACTTATTTTTTTGCACTCTCTAGTTATGCCACTGAGCCCCAAAAAATCTAGCTTCTGCTTGCTCTGCTTCTCACTGCATAAAAATGCAACATAGGATCCAATCCTAAGAAAATTAGGCCAGCCTAACTCACCTGGCCTATTTTACTGTAATGGTGGGGGGGGGAAGGTTGGCATATGCCTGTGCATAGGCCTAGCCCTCTCCCCCTCCTCAAGAGCGGAGCATAAGTGTCTTACTATAATTTTGTGACATCCCCAGATCAGCAAAAAACTTATGCCAGAGCTTAAGCCAGCCTAAGTGAAGCTTAGGATTGCAGCCAGAGGATGGCTGCAATCCTAAAGACACTTTCCTGGGAGTAAGACCCATTGAACACAATGGGGCTTACTTTTGAGTAGACATGGTTAGGATTGTGCTCTTAGTCAGATTCATGGAACAGATTTGCTTAACGTTATGTGCAAGAGTAGTTATGTTTAACTATCTTCACAGTAAAAGTTAAAGGCATTTGGAGAAAAGGCATTAAAAACCTTTCTCTTAGGAGGCAACAACTCATCATTACCGTTGTAGCCAAGGTGGTAGTGATGGCAATTGCATGAATAAACAAGCCATGAAATTATGGTTCAAAGGTTGCTATGAGTCCAGGGAATGCAAATGCTTTCCAGCCTAGAATATTCTCCTGAAACACCTACTGAATCCACACACAGACTCACTTGGACACATGAAAGAAGGATTGCTGCGACACCAGTCAGAAGATAAATGAAAGGGAATTAGCAAATTCACGTGGATGGTGCTTTTATTAGCAGGACTTTCTAGTCATGTGGAGGCTGTGGTACCTCCAAGACCAGGAGCACAGTCCTAAACAAGTCTATTCAAAAGGAAGCCCTACTGAATTCAATGGGTCTTGCACCCAGAAAAGTGTCTTTAGGTGTTGTGGGCTGCAATCCTACACACACTTTATCGTATTCCTGAATGCAATAATGTACTCACTTTTTCTGCATCACTTTTTTCCAAACATTATGTGACAGAGTTTTCATTTACAAATGCACATTTTTTGTTCAAAAATACAGTAATAATAAAGTCAGTCAAACCTCAGACAGCAACAATAGCCTGATTTTCAGTTTCAGCCTTGATCTCAAAGCTAACACAGCCTCATGATGAGTTCCTCTTGTTTTAGCAGAAAAAAGAATGTAGAAAAAAAATACCTATTTTTGGATACATGGAAATAAATACAGTACCTATTTTTGGATATGTAAGGGATGACTGCAGGAATGAATCACCAACCAATTCCCTTGTTTGTTAAATTTTTGACCTCCTTTCACTGACCTCCCTTCACTCAACTCAGTGGAGATATGTTCCATGTAAACTTCTTCTAAGCATCATTCTAAAATATTTTAAGTCTTTAGATGTTTAACTTAAACATACTGATGTGTAGAAGCGAAGGATTAAATGAAGCAATAAATATGAGATGCCTAAGGTTGCTTTTCTGATAGTCAGTCTGTATAGGATTAACAAGGCTACACTATTTGCAGTTAAAATAGGCCTGAATGTAGGAATATCAGTGGGTAGAACTCTGTAGTTCTGTGCCCAACAGTACAATCTTATATAATTTCCCCTCATAGTAATGCAACTGCACCTGTTCTGTACCCTGGGGGTAGTTTCAGGCCCCAGAGGGACCTAAGGGAATATTTTGTCCCTTCCCCCAGGGACTTACAGTCATCATCTTAATAGGTATACACATGCCCCTCATTATACACTAGGGTTCCTTCTGGAACCTCCCGTGGATCAAAAGAACCTGTGTATAAAGAAAACAATGGAAAAATAGGTTTTAAAGACCCACAGGCAGGTTTCTTGTTCCTGTATTGCACCTAATTGAATAAGGTGGTGCCTAAATATCTGCAGGGGTTTGATTCTGGGACTGAAAAATGGAATGATTGCTTGCATGACTCCCTCTCTGCAACAGTAGTAAAGCAGTTTTTACAAATGATTTGCAGGAGCCATTCATGTTGAGTCAAAACTGTGTATAAAAAAATCAGTGTATAACAAGATTGGACCTGTACTTGCATCTGCCATCTGCCAGCTATATAGGTGCCATTGATACCGCCCCCTTTCCTGCTGTAAATCTGTCATTTTTCCTGCCCCAGTTTTCATCATATTCCCTTTCCTTGTCTCTCTCCCATCCGCTCCTGTACCAGTATTGGGAGGATATGGATGGCCTTCTGGCAGAAAAACCTGGCTTCTTGCCAGAGCTGCTGGCTCAAAGGGAATGGAGTATCACTTTGCAACAAATGTAAAGGGCCATAGGCTGCCAGAATACTAGTCCCGCCAGTGTAAAGCCCTATTAGAACATAAGAACAACCTCCACTGGATCAGGCCAAAGGCTAATCTAGTCCAGCTGCTTCTAACACACAGTAGCACACCAGATGCCTCAGGGAGCACACAAGACACCTTCCTCCAGGTGCCCTCCCTTGCATCTGGCATTTTGAGATTGTCCACATCTACATTTATCTATGCACACATATACATGGACACACACCCCTCATAGCTTGTAACCTGGGAGGGTCCTTTCCTCTAGGAAGGGTCAAAATGCCCTGTTCTAGCAAATAAATATAGAATCATATAATACAAAGTGGTTAAGACACTGTGCCTGTTAACCAGCAGGCCAGGGTTCAAGACCCAGGTCAGCCCCACAAGACAGAGTGAGCTCCTGACCTTAGCCCAGCTCTGTTGTGCCAGCTGGATCCAATCGTATTGGCTCTGCCTTTCCATTGGACTAATTCAGTGGTGTGGGGAGGGGGGATTTGCTGCTTGGGTAACAGTCTATCCTCCATAACAATCTAACCCAGGCAGGCTTTCGTGCTTCACATGCACGTATGCAGCACCGAGCACGATACCATAGTCTTTCAAGAATGACGGAGGCCTGCTGCTGCTGCAGCAAAGTGTGAACTTTTTTCCTAGAGTTGTGCTACTGTTATAGAAGCTTTGCACAGATAAAATGTCATGGATGACTGATTGGGAACAATCCTTAAAGGACTGGGAACAATACTGAAAGGACTAGGAAAGGTAGCTTTTGAGCTGAAGCATAGGAGGAACAGGTCAGTTCCAAACAATCTGTTTGGAATCTCTTTAATAGAGATCTGTTTGTGCCAATCTGTTTGTGGATCTCTTTAATAAATTTTTTGGGAACATTTGGTTGCAAACTATGGCCCACTTCTCAAAGCTTCTTGCACATCAGGATGCACACCGCTAAGAGAGATACACACATAAGAAAGTGGTGAGAACAACAGAGCATGCATAGTTTTGAATCATTTACTGGCAATGTAATGTTCCAGCCTGCTCCCAACAGCAACCCCTTGAGTTATCAGTAGATCATAGATAGGAACTGCAGATAATGTCTCATTCAAGTTAATACCTCTCGCTTTGGGGAGCTACATATGGGATTGGATGACACTCTAAATGTTATCGGCCTGCGAATACAGACACCTGACTATTTAATGATAACCAAATGATCAAGGGGTCTGGATAGCTATGTTCACTTAATTTAAAAAGTCAAATCAATATGCCCAGGCCTATGCATTACACAGCAGCAAATGTACAAACATATCAGAATGCAATTTTTCAGATTAGAATTATAATAGCAGCAGAGAAATTCAGGATGGTGTAAATGACATTTCTAATCACTGTTATAGCAAAGTGGTTCTTCTCCATATGGAAAGCTTGAGGGGCCTATAGCAACATAGACCTTATTTTTGCATTAGATGATGTGCTTGGTCCAAAAAAGGAAGAAATGTCACAACCAGGTGTTTGGCCTCCATTGCTAGTCTGTTCATATAAGGAAACTGTCAATATGTTGACCAATAGTTGTATCCTGTGCCTGTTTAGATGCCGCAAGACTGAGGACAGACACAGTGGAGTAGATTAACTTTTTACTCTGTTTACAAGTTTAGAGTAGTTAACACAACCCAGGTCATACACATGAATTAAGTCCTTCAGTCTAATTTTCCTCAGAGCTAACCAGAGTGCTTCTGCTCTGATGAACAGCTGAGCTCCAGCTGCCACCAACCAACTTGCAGGTGTTCAAATCTAAACATTAGCTAACTTGAACCAACGGTTAGATTCATGATTCATAATTCTAACAGAAACTTTTTTCTAATGGAGTAACAAAATAACAGTTGTGTTTTAACATTTCATCAAAGTACTTGGCTCACATAAATCATGGAGTCAGTGGAAGACGAGTCTCCCAATGGAAGATGAGTCTCCCAAGAAGAGGAAAAGAAAAAGATACAGAAATCTCTAAGAAGGCATTTGATTTAAGAGGATATGATTCACAAATCTCTAAGAAAGCATTTGATTTAAGAGGATATGATTCACATAAGTTACTTATGGCAGGAGCTACATGAAAATCAACCACTTATGATGGATAAATAGAAATATAAAAACTATTATGGCTCCTGTGTGGAAGACAGTCCAGGGGATCATTGATCTCTAGGCTCTGCAAGTTAGACCATTAAACAGAATGGCTTTCTGAGGCCCAGGGTTCCTACGTTATCCCAGGTTTATTACAATCCAATGACCAGGTTCTTCCAGAAGATGACCCACTAACATCTGATTAATAGGAAAACAACTTTCAAATCAACAGCTCTAAACAGACAACATCCTCTGCCTCAGCAGAGTCAAGATTCTGCTTAACAGAGACACTTTTGGCTCCACGTCTGAAGACATAATCTAAACACAATCGTGGTGTTGCAGTCGTGCTGATGCAATCGTGGACTTTCCCCCAAATGTTCCAATTAACCACACACATTGTGGATAGAAAAAATTTTATCAAAAGGTAAAGACTGAACAGAATAGACAAGCATTTAAATACAATAGATTTAGAAATTTCAGGACAGGAATTGACAATATCCATAGTAGCATAATCTAAAAAAAGAATCTTAATTTTTAATATACTTACCTTGGTCTTAGGGCATGAATAAGGCTGGACAAACAGATATTTGCAGATAGAGCCAAAATGACCCCCCCCCCCAAATAAATATGTTCCCCAAAGTATGCTTTCAAAGCCCCCCAAATAAGCCAGCATTTTGAACACTGCAATGGAACCATAGCCACTCTGCCAGAAAAACCTCTTTTAAGACAAGATTAGCCAGCCCTTATTTGAGCACAGGTTTCCTGAATTTGATATAATGAGCAGTTCTTTCTCTGGCATCCCTCGGCTGTAAGCAATCAACATTATAGCATAGCTATTTGCTACATGTGTTCAGTGGGTCATTGCGACCCCATTGTGTTCAGTGGGTCTGACTCCAGGAAAGTGTCTTTAGGATTGCAGAGTCCATCCAGCCCTTGGGCAAGCCTTGTAATCTTCCGGATCTGTCTCTAATAGACTTTTATATGTAATTTTATGTAAATTTATTCAAATTTGAAATGTAAATCATTTTTCCAGCCTCCAACACAGTGTGAGAAAGAAAATGTGGCCCTCATGCCAAAAAGTTAGGACACCCCTGATTTACAGCAATGTTCTTTGTTGCTTATTTTTCATTCATTCATTGGCATCCTTCAGTCTCGAGAGACTATGGTATCGTGCTCTGATTGGAGGTCCTGAAACAGCATCTAGTGTGGCTAAAAAGGCCAATTCGAGAGTGGCAATCCCTTCTACACTGAGGACAAATAAATTCCGTCCCCTGCCCAGGCCCCAGGTTTCGCCGCTTTAGGGTCTGTCTCTTTGCTTCAGCTTGCAGAACAAGTGTCTCTTCCAGTTGGAGAAGGCCATGCTGGGTCTTTTGCCTCCACGCTGAACGATCAGAGGTCAAGGTTTGCTTATTTTTATCCAACTATAAAATGGAACTATTCAAAACATGGGTGGCTTATTTATTGCATTATATTTTACCTCTTTTCCATCACAGCTGGGATTTTTAGGTGGATCACCCATCCAGGCAATGACCTGGATACTGTTGCAGCAAGGTGGATGCATCATGTGTCCAAACTCTTAACTTCAGGGCTCCTAGACCTTTAACAGGAGGGAATTTCAGCAGGTGCAGCTTCTCATCTCAGAGATCACAAGCTGCAGCTGCTAAAATTCCCTCTTCTACAAGCTTGTTAAAGGTCCAGGAGCCCTAATGTTGAAAATCTGGACACCCTTACCTTAGACAGTGTCTTGCCTTCTGTTTAGGTTTAAAGAATGCTAAAAGAACTTTTGTCTGTAACTTTTGTCTTGCCATTATTTGGCTAAGCCCAGGGAAGGCCTGAAATAATCAAAAGCAGACCACGTTCAGAAAGAGCAAAAGATTAAAACCAAGGGTTTCCTGATTCATGATGTATTTCTCAGCTACTACACCAGCTGTCAGAGAATATATGGAATGCAATATGGAACTGAGAGCACAATCCTAACCATGTCTACTCAGAAGTAAGCCCCTTAGTGTTCAATGGGTCTGACTCCCAGGAAAGTGTCTTTAGGACTGCAGCCTGAGTTGCTGAGGCTTTAATTGCTTATCCTTGGATATTGGCAAGATTTGCCATTGGTTAACTTGTTCCATTGTCCCATTATACTGGTGTAGTGTCCAGAGATTTTTGATGCTACCAGTGCAGGATGTCCAGATTTCCTCATTTTTTAAAGTCATGTCTTCTTTTTTACCCTCATGTCCTGGAAGAGAACTTTAAGGTCCGAAGTCTTACTGAACACTGGGCTCACTTCTGAGTAAAATAAATAATACCATTTTCAAACACCTCTATCCAGTTATCTATCCTAAGTCATAAAAAGATATAGATTCACATTGTCCACATGAAACTGCATTTATGAGAATGGAAGTGAGATTGACCCATTCAGAAGTCACTGCTTCCTAAGAACTAATCCAGAAGACTGACAAATCACCACATGGTGACTGCAAAACAATGTACAGTTGTTCCATTTTTCATACCAAACTCTGTCTAATGAAATATTAGGCAGCACCTGTACTAATTAAGTGTTTTTTTACAACAACAATTCTGTTACAGTAATCTAGTATTTTTAATGCATTTTCACAAACGACAATTTAGGATCACCTCCCCTGGTAATCTTCTTGCAAATCTATTGATGTTTCCAACATAGGCTGTTTCCTGGGACAGTTTCCTGAGAGTAAGACCCATTGAACACAATGGGGCTGACTTTTGAGTAGACTTGGTTAGGATTGTGTTCATAATCCATTTTATAAAAATGCTGTTCAGAAGCTTTGGAAACTTGGGTTGAATACACAACATAAATATTTGCTTTAAAAATGACACTACAGGGTGATCTGCTGGGCTTGGAGTCAACGTTCTTTCATGTAGCTGTCAATGATTCATAACCTCCCAAAGTAGGATTTAGCTTCTGTATAAACTTTTATGGAGCCGAGTTCCTCACAATCAGAAGAGAAAAATTTGAGAAAATTTTATATGAGGTGCTCAGTGACTTTACTTCACATGTGTTACTTTTTTTGGCATATAAATATTTCTGATTGTCATTACACTCTGCCCAACTCAACAAGGCCTTAGCACATCACAGCAGCACTTTAGACCTGGCATGCATATGACAATTGCTACATTCTTAGTATTTGGCAGAGCTTTTATCTCCACATGGACACAAATGCGACTCTTGTTAACACATGCATGACACAACAAAGGCTGTCACAAAAATAACATGCGCAACCGTGTGGTTTTGTTGGCCCTAGAACATGGGAAACCATATGACATCGTCATAGAAATCTTGCCTATTCTTGACCCCTTCTTGATTAGCTCATGCATACCAAATGGGCATTTATTTCCTTGGTTTTCTTCCAAGGCACTGTCTGTGGCATATAATGCCACATTGGCTGCAATCCTAAACACACTTTCCTGGGAGTAGGTCCAGTGGTGGGCACTTACCGGTACGGGCCTACACACCCATACCGGATCTTCCCGTTTCCCTGCCGCTAGCGAACCGCCAGCGACAGGGAAAAGCAAAAACATGGTGGACCGGTACGGTCCACCATGTTTTTGCCCCACCGCGCCTGCCTAGAAGTGGGCAGGATGCTTCTAGGCAGGCTCTGCACAAGCACCGACATCGGCGCTTGCGCAGAGCCTGCCTAGAAGCGGCCTGCCCGCCTCTGGGCAGGCTCTGCGTGAGCATCGATGTCGGCGCTTGCGCAGTGCCTGCCTTGAAGCAGGCTTCGCCCATCCCTCGCCCCGCCCACACCCCCTGATCCCGGCTGGCCCCTCCCACTTCCGGCGTACCGGATCTTGGGATGGGGCCAGCCCATCTCTGAGTAGGTCCCATTGAATACAATAGGACTTACTTCTGAGTAGACAGGCTTAGGATTGCACTGTTCGTGGCACAGAAGGCAGGCTGGAATACAGGCTAGATTTGGTCAGTGTCTACATCACCTGTAGATCATTATGAAAGAAAGATATTAATTCAGCCATTCACAACCCTTCTTAAAGCCCCAGGTAGGAGCTATTCTCAGGTTCCAACCCCCTCCCCAGTCACAGAAGGATACAATACAGACAGATAAAAATACAACATAACATGAATAAACAAAATCATTTTATTATTTTCAGTTTGCAGTCTGTGTACCCCTTCAAATGTGCCACCACAATGCCTCTGCAGACCTCCAAACCTAACTCACCTGGCCTATCTTTTTGTAATGGTGTGGAAAGGTTGGCATATGCCTGTGCATTGGCTTAATCCCCCAGGAGTGTTGCAGATGTACCTGACAGCAGTTTTTGACACCCCCAGACCAGCCCAGGATTAATGATGGGGCTTAGGCCGGCCTAACTGGAGATTAGGATCACAGCCTCAGTGGGTCAATCAGTAACCCTTCAATAGATTAGATAGATAGATAGATAGATAGATAGATAGATAGATAGATAGATAGATAGATAGATAGATAGATAGATAGATGTTTAGGTTTTTTTAGGGATTATTATTTTTTAGGGATTATTAGATTATTGTAAAGCGCTCTACGTGGGGCTGCCTCTGAAGACGGTCCGGAAGCTACAGTTAGTCCAGAATGCAGTGGTCTGTTGCTGGGGCTCGTCGGTTCGACTCTGTCGGGCCACTGCTTCAGCGACTACACTGGCTGCCCATTCGTTTCCGGGCTGAACTCAAAGTGCTGGTCCTGACTTTTAAAGCCCTAAACGGCTCGGGTCTAGGGTATCTGAGGGACCGCCTTCTTCCGTACAATCCAACCCATCACCTAAGGTCATCTGAGGGGGCCCTACTGACTGTGCCGCCACTTAGAGATGTGAGAGTGTGGCAGCCAGAGATAGGGCCTTCTTGGTGGTGGCACCCCGGCTTTGGAACTCCCTCCCCATAGAACTTAGGAAAGCTCCCTCAATACAGAGCTTCAGGCGGAGCCTTAAAAACCTTCTATTTTAAAAAAGCATTTTAAATAGGCCAGAGGTGGGGGGACAGTTGTTTTTATTGTTTTTTACTGTTTTTAACAAATATTTTTAATCTGCATGTTTTTTATTCAATTTAATTGTATTTTAATTATATTTTAATGGTGTTTTAATCTTTATTTATGAGCTATTTTAATTATGTTTTATTCCCTGATGTCAGCTGCCTTGGGCTCCCCCTTGCAGGGGAGGAAAGGCGGGATATAAATTGATTAAATAAATAAATAAATAAATAAATAAATAAATAAATAAATAAATAAAATAGATAGATAGTGCAACCCTAAGCATGTCCACTCAGAAATCCTATTCTGTTCTATGTGACTTAGGCCGCAATCCAGAGTAACTACGTGGAGTCCTTGCTCCGGTGTAAGAACAATTTGCTCTGGATTGCAATATGAATTTCCTATAGGTTTTCACTACATGGTGCTGTAACTACAGATGCACGTAATGTCTCTTAGGTGCTCCTGTAGTTACTCTGGATTGTAGGGTTAGAGCACAGTCCTAACCATGTCTACTCAAAAGTAAGCCCCAATGTGTTCAATAGGCCTCACTCCCAGGAAAGTGTGTTTAGGATGGGATGGGATGGAATGGGATGGATGGATTAATTAGATAGATAGGTAGATAGATAGATAGATAGATAGATAGATAGATAGATAGATAGATAGATAGATAGATAGATAGATAGATAGATAGATAACCTTTTTCAATAAAGAAATGTGAGACAGTTTCTGTCTCTGTGGAAAGAGAATCTAATGCCACCTGCAGTCAAAGGGAAACATAACAGAAAGCCCTGATTATGACAAACCCATGTTTTAAGTTTGATGCAGGATGTATAAAATAGAATAGAATAATCCTTTATTGTCATTGTTTTGTGTAGCTGTACATTACACAATGAAATTAGGTGCAATCCATTTGTACTTAAAACATTAAGCACTGAAGACATTATTTTAACTTTAGGATATGGGCCTTACCCCCAAATCCAGAGTAACTATGGGAGCTCGTAAGAGACTTTACACACACCTGTAGTTACTGCACCACCTAGTGAAAACCTATGGGAAATTCATATTGGAATCCAGAGAAAGTTGTTGTTACACCTGAGCAAGGACTCCCTGTAGTTACTCTGGATTTTGCCCTAGTCAATGTGTAAATAATCTATATATATATAAAAAAGTCACTGACTGACTGACTGATCACCGCCCTGCCAAAACCGCTGGGCCTAGAAGCGTGAAATTTGGGGTGGGTGTTCCTTCCGTGACCGAGGGGTGCACTAAGAACTGGTTTTTGGAAATTCCAACTGGAGGGGGGTGCTTGGTGCCAGGTGCACTGGGGGGACACACGTTGTTTGGAGGAAGAGCATGGGGTGGGTGAACATGGGGGACGCTGCACATGGGGTGGATCTGCATGGGGGTTGATGTGGGGGGGGTTCATGTGCAGTGGGGGACAGTGTGTGGGGGAATTTTACTCCTGCAATGTAAGGATTCCACCTTTCCTGGGAGTAAGCTCCCTTGACTACAATGGGACTTACTTCTGAGTAGACAAAGGATAGGACCCTTATCTAACAGAGGACTATTAGAGCCCAATCCTATGCATATCTACTCAGAAGTAAATCCCATTGTAGTCAATGGAGCTTACTCCCAGGTAAGTAAGTGTGGATAAGACTTTCATGCTATCCACACTTACCAGGGAGTCAGCCTCATTGACTGCAATGGAGGTTGTTTCTGAGCAGACAGAAGCAAGGGGGCTGCTTCTGAGTATGGTTTGGGCTCATTCAGTCAATGATGACTGCAGCAGAGCAAAGCGCCAACTGCCGTAATTTGTCCCAGCGCCTCCTCCGTCGTTTGGAGGGAGTGAAGCGAAGGGCGCCGCACGGCCTTCTGGGAGCGGTAGTTCTTCCTGGCGCCGTTCCCCGTAGGCGCCCACTGTGTGGAGGAGCGGGGGAACTACAGCGGGGCCGAGGCCTGAGCCTTGCCGCTAAGATGGCGGCTCCCTTGCTGCTGCTGCTGCTGGTGGCGGTGACGGTGCGGGCCGTCCTGTTCCGCTCCAGCCTGGCCGGGCTCATCGCCGAGAGGGTGGAGGTGGCCTCGCCGCTCAGCGCCTGGAAGAGGGGTAGGGCGGCAGCCACGCAGGGCCAGACCTCCTGGGCGGGAGGGAGGGAAGGGGGACGCCCAGGCCCCGCACCGCCCGCACCCCACCAGCACCGCAGCCCCTCCGCAGCCCCACCAGCACACACCAGCCCCAGCTGCAGAAGCTCCAAGGCACCTGCATGGGACACGCATGCACCACACTACACACATGTGGCATGCACGGAGCACTCACTGTGACATGCACGTGCCCGCCACTTAAGCTCCACTTACTCTAGCATGTAGAATAGAACACGCATGTAGTATGTGGCAGGCATGGAGCATGCACATGCCTACTAGATAAGCTCCACTTACTCTAGCATGTACAATAGAACACGCGTGTAGTATGTGGCATGCATGGAGCATGCACATGCCCACTAGATAACCTCCACTTTTACACTAGCACATACAATAGAACACGTGTGTAGTATGTGGCATGCATGGAGCAAGCACATGCCCACTAGATAACCTCCACTTTTACACTAGCATGTAGAATAGAACACGCGTGTAGTATGTGGCATACCTGGAGCATACACATGCCTACTAGATAACCTCCACTTTTACACTAGCATGTAGAATAGAACACACGTGTAGTATGTGGCATGCATGTAGTATGGATACGCTCCACTTTTGCTTTAGAGGGTAGAATATAACATGCATGTAGCATTCAATATGTGACATACTTGTAGCATGCACATGCCCACTACATAAACTCCACTTTTGGTTTAGTGTGTAGAATAGAACACACATGTAGTGTGTGATGTGCATGTAGCACTCAATGTGACATACATGTAGCATGCACATGCCCACTACAAAAACTCCACTTTTGTTTTAGTGTATAGAATATAACATGCATGTAGTGTCAAATCAAATATCTTTATTGTGGTCACTGACCAGTACACAAATAAAATTATTTGATCATATAAAAGTACTTAATCTTTAATCATGTTGTATATGTCATGCATGTAGCATGCACATGCCCACTAGATAAGCTCCACTTTTACACTAGCATGTAGAATATAACAAACATGTAGCATTCAATATGTGACATGCATGTAGAATGCACATATCCACTACATAAGCTCTACTTTTGTTCTATCATGTAGAATACAAAATGCATGTAATATGTGACATGCATGTAACATTCAGTACAAAACATTCAGGTAGCATGCACATACCCACTGCAGAACCTCCACTTTTGCTCTAGCATATAGAATATAACGTGCATGTAGTATGTAACATGCACGTAGCATTCAGTGTGTGACATGCATGGAGCATGCCCATGCTTATTGTAGAAGTTGCATTTGTGTTATTACATATATAATATAACATGCATGTAGTATGTGACATGCATGTAGTATGCACATGCCCACTACATAAGCTCCACTTTTACTCTAACATGTAGAATATAACATGCATGTCACATTCAATATGTGACATGCATGTAGAATGCACCTGTCCACTACATAAGGCTCCACTTTTGCTCTGTTGTGTAGAATACAACATGCATGTAATATGTGACATACATGTAGCATTCAGTGTGTGAAAGGAATGGAACACACCCTTGCTTATTGTAGAAGCTGTACTTGTGTTCTCACATATTGGATATAACATGCATGTAGTGCGTAACATCCATATACCAAGTAACATGGGACTACATGTAACAGTAGTAGGTATGGTGATATAGTAATTGGGCTGAGAGAGAGAGAGAAGGCGAGAGAGCTAGGTATATAAATATCTGTAGTATCCTCACTGGTTATTTGCTGTAGGTCGTGAGAGTGGGTAGACTTGCATGGAGCTTCTCCTGGCCTCTAGACTGTCTGTTGTGTTACAGGTTTGCAAAGCAAGTGAATACCCAAAATTAGGCTAATCTGCAGAAAGTGATGCTGTGTGTTCTCTCTTTCTTGAGAACATATCAAGACCCTGTTTGGCTCAGGCCAAGGGCTACTACTTGTGTTATGGAGTTGGATCTGGAATGTATAGAAGTCAACAATCAGAGTCAAACACTAGAACTTGAATCTATTCTTCTTAACTCCATTGTAAAACTCATTACTTCAATGAAGCGATAGCACAAAGCACAATAACTACAATACAGATCCTATGGATGTTGCATACGGCTTCTTCAGTTCAACTGTCTAATCGTATCTGATCACACTGAAAGTTTAGAAATTTTAGAAAACTTAAATCAGATTCATCTTTATTGCAACCTCAGGCCAGAATAAAAGTAGCTGTTCCAGGCTTTTAACTCATTCCAGTAACTTAAATCATGAATACAAGGTATCCCTGTAGTACCACAGAACAAAACATTTTCAGAGCACAGTATGGATCTTCATGTTTTTAAAAGTAGATCCCAAATTAATGCACCATTTAATTACAGCTCACATTTGTATTAAGTAAGAGACTTTCTATTAGTGCTGGATCTTAAAGAATTTTATTGATCCATCCAATCTTATTGATCCACCCTTGAACCAAGCCCTTAACCTTGTTGTGACGTGTCTTAATTTTGGATAACCTCTTTTTTCAGTGGTCGAGGGGCTAGCCTTACTTGACTTGGGTGTGTCTCCATATTCTGGGGATGTCTTTCATGAAGTAAGTACTGATCCTTTCCTAACCATGTGTTACTTTTTTGTGGAGCTCTTGCCAGGTTCACTGCTGCGTGCATGTCACATGCTACATGCATGTCACATGCTACATGGATGACACAGGACTAGTGTTACCTAATGCTGTATCAGGTGTGCTTCTATCATCAGATCTCAGCACTGATGTATCTCTTCCCTACAAGCCACCACCTAAAAGGATTGGCGTTTCTATTATACAAAGCTAGAGGCCTAAAATTGATAGCTGTTAAAAAGTCTCCCAACAGGCAATGCCATTTCCAGAGCTGGCTGTGCCATTAAAATGTTTGGCATAACAGTATATACACCCAAACCCTTGTGTGCAGGAGCACAAATGCAGATATCCCATTCCAGTATTTGTGTAAAGTTACTTTTCTCAGTTACTTTTTGCAAATTGTATTTGGATTAATGGCTCTGGCATTTACAAAATCAGCAAAATGTCTTTACGTTCTATGAAAAGACAGTGTAATATTAAAGATTAAAGTGTAAGATAAGATTATCTTACATAAGATTAAAGTGTAGGTTCTTTGTGTAGGTATTCTTAATAGCTGTTTGGATTTTTAAACTTGTTTTGATCTAAAGACAGGTTACCAAAGGTAATTGTGTTTTTCTGGGTTTTTTTCCCTCTTAGACACCACTAATAATATACCTCTTTCATTTCCTGATTGATTATGCTGAGCTGGTATTTATGGTAAGATTTTATTTTACTCTTGTTACCTCTCTCTTAAGAACTTATACTTAAATCCTGTGCATGTCTGCTCAGAACTGAGCCCCACTGAGGTCGTTGTAACTTAGAGCGCAGTCGTAACCATGTCTACTCAGAAGTAAGCTCCATTGTGTTCACTGGGTCTTACTCCCAGGAAAATATCTTTAGGATTGTAGCCTTATTCTCACATACAGTCGGTGAGTATAGGATTGCAGTTTGAATTTTTCAGTAAGGTACCTGGCAGGTTGCCCTGCTGCCTATACAGGCACCAGCCACAGCTGTGGGGTGCAGCACTCATCCCCAGTATGCAGAAGAATTTGAATATCTGCAAATGCAAAGCCTGTATCTGGAGTGATTCAGTGCACCTTCTGGATACAACCAGAAGTGCCTTTCAGAAACATCCAGAAGGCTTTCTGAGGTGCAAGGAGGTCACACACAGCTTCCCCACACCTCAGAAGATCTCCTGCATGCTTTTAAAAGACTCTACCTATGCCTGTCATTAAGCAATACAAACCAGTACTGGATTAAAACTGTTCTTGTATGGCAAGAAATGTGTATAAGAAATGAGCTTCCAGTTTATTCAAATGTGATTTAGTTAGTTAGTTATTCAGTTTTTATAGAGCCTTCCATTTATCTAATTTTTAGAATTTACAAAGTTAAGCAGTACAACCAGTTAAAAATGGTAGATGTGACAAGACTTTGATATCATATTCAGTACATGTTATATCAATATTTTCTCTCCAGTCATCCTTAATGAAGTTCTTGGTGGTCTTTCCTTTAGATAACAGATGTTTTGACTGCTATAGCTCTTTACTTGGCAATTCAGGATTATAACAAAGTAACGGTAAGTAAACAATCACTTTTTTTGTTCAGTTCTTGTTCATAATCCTTATTGCATATGCTGTGTGTATCCTTATTGCATATGCTGTATGTATCCTTATGCATATGCTGTATGTATTTTCTATTTCCTTTTCCATTTCTAATTTAAAAAATCTCTTTATACTCATATATTGGTTTTGTGGTCTAGCCCTTCTGATGTGTGATGTAACTCTGACACATGCATAGCTGCTCCACCTCAAATGGAATTTAATTGGTCTACTCTGTCACAAGTTTGTTATTACGGTATGTCAAAGTTTTGCAGTGGAGAACGATAGTACAAAATAAAATTAAAAGGGTGGAGGGGAGAGCAAAGAGAATCATTAACTAGGAGCACAATACTAACCATGTCTACTCAAAACTAAACCCCATTGTGTTCATTGGGTCTTGCTCCCAGGAAAGTGTCTTTAGGATTGCAGCATAGGTAAGACAGAGAAATGACACAATTGGCTTTGCCAACACCACACTTGTTGTGTTGGTTGCTGGATCTTCACATATGTTCGCTTTTGAAGCAAGACAATTTGGAACAGGGACCTTCCCCTCTCTTGGGAGTAGATACCAGCTATACTGATAGCAATATTGCATTTGATACCTTAAGCTTTTTGGTGCAGCAGTATTTCTGACTCAGGTCAGATCTCATGTGCAGAAGAATGAGAACTGTATTTATAAACTTTAATTTATTCTAAAATTCTAGGAGATTAGCATTTTTCTTCAAGCAGCATGGCAATGAATAGATACACAAAGTACAGAATATTTTCTGATTTAGAGCACAATCCTAATCATGTCTACGCAAAAGTAAGCCCCATTTTGTTCAATGGGTTTTACTCCCAGGAACGTGTCTTTGCAGCCTTAATCGCTTTTTTTCTTGTGTCTAGTTTAAAAAGCAAAAACTACTGATAGAACTGGACAAATATGCAGCTGATGCAACTGACCTCATCCTGACTCCCATGGAAATGCACTACGTTCCTCTCAAGGTAGCAATGTTGTAAGTATTTCCCTCAGTGAATGCAAATAATCTTATATACTGTACATTTATTTATTTTATTTATACCTTGCCTTTCCAGTTAAAAACTGCACAAGGAACTTTGCAGTGAAATCAATCATATAATCTTTTAAAAATTAAAACAATAAATAGGCTGTGTAAAACAGGCAAGAAATAAAGTAGCTGCAGTAAAGCAAGCAGTAAAATAACTGTAGTAGAACATTCTTCACTAAATACTGAGATCTGTGACAAAATAGCAATTCAGTAAGATGGCAGCAAGGCATCTCCCCCACCCTCCCTCCTCATAACAGATAAATGAAATAGAAATGTTTTAAAGGCTTTGTGAAACTGCTCAACTGTGGGGGATTGATAATAAATTCTGGAGGTACATATGATGCCACAGCAGATAAGGCCCTATATCTTGTTGCCATCTCTGGATGGCTGTGGAACACTTAGCGGAGCTCTGCCAGATGACTTAAGGGGATGAGCCAGACTATATGAGACCACATACCATGGTCTCAGGCCATATGGGGCATTATAGGTCAAAACCAGCACCTTGATTTGGATCTGAATACTAATCAGCAGTCAGAGCATGTGCTGAACCAGTAGCCCAGTAGAATCAAACTGCCATGTCCCCATGATCACAGGATCACACATCTGAAAAAACTCAAGCAGTTGTTTTCCTAAAACAAAGCTATCATGCCTCTTCATTCCTTATCCACAACATCCTGCGTTGTCCCTACAAAAGCTACCGAACCCTTGGAAATAGCCTGGGATTTGGCAAAGGGACTGAAACTGGTATGAGGGAAGAATTGATGGAAATTGTCCCCCCTTTTCCACATGTGGAAGTGCCTTCTACTCACACATGGGGCTTGCTGGACCTATTGTGCCTTACAGTATGTCAGCAAATACAATTCTGCCAGAAAGCAGCTTAAAATCTAAAAAAAGAAGGGGAAAAAAGAGAAGGAATACAAATATTTTTTTCTGGGGAACTTTCTATAGATTGTAGAAAGATGTACTTTCATCTCTGCGTTCTCTTATCTAAGCCATATTAAGGACATCTTCAGATCTGTGGACAGTATGCATGCCTAGTTGAAACAGAAAAAAGCTTTTCCCAAGCAAGAAATTACACTATAAAAATCCTGTTATGTCTGTGTTTTAGGTTTCTGAGTAAAGGTTAATTTTATTTGGTGCTTGAATTAATGAAAAACTAAGGCATTGGTTGGGATTCAGAAATTGAAGGGATATTGGTGTTTGAAATATAATTTTTTTTGACCAGCTATAGCCCTGACATGTAATTTTATTTTGACAGCAAACCAACACTTCTTGAAATTCCTGTTCATTTGATCAACTCTTGTAAACTAAGGATGCCATCCTAACCAATTTCGGCCAGCCTAACTCACCTGGCATATCTTCCTGTGTGGTGTGGGGAGGTCAGTATATGACTGTTCCACTGCCCAGCCTCCCCACGAGTGGGGCAGAAATGCCTTGGGAGGCTTTTGTGACATTCCCAGGTCAGCACAGGACTTACGTCAGTCTAAGTGGAGGTTAGGATTGCAGCCTTAGTTGATCTGGGTCTGAGATTAGAAGACAAGAGTCTGTAAAGCTAGACAGGTGGCTGTGTGTGTCCTTTTGGCAAGTGGCATATTGAACACTGAGGGAAGTGGCACCATATTAACATTCTGGAACTTTGACTTAGGAGGTTTCTTCTTTTCCAGCTACCTATTAAATCCGTATACTGTGATGTCTTGCGTTGCAAAGTCCACCTGTGCCATCAACAATACTATAATAGCTTTCTTCATCCTGGCAACAATTAAAGGTATTGCACTTGGGAAAACATACATAACTTTTGCCTTGCTTTTTATAAAGACATTTCAAGAAAATGTACGCATAATTTATAATGCCAAATTTATTGTACTATACTTCACACGTATGCTGCATATGTTGCTTGATTCAAATTGTTAATGAATTAATTGTTAATGAATTAATAAATGAAGTGCTCTAAATGTTCCCCACTGGCATCTGTATACTGATGGTGTCAGTGACTAAAGGCACAATCCAGAGTAACTACGGGACCTTTTACGTTGATGTAGTTATGGCGCCACCTGTAGGAAATGCATAGAGCAATCCAGAGTAAGTGCCTCTTACACTGACGCAAGAGGTCCCGTAGTTAATTGCGCTGGATTGCCTAAGACAAGATTGAGCTGTAAGCCTAAGACAAGGATTGCGCTGTAAGCCTAAAACAAGGGGTGTCTTACTACTTTCATACAGAAGGCCGAACTTAGCATTCATGTTTCCTGCTGCAGGATGGAAACAGCATCATTAAGAAGAAAATGACAACCTTATGTAGATTATAATAACAATAATTAACCTTATTATAAGCACTTGCTTATAATAACTTATAATATAACCTATAACCTTAACCTTATTATAAGCATTTGCTTCTCACACAGACACTCATTAGCTGCAAATTACAGGAGAGAAAATAGACAAATCTTGTTCTTATTTTCAAGATACGATACAGCCCAATTATTGTAATGGGAATTCTGCACATCTCTTCAATTGCTTCCCTTAAATCAGGGGCGTCCAAATTTTTTGGCAGCAAGGCCACATCATCACTGCCACTGTGTTGGGGGCCAGAAAAATGATTTACATTTTGAGTTTTAATACATTTACATACATTTTTAATAGACGAGTCTTTTAGATACATTATAAGACTTATCTGCAGGCTGATGGAGAGGTCTTGCTGCAGGCCGTATTGATACTTGCAGTGGGCCACATCTGGCTCCTGGAATAATTTGCTCTGGGATAATTAGGCTGGCATGCCGCCACTACATTCAGTGGATGTTTTGGGGTGCTGCCATGTTAATCGAGTTTAGGGGGAAACTTTTGTCCTTACCATGGTTTACACAGCAGCATTCTCAGTGAGTCTACTCAGATCTGCACCACTTCAAATTGCAACGCAGATCCAAGCAGCCTGAAACTGGGATAAGGATAGGATCTGGCAGAAGTTCACAGAACGTGTATTATTGCCATCCAAAACTAGTGTCTGTATGCACCCTTAATTAACACACATCAGACCAACAGCTTTCATTTTAAAAGTCCATTTAGATAAGACACTCACAGCACCATCCTAATACCTAGTTTGGTTGGCATAAGTCCTGTGCAAGCCTGGGGGTGTCACAGAAATGCCTTAAGGCCACTCCACGGATAGGTTAGGCCAGTGTATAGACATTTGCCAGCCTGACCACTCCATCATAGGTACAGGAAGATGGGTAAGTTGAGCAGACCTAAATTTATTAGGATTGTGCTCTCACTGTGATAATTAACTGTTGCACTTATTTTATTCCCTTGTTTTGCAGGCAGCACCTTGCTCAGTGCAGTATTTCTGGCCTTGGCAACATACCAGTCTCTTTACCCTCTCACCTTGTTTGCACCAGCCCTTCTGTATTTGCTGCAGGTAAATATTCTGCAGGAGCCAAAGCTACCTTATTAATATGAATGGTTCCTATTAAACACTGGGAGACTGAAAGACTAGCAAACCTTAATTGATAGTTACCACAGTGGAAACTGATAGCTACCACAGTCGTTAGTACATAGTGAGACTTGTTTGTAAGCCAGATGGCAAGGATCTGAAAGCAACCTGCAGATCGCCTGAAGACCTTCTTGGCCAAACCATAGTATTCCTCTTGTGGCCAATGTCAGTAGGGTATTGTAAATGCCAGACTTTTGTTTGTGAAGAATTAATTTAAGTGAGATGGGTTTTGATGGGTTTCCCCTGAATAATCAAAGCCCAAAAAACACTGCAGCAGTTGGCAGTGCTTTCATCTGCTTTGCCTTTTTGTATTAGAAGACAAACAGAGTCATTGTAAGTCTCTGGTTTCTCCTTTCTGAATGTTGATTGGAATCCTTCAAGGAGTCAAATGTTGATCCTTGTTTTAATTATTCATATGTAGACAGAAGGTCACAGAACAGAAGAATATTGCATCTGCAAGAGGTACCAGAAGATACTTTCCTAAGATCTGAGGATTGATATGAAATGTTTTTTGTTAGTTCCAGAAATCATGCTTTCCCCCTTTAACATTAATTCTGAGGCCAGCAGAGGCCATGGGGGCACGGATTTGTTCTGTGGTTAACTGAAACCATGGTTATGGTATCTGTGGCTATGGGAACTCCCTGTATCTCTTTAATCAATGTGAAGTTAATTTGTGGAACAGGATGTTGTGATAGCACCTGACCCAATGCCTTAAGAAGCATATTGGGCAGATGTATGAAGTATACGTCATGGGTTTCATGATTAACATATGCAAAATCTAGGTTTTATAGATAGCCTGTTGCTAAATCCCAGATGCAATTGAGTGGCAGAAGGATGCAGATATGATTGTCCTGTGCATTCCCAGAGAGCCCTTGGTGGACCGTAGTGTGAGATTCAGGAAGCTGGACAAGAAGGCCTGATTCAGCTGGCCCTGATCCAGCTGAACCTCAGCCTGATCCACCAGGACTATTCCTATGAATGAAATGGGACTTGAGCCACAAAAAAGCTAGTGTAGAGCAGCTGCTTTACTCCCGGCTTAAGACATTGGTCTTCAGAATAGGGGTCGGGACTCCCTTGGGGGGTTCCTACTTCATTTTAAGGGGGGTCGCAAAAAACTGGATGCAACCATCTTGTAATCTGGCACTGGGCACCTTTGATGACACTTCCAGCCATGATATCACTTCCAGGGGGGCCCAGACTGTCATTCTCAGAAGGGAGTTGTGGGCTAAAATGCTCGAATACCACTGACTTAAGATATTGTAAACTCATGTTCACCTTTTTGCTTAGAAACTCATTCTAATTTGGAGCGCATGGGGGCACGGATTTGTTCTGTGGTTAACTGAAACCATGGTTATGGGATCTGTGGATATGGGAGCCCCCTGTTGCCAATGTACTCTTCCAGTGCAATCCCAACCATGTCTCCTCAAATGTGTTCAGTGGGTCTTACTCCCAGGAAAGTGTCTTTAGGATTTCAGCCTTCATCTCCTGTGCAATCTGCTTCTGTCATTTGTTTTGTCATAAATACATAGAAAGATACTTGATAACATATTGCCATTATTTTGTTTTCCAGACTTCCAGTAAAATTGTTTGTTGCTCTTTTTAACACTGGTTTTTTGTTTTTCCATAGCGTCAGTTCATACCTGTGAAAATAAGGAGCAAAGGCTTCTGGCTCTACACAATGCAATATGGAGGGCTTTATTTGGGAAGTTTAGTAGTGATCGTTTGCCTCTCATTCTTCCTCCTCAACTCTTGGGATTTTATACCATCAGTTTATGGTTTCATGTGAGTACAACTTGTCTTTGCGCACTGGATCTCCTGCATATAAAACAATCTTCTCTTTCCTGAAGAGGTTTTGTTTTTGTACCATGAGATAATAAAACACAAGGAACCAACAACAAAAATATAAAATCAACCCCTCTGCTGGGTAATCAATACCTACTTTTGTTCAATTTCTTATTAAATAGGCATTAATTAAGGCTGATGCACAGACACGCCACAATGAGAAAAAGTGGTGATGGATGAGTTGTGCTAGGTTAGGATTGGTTAGGATTGCATACCGAGTGCATCTCTATAAGAGCACTTTAGAGCAATTAAAGAGCACTATAAGAGCAATTAAAATAAACTATTTACTGTACTTTAGAAGCTCTCTTGTCAGGAAGACCCACAATGGTGGATATATGGATGTTACTATGTTTTACAGGAAAAATGACGTTGCAAGCCTCTATAGACACTTTCCTGAGACCAAGAGCACAATCCTAACCACGTCTACTCAAACGTAAGCCCCATTGTGTTCAATGGGTCTTACTCCCAGAAAAGTTTCTTTAGGATTGCAGCCTAAGGCTGCAATTCTAACCACACTTTCCTGGGAGTAAGTACTGTTAAATACAATGAGACTTACTTCTGAGTAGACATGCTTAGGGGATTGCACTGTCAGGCTATAATCCTAACACCCAATTAGGACAGCATATGCCCTGGCACAAGTCCTGTGTTTGCTTGGGGGTGTCACAAAAGTGCAGTAAGTCTGTGCCACTCCTGGGGACATGGGTTAGGTAAGTGTACAGACATGCACCAGCCTCTCTATCCCACCACCAGAATTGGGAGACATGTGAATTATGCCAGCCTAAATTGGTTAGGATTGCATTTTAAGCCTCACTGAAGACACTGGTCTTACTCCTGAGTAGACAAGGACTATGCAGTTGGTACTATAGTTCATAACATTTGTCTCACCTGTATGTCTTATGTAACTGATGGTTATCAAGCAGATTTCAGAACTTTTTCTTAATGGGATATGTTCTGGACTTAATATTTGTGTGGTCACTCCTGCAGTTCATTCACAGCATATGTAGATAATTCACTGGCCTTCCTTTTGCTCTATCCATTCTAGCCTTTCTGTGCCAGACCTGACACCCAACGTGGGCCTCTTCTGGTATTTCTTTGCCGAAATGTTTGAGCACTTCAGCATCTTCTTTGTGTGCGTATTTCAGATCAACGTCTTCTTCTACACCATTCCCTTGGCAGTGAAACTAAAGTAAGTAGATTCTTTTATTCTTGCTTTGTTTCTTGCTCCTACAGTTTCTGCTGTAATTCTTGCTGGCTAGTTACTAAGATCCTTATTTTGCTTTTAAGTTTTTAGAAATATTTTGGGGGGATGACTTGATCTCTGCTCATTTTCAGGAGTACTTACATGACCATTTAAAAAAGTATTCAGCCTAGGACTATTCCCTCTATTAGTGATGTCACAACCTACAAGATATTTGGACTGGGGTCTTTGCATTCTCTTGAACTCTACCCATGAGTTTTAAGAACTGGTGAGATATATACTGTTCATAGTTCCTGGTACTTAGGCAAATTGCAGATGTCCACCTGCTATCTTGTCTCTGTGGTTTGTCTTCCCGGAAATTTGCAGTGCCTTTGCCCTGGTTGCCCAGCACAAGTCAATGTTAGAGGCAAAGTAGTATGAGCCTCTAGTGTTACTGATAACTAGCTTAAAAGCCACACTCCGTGAGGACTTTTAAGCCAGCTCCTGCAGAGGGTGTTTTGGGCTTTGGCCCAAAACGAAAGGTACCCCTGAGCCAGCTTAGAAAACAGCAATTTTGAAGAAATAACTTTGAATTCCTCAATTTAGTCCATAGAACTTCAAAACCTCACTGTAGGTTTTATCAGTTATTTTCAAATTTGAATTTTTATCTGTTCCCTCCTCATCCAGACATAGTTCCCAATGCTGGATGTTATAATATGTCTGTGTAGAATAACTTTAAACTATGTCTATGTAGAATAACTTTAAACACAATATAAATTAAAAACTTTTAAAATAAAAATTTTAACTGTTAAAACTTTTTTAAAACTTTTAAAATAAAATGTGTGCAGGGATTGAGATTAGGTTATGTGTGTGGGAAAGAGTGGGTTAGTGTGTGTGGAGTTGTGTTTGGGTTGTGTGTGGGAGTCAATCCTGGGATCATCCCAATTCCAAAAAGGTATAATATGTGTAGAGCAAGTGAGGGTGGGGCTAGAGGGATTTAGGACATGTGTAGAGTTGTGTTGTGTTGTGTGTGGTGGTTAATCCCGTGATCATCCCGATTCCAAAAAGGTATAATATGTCTATGTAGAGCAAGTGAGGGTAGAGCTAGAGGGATTTAGGACATGTATGGAGTTGTGTTGTGTTGTGTGTGGTGGTTAATCCCGTGATCATCCCGATTCTAAAATGGTATAATATGTCTATGTAGAGCAGGCGTGGTTGGAGCTAGAGGGTTATCTGACAGACGGACAGACAGAATTTGCTTTTGATTAATATAGAAGGTGGTGGTGGTAATGATGATAATGGTGACAATCACAGCCATCTGATGGTGGCTGTCATTTTCTAAAAATAATTTCCATAAAAACACATCTTCAAAATATAGTATACAAAATAAATATAAATACTGAAAAACATTAAATAGAGAGAAGCAGCAAAATCTCATCTGCTGTGATATTAATTCTGTCTTAAGCTAGAGTTTGACTCAGAAAAAGCTGATCCTCTTCTGCATCAATTTATTGCTGCGTGTACCTCAGAAGTGAATATTTGTGCAAAGATTAACAGCTGCAGTCTGTGTCTACACAAACAAGGAATTCCAGCCTGCTTCAACCCTTCCCCTCTGCTGGTTATCTTGGGATATAGAATCATAGAATCCTAGAGTTGGAAGGGACCCAGTGGGTCACCTAGTCCAATCCCCTGCCAGTAGCAGGAAATAATACGTACAGAGGTAGTGTGTTTCTATAAAAATGTGATAATCACACCTTAAAGATAACAACGTTATTATTTGCATGAACACGTGTCCGGAGGTAGAAAATGGGTATCAGCACTCCTGAGGTTTGTTTGGGGTTGCTGATTCGCTTTTAAATTGATTAATTGCTAGAACATTTAAATAAATCTGTTCTGATTTCTTGGTAGGAGTGTTTTCATGTATCCAAATGAGAATGTTGTTCGCAACAGTTCTTAGTTTATACTGTATTTTTAATTCTCAGATTGATCCAGAGCAATTGGTTTTGTCTTTGCACATCATAATATTATTTCTCTGTCTCAATTTTCCTTCATTTTCTTTTCTTTTTCATAATCTCTGGAGAAGAAAGAGTACAATGAAGCATATCAAGAGGCATAGATAGGTCATCTTGTGCATATTTATTCAGAAATCATGTTCCATTGTGTGCAGTGTTCCTGACGCCTAAGCATGTAGAATTGCAGACCTACCCCCAAATCCAGAGTAATTACGGGAGCATGTAAAAGACATTATGTGCACCCATAGTTACTGCACCACCTAGTGAAAACCTACTGTATGAAGGCTAATGCCATCATGTTATATATCATTGGAAAGGTAATTCTAGTTACTCTGGATTATGCCCCTAGTTGGTATATGTAATATGCTGTAGTTATGAAGCCTTTAGCATTAATGTGTTTAACAATTAGAAACATCAGTTCCTCATCCTTTAGAATAGGCCAAGGGCTAAATAACTGGACAGTAGCTCTCTTTTAAGAAAGTGAGTTTTAGTGTTTTTTTCAACTCATGGCACACTGACAAAGCACAAAATTGTCAAGGCCACACCATCAGTTTTTTTACCACTGACAGTGCATACCATGCTGCTGGTAGGGGGGTTCAAATCCTCCAATTGCCTTACTGTTAAATGACCATCCCCAAAGTCCCTTGGTACACCTGCAGACCATCCATGGCACACCAGTGTGCCATGGCACAGTGGTTAAAAATCACTGCTTTAAGCAGTAGTGGGTAAATCTTCCTAATTAGACAAGCAGTATGTCTAAGGGACAAGTTGTTAGAGGAGGCCGTGGACCCACCTTGTTGGATAGTCTTCAAGATGTTGAGATTGGAGAGTCCGGCAAGCATCTGCCACAGTGAAATGTTGGAAAAGACTCTAGCCCTGTTCATAAGTTATTCCTCCTCCTGCCATTTTTTGTACCTACACATATAGGTGAAGTGTGAGCACATTGGCAGGCCCTGTCCTTACACTTTCAGGCTCCACCAGTGATCAGCATTTGTCTATAGACATGATCATGAGGAGGGCAGGGCTTTCAAAATGTGGCCACAGCATATAGGACCACACTGGGCATAACTTGTGGATGAGGCATTTGTTATCAATTTTTCTTACTTCAATTCATTTTTTACCCAGAGCCAGAGAAGGACCTTCTTTTTCTCCTGTATGGCAATGCCCAGGAGATACAACTTTCATATTTTTACTCTTTCCTTATTTACTAACTCAGTTGCTCTCTCGGGAGGTAGTTTTTGTCCTACTTCTTGGCTGGAGCCATGCTCAGTCCATTCCATGTGTTTGGAAATCTAAGAATAGTATGGCAGGGACTCATGTGATTCCACCCTGTGACTACAGTGAATTAACACCTTAGTATCACTATCTCCCAGCTTGAAGGTATCATAGTTGTAATCAGGCCATGTTTACACCTCCCAGCAATGGTGATCAGCCTTCTTAAAACATTTTGGCTGCAATTCTAACCACACTTTCTTCGGAGTAAGTACTATTTAACTCAATGAGACTTCTGAGTAGACATACTTAGGATTGCACTGTCTCCTTAAAAGTCTGTCTTTGCATCATACATTTTTCACTTTTGATGCTCACCTCGTGTATACTCAACTGCATTTAAGGCCAAGGCTGCAATCCTAAAGACACTTTCCTGGGAGTAAGACCCATTGACTATAATGGGACTTACTTTTGAGTAGACATGGTTAGGCTTGTACTCTAAGTTGAAAGAAAATAATGGCTACTCCCCAGTTTCTTGCATCATCTTTGCTGTGATCTTGCATCTTTTAACCAAAAGCCAGTTAAATTTCAGTCCTCTACACAAGGATGGCAAGGTATTTGTCGTATGTCATGAGGTTCATTTGTTGACACTAAGTCAAGGTGCAGTCCTAATCAGTTTTCAAGCTCTGGGTAAGGACAGTGCAACTCTGGGGTAAGGGAACAAATATTGCCTTACCTTGAGGACTTTTCCCACCTGCAGGATGCAGCACATGTACACTGATCCAGCTAGGACAGTGCTGGAATGTTGGTTAGGATTGTGCCATCATACACTATCTTAAGCTGCAATCCTAATCCCCAGGTGGCCAACATAAGCCCCAGCACAAGTCCCATGTTGGCCTGGGGATGTCACAGAAGTGCAGGGGGAGAGTTACACTAGTACACAGGCAGGCTCCTGAAATATCACAAGACAGCACAGTATCATTTTGTTAATCTAGTTGTACAACTTTACTGACAAAGACTGACAAAGACATCCAGTCTGTTCCTTCCAGTTAACAACAAAGAAACTGTCATGCCTGCCTCTGTGAACTCTTTAATTATTATGAATCCTAAGAGGAATTGTTTTTAATTCTAGGTGAAGTTGAACTATGTTTGTCATAATTGATCTTGATAATGAGCTGTCCTGGAGTGAGGTAGTAGCTCAGGACTGGAGTGTATGTACTTCCTAGACCTTTTTTAAAGACATGTAAATGATGATAAAAGAAATACACTTCTAATTGCATCTGATATGTGTTCTATCCCATAGAATTTTTTTTTATTATCACTATAAGAAAAAGCAGTTCAGCACAAGCTTAAAGACAGTGGAATATCATATGTTACCTAAGAGCTTATCTCTTCCCCACACTGTTCACTATTGTTTGTTTTTTTTTGAAGCTTGCACCTTAACCTGTTGTCTAGGAATGCACATACCCATTTCTTGCATTGGTTGTTCACAACGCAATTCTAACCCAATATATATGGAAATTCATATTGCCATATGATCTTGTGTGCATATGACGCACATGTGTGCATGTGCTTAAAGTGGAAGGAAAACAAACTGCAGAGAATCATATGATGACAATCATACAGCGGCCTCAACAGTGAACTTTGTATTCTTCCTTGATGTGTGTTAAAAATGCTTCTCTATGATAAAACGCATCCAACTTCCTCCACATAGTAAAATAGCAGGCATTGGCAAGGAGATTTTTCCTTGTTCTGGTAGCCTTCCAAAGATGTTGGGGAATATCACCTCCACTGTGGTGGGAAATGTTGAAATCCCAAATGAAAGTATTTGGTTAGAGGATAGGTGGAAGAAGGTTGGGGGTTTCAATGTGGCTCATGGAGTTCCTGCTGAGGGAAGCTATGCTTTGTTTTTAAAAAAATATATAAACAGCAACATCTAACATTCTCACAGTGTGTGATTTATGACCTCATGAAGAATGTTTGATTTTCCAAGACTGGGTTGGGAACAACCATGTGAAACCCTGGAAAGCCACCACTGGTCAGCACATACAGTCTTCAGCTTGATGGATTAGCACTGTGGAAAGCAGCTCCAGATGTTCATTTACTTACAGTCTTTTTGGCTTTTTTCTAGGGAACATCCCATGTTCTTTATGTTTGTTCAGCTTGCCATCATTTCCATCTTCAAGTCCTACCCAACTGTGGGAGACATTGCTCTCTACATGGCCTTTCTTCCACTCTGGAGCCACTTATATCAATGTAAGTCCTTCCATCCCCCCACCAGTCCATTAACCCAGTTTTCACATCCCCTTGCTGATCATAGACCTTGATTTTTAGATTTCATTTTTGTCTTTGATATTCTTTGATTCTGTGTGACTAACAAATATTGTGCGGGTGTGATCAGTGCATCTAAAAAGAAAAAGGAAAGTACCCTGCCTAAAGGAACAGAGAATGCTTAACATTTCATTTCAGCTTGGAACAGGAAAATTGCATCCAAAATTAGCTTTCCATTCAATTCCACCACCTCCCTCCTGCTCTGCCCCACCAAATTGCCTGTGATTGTGTATGTTGCGCTTACTTAAATGCAAAAAAAGGAAGGCACGGTCTATGAAATGGGGAAATGGGCACAAAATAAACCTGTCAAAGCACTCATCTTGCCCAGGAATTGTAGTTAATTAATGGTTCAAGCCCGAGGGATTTCTATAACAGCTGTCTTTGGAACCACCCTCTCAATTAGTATCTGCCATTCCATTGTAGCTAATATGGTACAAAGCCAGGGATTCTCTAAAAGATCTGTTAAATGATTTTAATAATGCCTCTGCTTTTGGTTGCAGTCCTCCGGAACATCTTCATCCTCTCCTGCGTACTGATTGTTTGTTCCCTGCTCTTCCCAGTTTTGTGGCATCTTTGGATTTATGCAGGAAGTGCCAACTCCAATTTTTACTATGCCATCACGTTGACGTTCAACGTAGGGCAGGTTAGTAATATAAGATGGGTGGATAAGGATCAAGCAGTATTATTTGGGTCTGACATTTTGTAAGGTCATACTATTACATTGTGTCGGGCTGTACTACATAATGGATGCGTTGCAGAATGCTGCCCATATGCAGAAAAAGCACCTGATTTTTTGCTTGTATACTGACATTCAGCTTTGCAGGTTGATAAAACAAGGCAAGTGAGTAAACACTTGAATGTCTTATCGCCTGTACTCATGCAGGATCATAGTTCCATAATCTTGCACACAGGTAAGGAAAGCACTGGATTTGGCACAGGGCAGGGGCATAGCTAATGATCATGTAGCCCAGTGCAAAACCCAAAATGTTGCCCCGGAGGCAATGTCACAACCAGAAGTGAAGTCATCCCCAAGTTTTTTTAAAAAGAAAATTGGGGAAAAACTAATTTAATTAGGTAAAATAATGAAAATTGTGTCCCTTGTTGGTTAGGGAAACTGTGCTGGGGCAAAGAGGAATGGCTATTCTTTCCCTGCTAAATATAAGAGGAGCACCACTTAGAAGAGCCTTATACACAGTTATCATGGGTAAACTGTTTGATGATATATGTACTGTGTATGATATATGTACTGAGAGTTGATTCATATTAACGCCTTATCAGTTCCATACAGGATCAGAATTACATCTCATAGAGCACAATCCTAACCCTGTCTACTTAAAAGTAAGCCCCATTGTGTTCAATGGGTTTTACTCCCAGGAAGTTAGGATTGCAGCCTGCCTTACTTACTTACTTAGAGCACAATCCTAACCATATCTACTCAAATGTAAGCTCCATTGTGTTCAATGAGTCTTACTCCCAGGAAAGTGTCTTTAGGATTGCAGCCTTACTTACTTACTTACTTAAGGATTGCAGCCATACGCTCTCAAGGCAATCATTGACATGGAAAAGTTTGAGTTAAGAAAATCCACTTTTTGTTCCATTGTGCTTTGTTTTCATTTATTTATTTATTTATTTTAAAAATTTATATCCCGCTTTTCTCGGGCCATTAGCCCAACTCAAGGCGGCTGACATAAAATAATTTAAAAACATAAATTTTCTGGTTAATTGGCCATAACTTTTGATAGAATATAGGTATTTCAGTGCAGTTCGTTTCATTGCATTCTGCTTAAAATTAACTTTCCAATGATATATAACATGATGGCATTAGCCTTCATACAGATGCCATTTTTCACAATTTTAGCCACTAATGTCCAGCTCACCTTGTAGCCTGGTGCAACTGCACCCCCCCCCCTTAGCTATACTACTGGCACAAGGCAGTGGAAAGAAACTGCTGAGAAACCCAGCTTTAGTTATGCCTTAAGGCAGGGGTCTCCAAGCCCAGGCCCAGGAGCCAGATGCAGCCCTTGGCGAGCCTCAACGTTACCCCCATCCAGACCCCTCTTTCTGACCTTTGGGCAAGCTTTGCAATCCACTGCAATACATTCTTATATTTAAATTTATGTAAATTTATTTGAAGTTGAATAGATGATATGGCCCCCCTGCTAAAATGTTTGGAGACCCCTGCCTTAAGCAGTGGATATAAGAAAGAGGGTAATGTTAGGTAAAATCCCTAAACTTAGAAGGAATGAAAGGATTTACATTTGGGGTCCATTTGGAATTTTCTGTGCAGGGCTTCAGTATCCCACACAAATGTTTACCTTCCCCATGACTAGGAGAATTTGACTGACAAATTCTGAGAAACAAGTATACTTGGGCAATTACTTTAATTTGTCTCATTTATTCACATTGCAGAATTCAGCTTCTCTTAACTCAGAACTTGATTAGTCTTGGTGTTCGTTTTGATCTTTCATTTATGCAGCCTTGCCTAGTCTCAGCCTTGCCTTATACAAGCATTGTTTTGTATATCTGGAATATAAAATGGGTGCATGTCATTGGATTTTGTCTTCCATTTGACCCAAGATCTGAGTGTAAAAATGGGAAGATAAAGCAGGGCTTTGTTGTTTGAATAGTATTCTGCTGAAATTCCACAAATCTGGTCTGAAACTGGCTGCTTAGAAAAAGCTGAAAGTTTGATTTTGGTGATTTTATTGGTCTGCATGACCAGCTGCCAAGACCCCCAACCATTACTGTCTGGCTTCCTGCCCATCACTGTCCTTCCCAAGATTGACTGCTCCCTCCTCCCCCCCCCCCACTTTAGTTCCACCACTGGTGTCACGGTGTGCTGGGTCAGAAGAGTAGAATTTTCCTTGCAGCAAGCACTGTAGGCTAGTTGGAATAATGCAGGTAGTGATATCTTAATTGGGAATTCCGATCTGTTAAAACAGAGATTTTTCAATCTTTTTCATCTCAAGGCACACCATCAGTTTTTTTATTACCATTGACAAGGCACACCATGGGGGCTCAAATCCATCACTAATATAGACTCTTCCCAAAGTTCTGCAGCACACCTGTAGACCATCCACAGCACACCAGAGTATTCTCTGTAATGGTGCATTAGATAATTTCAAAGATATGCATCGGAGTAACCTGTGATTTATCACTTCCCTTGGTGAGCAATAGATCGCTCTCAAGGTATAATTTTCCAAATTATATCTTGAAAAGTATGAATCATTTTCTGTAGCCCCAAAAAGAGACAGGAAAGTACACGTAATGAATTCATAGTTTGTTCATTTACTTGTTTCCTGATGTCTTTTTTAACTTATATAACAAGTCTATTTCATCGTTTTTCATTGCCAGGAAGGCCAGTAGAAATGCTCTGTAAATGGGGCAACTTGGATAAAAGTGTCTCTTATAATTTCCTGAATCTGGTCTTCAAGAGCTCGCTTGTTCTCCCACTCTTGTGCTTCTTCATCAACAGCCCAGTACAAGGCATGTTTACTCCAAAGCAAGTCCCACTTAATTCAACGGTGTATATTCCCAGGGAATATGGCCCTGTCTTTTCCCTAAGTTGCAGCTATCTATTTTTCCTGAGGTGGAATGCAAAGTTATGTTGATGGAGCGCTGGTACTGGTATCATGTGATGCACATTTGTAGTAAAGAAAATTCTGACCACTGCAACATTACATGGCATTTTATGGCTGTTGCACCCTGACGAGGAGAACACACTTAACTGCTACATAACAGCACACAGGAACCAGCACAGCTGTTGTCCTTACCCAAGTCCACCAGTCCTGGTGTATTGCTAACTGTTTTCTCTATGTAGGTGGCTGGATTTTTCTATTCAGTCATCCATTTCTACTCAGTCATCCATTCATATTACCCTCTAGGTAGAAAATCCAGTTACCTTGTCAGCAGAAGAGTCTTTGTAGTGTTTTTCCCTGTAAAGTTCCTTATCATTGCTTGTGTCAACATTTGCTTGCCCAGCAGGAAGCTGGAACCAAAACAGACTGTTCTGTTCTTTGAGCTTGTATTCCCCTGAGGAGCAAGAGCTCCTGTCTTGCTTTTCAAGGTTTCCTACTCCCTCATTCTGAACTTGCAGGTTTTGACCCTTTACACTTATGCCTTAGGCTTAGGCCAAAGGCCTACATGCACTTTGTTGTAACTAAACCCCATTGAATGCCGTGGGAGTTCTGCATAGACATGTATAGGTTGGCCCTGCTAGTTTTGAAGCTGTTCTTGGCATTATTAAAACCCTAACCTTGAATACCTTCAGGAGGCTTCAGCATCCTAGCTGAGTGGCATTCTGACCAGCTGCTCACAAACTTGTTCCAAAGTATGCAAGTCCAGTGAAAGTTTGAAAATTATACCCCCAACTAATTTATAATGAGTAAAGTTATGAGTATCATAAATAAAGTGCCTTTAGATATATGCCTTTTAATGGGATGAGGTAGCTGCATACAAATTATGTTCTTGCCATTCATTTAATAAGATATATAGACTTCTTTTAAAAAAAATGATTGGCAGTACTTCCATATCATGGAAATTGTACATTTGTCATATATGGTAGGTTCCTAAAGGACTGGCAACAAAGGCTTAAAAATGATTAAACCATAGCCATATAAATACAGCAAGTGCTTTCAAATATTATCTTACTACTACTACTACTACTACTACTACTACTACTACTTAATAAGAATACTTAATACTTATACTTAATACATACTGAATGCTTAATACTGAGTTAGGCTGCAATTCTAAAGACACTTTCCTTGGAGTAAGACCCACTGAATACAATGGGGCTTACTTTTGAGTAGACATGGTTAGGATTGTGCTCTTAGTCCATCAGAGATCGAAGGTACAGAGCAACACCCTTTGCTGGAGAGGGCCCTCATTTGTATTTGAGCAGAAGCTTGTTGACACCCTAGTCGTAACTTACTCCGAAGTGGACATTCAGACAACACTGCTGATGCTGAGAACCTTAACAGATCATTAATCTGAGATGGGGATGTTTTGATGCCCAGCTCGCTTGGCACATTTGACTGACCCTGAGGTTTCCATGAGAGCAGGTTGATGAGTCACCTTCCACGAAACAGCTATGGCTAGAGAGATCACTCACACCCACAATGTTCCTTCAATCACATTGACGACTTCTTCCAGCTGGCTGAGTGCCCAGTTAAAAGGCAGCTGTTAAAGGACATCTTTGCCTTGCCAGGCAAATATTTCTTCCTGCCCCATTACGAAACAACATACTGCGAAGGACCAGTTTCAAAGGTAGCTTTCCTGTCCTTTGGTTCCAGAAGTACAGATGACTATGTAATGCCAGGCCTCAAAATTCCATGTCTAAAAATTGTCACCTTTTGAAAAAGTAAGGTGTGCTGCAAGATGAGGAAGGGTAGAAATTGCTTACCTGGTGAAAATTTGGTTCTTCGGGGTTTAATCCATGTGCACACACACATACAGACACAAATCACTATCTGATTCAGCAAACTGCCAACAGTGCAGGGCCAAAACAAAGAAAACAATTTTTAGAAATTTATTTTTCTTTTCTACTATGTGTCTTGCTTCCTTTAACTCTTTGGTTGATCCATTTACATGATCAGCAGAATTGCACAGTGGAGTGTTAACTGGGCTTCAGATAAAAGAATCTGAATGCCCTTCCATATAAACAGCTTCCTGCACATAGAAAACTAGCAGGGAATAAGATATCTGATAGACTTGTGACCTCCTTCACCCCCTTTGTGCATCTGATAACAATGCATAGCATTTATATGAGAGTAGTAGTACTGAATGATGGGATAGAAAATCTTAACTGATAGACTATGGCTACAATCCAGAGTAACTACAGGACCTTTTACACCGACGTAGTTACAGTGCCACTTATGGGAAACCTATGGGAAATGCATAGATCAGTCCAGAGTTAAGTGCCTCTTACGTCTTCCCGTAGTTACTCTGGATTGCAGGGTATGTATGGATGTCACTAGCAGGCTCTTGTCTCGAGAAACTGATGCCACAGTAAGCCTGGTGATCTATTCAGTTCATCCATTTGTAAAATTATATGTTGCTGTGATGTGTAGAGGAAACAAAATACAGTGGCGCCTCACGTAAACAACGCCTCACATAAAGTATGTTTCATGTAACAAACAAAAATTTCTCTAGGATTCTGCTTCGCGTAAAGAAAGTGCTTCACGTATAGAAAACATTTGTTGGCAGTTGGGGCAGACACACTGGCCGGCAGCCTGTTTAAAAAGCATCAGGGTTGCCTTGCACACCTGCCCATAGTGAAAGCAACACTTCTGCGCTGTTCCTCCTGTGGCTGGGTGTCCGCTGGGCAGAGGGAGAGAAGAGCAGTGGAGAAGAGGGAAGCAGCTCAGGGCTAGCCAGAAGGGAGCAGGGGAGAGAGAGGCTCAGGATGGAGAGGAGAAAGTGAGGAGACACTTTGAAGGTGTTTTGGATTGCAGCCTCCTAACCATGTCTCCCCAGAAGTAAGCCCCATCGTGTTAAATGGGTCTTACTCCCAGGAAAGTGTCTTTAGGACTGCAGCCTAAGTAGACTTCATAAGATCATGCACATTGAATGCATGTTTTGAATTGAATCTCAGTGTTCTTTCATCATTTTTACATCCAGTTAATATTTTATATGAATATTTTGGGGGTTGTGGAACCAATTGAGTTTCCATTATTTCCTATGGGAAAATCCGCTTCACGTAAAGAATGTTTCACGTAAAGAACATGCCTCTGGAACGAATTAAATTTGTTACGTGAGGCACCACTGTAATACATATGTTTCTTCTACACAATGTATTATTTTAAAATCACTCTTTACCCATTTCCTTCAGCATGCTACAGTTCTACAATTGGCTAAGGCTGCAATGCTAAACACACCTTCCTGGGAGTAAGACCCATTAAACATAATGGGGCTTATTTTAGAGTAGCCATGGTTAGGATTATGTTCTAAGTAACTCGTATCACACCGTGTTAATAATAATAATAATAATAATAATAATAATAATAATAATAATAATAATAATAATAATAATAATAATAATAACTAGGCATTTATATACTGCTTTTCTGGACATTTTGGATTGCTCCTCGGTCTTTATTCAAAGCAGTTTACATGGGCAGGCGAATCTAAACCCCCGAAGGGATTTTTACAAACACAGATTTGTTCTGTCTTTCAAGAAACACTACATTCAAGATGTTACATTCACAATCTGGTTAACAACATGGCCCGGATGTCTGAAATGCTGGCTGACAAAGTTCTCCTTCAGCTCTCACATGAAGGGCAGCTGAGAAAGCTCTTTCACTCCCATTGAAAAGCAGATGGAAAATCTCAGCTACAGCAGCCGCTTTTCAAGGTCTTGCTTCACTTCCGGTTATCTTCAGTTCTTATCTTCAGGCAAACAGAGGCTCTATCCTCTAGACCAGACCTCATGTGTTCACAGTGACATGAATATTACAAAGCCCTGACCAATTTGTGGGCTTGTTTTGTGGTTGCAGAAGTTCAGTAAAACAAAAAGCACAGATTCTGGCAAAATATCTGAGCATTTCCCAAAGCACAACATGGGCATAATCTCTGGAAGTTCATCTGCTGGAAGTGTGGCCATTTTGTTCTGAAGGTACTTATTGACACCTTGGCTTGTGTTTTTGTTTCTCCTCCAGATTTTGCTTATCTCGGATTATTTCTATGCCTTCCTGCAGAGGGAGTACTACCTCACTCATGGACTCTGCTTATCAAGAAAAGGCAGGACAGAGCCCCTGCTGGTTCTCAAGTAATCCTGGTATCTGATGGGACTTGGAGGACACACTTCTAGGAGAAACAGACCAAGCTTGGGATGGGTGTGCCTGACTTTTGGGAAGATACATTTTGCATAGGAAAAACATACTATGGTTTGTCTGGAAATAACCTAACATTGGTACATAGTTTGGTAGAAACAGGCTGAGAAGTCTACCTTGGTATTCTGCCAACCATATTCTATAACAGCACTCATCAGTTCTAGACAATTCACCAGAAATTGGTGAAAAGTAGCTAGACTGAACCCAAGACTGGGATTTATACCCAGGAAGAGACAAGGCCATAGACCAACATTATTATGCTTTCTGGGAAGTAATGGCTTCAGCAAACATCTTTTTGGTTCCGTTTGCTTCTCTCCTCCCACTGGCTTGAATCGGTGGGTCACCTGCCTAAGGTATGGGGTTCTTCAGGAGTTGGAGAATGCTGCACTTAAAACTTCTCATATTTATATTGGAAATTGGGGGACATTGAATGTTTTATAGTTTTCCCTCAGGATCAATAGAGAATGGAATGAAACTGAAGGGAGCCGCTGATACCCAAAAGACACGGAGAGTTTAAGTTCACACCTCTGAAAATAAGTTACAGAAGAAACCCTGGTAGATGAACTTTCTATTTTTTCCTCAAGGGGAAAATAAAGTCCTATGGGAGTGTGACTTCATCATCTGAAGAGGGGTCTTGGAGAAGAGAAACAAAAATCACAGCATATGGGGTCCACCAGATCCCCAAGGTGAACCAGAGAAGCCAAAGGTGGTTTATGTAATCAATACAGTGTTTACACTTTGTAGGAAATTCCTCCACAACCATACACTTTTGTAAGATTTTGGGAGCACGATATAGGTACTCAGATCTATGGGATTTTGGAACAAAAATCAGAAAGCACAGAAGTTGTTTTAGCTACTCTGCAAATGGAAACACCATTTTTCAACAGGATACAAGGGGCTTGCTGCAATTATACCACTATGGCTATCTACTCATTCAGCAATAGAAGCCATTATCTGTATTAGGTGGCAGTGCAAAACGGGCTGCCCTCTTCCATCCAGTACTGTGTGGTACTGGATCACCTTCGTTAAATAATCAAGACACAGATATGTTTAGTTTATTTGTTGTTTGCTGTTGTTTTTTTAAAACTCTGCTTACCCAACATGGCCTATGACTGGCTTCTTTTATTTCAACGTTACCAGTAATGTGGTTCCCAGCAGGAAAAATAGTCAGGCCCTTTTGGAAGCCAAACATCCAAAGCCCAGAACAGTTTATAAGGCCCAAAATTACCAAGCAACTACACCCTTTTAAAAAAAAATCAGTAAGCAGAAGAGTTTTGACTTAGACCCCTGTGTTCACAATGAATTATGTACTTTCCCCGTTGCCATTTTTGCAAAGCCACTCTGCAGCGCAGTCTCCTTTCTCTTAATGATGTATTTCTTTATCAAGCAATGGTTCACAAGGGATTTAAACAAAAATTAAAACAAAATTCTTGCCTTATTACTTACCATTTTTGCATTTAGAATTGAATGGCTTTTCCTTATTAGGAAGAACGTTTTGCAATAAACGCCCCTGCAACAAGAAATTGTACAAAGGAGTCGGTGCTTCAGGTTGAGTCTGAAGGATAGTTATAAGCCAGGCTCTTCAGCTAAAGTGAGTGGGTTTGAGTTCTTTACATGGTAATAAATTATGCAGATATTCTCTTTGAAGCAGTGACATTTTGGGATCTTTGGCCTTTTGTATTCTGAGTTCTCTGCACTTTGGGACAGGAAAGAGGATTGTTTTTCTCTCTGGTTACCAAACATTTTAATTTTACTCTAAAACATGACTGGCATTCTCATTCGATATGTATAGTATTATGTGTGATATTGCACTTATTTGTGCTGTTATCCTTCTCAGCTACCAACAGGGTACTATTTTACAGAGAATCCTTGAGTTGGAACCTCTCTCAGCCAACTCCACTCTTTCTGGAGACCAAAAGGTCTTTTTTATGGCCAACCATCAACCCACACCTCTTTTGCAATTAATCCCTCGCCAAGCAAAAGAACTGTAAACTGTAGGAAAGCTACTTTCACACAAGTTAACAAAATCATAATATACTTGTTAAAAAATAGCAAGGCTTGATGGAATCACATAAGGAAGTAAGAAGGAAAATCCTTACTAATAAAAATGAGACAAGAGAAATGTGGGAAATGTTTTTGATTTGTGCTTTGGAAATGAGCAACAGTCCTATTGTAGGTAAAGTAACAGGTGCTACTCATTCTTTCTATAACCAGACCTGTAGGATTGTTACCAAAAACAGTGGCCCTGTAACATTATGGGTTGTGTAAGGATCATTAGATAAGGTGGCCATAAATGGAAATTAAGTGCTTTGGCTTTCCTTTGAGAGAAAGGATAGAAGTACAGAAAATAAGTTAGATAAATTCCTAGAGAAGGAGACTTCCAAAGTCTACTGGTCACAATTATTAATTCTTTTACTTCATTAATTATATATGTATTTCCCCAAGGGGCTCAGGGTGGTAGAGAGGGCTCAATGGAACTGTCATTTTCAATAAGAGGTGTATGGTGGGTATTTCATGTCCTGTTCATTGGCTTCCTGGAAGCATCTGGTTGGCCACTGTTGGAAACAGAGTTTTGAAGGCTAGATACCATATATATTTTGTCTGATTCAGCAGAGTGGCCCCCTTAACTCAGTGCAACGACATTTTCAGGCTATGAAATTCCCTACCCGACAAGCAGCAATCATTTCAGTGTAGCAAGACTGGGGAAACTGAAAGCATTGCATGATGTCACATACTCAGTATTTCTAGAAATCACAGGCAGTGACAACGAAAAAGAACATTTTTTTTATTGCAGCCTTGTGTCTGTCATAATGACAAGTACTGCTTTGCGGTCATGAAAGCCTGATGATTGAAGATTGTTCCAATCATCACGAGTGTTCTTAATAATAACAATAACCCAACAGAATATAATGGATGCCCTCCATTTGAGACAGCTCAGCCCTAATATGTCTTATTTATGAAGTCATGAGCTAGCATTGCATCAGAAACATCAGCATTTGTGGATGATTTTTAGACAAAATGGCTGATTTGGAGCGTGAACACTTGCCTGCAGCACAGCAAAAATAGTGCAGACAATGATAGAGACTAGCCTGGGTTTTCATGTCATTTAAAATACCATTTTCATCCTTAAGGATCCATTTTTACTCCTGGTGGTTTTATAAACCTTTTGTAATCTAGATCGTATTGATTTTTCTTTTCTGTTCACAAGACAAGACTCATTCTTGCCTAGCCGTTTCTTGCACCAGGTGTATTTTATCTGTTTATGGTTGAGCAGCAGGAAGAAAAATGTTGACCAAATTGCCTTTTATGTTTTATGTTGGAACCAGATAGCAGCCGTGTGGGTCTTTTGTCTGTGCATCCCGATGAGTTGAGAGCTTCCCTGTCAATGCTTCACAAAGTATCCTAAAACCAAATGCACAACCCAATCTTTCCCCTGCCTAATTCAGCCTGTCCTGATTGGGTTATTTTTCTGCCCTCTTTTCTCTCCTCTTAAATCCTAATCTGGGCTGGCGTGCAGAAGCTCTGGAGCAGCGACAAGATGTTTTGCGCTGAACAGTTGCTATGGCATCAGCCATTTTCTTTTCCACATGACTGCAGGGCATCTGTGTGGAGGACAACGGAGGCTTGTCCTTTCCCAGTGCACATTGCCTGGATGTGGTGGCCATTTGGATTGGGAGAGACCAAAACGAAGCCCAGTGGCTGCATCCCATCCAACAGCGAGAGAGAGTCGAGATGGTCGAGAGAGGTCCTTGCTAGTTTGTGTTTAGCCAGAGGTTGCAAGGAAAATTGGGAGCAAATATGCTATACTGATGCATGCAGAAGGAAAAAGGTAGTGGGGACACATCCCATTGCATGCACTGACAGTGGCCAAGCCTGTTAATTGTTATCGTTACACTTGGACGGACTTGAAATCTAGAACACACCCTGCAGGATATGGTGAGTGAGGAATGGTGTGCAAGATACCTTTCAGGTTAGATTTCTTCTCAATACTGATATTTTTTAAGAAACAGGGTCCTCAATAAATACTTTGAAAGCCATTGTCATATCCGAACCCTGATTTCCAATTAGTCTGAATCATTTACAGACAAGAGGAGGAATACAACCTGTGCTAATTTCTTACCTATGTGATATGTTTTTTTCTAGCTGAAAATATGGGAGCATAGTGAGAAGTATGGTATCAAATTATTTTTCCTGGGAAGATGTTGGGTTTGTGTGTGTGTGTGTGTGTTAGGCAAGGTTTACTAGAAGTTTGTGCTGTATCATAAAGGTGCACCTATAGAAATAAGGTGGCATGTGTTCCACATACAGTTGCGCTAACTGCAATCTACTGGCCTCAAGTAGACATGGAGCTGAGCTGTTTTTCGCAATGCTGAAGGCATAATTAAATGGGGCGGGGGTAGTTAATATGTTCAAAGGCCCCCTTAACCCGATCTGTCTGTCCTATCTATAGTATTTATACACTGCTTTTCAACTAAAAAGTTCACAAAGAAAAATAAATGGCTAATGACCACCTAAGATTCCCTGGAAGGCTAATTCAGAATCACCTCCTGAACTCCAATATTTTCATTATGATCACATCACTTCAAGGCAATTGAAAGTTTTATTTATATCCAGCCCTAGCCCATAATTTCAACAGTTTTCTTTTAGTGGTAGGTCAGATCTAATCAAATCAGTTTATATTATGAGAATCTGTTTCATTTTGGGTGTGGAATCCACCGTTAAAAGAGGAAATCAAAAATAACTTGAGATTTTCAGCTTTTCTATTTTATCAGCAAATTTCTAGTCGATGAGCACAATCCAGAGTAACTACGGGGAGTCCTTGCTCCAACATCAGAACAATTTACTCTGGATTGCAATATGAATTTCCCATAGGTTTTCATTGAGGTGGTGCCGTAACTACATCAACGTAAATGTCTCTTACATGCTCCCATAGTTACTCTGGATTGAAGGGTTTATGACTGAGAATAAGAGTTTGTGGACAGAACCTAATGAAATCTAGAACATGAGTGGAATTTCTAGAAGGGTGACTTCTAGATTGCGACATCTTTGAACTGCCATAGACTGTGTGTAAGCATGAAAGGTGGAAACATGCAGATCTTCCAGTTACAGCAACTACTGTAATATTGCAGGTAGGTTTCCCACGACCCTAGAAACAGCTGTAAAACCTATGCACACTTGCCTTGTCCTACAAGTAGCTTACTTTGGCAGTTGTCTTCATTAACATGGTACAAATCAACTTGGTATTTATGATGCATTGCTTTGGTGGTGCAAGTGGCTAAAGACACTGTGCCTCTTAACCAGCAGGCCAGAGTTCGAGACCCGGGTCTCCACAAGACAAGGATTTCCTGCAATAGGCAGGGGGTTGGACTAGATGATCCACTGGGTCCCTTCCAGCTCTATGATTCTATGTTAGATAATACAAAGCCAGTTTTCTCCTTAGCTATCACTAATGGTGTTAAGTTTCATATACAGTGGCGCCTCATGTAAAGAACGCCTCACGTAAAGTATGTTTCACATAACAAACAAAAATTTCTCTAGGATTCTGCTTCACATAACAAACTGCTTCACATAAAGGAACACATTCATTGGCAGTTGGGGCAGATGCGCTGGCCGGCAGCCCTTTTAAAAAGAGTCATGGCTGCCTAGCGCACCTTCCCATAGAGAAAGCAACACTTCCATGCTGTTCCTCCTGTGGCTGGGCATCCGCTGGGCAGAGGGAGAGAACAGCAGTGGAGAAGAGGGAAGCAGCTCAGGGCTGGCCAGAAGGGAGCAGGGGAGAGAGATGCTCAGGATGGAGAGAAGGAAAAAGTGGGGAGACACTTTAAAGGTGTCTTGGATTGCAGCCTCCTAACCATGTCTACCTAGGAATAAGCCCCATTGTGTTAAATGGGTCTTACTCCCAGGAAAGTGTCTTTAGGACTGCAGCCTAAGTAGACTCCATAAGACATGCACACTGAATGCATGTTTTGAATTAAATTCCAGTGTTTTGTCATCATTTTTACACCCAATTAATATTTTTATATGAATATTTTGGGGGTTGTGGAACCATTCGTCTGCGTTTCATATACAGTGGCGCCTCATGTAAAGAACGCCTCACGTAAAGTATGCTTCACATAACAAACAAAAATTTCACATAAAATTTTTCCTATGGAAAAATCCGCTTCATGTAAAGAACGTTTCACGTAACATACATGCCTCCAGAACGAATTAAATTTGTTACGTGAGGCATCACTGTACTGCTTTTCCACAAAAGGAAGTTTACAAAGTGGTTTATCCAGTAAAATAGGTAACTATGTTTTTACCAGCTATCCCAAACAAGCTTGTTTGATCCTGGGCATCTCTTAAAGTGTAGAGATGCCCTTTAATGGTATAAGGCTGCTCAACTGCATTTTAAAAATCCCCTTTTCTGGGTTGGGAGAAGACATACCTCAAGCAGCTTTTGCCCACAGAACATCTTATCTCCCCCAGGACAGTGCGGCAGCTCGTGATCAAGCCATGGAATTGACTGCAACTGAAATAGTACCTGATCCGGTGTCGAGGAATTTGCTGAGTCGCAATTACGGCACACAACACAAGTATGTAACGAAATCCTCTGGTATCAGACACCCTTCAAATTGTTTCTAAAAAAGCAAAGCTTTCAGTCTCCTGGTGGAGTCAACATTTTGTGTATGTAAAGCTCTCTACAAGACTGACTGAAAAGCACACTTTTAATGCAGATTTCACCTTCTGGATGTAATTCTATATAGTGCAAAAGAGTTATTCTCATATTCACCATTCACAGGCTATCTGTCTCTATCACAGTTCTTTGGCATGAGGCCATTTTCATGCTGCAGCATAAGGTAAACTGTCAAATCCTCACTTCTCATTGCCACATGCAGGAAAATGGGTTTTCACTATACTTTGAACTTGATGAATAAGGCCGCTGCTAACATTGGTGTGAATCCCACAGGAGACTAGCTGCATCCTAAAAATCTGCATCAACGATCCAAACCTTTGGTGACTCTCACATTAAAGACATGGGGTGCAATCCTGAAGTGAACAAGAGTGGGCCATGTTCCTATCTGGATCCATGTTCCTGGGCCAACCTATCTAGCCCTGGGCCGGCATAAGTTGAAATGTGTCAACCTAATCGCACCAGAAAAGGCCTGGGCCAGTGTAAGTCAACTTATGCCAGAGCAAGGACCTGGGCTGGCTCAGCAAGGGCGTGTTGAAAGTATATTGAGCATTGCCAAGGACAGCGCAGTTAGCCAGTGTCCAGAACATAAACACCCCTCCTCAAAATTAGCTCCTCAGTTAGACCACTGCAGGAGCAGGATAAATTGAGTAGGTCCATAGGGGTCCATGATAAGCCAGAGTAAGAATGGCCAGTTCTTGGCCAGCTTAACTGCAACCTCTGTCTCTCAGCCTCAGGATAGGCACAACTATGATAGCCCACCAACCTCAGGCTACAGCACACCTCCAGCCGTCCACTACACCAATCATCCCCTTGCATCCACCATCTACTACAGGTATTGCTGTACTGCAGTCTCATGCTGCAGCTAATTGTCAGGGACTCCTGGGCCTCCTTACAAGGCAGGCACCACAGCTGTCTCTTCAGTGTGATCTGAGTCAGGTCTCCTTTGGAACAAGCCTTCCCCAGGTACCACTGACTTGGTGCTCAGCAGCCTCCTTGACCTGTGGATTTGCCCCTTCTTTCTGCTTTGGATAAAGCATACTTGGGCCAGCCCACCTGAGCCATTCTCACTGGTTACACTTCAGGATTGCTCCCTAACCATGTGATGCTTCTGTTAACTATGACATACCCTACAGCCCTGCCTCAAAAGAGCTGTACAAAGATTATTCCTGTATCACTGAAGAAGGGCAGGCACGGTTCATCCGGTCAGAAATAACCTGCAGGTAAAAGTACCTCTATAAGCAGCCAGAAAATTTGATCATTTCTTTGCCCATATTTAAATTTTCAGTGGTAGCACACATCCTTTATGAACTCCCTTGGACCATCAGACACACTGACATGATCAAGAGATGGGGGAGGCGGGGCTACACAAATGCTCTTAAGAGAGGCAATTTTAATTTATCTTTATTTATATAGATTTGTATAGATTTGACTGGGTGATTTCGGTTTTTCCTTGTCATACACACTTTTTTGGTATTATTATAAATTTTTTAAAAAAGGAAAGGAAAAAGGTCATAATATAAATCAGTACATTCATTGAGTGAATGGTCTGTTTGTCACAATGGGACCAAAGGAAAAGAAAAGCAGAACACAAACACAACTCCATGCATGCAAGAGATCAAGAATGGAAAAGAGGCTGGTTTTTTGAACCAACCTTAAAAGGCATATACAAATTATCAGCAGAGAAGTAGCACAGGGGACGGTATATCTGTGAAAATTATTCTAATTCCACTCTCACCTCTAGTACATTTTAAAGTGCAAAGCAGCTTGGGATTGTTTTTTAAACCTACATAATATGAGCAAATTCTATTCCCCGATCCTGCTTAAACAATAATAAAATAAATCTAAAAGTTATACATTATACACAGTCTTGTAGAGATGGCTACGGCTGCAATCCTAAAGACACCTTCCTGGGAGTAAGACCCACTGAACACAATGGGGCTTACATTTGAGGAGACATGTTTAGGATTGCACTGTACATCTACTCTGTAGCACCAAGAATTGATATGCAAGTAATTAAAATCAATTTTAAAAAAAACCAAGAGCAGTTATACTTATTGACTCTTTTGTAGACTTCCTGCCTTTTAACAAATGGTACAACTGAAAAAAGCCCACCCCTTCCTCCCCTTGGCCTGGCAGGTGAGGAAACAGTTTATTTTCTTCCTCTGCCTGCCACAGCCTTGTCAGCTTTGCACTGGACTAAGAAAAAAGAACATCATGGTAACACCGAATAGGGCAGCAATGGGGGAGGGGTGGAGCAATGAGTGCCATGTGCAAGAAGGAGAGGACATGGCAAGGAAAAGTCGAGAATCGTGGGTCACACGCTGAACTATCTTGGTCTGTTGCGCTGCAAGGGTGGAGAAGCACACTGTCGCTTTTGTGCTGCTCTGGGGCCACCAGCCTCCCTCTGCTCTGTCTGCCAAAGTGGGGAGAGACAGGGTGGCAAGGGTATTGGTGCAACAGTTTGGAGTCAGTCCTCTGGGGTCGATATGCTCAGTTGCCAAAGGTCTCCTGCGAGGCATAGACCATGTAGAGGAAGCCGTCTTCATCCTTCTCTTGCTCATAGATCTCAGAGATGGGAGTGGAAACGCTCACCATGCTATGCTGGTTCACCAACAGGAAGAAGGCCTGGGTGGGGTTCAGCTGCAGGCGGCGTCTGGGGAAAGGGCAAAAATTTCAGCACTAAGTACTGTGTATACATCCCGATTACCCCTGTACCATAATTATTCTTGATCAAGAGACTGGTCAAGCAATATCAAAGCAAGCAAGATTTTGCAGCATGCCTTGTTGGCAGGTAGAGTGCTGGTGTGCTTGTGTGGCAATGACTCAGGACTGTCTCCCTACCCACTCTTCCACTGCTTAGAGGTTCAGTTGTGCTTTGGCATTGCTTGACATCGCCAGATAGGGCTGAAAGCAAATTTTCCCATACGAAATAATGGAAACTCAGATGATTCATTCCACAACCCAAAAATATTGATATAAAAATGATTACAATACCTATAATGTAATATAATACAAAATAATAAAGAAGAATAAAACAAATTAACCTGGCCAAAGAGCACACTCCTAAGCATGTCTACTCAAAAGTAAGCCCCACTGTATTCAATGTGTCTTATTCCCTAGTCTCTGAGGCTGCAATCTGTTCAACCTTACAAAGAAATGAGTCCCACTGATTATAATAGGGTCTACTTTGTGTGTGTGTGTGTGTGTGTGTGTGTGTGTGTGTGTGTGTGTGTGTGTGTGTGTGTGTGTGTATAAAAATAGGGTCTACTCTACTGATTTAGAGTAGAAATGCAAGGTTTGGTCTCAGTCTCCTTTCCTTTGCCCCCCTTACATAGGAGTGAGCCTATTGACTGTAATAGGCTTACTTCAGAGCAGACATATAGACTGGTCTCTCAGGAGAAGCTGAGCAGGTTCTGGTGGAGTGCCAAAACTGGCCAGGAGTATTTTTCGCTTGCTTATAAAGACATTGCTTATATATCAAGTTAAAATCATTAGAAACATTTGCTTGAATTGCAAAATACTCTCAAACCAAGTTACTATCAATCCAAGGTTTTACTGTGACATTTTTTCAGTGTAAAAAGGGCCTACCAACTACTACTTGGAGCAGCCTTCCCAGCAGCCAATCAGGACTGGCCGTCTTGAGGCCATGTGGGATTGTGGACCTACAATACTCAACAGGAGGGAAACCTACGCTCCTTGACCTGTATAGCCAGGAGCAGATCACACCAGATTTTGGAACTTACCGGATTATTTTTACCAGTTCACTCATGTTGACATGGTCGGGGACAAGGAATTTGGTCTTATCCAACACAGGCAGTTGTTTTTCCCCCTTGTATCTTTCAATGATGACCTAAGTGGGAGAGAAATGGGCACCGTTAGTTCTTTTGTGTTCAGAAGGCAAAACACAAATGCTAGCACAGGGCAGTTATCTAATTGGGCTGTGGGTGGCGAAAGTGGCTAAGACACTGAACCCAGCAGGCCAGGGTTCGAGACCCAGGTCAGCCCCACAAGACAGGGTGAGCTCCTGTCCTTAGCCCAGCTCTGCGATGCTAGCTGGAACCAATCGTTTTGACTCTGCCTTTCCATTGGACTAATTCAGTGGCGTGGAGAGGGGGGATTTGCTGCTCAGGTAGCCTATCCTCCATAACAATCTAACCCAAGCTTTCGTGCTTTGCATGCAGTGTATGCAGTGCTGAGCACGATACCATAGTCTCTCAAGACTGACGGAGGCCTGCTTATATACCCTAGCAGTTAAGCCATCCCAAGCTGATGTTTCCCACTCTATGCAGTAAGAAATATCAATGAAGAAGATTCACTGCTGACAAACGGTGGGAGCACCTTCTGAGTCACTAAAAACAAATATTAAGCTGGTGCAACATTTACTTTACACAGCATAGCATACAGGGCTTGGACAACATAGAGAATGTAACATCATAGGAAGATATAAGAGCAACGCAAGAGGTCAGATGTACTGCCCTCCTGTAAATTAAATGATTAGTAAATGTAAAAGGTGTCCTCTGCAGGCTGCCCTAAGGGCTACGGCCATCAAAGTTACAAGGTCGAACTTGTGACATATGACCATTTCCATGGTCATGTGGCCGGTGTGACTAAATGCAAAATGTACATTGAAAGTTACCACCATCCCACCCAAGTGGGCTTCCCAGTTCAGCTGGGCAATAAAGACTGGTGGGCCAGAAAGGGCACAACCACCAAGCAGTATAAGAACTACTGCATTTCTATGTATTTTTCAGACTTTTCATGTGAGTATAACTTCTACCTCTTACTTGGCAGAGAAACTATGAGGACAAAGGGGTGATGCAGGCAGACAATCATACATGATATCCAAACTACACAGCACAGAGCAGTGGCCTAGAAAAAGAGCTTCCATCCACTCTTTCTTCCACATGACAAGCAGAGCATTCATGCATGGAAGGCACCAGACCAGTGGCAGAGTTTGGACATCCAGAAGTGACAGGGCTGCAGACCTGCTCTGGAAGCTGAAAAGTATCTTTCTCTGCCCCAACTCCCACTGTGTATCAAGGAATCAATTCAAAAATGCAGAGACTGTATACCAAACTGAACTGTCCTACTTGAGAATGTGAATAGTCATCTGTTAAATTCCTATAGTTACAAAGGAAACCTATTCTTCCTAACTGAAAGCTAGATTATTAGCAAACAGATCTTAGGCAAGCCTTCTCAATGGCCTGCTAGATTTCCACAAACTGGGAGAGTTTCTTGTGTTGCTAAATGTGGGAAGCCTTCAAATACAATTTTTTATTGCTTTCCATTTTCTGTAAGGTGCACACTATATTCCTCCAATGCTAACACATACTTCCAAGGCCCTTGGAGGTATATGGAGCTCAATTTCCATCAGGTGGGTTGTGGGGGGCTTTTTTTGCTCTTATTTTTAATCTGGAGATTTATATACCTGCAGATTAAAAATAATCTGCAGGATTGAGATAATCATAATGTTTAACCCGCAGGTTTCCTCATACTGTCTCCCAAACATGTGAAAGCCAGTCAGCTGCATGCAGGTGGTTCCATTCTGCTTCAAATCTGCCAGGCACTCTAGCATCTGAGTTTATTATTGGTAAAACTAGAGAGTTTATTATTTGCATATACAGGTTGGACATCCCTCCTCCAAAATGCTCGGGACTACAAGCCTTGTCCATATTTCAGAATACCTGCATACACATAATACTTGTATATGCATATACTTGCATATACATACAGATGTAGACTTGGGGATATGGTCCAACTCTAAACACAAAATTATTTATATTTCATATTCTCCTTATACACGTAGCCAGAAGACCATTTTATGCAATATTTTAAATAATTTTCTGCATGTAACACAGTTTGTGATTTTATTTCTTTAGGGTAAAAAAGTTTAAGTCATGTTGGTGCTCAAAAATGTTTCATATTTTAGAATATTCCATATTTCAGAATTCCAGATAAGGGGTACTCCACCTATACAGATTCTCCAGAAATTTTCTCACATTTTAGTGTAAAAAGAGAGTGCTTCCCCTTTTAAAATAATGAAGCATTCAAGGGAGAGTTCTTGAATCTATTTGAGTGTGTATTTTAATATATTTCAGTTTTTTTTTCAGCCCCTCTACCCTGTATTTGTGAGAAGGAAATTCTTGGCAAACATGAGGTTCTTACTACAGAAACCCTGAATGTCAGAACCTTTAAGGGGAAAGCTTCAGGAGGACTGAAGCAGGGAAGGACTCCAAATGTACCTTCCATGTGCTTGTATATGCCCTTCTCCCATCCAGCTGAGATCTTTTCTTTTGGGCTGAGTGCCAGCATTTCCATCTGCAGCCTGGAGAGAAGCCCATCTAATTCTAACTATTCAGCAGAGTGTCATGTGTACATACACTGGGGATGAGGCGAGGTGCATAGGAAGGTGGGAGGGTTCTGCAAGAGGAAACACCAGAAAAGCAGGGAATTTGGAGGTGCGAGGATTGTTTAGATAAAACATTTCCAATAACTTATCCAGCATCACTGCTCCAAAGCAAAATGTGCAGTGCCTGGGACATAACCACAAAGCAGCACCCTCTTAGAGTATAACCAGACACAAGATCTATTTTAAAGGCTGCAATCCTAAACACACTTTCCTGGAAGTAAGTACTATTGAACACAATGAGACTTGGGGCACAATCCAGAGTAACTATATCTATCTACAGTATGAATTTCCCATAGGTTTTCACTAGGTGGTGCCGTAACTTCGCCAACATAAATGTCTCTTATGTGCTCCTGTAGTTACTCTGGATTGTAGGGTTACTTCTGAATAGACCTGCTTAGGATTGCACTTATGGGCTGAAACATCTTATGGGCTGAAACAGCTACAGTACATTGCCTTTTTGCTGGCCTACCTAATTTAAATCATTCTAATTAACAGACCTATTTGCCCTGAAGTCACCTAATCTTTTGCTTAAGTCATTAAAACAGCTGTTATCGTACCCTCAATAGGAAGAAAATTTCTTATTATTACAGGATTAGGAAATGAGTATTGTGCGTTACCCCATTTCAGGAGACAGACTAATCATACACAAGATAACTGAAGTTGGTGGTGCTTTGTGTTAAGAATCCAGAGGAACCCAGGCTTTTCTTAAGTTAAAAACAGTGCAGTCCTAAGCATGTCTACTCAGATGTAAGCCTCATTGTGTTCAATAGTACTTACTACCAAGTGTGGCTAGAACTGCAGCCTGTGCCATGCTTAGAATGTAACTGATGTTGTAAACTGCTTTGTGAACTTTTGTTGAAAAGCAGTATATAAATATACAGTAGTTGATTGATTGATCACATGCTCTCTACCTGCATTCAATGCTTAAACCTATAGATCTGTAAATGAGGCAAATATGAGAAAGTCATCAGAAGCCTGCAGGGATTTCTCTTCGAAAAGAAGCCTGAAGCCATTAGGCACTGTTACCCAGGAGCTTCTCACTGCTCAGAGAAGAGGGGTTTGGGTATGCAACTTGTCATGATGTATAAATTCATGATGTATAAATACTTAAGTCATGTGTAAGTCATGATGTATAAATTTTACAAGTCATGATATATAAATTCTGTGTGGTATGAACACATATTCATGAAATAACCCTGAATTTGAGGGTATTCAAGAAAGAAAAATGCTTCTCTGTGCCATCTGTTCACACTGCACAGAATTTTATAACACTGAGGTCCCCAAAGACAATATTTTTCAATAGCAAACATACAGAAACTGCCAACACAGATAAGATTGTTTCTGTTCCAGTTGTTGTGGCAAACAACTGTCCTCACTATTTAATACAGTATGACAGCTGTAAATGTGAAGGCCAACTTCCACGTGGGTGGAAGCTGGTTTCTTTTCACTGCATCTTCTCTGGTATGGTGAGGATTCTTTGCCCTTTCACATTTGTGTGGGAAAGAATTATTATTATCCGCTGGTTACGAAAGGTACTTTGTACATCTTCAGAAGCAATGTTAAGTGCAAGGCTGTGCCCAGGTATTGAATAAGGGTCTTCCAATTGACTTCACTGAAAGAATGCTAAATGAGTGAGTAAATGCGGGGTGAAAGATGTGCTGGCTTCCAAAGCCGGCATACGCACGTCTCTTTCACCCTGCATTTAATCACGCATTTAGCATTCCTTCTTGTGAAGTCAATTGGAGAACATACACCTCCCATATCCAGCAAATACAGCCTGCCAAGGATATAGGAGCAAACCATAGGCACAAGCAGTTATCCTATGTTTATTCAGAGCTGGAAACACAGTGGAAGAAACTACCTGGCCAAGACTCTGTGCCCACCAGAGCTATTTGCAACCAAAATACTTGGCAGTCCCATCTCAGAATAGATTTACTTCCTTTCCAGTTAATAGTAACCCAGAATTTTCTTTTAAATAAAAATTGCATCTAGAGTTGCCCAAACATGGCTGTAATCTTATACACACTTTCCTGAGTAAGTCCCATAGAACAGAATGGGACTTTACTTCTGAGGAGACAAGCTTAGGATTGCACCCTATGTCTCAGTTACAGGCAGCTGTAAAGGTTGGAATGCTATTTTTAATTTTAATTTTTTGTAATGCCAAACTCGTGTTCAGTTGCAATCATTTCTGTGGGAGTTTTTGGCCAGTCAAAATGACAGGTTTGACGGATCATTAAATTGTGTCGCCAGGAGAAGCACATGCCGCTTCATTTAACTTTTTCACAAAAAAATGGTGGTGTAAATACTACATTGAGGGTTAGATTGGATACTCCTTGTCAAGATTGATGTTTTACAAGTCATGACGTACATGTTATATTTTATAACTGGTAGTTTTGTAGACCTGTCATTTGTTAATTCCTTCTCCTAAAACTTGGTACCTGAAAATTACTTCCAAGAAGGATCAGAGTGTCAACACCTTCCTACCTAAGCCTTCCCCTTATCAAGTATCTTACTTCCATGAAGATCTCAAGAGGACTTCAAGAATTGCACTCAAGGTTGAAGATGGCTGTGGAGGAAAGAATAAACCGCTTTGATGTCAATTTCCTTTCAAAGGGAAAATCGGTGTTGGAGAGGAAATAAAGCAGAAGCCTGCTTGCACAGAAGCTGCTCCAGGGTCTAGTAACTAGATACTGCCTTCAAAAAGTGTGAGCCCAGCCAGATTACAGCAATTCTGTTAGTCAAGGAAACCCATATACTCCATGAAAGGACAGAAGAATGACAATAACACAGCAAAAGCCTCGCTGGCTTCACAAGCTTCATCTTCCTATCCATGCTGCTCTCTTCTAGTGTTCGCTGGTGTCTAATAGCAACAGCGAGATACATCCTCTTAATTATCAGTCCCTACAACTGCAGGAGGCAAAAATTTCTCTTGCAATGGGAGTAGGCTGAGTATGATCTCTCGCTGTTCCACAGCAGCCGATTCCTGCCTGGAGATTTCAGTGACAGGCTGTGACTTTCAGGGACTTGCCTCAAGACGTTTCAACAGCCTTAGAGCGAGAAGCACTCAAGAGATCTGAGTTATATCACCACAGCAAAAGGTGACACAACCCCAGCCTTGTACTGACAACAACTTTGGGGATTCTGTAGCACTTGCACAGCAACCAATCTGCAGACTAGTTGAACTGCAAAGAAATCCTGCAACCCACTCACAGCTACAGAAGGCTTTTTTTGTGTGTTTTCCTGACCACACTAAAAACAGTGCATTCCAAACTAAAGAACATTCTTTGCATCTCGTGGAAAAAAACATTTATGTAACCATTCCCCCTCCTCCATCTTCTCTGTTTTTGTGTAATTAATGGGTTTTGAATTTTTTTTTTTGGGGGGGGGGGTCTTAAGGCTGCATTTTTGCAAAGCCTCCCACTGCAATACCAACAAATTAATTCAAATAATAGTGTCCACAATGATTTAGGATCACAGTTGTGATGGTTGCAGCCTGTTGTCAGAAACTGCCCTATCCTCTGCAAGCACCAACTGGATGCCACGTAAGCTCCTCTGTCAAAAGTGACCAGTCCACAGGAATGTTCAACGAGCAGCACCAAAGAAGACATAGATGAAACTTATTGAGGAAGATCTAAGGAACCAGTGATTGACCATTGATGAAGCTAGAAACATTGCCCCCAATCGCCAACAATGGAAGTATATCATGAATGACACACAGAATCCAGCAACGCCTACAGCAATGTACTAGTTTAGAGGATGACCTGCTCCCCAGTTGCCAGCTAAGGACTCAAGAAGACAGGAAAAAGTCACAGAGGTGATAGAGAAGTTTGCAGTTTCTAATGTCATGACCTCTGTTTATTGCTAATTTTGTTCTTCTTGTTCAGAAGTGTTTAATTAAGGACTAAAATACACTTTAAAAAGGAAATAAACCAATAAAATATCAAATGCTGAGAAAAAGCAAAAGCAGTCACAGACAAAAGTTTAATAATTAAAGACTTCCCCTACAATCCAGAGTAACTACAGGAGCACATAAGTGACATTACGTGCACCTGTAGTTACTGCACCGCCTGGTGAAAACCTATGGGAAATTCATATTGCAATCCAGAGCAAATTATTCTTACACTGGAGCAAAGACTCCCATAGTTACTCTGGATTTTGCCCAAAGATGATTTTTTTAATTGGAAGACATTGCTTAAGCCAGGCAAACATGCCTAGGAAATATATCCAGGCAAACTGCCACTACACTTTTTTTTGGTATGTAAACAGTTCAGAGTGAACTTAGAAAGTCCCTTTTGTATTGTATGATGTTCTTAGGTTGGATCATTTCCCACACTCACACAACTGTAGCAAACTGATTGAGAAAGATAAAGGATTGTTTCTAGTCCACTTCTGTACAAAGCCAGTCTTCTCAAGATGGGTTTAATGTCAGGAGCAGTTTTGTCCGCACTCAACAGGGATTCCTGTTTATAATTCCTTTATAATTCCTTCATCATTGTTTCTCTAGGCACATTCTTCCACAACTGTGGCTCAGACACACTTGCTGCAGTCCAGTCAAGCAGGACCAGATCAGAGATTTGCCTACTTTGTCATGCTACCCCATCTGCATTGTGTTTGGGGTATGTGTTATAAGACAAATGCATTCCACCTCAGGCCTTTTTCTTTACTTCATATAAGCAAATGTGGGGAATAGTTGCAATCGGGAAAGAGAATACAGAAAGGCCAAAGGAGACAGAGACCCCTTGACCTAGATGGTCTTGGCTGGGATACCAATGGTTTGGTTGGGATACATATCCCACCCTGCCACAGAAGGGCAGAAGAGTATTGCCTAAGCAGTGCTTAACGGCCTATTGTTGGAAATAAAGATATAAACTGGTACAAACAATGTTTACAGCACCTGAGTTGAGTTCAGTTCTTGCCATGATCTGATTCTTTCCCTGGACTGTGTTCAGTTATGCGACTGGTAAACAAGAGTAGAAGGCAATATCCAGATAACAACTTTATTTAAATGACTTTATCAGCTGGTGGAGGAAAAATATGATCATATTACTCCTCACCAAGAACATTTAGAGGACATTTCCTGGAAACATTGGGCAGTCAGTTTTTCATGGAGAATTACTGACGGTGGTGATGCCAAACAGTCCTTTGGAAACACACAATCCATGTGTGGTTCTCCTTACTGGTACCTGGGCACATGCAAGCTTTCCTCCACTGAGAGTGGGGGAAATACTAGGTGAGAGTGTTCAAATACAAGGTGAAAGATGGACAATTTCCTTCATATTACAGATTCAGCAGCAGCAACAGAAAAAAAAACTAGTTTCTTCCATTTGCCACCCAGTTTCAAATGATGGCGAGAATGGCCATTACTGTAATGAAAGAAAACAATCTACTGTGGATGCTGTGCTTCCTCCATCCATAAAGCCAGTATCAATTGATGCCTGCAGCTTTACCTTGCAATGGAAGAGGAAGGCATAACAATTGCAGAGAACATAAGAGCACCACTGGATCAGGCAAAGGTCCATCTAGTCCAGCTTCCATCATATCACAGTGGCCCACTAGATAATTCTGGGAGCACACAGACAACAAGATACCTGCATCTTCCTGTTGCTGCCTTGCACCTGGCATTCAGAGATGGGCAACCTCTACAACAAGGATGTTGCATATAACATGCATACATCATGACTGCTTTGGGCTTTTCCTCCATTAATCTGTTTGACCCTTTTTAAAGGCATCTAGGCTGGGTGCAATCACAGTGGCATAAATGTTTCCTAACTTTATAATTCCTTCATCCCCTTGCTGGCTCCATTTCAAAATATCTAGATACTCTGCCGCACAATGTTTCATCAGGAGCAGGGCAACCTGGCATTTTAAAATGAAACCAGCACAGGGAGGAAAGACTGTGAGACTGTGGTGGCAGCTAATCTTTCCCTCCCTGCTGTTACCTGATAAGCCATGGAGTGGGAGAGGATTTACTGGCTAAGTGTGCAATCCTAACCAGCACAACTCATCTGTCTTCCCGTTCCCATAGTGATGTACGGAGGCAAGTGCACATCTGTGCAATGGCCTAACCCTCCCCCAGGAGTAGAGCCGAAGTATCTTTCAGCATTTTTGTGATCCCCCCAGGCCAGCATGGGACATGTGCTGGGTCAGGATTGCAGCCCAATGGAAGCAGCAACCACCACAGTGGACACCAGCGTCAGCTTGGACACCAAGGGTCATCACAGTAGACTCCAAGGGAGGATTGGGCTGAAGCATTTATAAGACTCTTGTGCATGACCTCTAAAAAGGCAAAGATTCTCAAGCACCATTTTGCTCTGGCACAGGTCCAAGACCCTATCTTAAAGCTTGTGTTGGAGAAAGGTATCCTGCTGGAGGAACTCCATTCTTATGTTGAGAATGCAGATGTCTTCAAAGCAGAATGCAATGCAGCCAGCAGAAAAGAAGATCAACAAGAGAACTTGGGACTCCAAAGTGTCACACAGATTCTTCCAGACATAACATGAACTGTCAGTAATCTTTACTAAGTATTGAATAGTATATTGTATATTCCACTTTCTAATGTATTTCAAAGGCAGTAGCTACTCACTGTGAAAAGGTATTTTTCAGACTAATCCCACCCTGTTTCTCAGCAAGAACATGCTTGAATGTTCCAAACATTGCTTCAACTTAAGACTCCTCAAGAAACAAAGTCTGTTGGGCTTTATTATGCTTTTTAAAGTTCTAATACTTACAAGTCTCTGGGAGTCTGGTAAATACCCCAAAACCTTCATTTTCTTTATGAGCAATCCCATATTGACTATAATTTCATTGGCATCCATGACCCAACTTTTTAAATGTGAAGTACAGGAAGATTTGGACCTACTGTCAATGTGAAAGAAAGGGGGTGCCCCTTTAGCATGCTGGTATTCAAGTCAAATGCATGGCAAACACAATGCTTTTTTGTAATGAACAAAGAAGTTCTATACTTACTGGAATTTTGTTTGGATGCTGCTCTCGGATCTGCTGCACTTCTTTACAACGATCCGCTGTGAAAAAGAAGAATGGGTTTAGACATCTGGATACTTTTCTTGGACCACACAAACCTTTTATACTTCAATGGGTCCTGCCCAATATGTTACCCTAGACCAGGGGTGTCCAACACGAGGCCCAGAGGCCGCATGCGGCCCAGGACAAGGGTGAATGCTGCCCTCCTGCAAAGCTGGCCACCACCACTGGAAAAACTGGCTTTGTGGCAGCAGCTATTTTCAAATTTCATGTGCTTCTCTGCGCACTGCCCTGGGCAGCCGCCACAAAGCTGGTCTGGGCTGCCTGGCTCCTCCCCCTAGCTGCCTCCTGGCCCCTGCAGACCTTCAGGCCCCTGCAGACCTTGTAGCGCTCACCCACCCGCATCCCCCAAAAGCAGCCTCAGCCTCTATCACAGCTGCTGTCTGCTGCTCTTGAGACCTACTCAGAAGTAAGCCCCATTAAAGTCAATGAGGCTTATTCCCAAGTTGCAGTCTGAGAGTCCAATGATGCATAGGATGGACTGTGATCATCTCCAAGCTTAACCTTGGAGATATGCTGCAATCCTAACCATTTCTACTCAGAAGTAAGGCCCATTGTACCAGCGGGTCTTACTCCCAGGAAAGTGTGTTCAGGATTGCAGCATATCTCCAAGGTTAAGCTTGGAGAGGATCACAGCCCATCCGATGCACCATGCCTCCTCAGAAGTAAGCTCCACTAAAGTCAATGAGGCTTACTCCCAAGTTGCAGTCTGAGAGCCCAATCCTATGCATGGCTAGTCAGCAGAAAACCCCAGGATAATGAATGAGACTTACTCCGAGGTTTAGCTTGGAGAGGATCGCTGCTCATCGTATGCATCATGCCTACTCAGAAGTAAGCCCCATTAAAATCAATGAGATTTATGCCAAGGTTTTAAAAATGTAGGACAAAATATAGGACACCGTACATTTTGTCCTACATTTAAAAAAGTTAGTGTTTATGTGCGGCCCAAACCAACTCGTCTTCTTCCAATGCGGCCCAGGGAAGCTAAAAGGTTGGACGCCCCTGCCCTAGACAAATTCTGTAGCCTCCCCTGCCATATCATCACCACACCTCTTCCTAGCGCTCACCTCCTGCTCCTTCATGGCATATGTGACCTGTTTCTCTCCACTACACTATGTTACAAGAACTAGAAGGAGAAGAAAGGCCCAGAAAAGGATTGTATCAATGGAGGAGATGGAAGAGAAGGATGGGACAACTGTTTATGGTATAAAACAAAAGTGATGTTTTTAGGCCTTCTGGAAGGCTCAGAGGCACAAAAAAGGCCTTTTTTGCAAAAGGGAAAAATGAGAGATGGGGAGATTACAGAGACACTCCAGAAGTGGCACCCCGAGGTATATAGTATGCCTCCTGATCCCCCCACAGGTGTTCCCACCTCCTCCAACCTGCTGCTTTTAATCACCCATTTCCATTAGCCACATATCTGGACTAACTCTGACAAGGAGAAGAAAAACCAACAAGAAAAACCAAAATTCTGCAAGCTAAATTATACAAATCATGCCAAACCAACATACCACTGTGAATATAATATTAACTATGAATAAAATTCAAGATTCACATACCACTTTTCCAGCCAAAGTGCTCAAAAGGACTTTACATACTGTATTCCAATAATCTATGTAAGGCTAGCCAGGATTATCACTCCCACATTATATGCAACATTAACTAATTATTAGTAGTTTGCCAAATGGCCAGCCAAGCTCAGCAGAAGTTGTCAAAAAGCTTCCCAAACTTGCCCAGGGGCAGCCAGTTGGAATGACACATAGGGCCTCTTCAAGCCTTTGGCATTACACAATAGACAGAAAACAAAAATGGGTTTCTGTTCCACCAAGGTAGTTGTTACGGTAGTCATACTCATGTATTGTATATATTGGAAGGACTTAAAAATTACAAGGAGGATATTAGCATACAGTTTGCTTCCTACAGCACCTTTACCTCCAGATTCCCTTTCTGTATGTTTGCATTCTACAATCAGGCCACACACAGATCTTCTGATTAAGTGGTATGGATGTAAACTTTTGGGATTATATATCCCCCCAAGACATGAGGCATCACTTAGGTCTAGTGCAGATTACCTATGTAGGTGACACAAAGTTTTGCTACAGTAATGAAATAGGAATTTACATTGGCATACATGCAATGCGATTGAACATGACCTACATAGTTAAAAAGTCCCAATTACAAATCCTCTTCTGTGCCAGCTCATCAAGAAAGCATTCAAGGTGGAAGCCAAGACTCTGACACAAAGGGATGTTTTTGCCGGGGCCGAACAGCCACTCATAAAAGAAAGACAACCAAGACTCTTTACATTTTCCCAGCATATATTCTCCACACCTCCAGCATATACCTAGGTTAATGTCAGCATGCATGTAAAAATACAGAACCTCATTGAGCTTACAAATGTAAAAAACCATACAAATCAGCAATACATCCGCAATTTCTTCTGTTCCTTTCCATCTACAGAGAAGCACCCATTACCAGGAACGAGAAGGGCTGCATGAAACACTTCAACCCGGGTCTCGAACCCTGGCCTGCTGGTTAACAGGCACAGTGTCTTAACCGCTTGCGCCACCACTCTCAGATATATGACCAACTGGAAGCTCAACTGCACAAGCCACAACTCAAATGGTTGCATTAGGGTAAAATGGGGAAAAGACATCTCAGCACTGATCACAATTTCAGGCATGGGTCAGCTTCATTTTATTGCATAATTTATTATTCTAGTTATTTGTTTAAGGGATTTATACACTATCTTTTCCATGTCAAAGCAAATGCCCAAGAAGGCTTACACAACTTTTATCTTTTTGTCCTCACAACAACCCTGCGAGATAGGTATTCATTCTATGGGCAGCAGATAGGAATCCCATCACATCTGGCATCAGAGAATGTATCAGCTTTTATCAGCTTTTCAGTCTCCAAGCCAAAATTCAACCCAGTCAACTCCTTCTGCTGCCTGAGGATACGCACATATTGCTGAGGATATGCAAATATTCTGTCTAAAGATATGCACATGTTGTCTCAGGAAGATTTGACTGCTGATGTCCCAGCTGAGAATATTCAAGATTAGGGTTTGCAAACCCTGGCTTGGGGCCATTTGTGCCCCTTCGGGACCACAGTTCAGCCGCACTGCTTCTGAACAACTTAGGTCTCCATGTGTTTCTGGCTTGGTCTATATTTGTGCGGCATACAGTTCATAGTTCTCGTATGTGCTTATAGTTTTCAGTATAACTCAGTAAAATTTATTCATTCATATACCATAAATTTCCTCTTTTGTGTATTCATTCGTGTAAATCTATGGAAATTTATTCAAATTTGATTATTTCTTCCCCTGCTCCTGAAGCAGAGAAGTAGGGTAGAGTTCTGAGCATAGCAAGAAAGGATTGTGTATTCTAGTTTTCTAGCTTTATCTAGCTGAAAAGAAATAATATATGCATTTCAGGGGATTTTTCAAAAAAAGAAACTTGCATTTTTGTTAACACGATTCTTCCCTCCCCCCCACCAAAATAAGGAAATCCAAGAATAACAGATTTGTTCTGACAAACCAAGACAACTGAGCAATTCTGTTGAAAAATAATCAAAGTGATTTCTAGCCCAATAAACATGCACCCACACCCATATACATATACAAAGACAGCAAAATATATAATTCACAAGGAATGAATTTCAAACAATAAAATTTTTTGATAGAAACAGATTAAAATGAGGATGTCAGTCTTGGACAATACAGCAGCACAGCATACAGTTCATTGAAGGTGCTCCATAGATGTGGCAGACAATTTTTATTTTTATACTGATTTTCATATCATATCATAAGGTAGACCATATCTGAAAGCAGACAAATACTGTTAAGCGATATTACAGACCAATACTGTTAAGCTTGTATAAGGACACCGCATAACCTTTGTTGGGATCTTCTACTAGGAACTTCCAGATCAGTGATTTTCAATGTTTTTTTCTTCTTACAGCAACTGATCTCTTTGGGTTTTCTTCTTGTTATGTGACTTCCAGGAGATTCTTCTGGGTTCTGTGGCTCTACTACTAGAATTGGTGGAAAATTCATTATTGCACTCAATGGCCCTATAAAGATGGGCATTGAACGCAACATAATTTTTCTGTGATTTTCAGCCACTGCATACCTGCAGATCTTTTGTGGTACACCAATTTGCCACACTGGCTGAAAAAAATGGCTGTTTTCAAATATAACTAGAGCTTTTAACCACTATCCTATCCCATGCAGACCTATATAGCATTTTCAATATTATTCCAGTGACAAAATCCAGCCTTCTCCACTCAGCATCTGCTAAATTATTGTAGGAACAGTGAATGATTTTTTAAAAAGCTTGGATATATCCAAACATGCCCTTTCATACACAGCATGGCAACAGATGCTGCTGTGACACAAAAATGCTAATGGCTTAGGTCTGAACAAGACACACCCTACATATTTATGAGTAATAGCCAGCCCAAATACACACTTCAGCGCCACAAACACTTCACAACCACTCAATTATGTATAATCTCATGTGCCACTCACTTGTGCATTACAAACACCTACTTTGTCAGCTGCTCACACCATGCCACAAGTGTGCCAGAAATACTCCTGTCTAATTTATACCCATGAATATTTTAACAGATAAACACTGTTGGGAGAATATAAATAATATGGACAGTAAGATCCCCAAAGTGCTTTTGGAAACCATTCAGGTTACAGGGTTTGGAGAACTGTGCAGACATTTCTGGTTCTGCCACATCCCCGAAAACAAGTTAAAGGTCTCTCAGCATCCACCCAGCCACTCAGATCTGAACTAACCGCCTGCCAACATCTGACAGATGCACAGATGAGAGCTTATTGCTCTACTTACTTCACAACCAAGCAGAAAAGCTTAGCCAAGCAAAAATTGCAAACAAGCAGAGAACAAAGAGCAGCACCCATGTCACCTAGGAAAGAAGGTATTTGCAAGACAGCACCTGCAAATCAACTTTAAAATGGGAAGAAAAATAAAGAAGGGGGCAATCGTTAAATCAGCTGCAATTCGATTGCTGAGAATGGCATTTAATTTAGTACCTTTACAAAATGTTGCTTGATCCGCATGATGATGTATTGCAAATCAGTGATCTCAATTCAGGAAGGGAATAATCTACTTAAATTGCCCTTAGAATTTATAAAGAGACAGGGGAAGGGAGATATCCTACAGGACCTACAAAATAAAATAATTCCAGAGATGAAAGCTATTTCCACCTAGGTACAAATCTTCATTCTACACTCCAGCTAGAGGCAATTTCTACCAGTCAACCAGTTTCATATTGGGATACTACAATACCTTGTATCTGGTTACAGAGAATGGATGAAAAATAGATGATTTCATAGCATAACCATTCTTAGCTTGTAATTTATTTTTGGTCTGAAATTTATTTTTCGTCAGCATAAATAACTAGCTATATTACATATGCAAATACGTGCATAACCTACAAAACACAAATAAAGGATCGATAAAATGATCTTAGAGTCATAGTGATGAAAATATCAATTCAGCATACAGCAGTGATGAAAGAATAAAATTCAATGGCTGCAATCCTAAGCTCCAGTTAGGCTGGCATTAGTCCCAGCACAAGTCTTGTGCTGGCCTGGGGTGTCACAAAAGTGTCATCAGGCAATTCTGTGCCACTCCTAGGGGAGGTTTAGGCAAGTCCATAGATCACCATGGGAACAAGAAGACCAATGAGTTGCACCAGCCTAAATTAGGATTGTATCCTATGTTAAGGATTATTAAGAATGGGGGGGGGGAGTTGTAATCATAATGCCCTTATACACCATGGCTATGGCATAGTAATACCAAATCTCCCATTATACAAGAACAAGAGTAGCCCAATTAACGACTGGTTTCATTAAGAGAAAATACTGTAAGTTAATGTCATACTTAGTTAAATGATGGAATGTGGTCTGACCGCTATATATTTGGTATGCACATATGTGGTATGCACCATATATATATATGGTGCAATCCAGAATAACTATGGGGAGTCCTTGCTTCGGTGTAAGAACAATTTGCTCTGGATTGCAATATGAATTTCCCATAGATTTTCACTAGGTGGTGCAGTAACTACGGGTACACGTAAAATCATACGTGATCCCTGTAGTTATTCTGGATTGTTGGGATAGTCATACAAGGTACCACTATATACAGTGGTACCATGTTAGACAAATAACTTGTAAGAACGCTTTGTAAGACAAACTAAAATTTCTAAAGAATTCTGCCTTGTAAGACAAAACAGTTTTACAAGAAAAATTTGTTGCGAGCAATGAATCTGTTTAATGACAATGCAATGTCACATTTCCATAAATCCTCCAAAAGGAGACAAAAATAAGTGTCATTAGATAGGTTCACACCAGTGACTCTTTTAGTGAAAATTAGTCATTCTTGGCCATAAAGGTTTTACTTTTCTGTTTTTCTTTTTGTATAATACAGTGTTTTTTATATTATAGTAATTGTGTTCTGTGTTATATTACAGTGTTTTGAATTTGATTACAGTGTTAATTGATTGTCATCATTTTTACATACAGTAAATATTTTTATATGAATATTTCTAGGTTGTGGAACCAATTGTCTGAGTTTCCATTATTTCCTATGGGAAAATCCGCTTTGTATAAAGAACGCAATGTACGACAAGGATCATAGAAATTCATGAAGGTCGGGTCTATGAATAGCTTTCCGTAACACAAGCTAGATCAGTGGTCAGGGAACATGGGTAAATTACCCCAAATTGGTAAAAATGAAATTCCTGGGGGTAATGGAACAATACAGGGGAAGCAAGGGGAAGCTAGGGAAAGGATGGATGCAGGGTTTGGTGGGGGTAACATCGGCATAGTAAGGGGGTAATGTCTGTGTATCTAAATATATTTTGGGGTAAAAGGTAAAAAAGTTCCCTGACCCCTGAGCTAGATGGAGCCTTTATGATCAGAAGTACTATGGAATAAACTGATTAGTGAAAGTAAGGCCTTCATGCTCTCCTTGGGAACTTCACAGAACCACCTGGCTAGAGACAGGATGCTGCACTAGATAGATCTTCAGTCTGATTCAGCTGGGTTCTTCTCACATCCTATGGCCAGAATATTTGAAACTTTATATATTAGCAATTACTAGAGACAAAATAATATTTCAAGAAGCAGGATCTGACGTTTTACTCAAATATTTTTCCAGGCCAGTGTCCAAAGGTACCATTTTTCCACAAGTGTGTTGGAACCTATAGCATAAGTTTATGCACATTTGCTCAGAAGTTAGTCTTACCCTGTACAGTTTCTGAATAAGTACACCTTGGAGTGGGAAGTGTGTAATACCCCTCAGCCATCTTCCCTACCTGGTAGCCGTTTTCTGTGTGTCTCCCATCCCCTGGAAACTGTATGCTTTCCTTCTAGACTGTTCCCATGAGAAGTAGAGAAATTCAGCCCCAAACAATGACCTCAGCAGCTGCCCAGTGTTATGAAAATGGGGTGATAAGATGCTTTCCTGCAGACAGCAAAAGCTCAGGGCTATACTATGTTTATTCTTCATGTGTATCAACTAAACTGCACTTTTGATAGCCCTTCTCCATGGGAATATGTCTTGCTGCGTCACTTTAGCAATGCACATTTAAGTCAATGTATGCCTCTCTGTTCAGATATTGCTTTGCTCTCAGTACCAGACCATGCTGATGACACAAGCAGGCTGCATTCTCCTGTAAGCTGATGATCTAAGGGAGGTGTCTCCAGGCCTTAGCCCGGGGGCCAGATGTGTTCCTCAGCAAGCCTCTAATGGGTCTGCACCCAGCCTGCGGTCCCCTAAGAGCCTCCAGTTGAACAAAAACAACTGGAGCTGTGATGGTGGGGTAGGGTAACTGAGCTCCTATAAGTGTGAGCTTTATGTCTGTTCTATGCATTGGTGCTTACATAAATACTGGAAATTTGAGACCATTTCTTCATTAACCTATTTCTAATGTATTTAAATTTTATATTTACAGTATTTTATCTGGCCCTTGACAGTGTGCCAGATACTTGATGTTGCCTTTTCGCTGAAAAGCAGGAGACCCCCTGCTCTAAGGTTTTAAACAAATAAAATAACTTTGGGCTAGACTTTTTTCTTCCTTAGATTCCAAAAAAACTCCAGCTCACAACCAGAGCTACAGTCTGGAACAAAGTCTTTCAGGTTTCCACAAATATTGTACAGTTTCCCTCTATCAAAATATTAACTTGATCTATAATTTCAGGCACAGCTGTGTGTACAGAAGTCCCACTGTAACCAAATTAGATGTAAGGAATTGAGTACCAGATGGCAATGTTACATGGTACACCAGGAAAAAAGCAACTCAAAAGAAGGACAGTAATATTACACACACAAGCTGCTAAGATGTTATGAGAGAATAGGTTAAAAAGATATGTTATCATAGTCCTTGTATGAAACTCATATAGATACCTTCCAGATGGTCAAACAATAGGCCCAAGCATTCCTTAACTGAAGGCTTTACAATACCGTCCCCCACTTTCTGATGGTTCATTTGTTGATGGTTGTGCTCCTTCAACACCTTGCAGTTATAACCAGGATTCATTCATTCAACATACGCTTCACCCTTTCAAGCTCTCTCTGCTGGACTAAAGGCTAAAATTGTCTTCCCCGACGTTGATTTGCATGTGACATTGTGATCAAACTTTTTGGGTATTTGCTTATGCCTTTCTTCAGTAAATAACCATCATTCAAATATATCAGATACTCACTGCCCACACATGTCTTTGTTCATTTTACTGTAATTTGTTATGTATGCGTTAATAAAAATGTTATTTAGGCTTTGGCGAGTTATGTCTTTTTTGGTGGCTATTTTGCTTTTCCAAGCTGAAAAAGACTGGGTTTCACATTTCAAAAGTTTTTAGTTTCACTTTTCAACAGTGCTCCAGTCTCTAACCTGTCCAACAAGTGGGGGATGTCTGTACTAGGTGCAGGACCTCCTCCTACCAAGAACTAGTGCAATGGGCTGTGAGCCAGAAGAATTCCCATTCTTGTCTAACCTCTACCACGAACTCAATAGTTAGCCTCTCGCACCCAGTCTCCATCTGCAGTATGAAGACATTACTGCTAGCTTAGCCTACAAGACTATTATTAGAAAGATTACCAAGATAAAGAATATGACATGTCCTGACTAGTTAAGAGAAGCATTAACACTCATACTAAGAATTGTGGTGTTGTTTTGTATTACTGTCCTAAGACCTATCACTTGGTAGCATGGCATTTTGTAACATGGGCGGAAATTGGCAACATGAAAGGTGTACTTTGTCACAGCCCAACTCCTTCAGAACTGACATATGGCAGCAAAGGCAGGCTAAACAACAGAAGAGGGAAATTCCACAGTCTAGCATTCCAATATAAGCCTCAGGTTCATACTACAATGATCCACTTTTTATACAATGAGTATTACTTTCTTAGGCTGGCTCATGCCTTTGTACACGTATGGACCATGTGCATATGCAATGTACATGGTACTGTAGAGTGTAGCATAAGCAAAAAGATATAGTTCTTCTATAATTAGAGGTTGACCACAAAAACAAATATCAGGACTACCTCCTCATTAGCCTATCTATCTACAGTACAGTATTCAATTTCTTCTTCCAGGGGAATTCATTTCATGTTCAGTCACTAGGTGAGGTGAACATGGGATGAACCTGGATTCAGGAACACTACATTTAGGAGAGTCAATTAGGCCCCTTTCTCCTTGCTTCAGGCCATCAAGTTAAAACCATATTATTCTGATGAGAATTTGTCTGATCTTTAAGCATCAAAGGCTGCAATTCTGACCACATTTTCCTGAGATTACTTACTTTCCTTAGAAAACTTACTTCTGAGTAGACATGTTTAGGATTGCACTGTTATTCTTTACAGCTGTGATCCTGTGATGTGGGTGCTGTTCATTTGTAATATCATTATTGCTTTTTAATTAGATTGTTACAGCCACCTTGGTCTTGAAAGTAGAATGCAATTTTTGAGTAAAGGCAAATGGAGGAATAGCTGAGGCAAGAGCTATTCCTCTTTTATACAAGTAAAGGTAGCACTATATTTGCTTGGACTCCACTGCAATTGGGAATGAGGGCTTTGGTGGATTTCAAGGTGTATTAAATATTTAATTTCTGAAAACAGTTCCCTGAAGTTTGTGGACTGAGCATATTAATTTTAATTTTGTACATTATGTATTTTTTTATTTACTTGATTTTTATCCTGCTTTTCCTCCTGCAATAGGGCACCCGCAATGGCTTACAAACAAAAAACAATAAAGTGCCATTTTAAAAAATTACAAAACTAATAGCACAAATAGACCAAATTAAAAGTGGAGCATAGTGTAAGCATAGTCCCTGATGACACACAATCAGTCACTGGTTGAAAAGCAGCAAGGACTTTTTTGCACATTTGTTCTTAAGGCTAGAAGCTTCCATCAATGTCTTGTTTGACTCAGCTTTGCACCTTATCACCTCCACAAATGATGCAAAACAGATGATGTGTCAACAGTGGGGACACACACACACAGAGGCAATGAAACCTCGGAAAACAACTTCGGTGAGTGTCATGGGTATGTAGTCCAAGACAAACAAACATGACTGAGGTTCTTTTGTTTCCTTTAAGCATGGAACCAAAAACACTCAAGCAAAAAGAAAAGGGACAATATTCAAAACCCCTCTATAAATAGCAAGCAAAAAAAGCCAGAGCTGTAAGAAGTGAAAAGATGTGGAGAACCGGACACCTTGCAACATTTCAAGAGGTTCTCTCTAGGAACCCTGTACTAAGTGTCCACAAGTTGGACATGTGAAGAGACAGAAACGTGGTTAGGAGCATTTGGTAAACAGAGATCTCCTCGTGACTACTGAAGCTGCTTGCTTTTGAACAGAAAAGAACAGTAGCTGTCCTCCAATGCAGATGGCTGGTTTCCTCCTTCCCAGAAAGTATTTAGCAAGCCAGTCAGCTGAGGGAGCAAAAAGGGCACACGGAAAATAAGATGAGGAACACGTAACAGTTGCAGCTGCCTCGCCTAACCTCTGCTATCCCAGTCCCGTTTCTTCTGGGTTATTTTAATCCTGTTTGCTTTCAAGCGGGATAGTGGAGGGAGGGCACATGGCCCTCCCCACCTCACATATGAAGCAGTGGCTGGCCCTTAGCAGGCACAAGTAAGAGAGACAAAAAGTAAACTTTAACAGCATTGTTTTACTAGGAGACATTATCCGTTTACACACATATATAGAGAAGCAGTTCCCTACAGTCCCAACAAATGTGTACTTTTAATTTGTGTGTTGTCGGTGTGTTGTTCATTTTTGAACAGCGCAGGAGGCAAAGACTGGGTGAATAAGTCCTTGGGATAACATCATGCTGTTCAAAACGATGGCATGTGGCAGATCAGCTCAGCTACTACATCATAAATATATGACTCACAGAATTGGTTTATACAGTAATACCTCTTGTAATGCTGTTTTTGAAAGACAGCTGTTGGGTGTTCCAAAGTATTTACTTGCTTTAAAGAAGTGGGCAGGAGAGGGGCACTCCAAATGTGACTAAGAAAACTTAACCCCCTTTCCCTCTAAGGTAAATCAATGCCAATGTCCCAAGCGAAAGAAAATAAATTTTAAAAATTATATGGAACCACCACAAAACCCTGTAATGTATTGGGGTATTTTCCATCAGGGTTAATAGCAGCTTTTGGGATGGGGGTCAGATTGGAAAGATGTAACAGAGGAAAACTGTAACACCCTCTGGTGCTGCTATTCCAATAAAAATGGGAAACATACACTCTTACACATATATCCTGCCCATCCTAGCAGTGTTCAGTTGGAGATAACAATAAAGGATTTCCTGGCTCACGTTTAGTTTGAACAGCACAAACCTAACCATATCTACTCAGAAGTAGGCCCCATTGTGTTCAATGGGTCTTACTCCCAGGAAAGTGTCTTTAGGATTGCCGCCTCAGTTAACTAGCATGCAAGGGCTGCAGTGGCTCAATGGTTAAAGATGCTGTGTATATCAACCTGGTCAGCGGTTTGAAACCCAAGTGCCACAGAATATAGTGAGCTCCCATTACTTGCCCAGGTCCTGCAAACCTAGCAGTATGAAAGTATTTAAATAAGATAAGTATGTACCACTTCACTGTGAAGGAAACAGCGTTCCATGCTCCTTTGATGTTTAATCATGCCAGCCACATTTTCAGACAACACTGGCTCTCTGGCCTTGTGTCATAGTACTGTCCTTGGCTTCAGTAAGGACTAATAGGGCACCTATTACCTTTAGGGGACACCTATAGGGGACACCTTTACCTTTAATCTTAACTAGTACTCAAGAGACTAGAATACTTGAATTTCTGGGGTGTTTCTTCTCCAGTCATGTTCTGGTCACATGAGATAATGAGAAAACTAATCCAACTTCAATAATTCATTCACTAGATGCCTTTAGACAAGGGTAGTTCCTTCTTAACCTGCAAATTCTTCATTTACAAAATGAAAGTGATATCACCTATCTAATACACTTCAAAAGTGTTTCAAATTAATAAAAATAAAAATAACTTGAAATAAAACATATAACACCACTTTCTGTTCTTTTTCATTTTTTCAAATCACGAAGTCTGTGGAAAAATTAGACCATTTTCAAACACCCCTACATATTATACCAGTTTGATGGTACATATTATACCCAATCTGATGCAGCCACAATGCAGTCCCAAGGTAAGGGAATAAATGTTTCCTAGAGGAGGCCATGACTATTGTCACAGCTCCATTAGCGTTGGAAAGCTAGACGGGATTGTGTCCCAGAACTTGGAAAACTGCACAAGATAATGGATTCAGAAGGCAAAAAGATGTGATCTTCCTCACATAATGCACCTCTAATTGGATAGACTTTACTGCCAGAAGAGAAAATGATGGCTACCATCTTGAAAGGGACAATATTTAAGATTAGATAGATTCATGGAGGTTAAATCTAGCAGTGGCTATCATGAACACTAAATGTTTTGACACTTTATACCTCTGCATACCATATTCTAAGCAAACAAGGGATGTCCATTACCTCCACTGTGTCATCCACAGGCACCCAGCTGGTTATTGTGAAACACTGGATGCTGGACAAGAAGCACATGTGGATTAATCCAGTGGAGATCATGGACTCATTTAGGAATCTATAATAAAGCATTTTGCAAACAAGACATGCAATTAGCCATCAGAGTCTACCCAAACTGAGTATCTGTCAAAATCTGAGTCAGGATGGAAGGGAGACAACCTGAAGGGCAGGCAGATGGAAGCAAAGATGACATACTTAGGAGCTGTATATGTTCCCAACAATATTAAAATGCACGTCTAATGAAGCATCAGTTACATATGAGAGTCAGGAGAATCATACAGACTGGAGTGACAACTGAAAATTTCTTTCTAGCCAAGGGAAAACCCTAGGCTGACATCTGAAATAGTCTATTTTTTATACAACAAAATTGTATTTAACAAAGATTTAATTCTTCAAAGTAAATGAGGCCCCCTAAAAACAAGACTTTTGGCAAGCCCAGTGTGTTAATCCTAAACAAGCAGATGACAATCTAATTTACGTATTTAAATGGAAAGGTTCCTGAAAAAGGACAGGAGGAAAATAGCAGAATAAGGAAGAAAAACAGCAGTAAAAAAGATTATAGCTGCAATCCTAAGGACACTTTCCTGGGAGTAAGACCCATTGCCGCCTCAGTTACTTAATTTGATTTTATCATATGAGGGATAACCATTTTCCTGCTTGATGATGTCACTTCCAGACATTACATCACTTCCAGGTTCGTGACATCACTTCTGGTGGGTCCCAACAGATTGCCATTTTAAAACTTCAGTCTTGCTGCTATAAAAAGGTTGAAAAGCACTTCCTTACTGGATTCCTTTATAGTCCCAGTAACAAAAAGAGGTAAAAGGAAAACAAGAAATGGGAACAATCAAAGTGGCTTACACAACTGTCCTACCCCACAAATACATAATGAAACTGAGCAAGGACTTAGGGTGCAATCCAGAGTAACTATGGGGAGTCCTTGCTCCGGTGTAAGAACAATTTGCTCTGGATTGCAATATGAATTTCCCATAGGTTTTCACTAGGTCATGCAGTAATTACGGGTACACGTAAGGTCTCTTATGTGCTCCCGTAGTTACTCTGGATTATAGGGATAAGCTGCAATCCTAACCTGCTCTTAGGCCAGCCTAAATCCCAGGCACAATTCCCATGCTGATTTGGGTAGTCAAGTGCTGTAACTCACTTCTACACCACTCCTGGGGGGAGGATTAGGCCAGTGCACAGACATGCTCTTGCCTCCCTGCATCGCCATCAGAATGGGAAGACTGATGGATTGTGCTGGCTTAGGATAGGATGGCACCCATAGTTAAGGAATGTAAGGGCAAGTACGGACATACTGGTATTGATAAAATGCAAATGGATATTCTTCTAAAGAACATATCCATAAGATGAAAGTAGTCTGTCTATTCTGTCCAAAACAGAAGGCTCTGACACTATTTAACTGTCCCATAAAGCCTTAAGAACAACACTACTCTTGCACAACTCTGATGCGCACCAATGAAGGAATGCTCAGGGTAACTTCCTAAGGTAGTGAGCACACCATGTGCTAAGTCCAGTGTTGTGAGCAGACTTTCTTGTTTTGCATAACTTATTTTGCTTCCTGCCACCAGGTGGCAAGACTGGAATGTGTTGGCAAACATCTGAGGAGATGGAAAACAGGTGAACTCTAGAGGGAAAGAGCTGGACAGAGGAACAAGTTGTTGTGCATGCTGCTGATATCTATCAATCCAACACATACACTCAGACTGAGTTCACTAGATATTTGAGACAGTTTCAATTTTAGCATTTAGCATTCATATGGGATGTCCCTTCCTAAATAAAATAAATGAGAATTTTGGTTCTTGGGCTTTTGTGTAGGTTCCACACTTCCTTAGCAATCTTATGGATATAAATACTAAGGACCAAACTATACACCTCCAGGTCTGAAAAAACATATATTATGGCAGGCTTGGCAAGGAAAGAAGTAGCTCACTCACAATGTATTCATTTCACAAAATACACAGTAGTGGCTGTGGGTGGTGCAAGTGGTTAAGACACTGTGCCTGTTAACCAGCAGGCCAGGTTTCGAGACCTGGGTCAGCCCCACAAGATAGGGTGAGCTCCTGTCCTTAGCCCAGCTCTGCGATCCAATCGTATCGGCTCTGCCTTTCCACTGGACTAATTCAGTGGCGTGGAGAGGGGGGATTTGCTGCTTGGGTATTTGCCTATCCTCCATAACAATCTAACCCAGGTTTTTGTGCTTCGCATGCAGCACCGAGCATGATACCATAGTCTTTCAAGACTGATGGAGGCTTGTCTAAAAAATAGTATTCCAACTTCAATGATACCTACCCAACTCCAGCCTGCCTCCCAACAAACAATTTGGGTCTGGCCATGATCACATAGTAGTAATTTCCTCATCAACCATATAAATATCATTCAAACCGGCCCAGATGCTGCTTATCTATCCAAAATACCAACCGCAAAAATGTTATTATCTATTCTAAATTTAATTCACAGTTAAAGATGAATGAGAGTCACAACAGTCCAAAAAAGTAATATACTGAACATGTGAACTGGAATGCTAGTTAGTGAAATATGTTTTTAAGGCAGTGAACATGTGCGCAAACCATGTTCCCCACATTTAAAGTGGGTCTTCAACCTCAGAAGCCCTTTAGCTGCCCTTCAGTATATAGGGTTGCTGGCTCTCCACAGTCCACCCTATTTACAGTATACAGATGGGACCTATTAAATCCCAGTCAATCAAGACAGTGATTTGGTCCTAATCTCAGATTTCTAAGCGTCAAGCAGCAATACCAGGGAGAATGTGGTTGTTTACCAATCAAGGAGTCGCCCAAAGCCGCACAAAGCTTTCTCGCTACTCATTAATCACAACACAGCAATGTTAAGTGGGAAATGCTAAGGGCATAGCACATCTTTCAAAAGAGTAGGCGCACCACCTCTTATGATGTTGGATCCAATCGGAATCCACCAGAGAGGGAGCAATGCAATGCACCTCTCTTCCAACCCTACTGCTTTCCCAAAGGCCGCAAAATATTTGGCTCCTTCTCGGGTTGGGGGTTTCTCTGGCACCGAGAGCTGCTTTCCAGCGCTGCATTCCAGATCTGATCATTGCAGTGTCTAGACCAAGGAACATTTTTTTCCTTCCCCCTTCCATTTGCAGGCATTACATCACCACTAGGGCAGGGCTGCTGCGGCTGCTAATTGCCTTTGGCTTCCTTCCTGCCTCTTTGCCCTCCCCAGCTCAGCAGCAGCATCAGCAGCATGGCGCATGGACAGCAAAACAAAAGAGTCACCTGGCTGGCTCAGGGTGAATATTCCCCCATAGATGATCGCTACCTAGGGAAGCATTTTCAGACTTTCAAGGGGGGGGGGGAGCCACAGCAAACTGCATGGGGAGAGTCTCAAGATGCCACACCAGGTGGGGGATCTAGCAAAGCACAATGGCAGTAAGCAGTTGATAGAGTGGTCACTAAAGGGGCGTCTTCATGTGACCATATATCCTCTTTTTCCAGGACTTGTCCTCTTTTTTAACCTCACGTCCTGCAAAGAAATCTTCATTGTCCTCTTTTTCCTTGCGAGCAAGCAGCACAGAGCCTTCTTGTAATCAATAAATTTTATGAAATAAATAATATAGTATTAATAATTATTAAATTAAAATTTAAAGTATTAAAAATTATAAAAATAATTATTAATAATGGCTTTCAGTTTAATAAAAAATAATAAAATGTTTAAATTAATCACAGAAAAACAATATATACAAGCGTTTTTAACTTTTATTTTATAGTGTTCTACATTTTTCTTGGATGCCCTAAATTTTGTGGGGCCTTGTCCTTTTTCAGTTATGACATATGGTCATCATGCCCGCCCTCCATAAGTGGAGGGAGAGCAAAGCTGCTTCATGAAGGGGGGAGGGTTGTTGGGGAGATAAGATAACATGATTGGGAGGCAAAGCCATCCCCTCCCATGTCTTTGGCTGCAATCCTAAAGACACTTTCCTGGGAGAAAGACCCATTGAACACAATGGGATTTACTTTTGAGTAAGTTTAGGATTGCACCCTTAGGAACCTTGTCACACTGAGACAAAAAGGAGTGTTTTCTCAGCTTCCTTAGACCACCTCTCCTCCCACTGGGACTCCCTGTAGGATCAGTTAAGGGGCAGTGTTCAAATAGAAGAGGGGACTGGCTAGTTCTGGGGCCAACCCCTTAACTCTTCTTTTTATAAGGTCAAGAGGGCAATTGGGAGGATTTGGGGTGGAGGGGCTATGTAAACACACTTTTCTGGGAGAAAGCTCATTGACTAGAATGGAATGACTTCTGAGGAGACCAGCTCAGGATTTAAGATCTAATATATAAGATATACTGTTTATATATAGGATTTATTTGAAATATAAGATTTAAGGCCTAGGATTGGGCTCTGTGGCTGCAATTCTATCTACATTTTCCTCAGAGTAAGCCCATTGATTATAGTGGGGGGTGATTTCTGAGGAGACCAGCTCATGATTTAAGATCTAATATACAAGATATACTGTATATATAAGATTTATTTGAGATATAAGATTTAAGGCCTAGGATTGGGCTCTGTGGCCGCAATTCTATCCGCATTTTCCTCAGAGTAAACACCATTGACTATAATGAGGCTTACTTCTGAGTAGAAAGGCATAGGATTGGGCTATGTGAGTACATTCCTATCCAGACTTTCCTGGAAGTAAGCTCCATTGCGTGCAATGGGGCTTACCTCTGAGTAGGTAGGCAAAGGATTAGTTAGGTTGAGTACAATCCTATCCAGTTTCCAGTGAGTAAGTCCTCTTGACTATAATGGGCCTTACTTCTGAGTAGACAAGCACAGGATTCAGCTCAGGCTACAACTATCTACATTTTTTCCCGTGAGTAGGCACCACTGACTATAATGGGCCTTACTTCTGAGTAGACAAGCATAGGATTCAGCTCAGGCTACAACTATCTACATTTTTTCCCGTGAGTAGGCACCACTGACTATAATGGGCCTTACTTCTGAGTAGACAAGCACAGGATTCAGCTCAGGCTACAACTATCTACATTTTTTCCCGTGAGTAGGCACCACTGACTATAATGGGCCTTACTTCTGAGTAGACAAGCACAGGATTCAGCTCAGGCTACAACTATCTACATTTTTTCCTGTGAGTAGGCACCACTGTCTATAATGGGGCTTACTTCTGAGTAGGCAGGCACAGGATTGAGCCCTGAGGCTGTGATGCTATCCACATTTTCCAGGAGTAAGCTCCATTGAGTAACGTGGGGCTTACTGCAGAGTAGGCAGGCAGAGGCTGTGCAGAGGGAGTGGGGGGCTGGAGAAGGGAAGGGGTTCGGGTGCTGGTGGGGCTGGACTTACAGAAGCTCCTGCGCTGCTTGAAGGGCCTGTCGGAAGGCATCTCTGGGCGGAGAAGGGCTTCTGGAGAGGAAGGCTGCGGTGCAGGCAGGTGCCGAGGCTGGCTCTCCTCTTCTGCCCGGCTGGACCAGCCCAGCGCCCTCCAGGCTCTGACTTCATCAGGGGAGGCGCCGCAGCTCCCGCCCTCTCCCGCCTCTCTCCGCCCTGCGACGCCGCCTGGCCTGGCCTGGCCTGGCCTGGCCTTGCCTTCCCCGCACACACCGCCTCTGGGCATGTGCAGAGTGCCTCCCCCCAACAGCCCCTGGGATCAGCTCAGCAGGTGGACTGACTCCTCCAGGACACGTCCTCCCTTCTCAGCCGCATGGCCCGGAAAAACCTCCGGACTCCTGAGCCAGAAAGACCTTTGCCATGAAAGAGGACAAGGACGCCCCAAAAGTAGGACAGCACAAAGTAAAAGCTACACACAGACACACACACACATATATATACACATATACACACACATACATACACACATATATACCTATATACACACAAACTGTATTTAAATGTGTGTATATGAGTATATAGTATAAATATATAGTGTGTGCATATGTATGTATATAGTGTATATATGTGTATATAGTATATTTATATAGTGTGTGTATGCATATATGTGTGTGTATGAAAAATATATATACTATATATACACTTATATACCTATAGTATTCCTTTACACCGTATTTACTCAAATTTAACCATCAAATCTAATGTACCCCTGATTTTGGAGACTAAATTCAGTGGAAAAAAGTTGAGCATTAAATTCAAGTGAATACAGTATGTGTATGTATATACTGTACATGTATATACATATATACAAACGGTGTGTATATGAGAGTATATATTATATAGTATTTCTATGTGTGTGTATATATTTATATATGTTCATACATAAGTACATACCTATACAGTATTCCTCTATGATTGTATGAGAAAGGTGTATATGCAGTATTCCTGCTAACCTAGCTGTTCAAAAGCATGCATATGCAAGTACAGTAGATAGATACCACTTTGTTGGAAAAGTAACAATGTTCTGTGCGCATGCAGGCCATATGTCCAAGGAGGCGTCTTCCGACAACAATATTATACATAAAACCTAAATTGTGTTAGATATCCTACATTGGGGGGGAGCACTTGTCCTCTTTTTGACAGTTGACTAGAATGGGACAATTCTGAGTAGACATGCTTAAGACTGCGCTCACAAAATGGATGGCACCTGAAGGGGGACACCAGATGTGTCTCCATTATCTGGTGGTACTGTAGTCTAGTGGTCTTCAAGGTTTTCATTCCCATAAGTTGCTGTGAATTCCCAGTTGAGTCTTTGCAACTCCATTGGGCTCCCACCCCCAAGACTGACAAACACTGAAATAGAAGAGTGCAGATTTTACATCATTGGGGGTCCTCGTCTCATTCCTGGAGAGCCGTAGCTGAGGCAAGGCAGGGCACAGACTCTGGAACAGAAAGAGCTTCTTCCAGGTTGACCTAAGGACATTTCTCACTTTTAGGCACAAATTGCTTCTTCTGGATGAATTTCTATCACATATGCACCCCTTTCACTTCATGATCCCAAAACTGTAGACCCTCTACTCTTCGATATCCAGGTTCCTGCTCTCTGTCATAAAGGATATATGCATTATGGAGGTCAACAGTGGGCATTAAGATGCTAGTCCAAGGTTACCGGATTGTCCATCTATTATTGTTTTCTCACAGATTGGTCTCTTGTGACATCCAGTTTCTGATAAAGGCATTTTCCCAGTCCAAGATTTCTGTTCTCTGCAAATCAAAGGCAGCAAGCCCCAAATACACGCACCCTGCACAGCCACTTATAGGATAGCATGTGCATACTATGTTGGAAGTGAGCTCTCATCATGCATATTTTTTTGCTTTAAAAAAACTTATTTTTAATGTAAACATGTTTAGGCAGTGGGGTTAGATTATAAGCCCGCTCTATTACAAAAGGTGAAAAGAGGCTGCAAGCATGTTAAATTAAATACAAAAGGATGCCAAGACTGAAAACGCTGTTAATTGTAATAATAAAAATGTAGTTTTGGTGATTGGGGTTTTAGAGACGCGTTCAAGTCTCGTTAGAAGTCATAAAATATGTATGTGGTGCTATTTTTATACTAAAAAATGTCCATGTCATGCATCTCCCAGAAAAAAAACTTTTCTTCTGCCTTTACTCCTTACTCCATTATAAACTAGAGACTGCAGTCTGCTCAGGATTGCTTTTATAGAATGGAAGTGCAATTATCTCCACTTCATTTTAAAACCATTATATAGTCTGCTGCTGCAGACAGAATATGTTCAACTGCACAATGTAATGGTACATATTTGGTATCCATGAGAGTATCTTTCTGTGGACTGAAATACCAATTGCAGCGGGCAATGTCTCTAAATAATTATATCCAGGGATAAATCACAAGATAAGAAATTGACTCGGAAGTACTGTACAGGTTGAATGTTGGCATCCATGAGATTTTGTTCCAGGAATTATGCTCATTATACCTCATTATGCTTTCATAAAAAATTGTATGAATATATATATATATATTTTAAAAAAGTAAAATTCTGGATTCTGCATGTACAAAAAGGAAGTGTTCACCTTTCTCTAACCCCCTAGGGCCATGGTTTCAGCACCCCTTCTCTAAATGGTGAAAAGATTATTAGTCAAGGAACACAGGTAAACCAGTCATTAATCAAACTATATTAGAGAAAGATAGAAAGGCCTTCCATATCTTTGGTAAATATGAAATAGTTAATAAAGCAACAATTGTTTACTGAAAAGACTTATAACTATTACTTTAATACTGTGACAGCATGACAAATTCCAAGAAATATAGGCTTTCAAAATTCTGAATCAAAAACTCAATATCCAAAAACTGCACAACGCTTTCATTTAAAAAAGCATAGCAGGCCTCCGTCAGTTTTGGAAGACTATGGTATCATGCTCAGCGCTGCATACGCTGCATGTGAAGCACGAAAGCCTGGGTTAGATTGTTATGGAGGATAGACTGTTACCCAAGCAGCAAATCCCCCCTCTCCACGCCACTGAATTAGTCCAATGGAAAGGCAGAGCCAATACGATTGGATCCAGCTGGCGTTGCAAGGGTTGCAAGTGGCTAAGACACTGTGCTTGTTAACAAGCAGGCCAGGGTTCGAGACCCGGGACAGCCCCACAAGACAGGGTGAAAAAAGCATAAGACACCAAAGTAATCTATGATTTTTTTATTCATTCCAGAATAAATGACATCGGCTAAATACAGATACAGTTAAGTGTCAAAACAAAATTGAAACAAAAGGAAAATGCATGTATAAATGTTTTTAGTATGGCAGACAACAGTAGTGCAAGTTATATTAAATAATACAACTAAAGAAGGTTTTGACACTAAACTATATGACACCACAATTTTATTGTGAGACTTCTGCATGGAATGGCATTATATACTCAGAGAAGATGCCTCAAAATGTACAATACTTATGTATGTTTAACATAAGAACAAGAAATTTGTGTCAGACATGATTAAAATGGCACAAGTAATTGAGGCTCTTTTGGATTTTAAATAAAATACACATTATAAGTAGAAAGAATTATGTATCCACATAGGAAGTTTTCATTCTGATGGGTTCTGAATGACAATCAGGAAATAATCCTTATCTGCAAAAATAAAAAAATAAAAAATTAAGGCTGCAATCCTAAAGACATTTTCCTGGGAGTAAGATCCATTGAACACAATCCATTGAACACAATGAACACATGGGCTTACTTTTGGATAGACATGGTTAGGATTGTGCTCCAAGTTTTCCATCCATATGTAAATCTACATATGCCATATCCTGTTTAAAAAGATCTTGTGCAGCAGATGCCAGGGAACATCCCTACTTAGGCGCTATCAGAAAAGACAGTACTGGGCAAGAGACATCAACTGCCAGATTCAATACAAGGCCACACATACACATACGCACATACACACACAGTGGTTTCAGTGTGCTTAGGCATACATAATTGCATAGCGGCCCACCAGGTCTTCTTTTTCAGGGGCTACTGGAGCTATGTATTGTTTCTTCTGTATTTAAAAAAATATTGTGATCCTTACAGGGACAGGAAATCAATGATTTTATTATGCATTTTGTGCATAGTACACTTGTCGAGATCACAATATATGTATTTTATACATTACTGCACGTGCTGTGGTTAAAGGCGCTATGCCTGCCAATCTGAAGATTAGGAGGTCAGTAGGTCAAGACCCAAGTACTGCTACTGATGGAGCTGTCCTTAGCCCAGCTCCTGCCAACCTAGCAGTTCGAAAGCATGCAAATACATGTACCTTGGTTGGAAGGTCACAGGGTTCTGTGCTCATCCAGGCCACATGACCACGGAGGCATCTTTGGATAATGTTGGCTCTGTGGCCTTAGAAACGGGATGAGCAGCGTACCCAAGAGTTGGTTATGACTAGCAGGGTAACCTGCAGGGACCACCTTTACCTTTATATATTATTTAAGCACTATATATGCTTAAGAACAAATGAATATATTTTCATTCATTCATATATATATATAAAATTTATTTATTTATTTATTTATAAATATATATTTATTTATATTTATAAATTTATATATATTATTATTCAGACTTAAAAGGCCAGTCCAGAGTTATGTGCACCAACTTGCCATCAGTGTACACTATTACAAACTATTACTTGCCAACAGTGCATACTATTACAAATATGCTGTAAAGACACTTTTGCGGGACTTAACACTTGATTACATTTGTAATGTGTCAACCTGTAAACCATATTGTTCCCCCCCCCCCCCCCCGAAGGAAGCAGGATGAACTCTTGATGTAACTTTGGTCAGGCCTTGGGACTGTTTGGCTGTATACATTCCTTCCTCACATCATAGCCATACATTCTGGAAAGAATGCTTGTGTTTTGAAACAATTGCTGTTTGAGCCTCTCTTAAGTATGCAAACTTTGATTTACCCACATCCTGCATTTTGCAATACTGTATTGTCATTATTAGTTTTAACCCTTTTCCATGCAACCCCCTGAGGTTACTGACTTTTAGGCTGATAAGAGTTTTCCTGCACCCAGAGCTCATTCATTCAGATGACAATCACCTCACAATGACAATCACTCATTCATTCAGATGACAATCACCATTAGGTTAATCACTCAGCCATCAAAACAGTACTTGTGGAACAAGAAGCACTAAGCTTGTGATAACATTGTTTTTGACTCTACCTGTCATTTATTGTCATTGTATGTATATACAGTGTACACATACAACAAAATTCACAAGACACCCAGAGATCAGACCCAACTCACACACTACAACCCCCAAAACACACCCCCACCTGCCAAAAATACCCCTCCACAAGCATCCAAGCAACAGACCAAGTAATACAGTCCAACAGCTCACTTATGATGGTCCTTAAATTCATTATTAAGTGGAATTATAGCTCTGGGAAAGGGATGAAAGTCCCCTTCTCCTGAGACAAGACAGCTGTCTGTATTTTGGTGCCATTTTGGTGCCACAGCAGGACAGACACTTCAGACACCTGAGGATTGGGCTCTTAATTGACACTTATTTTGACATTTATCAATTGCTCAACACCAGTTAACTACTATGTTTCATGTAGTTGGAATAACACCAACATATAAAGGCATAGGATGGCACGGGGAGACTTGAAAATATAAAGGCATAGGAGTGTGTGAAATCTGAGAGATATGGACATGATAAATTCCATAGCAAAGTCCTGCCTATGCTAGTTGCTACATTAATGTTCATTTGGATATGTGCACTGACAAGGAACCCACTTATCCACTGTTGGGGGATCTTGCTTCATTCTACAATGAAACAGAGCAGTGTGTAGGCCACCTGACACATTTTATTAGGGCTAAATAGTAATAAATTTGGGATCGATAAAACGTAATGCTGCTGTTCTATGCAGTCTTCTGAGCAAGTTAATGTAACAAGTTTCAGACCATTCTCTGGATGTGCTTTAGGCTGCAATACAATACATACTTACCTGAGAAAAAGCCCCATTGAACACAATGGGACTGACTTCTCAGTGGGACTTATAGAGCTGCATTGTTAAATAAGTTATTTCAAAAGCTAACTATACCAATGGCTTGTTTATATCTTAGTGGGAGTTTTTCCAGAACTTGTCTCTATTGTGCAAGAGGAATATGATTCAAAATGGACACTGTGTCAAAGTGGGAGATAGTTATGAGTAGAATTTGCACATCAAATAATGTGCAAACTATATAATGAGTAGAATTTGCACATCAGGGATGTGTTTTCTTTTTTTTACCTGGTGCAACCATGATCTCATTTTTCTTGGAGCGAATCCGCAAGAATGTGAGGTCATTCTGTGGGTCAATGTCTCGCACAGTGCCCCTTGCCTTCATAATCAGGTTGTGCATTAAGCCTGCATACTGCATTGTAGAGGAGTTATCCATGGTGCTCTTGATAGGAATACCTGCAGTGCAAAAAGGATTCTGTGGATAAGTTAGGATATGATCTTCCTTCATAAGGAAAGCTTCTGGAAATTCTAACTTGGGTCCTTTATGAAATAATAAATTTGATATTAAATCACTTACGGTAATACCCATGTTTCTAACTATGCAAAAGTGATCATGGTTTCAACTTAACAACTTTATTAAACACAAATTATTATATTATCAGCTTTCTTTTCCTATGATCATATAATCTGCAAAGCAAAGTAGATTTTCCCCTTAAAAACCTTACATCTCAATGATGAGGACACTTGGAAATAAGCTAATTGTTAATTGAAATTAACATATTGGGAATTGCATAGGAGTAAAAATACAGAGAATCAAGATACTAGGTGCCCAGCTACTTCATTGTTATCTTGCCTTTCCTGGATTACTACAATGAAGAAAATATTTCTGATGTTATATGCAAATATAATTATTTCCTTCCATCTCATGCCATACTACAACTTAATAAATTTCTTAGTTATATGACAGTGCACTCAGAGAGCTCAGGCCTGCAATCTGTGAAAGCATCTGTGAGGTTCTAGATAACTGAAGATAAATTGTGAGTTCTGAATTAATTTACAAAAGCGAATCTCAACTGCAGCTCCATTTTACAGTTTATAGAAAATCTGTTTGAAGATTATCTACAGGTGTCCCTCATTTTCCATTACGGTTCCGTTCCAGAACCTCCAGTGGAAAAAAATCAGTGTTTAAAGCATTGGCATCCTTCGGTCTCAAAAGACCATGGTATCGTGCTCTGAGTGTCCTCTCCAGAGCACGATAAAGAAAACAATGGGAAAATAGGTTTAAAGACCCACTTCCAGATTTCTTGCTCCTCTACTGCACCTAATGGAATAAGATAGTGCCTCAGTATCTGCAGGGCTTTGATTCTGGGATTTAAGAATGGAATGATTGCTTGCATGACTGCTTTTTCTGCCTGTAGAAAAACAGTTTTTTAAACCGTGATTAGTGGACATTTGTGTTGAGTCAAATCCTTGTATAAAACATCCTTGTATAACTAGGTTGGACTTGTATTTCTAGAATGTACAGCTTGCTTCTTTGTTATTTACAAAAATAAAAAATACATATGCAAAAATTGCACATAAATTTTGAAAATGTAAAACACAGTACAACTATTGTTTATAAATATACAGAGAGATTCTGCAATCTCTCTGTAATCTGTAATATACTGAGAGACAGAGAGAGAGAGAATGCATGTCTACAGGTAGACACTGAACTAAATGAAGGTCTATCTGCATATAAAACATGCATCCTAATGCCACAAATATGGAAAATGTCGTTCTATTACTGGTAAACAATGCTAACTTGTGGTGCAATGCCTAAAATCTTCAACTTACACTCTGGAGCCATGGGATCAAATTCCAACTCAAGCAAGTTAGGGTGTCTCAGCTTAAATGTCCATTTGTAAATGGAGATATTGGTGACCTTATGGCCAACTGACAATTGATATGGTTGGCACACTAGAAGATCTATTAAGATGTTCTAAGAAACAAAGCAGTTCCTTAAAATTCAGAGATAAGTTTTAAAGAGTGAGATCATCAAACCTGATATGCTTGAGTCCCATATTATTATGAAGGTTTCAGTACTGTACATAGCATGCATAGACTTTGACCTGTTGTTTTCAGGTCATATCAATTCCTATTCAGGCCAGACTATTCGCTTTCATTTTTTAAAGCAAGGAACAGAGTTAATAATGGATCTCCTGATGATTTTAATTTTAATTTAATACTCATGTGAGGAGTCTTCCTTTGCCATCTTTTCCTAATTTAAAATGTCCCCTAACCTTAATTTGATGTTGGCCTCCGAGGTCCCCACCTCTCTCTCCTTCCCACTAGTCCATTAACAACTTTGGGGTAGGATTCACGGATCTTCTGCAAAAGTTTCTACCTGATATTACTAAGGTTCTGTTAGCTGCTGTGGGCCTCTTGAGTGTTTTGGAAAAGGACACATAAGGGCTATATGTTGTGTATTTCAGCAGCAGAACAATGAACATTATCCCTATTTGTAGAGAGTGTGCAAAAATGATTGCCTCTATTCATTACCTGAGCTATGAAATCCTAAGCATGTCTACTTAGAAGTTAAGCCCCCTGATTTCAGTAGGTCTTACTCAGAAGTAGGCATGCCTAGAAATGTAACCTTCATATCGTGAGTCTTGTTTCTTGCTTCTCACTCACATATTCTGCTCTAGCTACTAGGCAATATTTTCACATTTCCCCTCAATGGAAAGAAAAGTACAGTAAGAGAAATACGCAGTTTATAGTGCACTACATCCTATAGGCTGAATAAGGACAATTTTTATTCAACGACAACCACCAGCAACCATACACATGACCACAGCACCACAATACCTTCTGAATTCACAACAATGATTCCTTGGACTCCCTTTTGACTCTGAATTCTCTTCAGTGTTTCTTCAACCTCAGCCTGAAAGAAAAAAGTAAATATATCAACATATCTCAAGAGATGCAATTTGCTTCCAGCTAATGTTCTCTTAAGAGACATCTGGATACAGGAGAGAGCTACGAAGATCCAAATAGATGCTCCTCATACTTCCAAGCATACTTGTCTCGAGCACCACCTTACCATCAAATTGGCTGCAGCTTTTCTTAAGGTCATAATTTTTCTCCCAACATTTGAAGCATGTTTTTCTTATCCTTTCCGATGGCTTTATGTATCTCAGTCAGGTTCACAGAACTGCAGTGTAATGGAGCACACAGCTTGAATGAACTTTTATCAAGAAGATGGGGGCTGAAATCCAGGCTCATCCAGGCTTTTTACCTCTCATTTTGCAAGGAACGCTGCATCACAACTGATTTTCTTCATCAAGAAACCTCAGGTTGGGGGATCATTTGGAGGCTATCACTTCTGAAACACATCTCAAGCATTTAATTTGTACCTAAAACCTCTGATGGTAGGTCAAGAAACTGGGCCTCATCTGATGGAGAGGACAGGTAGATTTACGGGAATGATGGGACGGTAAGTATCCTGGTTCTAAGCCTTGAAAGGGCAATAATCTAAACTTTGAACTGGGTCCAGATATGAACTGGCACCACAATAGTACCACATGTTCCAAGATCCCAGCTACAGTTAAAATCCTGGTTGTTGTATTTTGGACCAGTTGGAGCTTTAAATGTAGACGGCATTGCAGTAGCTACTCCTGATGTAAATGAGGCATGTGTGTCCATGTATGCCTTTTCGAGGAATTTATATATTTGGTGCATTTATGTGCAAACTACTGTGAATTTTGCTATGAATTGCTGAAAGCTGATGCTGTTGATCAACTAAAAGGGTATCACAGCTCAACAGTATCAGCAAGTAGGCACAGATGAGGCCTCAATATCTCACAATACCAAACTAAGGAATGCAACTCCATCAGTAGCTTCTTCTCTCCAAAACATTTGTGAGAAGAACATCATAACTGAGTGGGTTATTTCTTCTCTATTGCTTGTAGAAGTGAAAGCTATAGGAAAACAAGCAAATAACGTGATCAGGAGCAGCCAAAACCAAATGCATAATTCTGTCACTAAGGAGGAATAACCATAAGGGCTTTTACTGTAAAGACGTAAAAGAGTGTGGGATCCGTATGTATTTGTCAAGCCCTGGATACAGGCCCTCAGTTTCAATCTCTACATGGAAAATGGTAACAATAACAACAAACTCCTTTCTCTTGAGGTTAAACAAAGTCTATTTGTTTAAATTGAAACAACAGCATGTAGACACAATGTAAACCATTTGGGCCATTGCAAATCATAAGCCAACACAAGTTTTTACAGCTAGTCAACGAAGGGTTCAATCCTAACCTAGGCCTGCTCAACTCATTGGTCTTTCCATCCCCATGATGATCTTTCTGGTCTTTCCGGAATGTCCCCATGATGTGCACAGACAGGCAAACGCATGTCTGTACACAGGCTTAACCCTTCCCGAGAAGTGGCGCAGAAGTGTCTTACAGCACTTTTGTGACACACCATGTCAGGACAGGACTTACATCAAGTCTCAGGATAGCCTAACAGGAGATTAGGATTGCAGCCTAAGAGAATAGTCATATACTGCCAACAAGTACTGCTGTTTCTGCAGAATCCACCCCAAAATTGGGGAGGGTGGCATTATGTATAAAGTGTGCAAAAGACATTGGGAACAAAAGGAATCTCAAGCTCAAGTTCAGACCTTGCCTGTAGCAAATAAAGGGCAAGGGTGGCTGTCCATTCTGGGTGCACAGTGTAAAGGGGTGCCAGGGAGCTTTTCCCTGAAATGCTGAGTAGACTTGGCCTCCACCAGGGAATCTCCTATGCATGACTTTCCACTGCTTTGAATTCCAGGTAGACCTGGCCTGGAGTGGCTGGAATCTCAAAGTACACTGTGGATTAAGCAGAACACCTTGTGTAGCAGTAGCACTAGGTGGGTCACTCAATCCTGTTTGGCCAAGACACAAGCTACTTCCATCAAACTGGTCTTCCAGAACAAGTCACCTTGAAAAGTGATCATCCTTGGGAAAAGACGAAAAGGTACTGTTCCAACGTAACATATAAATCACATGAAGACGGAAACATCACACAGAATAAGCTTCATGCTCAGTCCTGTTAAATGCTCAATCCTCAGCCCTTTTATTACTGGGGAGAAAAACAACCGAACCTACAAAATTTGAATATCCCTTCAAATTTAGTAAATATAGTAAAGAACATATTTACTAAAATCTAACGCTCACCTTTTCTCAGCCAAATTTAGACTCAAACTGGGGTGTGCATTTGCCCCAATTGGCCCATTCGATTTGAGTAAACACAGTATTTTGTTTAAGTACAGATTAGTATTTAGTTTAATAGTTTATTGTAATAATAATGTAGTATAAACTCATTGTTGTAAGAAGTAGTGCAATTAGGTAAAATCATAACACAAACCTATTGTCGTATTATTGTTATATAACTCATTGTTTAATGCAGTAAAATTAAATGTTGCAGCTGCACAAGTCACCAGTAAACATTTTCTATCTCACATGTTTTAAAATCAGGATGTGCATTAGATTCAAAGGTGCATTAGGTTTGAGTAAATATGGGTAATAGTTCTAAGCTTGGGCCACAATAATAAAATTAGATTTACTGGCAACTGATATACTGTCCTCATGGTGGCAAATATAGAATACCACTATCTGAGAACTCCAAGCAGACACTACACTGAATTTCAGCATAGAAGGAAAAAAAGGGATAAGAACATTAATAAAATTTATTGCAACAGTGGTAAAGGAAAAGATAATTATGGGAAGCAGCCTGTTCATAAGCCCCTTGGGTAAGGGGCTCTGGTGATAGATGATATGCTCAGCATGCAGGGGTTAGTTTGGAAGATCTAACCCCTAGATCTGAGACGTTGGAGAGACACTGCCAGATAGCAGACAGGATGGATCAATGATGTGACTCAGTACAAGATGACATCCTATATTCCTAAAGGGTGAGCTGATGAAAGGGCACACCATCATTGGTAAAATTACGATTAGCTGAGGATCGCCCTTCTTCATGCCCAATCCTATCCAATTTTCCAGTTTTGATGCTTAATGCAGCACGGTATGGCTGTGGGTGGCGCGAGCGGTTAAGACGCTGTGCCTGTTAACCAGCAGGCCAGGGTTCGAGACCCGGGTCAGCCCCACAAGACAGGGTGAGCTCCTTAGCCCAGCTCTGCGACGCCAGCTGGATCCAGTCGTGTTGGCTCTGCCTTTCCATTGGACTAATTCAGTGGCGTGGAGAGGGGGGATAAGCTGCTTGGGTAACAGCCTATCCTCCATAACAATCCAACCCAGGCTTTTGTGCTTCACATGCAGCGTATGCAGCGCCGAGCACTATACCATAGTCTTCCAAGACTGATGGAGGCCTGCTTAATGGTGCATACATCGCAACCTGTAGTGGGAGGGAGTCTAAGAAACCTCCTAAAGGCACAGCAATGCTTGTTCCCTTATCTAAGGCTGCAATGCAGCTGCATCAGTGCTGGAACCTTGGTCAGAACTGGGTCTTTGGCCTCCTCTGCTTCACAGACTGGACAGTCCAGGGTGCAAACAGGGCACAGCAGGAAGGTGGCAGCAACTGTGCCTGCTCAGGGCTGCTGTCAAGAACCTTTCTAAGGCTGCGATCCTGCCCACACTTACCTGGAAGCAAGACCCGCTGACTATAATGGGACTTCTGAGTTGACACGCAGATGACTGAGCTCTGAAACTGAAACCTTACCCAAACTTACCTGGGAGCAAGACCCACTGACTATAAAGGGACTTACTTGTGAGTGGACATGCAGAGGGACTGAGCTCTGAAGCTGCAGACTGGGTAGGCCTGGGAGTCATTGAGAGTAAGACCTATTGACTATAAAGGGCTTACTTCTGAGTAGACAGGCAGACACAGGATTGGGCTCTGAGACTAGAACACTGTCCACATTTTCCTGGGAGTAAACCCCACTAACTATAATAGGACTTGATTCTGTGTAGACATTCTAGGATGAGGCACTGAGGCTGCAATCCTGCCCACACTTACCTGGGAGTAAGACCCATCGACTACAATGGGACTTACTTATGAGTAGACATGCTTGGATGGAGCTCTGAGGCTGCAGTTCTTCCCACAGTTACCTGGGAGTAAGCCACACTGACTATACAGGGGCTTACTTCAGAGTAGACATGCACAGGACTGGGTTCTCAGTCTCCACCCCGACCCCACCCAAGGGAGGGTCTCCCTCCAGAAGCCGGCCTTAGAGGGGGGATCAGGAGGGGTCCTGGAGACTCACCATCCTGAGAGGAGAGAAGCACCGCCTGGGCAGGGGCTGGGCCTGGACCTGAGAGGGAGCTTCGGGGGAGCCTGGGCGCCTGCGCTTCCTCCTCCACCAGAGACGGGGAGGCCTCGAAGGGAGCCAATCACCCCTGGAAGGGGACGGACTGCCGGGAGGAGGAGGAGGAGAGCCTCTGCTCGGAAGGGGAGGAGGCAGGCAGGCAGGGGGAGCTTTTCTGGACCTCACAGCCCAGTTTTATGCCTGTCTCCTCAGAAGTAAGCCCCCTTGTAGTCAGTGGGGCTTACTCCCAGGTAAGAGTGTGTAGAATTGCAGCCTCAGAGCCCTATCCTAGGCATGTCTACTCTGAGGTAAGCCCCTGTATAGTCAGTGGGGCTTACTCCCAGGTAACTGGGTAGGAGTGCAGCTTCACAGCTCCATCCAAGCATGTCTACTCAAAAGTAAGTCCCATTGTATTCAATGGGTCTTACTCCCAGGTATGTGTGGGCAGGATTGCAGCTTCATTGCTTCAAGACTCACTCCTATGCATTTCTACTCAGAAGTAAGATTACCATTATAGTTAGTGGAGATTACTCCCAGGTAACTGGGTAGGATTGCAGCCTCAAAACACCATGCTAACATGTCTACTCAGAAGAAAGTCCCATTATAGTCAATTGAGCTTAGTCCCATGTAAATGGGTAGGATTGCAGCTTCAAGGCCCAGTCCTAGGATCCACCTGTTAGATTGACAATCTGTGGGGATGCCCGGGAAGTGATGTCATAACCTTAGTAGTGAGGTCATAGCTGGGAGTGACATCATCAAGCAGGGACAATCATAGGATGCAACCCTCTCCCCCAGGGGTCAGCCCTATTAACTATCACTGTTAATAATCATACACATTGTAGCCTGTTAATAGTCCAGATCTCCTCATATGCAGTTGCGTAACATGTCGGGATCAAGCCCCATGTACTATACCAAAGCCCCATATACATGCACCCTACAATCCAGAGTAACTACGGGAAGACGCAAGAGGCACTTACTCTAGTTTGTTCTATGCATTTCCATAGGTGGCACTGTCACTACATCGGTGTAAAAGCTCCCATAGTTACTCTGGACTGAAGCCATAGTAAAAAAAATTCAAATATTAAGTCTGATGCTCTTATCTATATCTATATACAGTACAGTATATAAAAATCAAAGAGTCTCTGCTTGACTGACTCAACACGCAGCCAAAACCGCCAGACCTAGAAGTGTGAAATTTGGGGAGGGTATTCTTTCCTTCTATTATATGCTCCCGCATATCCTGCTATGCAGATATACAACTCAAAATGCACAACTTGCACAAGAGCAAGCCCTCCTTTTTTCCACTCAAGAACACAGAACTGAGTGCTCTGGACAACCAGAGTACATTACCAAATTGTGTAACTAGAATGGACAAGGTTCAGAGAACATTATCCGTTTCCCATTTCCGCTCACAATTAAGACTGTACCAGCCATAATTAGGGTATTTTAGGGGGAATTAAGTTGGAAAGAGTACATTAAATGTCGACCTGCAGTATTGGCCTGCAGAGATTAATTGAGCCCTGGTTTCATGCCAATAAACTCCAGTAATATTTAGCAAAAGATGTATGGCTACAGTTAGTTTATGGTGAGTGAGGCTTCAACTAGACATTTAGATTGGTAATTAAAAGTATCAATCTCAAAATTTCATTGTTTCTATTATTATTTTAAAAATCTGAATTTTAAAGGCAGTCTGGTGCTCAGTTCCTTCCTTCAAGAGTCCCCAACCATACCATAAATGTGATCAGTCACATCTAAGATTTGTTTAAATTAAGGTTGTCATCTTGTATCAGTCACTGCTGCAAAGATATTAAAACTTTGCATCTAGTTTGTAATTTATGATCTGCAGTGATCAAACTATGGGCCATCTAGAGCTTCTGAAGCCTGTAGAGGCATGAATATTACAGGTGAAGTTAGGGTTTTGAACCATAGCTGTTTGAAAGCATGTAATGCAGATCAGTGGGAAGGTAAACTGTGTCTGTGCACTATGATGTCACGGGACCACAGAAATGTATTCGGACAATCCTGACTCCTTGGCCACAGAAAGATAAAAGTGTGCTGCACCCTATGGGAGATCAGTTATAGGGGTTACGTTAACCTTAGAGTTACTGATGCTACTTACCTTGGAGTACTTCCCGATGGCTGACTATGCACTCACTATTCTTTTAAAGTAAGTGAAAAAGGGTCCTATCTACTGTACTTTAAGTGACCTTTTCACAAGCTGCATACATTTTGCTTTGACTTAATGATTACAGGTTGGGCAAGCAAAGGGACTAGTATAGTAGACTTCATTCAAGCCTGATGGTGACACAAAGCTTGCTTTAGGCATGTTTTTCAAAACCTCTCCTTCTGTTACTTTTCCTGGATGTGAGATTTAATGGAACAGTATAAAATCCTATTATGCAGGGACTGACTTGTACTAATAAATCAATAGCTGAGCAAAGACGTTTGAGTCCTTCATTCTTTCTGTATTCTTTCACCAAGCTAGCTTTGCCTTTTTACAATGATGTTTATATTACTTATTTACATTACCTGTGATGCAGGTCTCTCCAGGCAGTAACTAAGAAAACATGTGTTTTTGATATTGGGTATGAATCCACATCTGGGCTGTAGTAAGCAAGGGTGCTTTAGTAGTGGTCCAACAGAAATACAACTATGCAGAAAGCTGCAGAGACTTGGTTTAAATATAATCATAGTTCTGAGTGGAGCAACATCCTGTGCAATTAGTCCTTTTCCCCATTACAACCAGTTCATGTAAAGATGCTTTGGGAGGTGCTCTTGAGTTGGAAACTGTAACCAATGGTGAAGATTAGAAGTAAAGGGATGCAGTTGCACCTGGTGACCTACATGCAACGGGGGAGGGGGGATGATGTGCACCGGGTGAGATGGCACTACTAGTGACTAGAATTTCCAAAATAGTGATTTGTAGGAATAATACCATCATGTTATACACCATTTGATGTGTAATTTACAGCAGAATGCAATGAAAAAAACAGAGTGAAATATCTAATTCTATTAAAAGTTATGGCCAAAAAACAGAACAGAAAAATGCAACTTTCTTATGTAACAAAAAGTACATTTCTTCAGTTCAAAGCAGATAAGCAAGACCAAGTGTTTGACTTGCTCGTGAGATGCTATTATGTCAGACCATAGAACCAATAAGGTGTGAGTAAGGTGACACCTTCTAGGGCGTGATACTTCACTTAAAGAAAATCACTATAATTGGGAGTTTGTAGGAAAAATATCACCTCTGAAAGTCTGAGAACCACTGCTCTAGGGTGCCTTCATTCTGCCTTCCAATTTGTTTCAAATCAAAAGCAAAAACCCACCAACATTTGTGAGTGAAAGAGCAATAAGACCACTGTGCTCTTCAAACATTTAAGATTAACTTCTTGCAACATGCAAGGAAAGACAAGAAAAAAACCAGGTTTTCAGTACTTTTATAAAAGTTTTGACTTGGTGAGAGACTTTTACAGATTTACCTGAGTATCTGAAATTACAGTTCAAGGAAAATTCAACAATGGGATTCTAGTACAGTGGGTTGTATCCTAAGTGCTCAGTGTGACAGAAAGTCTCACTTGCAAAGGAGGACGGACTATTATGCCATCTTTTGCCAATTTGTTGCTACAGTTCCCGAGACAACATACTATCCAAAGAATTTTGGGGTAGGGCTGCATAAAAGGGTGATCAGCAAAAATTGTCTGTCCGCCTTGCACAAGTGGAACTTCTCCCACTCATGCTACAAGTGCTTAGGATACAACTTTGTTGTACTAAAACATTTGTTTGTAAGAGCAGTACAAGTTTTATAATTCAGTGCCTCTGATTCCAGTTTATACATATAGCTGGCAATCCTAAAGACACTTTCCTGGAAGTAAGACCCACTGAGCACAATGGGGCTTACTTTTGAGTAGACATGGTTAGGATTGTGCTCTAAGTCAACAAGGGCACAAATACATGAACAATGATTCTGGAAAATATACACAGCAGACCACCACAAAAGGGGCTGGAGATACCAATGCAGTGTATAGTACTTCAGTTTCAATTCTGTTGAAGTGTATACGGTATGCATGAACAAGAACCAGAACTTTTTACAATAAAAAAGGTGATTTGTTAATGAAACCTCACACATTACATTGGAAATGCAAATTTCATACATCCTATCCTGAGCTTTCCAGAAAGATAAGGCTTAGAGAAAATTAAGATCAGTGGACCGAAATCTCTATTTTCATAAGGCAAAATTACAAATATTTACGAGTTGGGACTGCAGTGTTTTCTTTCATATGGTTGCAACAGAATGTGGGGCAGTTAATCTCCACAAACTGCTAAATTTGTTGATAGCAGACAAATAGTAATTTGTGGAAAAGTCCTGCTTGTAATCCAGTTCTCACACCAGCTGGCTTTGTGTTTCCACAAGTTTCCCAGATTTTCACAATAAAAAGAAAATGCCAAACTGTTCACATTACATTTTATAACATAGTATGGCATTAAAAATAGAATTTAGAGTTTACAATGCAAGGAAAGTCTTCTGTATTATTTAGAGCTATTGCTAGCATACTGCTTACAATAAATCTATTTTAAACAATACTTCATGGTCAAAATTTTTTATTAAATATCCTCAGCTTTGAATGTTTACAATACTTCCTTGTGCTTGGGATATCCAGCCCCTATTTCCCTTGCAATACAGCAGTAAAGACAAACATGCCGTTTAAATTAAAAGAAATTGAATAAGCTAGACCTAAGACTGCAAAAATATATACAAGCATTTACTTTTTCCTGAACTAAACATTTGAGCCATAAAAATATTAAATAGCCGTGCCCTATAGAACTAGGACTTCAGCTATTTCAATTAGAACTATCCTTTATTTTAAAAATATAGGGCAGTAAGCCTTTCGAGTGATATTTATACATTAACAATATTCCTAGGTCCCTATATGAATCATGAGCATTATGTAGAACAGACTATTTTCCATAGCTTACTCTTGTTACCTCATTTAATTTTTGCATGTAAATGTTAGATAACTAAGATTTATTAAAATCAACAAACAAAATATTTCTAAGTCTTCTCCCCCATATCTATTTTGTCTAACATACCCATCACATGTTCTGGTAAGTGGCATAGGTAAACACATCAGAATTCGTAGGTGTACCTAGTAACACCTACCAACCAATGAAAGAGTGGATCATTTTAATCAGAGAAAACTGTAGCATGTATTCCTTAGAACGCAGACTGAAAAGAATGGAAAATGCTATGTTTCCAATACAAGTTTCTTCTTGCAAACACCAAACTGAGAAGAGGGGGATGGACTTTACACATTGGTTTGGATCCATATTTTCTTTCTGTGGACTGAAAAAGAGTCTCTCCCCCTCCTCCTTGGACCTCCTCTCCCCCATCTATTCCTGAGGGTTGGAGGATCCTTTAGGGTTGGCATGTTGTGTGATGCCACAGGGAGAGGGATTTAAAAATTGTGATCCTCCTGTGTGAATGAAAGCATCTTCCATATATCCAATGGCATCTTCAGATCCAAGCCACAATCTTGAGGAAGAGTCCGAGATAGTTTATTTTTTAAATGCTGGGCTCGTTGCCTTTTAGCAGTCCTGAATTAATCACACACCAGTTCATGAGTCTGAAGGGGAGCTATTTGTTACCAAGACAAAAGTCCAATATTATAAATCTTTCATGGTCTTGGTCAGATTTCAAAAAAACTGTTGCTCTCCCCCATATAGAACAATGCAAGTATACATAGCAACATGCACTGCTGCTGCAAAATGTTGCCATCTCGTACAGAGGTTCAGAGCATCATGCACACCACTGAACTATAACAACCTGGAAGAAAGGATACAAGGCAGCAAAACCGGGCAGAACAACAAAGTGCTTTCATTTCAAAAATTGGAGTGCAGTTTAAATACTACTGTAAGCTGTAACTGAAAGTTACAAAATCATGATAACTTCAATTGAAACTCAAAATTCAGTTCAAAACCAGATTCTACACAAGTGCCAAGAAGAAGCTGCTCAACAGAGCCGCTTAAAGAATGTATCGTTTCCACTCTCAAGATAGTTAATAGTATTTTCTAATGTAACATTTGGAAGTCTGTAGGAACTTGATTATTGCACATCAGTTTGCTAGAGAAGTTGAAGTGGCAGTTTTGTAGCAATCTGCTGACCACTACTAAGGATCCAATAAGCCATAGTCCTTCATTTAAAGGGACACCAGAAAACTCATCTTAAGTTAACTGAACTGAATGGCTATTTATATGTTTCAAGCATTAACCTACAAACAGGGCTGGAAATGGATTCCAGCTGTTACCAACTTGTGTTTTCCTTTACAGTCACCATTTAAGCGCCTTAAGAAGCACTGATGTTAAATGTAAACATCCAGTTTGGAGCGGATTGCAATGCCTCCATATTCAGAGGCACATTCAAATGTAGGAACAACCCGAGGAATGTGATCATCATGCTAAAATGAGTTTTAAAAGTGCTATGTTCTGGAGGCGTGCATTAGCTCTACATACCAATTATACATGGCTAGAATTGAGATGGCTTCAGAATAAACCTTGGGAGGGCTGAAAGTGAGGCCTCACTTGGATAATAAACAGTCAAGCACAAACAATGATTCTGCTTGCAGCACCCCAGAATTGGACTGCAAGCAACCACTGTTAGAAATAGGATGCTGCGCCACTGCAGCTACCAGGGGACTTCCCAATGCATCAGCAGCAAAAAAGATGCCACTAAAACGGAAAGACAAAAGAAATTGTTAAAAAAGAGAGAGAATCAACACCACATTCCAGTTAATGAACATGACTGGCAGAGCCTCAGAAATAGACTTAAGTTTCTGGTTACAGAAGATCTCACAGCTGAATGATTTAGGATTTCTCAAATGACATGGGAGAAATCAAAGAACTGGTGGGAATCAAACTGCAGCGCAACATCCATTTACCTATACACTAGCAATTTTTTAAATAACTCAAGGTCAAGTCTGGTTTCAGTAAGAAGTGCAACAAGCAGCGGCAGTGAAGAACACACTCCATATATGAAATTCCGTTCTTCAGATGCAAATCTCCACTGATGGTTACTCTTGCCCAAATCCTTCTGTTTCTTCTATTGCAAACAACAGCTTTTCCTTCAGTTGTTCGTAACTCTTATATGGCGGCAAGTCCAAGCGGTTGAAACTGAAAATAAGCAGCATGTTTAACTTTCTTCAAAAAGAAAACCTGCCACTAAATACCCAAATTATATAGAGGCCAAAATGTCCAACAATTGATACTGTTAAGAACTAAACAAAAAGTAAAAAGCATTTCTCTGATTTTATGACTCTCCAACTTGTTTCACAACAGCAAAACTGTTAGAAGGGAAACACTCATTTAGTTTAAAACAGTAAAGGTGTCCCCCGCAGGTTATACTGCTAGTCATGACCGACTGTAGAGTGCAGTGCTCATCCCCGTTTCTAAGCCTTTAGAGCCAGCACTGTCCAAAGACACTTTCATGGTCATGGGGTCGGCATGACTGCTGAAGGCACATGGAACGCTGTTTTATCTTCCCACTAAGGTGGTATCTATTAATCTACTTGCATTTACATGCTTTCAAACTACTAGGTTGGCAGGAGCTGGGCTAAACACTTTAAACACTGACTTAGGGCAAAGTCCACGGGTCCACGCAGTTACATCACCTTCTAGTGTTATCTTATGGAACTTAATTGCTGCGGAGCAAAAGGCTTAATTTCACTTTAGGATATGTTCATTTGAAATGTGTTAATTTCAAATGTGTTCATTTGAAGATAGAAAACAAGATGAAACATTAACATTTCAGTGATGTTTTACCAATTTCATGAAAATTAAATATCATCTTGATTTGAATTTAAGTAGATCATTCATTTTTATTTAAGACACATTTGTATATTCTGTATACAGAATATACAGGGATACAATGGCTCAGGAGTTAAAATGCTGAGGTTAGAACGCTGCTTGACCAGAATTCCGATCAGCAGGTCAGCAGTTTAAGACCCAAGTATTGCAAGACAGGGTGAGCTCCCATGCTTAGCCCAGCTCTTGTCAACCTAGCAGTTTGAAAGACAATAAATGCAAGAAGATAAATAGGTACCACTTCAGAGAGAAGGTTAGCAGTGTTTTTTCCAAACACCATGCTGGCCACATGACCATATAGGTATCTTCGGACAACACTGACTCTTCGGCCACAGAAACAGATAAGCGCTACACACCTATGGTCAGTCATGACCTGCAGGGCAACCTGTGCAAGGTTACCTTACCTGTGTATATTAACGTGTATATCTTTGTAAAGCCTTGAATACTTATAAACTCAGCTTCTTGCTCATATCATTTTTCCTATTCAGAAAAATACTACAGAGCTATCATTCTAAAAATACAACAAAGCTATCATTCTATCAAGCCAATGTATAGAGAAGCTACATTCTGCTACAAGGCAGACTGAAAAGCAATAGGGAAATAGTTCTATTCATCCCAGTCTGCCATTTTTAACGGTTCATCCCGAAACCAAAACCTTTGCATCCCTTAGGCCATTTCATTTATTATAAAGAACGAAACACTTTGACAGACTTTAAACAGAAAGAAGCAGTCAATCCTGGATCTCTGATTAATGTACCTCAATGGTACATATTTGAAAGCACATATGCCACATTCATACATGTGTGCCACATGTTCAGCAATAAATTTAACAGTTTAGGTGTGAACTTTTCAGTTGAAAAGCAGTATATAAATACTGTAGATAGGTGTAGTCTGAAAACTGTAAAGTAACCTTAAATATGAAAAGATAAAGTAGAATAGCAATACTAAAAATTATGGAATCACAACTGTAATCTAATATTATTTCCTAATATCTCCTTACCAAGTATGGCTTCTAGGTAACCAGTTTTCTTTACCAACTTTTTCAATACAGAACTTCTGGGGTCCATTACTCCCTATGATAAGAAGAAAAATATACCAGAATAATTTAAGTTGTTAGATCATATGGGAAAATAAAACTGCATCCAGTTTTCTGTAAGATTATAAGGGAGAGGAAAAAGTAGTTTGCTTTCAGTTAGATGAAGCCACAAAAAGAGTTGATTCAAATTTAAAAGTCAAATGCTCTTCTAACTTTATGACACAAGAGGGCACTGGTCATACCCTCCATGATGATACCAAACTCTTCCCAATAACAAACTTACATTGTTTTTATTAATAAATTTATTATCATTAAATTTATTAATATTGTTAATAAATATTTACTATATTCAATAAAAAGATTTCTCTCAGCACAACAACAGAAACATAAAAGGAACACCTTAAATTTGCCAAACACCTTACATATTTTTAGCTCAATCTTTGTCACAAAGTCATTCATTAAACTGCAATTTTCATGGCATGACCGGAGAGAAGCCAGCAAACATATGCTAATACATCCTATTTCATCTATGAATGACCAAAATTTTGAACCCATATTACTAATAAGACAATTAGTAATTAAAAAGAATAATTGTGCATACCCATGAGATCTGAAAATCCACCAACTGGTAAGCGGCATGTTCCTGTCACAAACTGTAGTAGTCTCATTCTTTTCTCATTATCAATTTCCTTCACAAACTGAAAGAAAAGTCATGAAAAAATTGTATAAATCTCATCCGCCACCATCCCAAGTGTGTGCATGTGTACTGTCAATGATTCATATCTATAAGCCACTGCAACCAAAAAATAAAAAAGCAATTAATGGAAATACCTAGTACCTTTGCTACTAGGTCCCTTTCAACTCTAGGATTTTATGATTCTATATATTGGTAAATCCTCATGCTTCTTGCAGGATTTGAGAAGCACAAGGTAAACAAGTGTTAAATCCATACACTGGTTCTCCTCCCCAAAAAACAGCATTCAATATTTTTAACTTTTGTAAATTAAGACATGATGCTGGAAACTATTTATTTATTTTCCTAATTTATACCCCGCCTTTCCTCCCCTACAAGAGGGAGCCCAAGGCGGCTAACATCTGAGAAGAATAAAACACCATTAAAATCGCTAATAAATACAGGTTAAAATATAATTAAAATACAATTGGAATGAATAAAAAGACTAAGAACAATTAAAAACAAGCTAAAAGACATTTGTTAAAACAATAAAATAAAACAATAAAACAACTGCCCCCCAACCTCTGCCCCGTTTAAAACGCTTTTTTAAAATAAAAGGTTTTAAGGCTCCGCCTGAAGCTCTGTATTGAGGGAGCTTTCCTCAGTTCTAAGGGGAGGGAGTTTCACAGATGGGGTGCTGCCACCAAGAAGGCCCTATCTCTGGCCTCCACACCTCTCACATCTCTTAGTAGCGGCACAGTCAGTAGGGCTCCCTCAGATGACCTAAGGTGACGGGTCGGATTGTACAGAAGAAGGCGGTCCCTCAGATACCCTAGACCCAAGCCATTTAGGGCTTTAAAGGTCAGAACCAGCACTTTGAATTCAGCCCGGAAACGAATGGGCAGCCAGTGTAGTCGCTGAAGCAGTGGCCCGACAGAGTCAAACCGACAAGCCCCAGCAACCACACGGGCTGCCGCATTCTGGACTAGTTGAAACTTCTGAACCATCTTCAGAGGCAGCCCCACGTAGAGCGCGTTGCAATAATCTAGTCTCGATGTCACTAGGGCATGGGTCACCGTGGCCAGATCTGAATGACTCAGGTATAGTTGCAGCTGGCGGATCAGCTGAAGCTGAGCAAAGGCTCCCCTGGCCACAGCCACCACCTGGGACTCCAGGAGCAGCTGCGAATCCAGGAGAACCCCCAAGCTGTGAACCTGCTCCTTCAGAGGGAGTGCAACCCCATCCAGAACAGGATGATATTCCATTACCTGAGTCGAGGACTTCTGGACCAGAAGAACCTCTGTCTTATCAGGATTTAATCTCAGCTTGTTCTCCCTCATCCAGTCCCCCACTGCCTCCAGGCAACGATCTATCTAATTCAGTTTAAGCAATCTGAGTCTTAAGAATAAATATGCTGCTAAGAAAAACAGGCATAAATCATTCTAGTGGATTTTTGTTATAAAGGAAAATGGTTTTTCAAAAGTTCAAGAATGCAAATTGGGGAAACAAAAAGTGAAAGATCAATAGCGGGAAGATAAAAAGCCTGTTAGAAGGATAAAGTTCTGAAATGCAACATGCTATTTTTCATTGGACATTTGTTTTTCAATTGTAACATGCCCTGAGAAGGGGTAAGAAAAGAAGTAATTCTCATTTATCAGAACTGTCCCTTCACCCAAGTATGGAGAACTTCGATATGTTTGTTATTCTAATCCTACACAAATAAAATATTTGCAATACCAAAAATATCACTGACCATGCAAACAGGTTAAAAGACACTGAGTAATCATAAAGTGGCAAGCCACACAATAGCACTAGCTTAAGAAAAAGTTCCCAAGGATACTGAACATTAGTGAGCTTAATCTGATTGGTTTGTCAACATCTATTCTGTCAGTAGAATTTTTACTGATGGACAACTGATCCAGAAAAAAACTTGACAATGCACAAAAGAGCCTACAGCTGGGCAACGACTGGACCTAAATACTTAATACTTCCAAATCCAAACACCCTGGGCAAAGAATTGCATTCATTTAATGCTAACCAAGAATGGTTAGTGAATCCTAAGGGGAACCTTTAACTTAAGATGACAAGGATAATAACCAGATAACTGCACAGCAAGTAAACGGTCACTAGTTTTCTAGAAAACCATTCAGATTTCTAGATCTAGCCGTGAAATTTTGTCACATCAAAACTTGTACAGTCCTCGTATGTTAAACCAACACACACCTGCCAGAACCAGATGATTTGTTTGCTTGTCCTGGTATAATGCCGGTAGATGGTATGCCTCTGCCAATCTGTCAAGTCAATCTCTTGCATTCCACATAAAAGCACCTTTTGATGAGAAAGGCAGATACCAGTTAGGGTCAGACATCTGTGCTACGTAATCTGTAGGTATGATTTCCCACACCTGGAGGTATGATCTGGTAGCAATACTCCCCCCATCCCAGTGTTTCCACAGTTCTCCCGAAATTAGATGTAAATGTATGATATAATCCCACTGAAATTATAAGCACCTACAAATAAACAATTACCAGCTAAGCCTTATGGCCAAAGAGCAGTCTTACCTCTAATTCCTTGGCATCAAAGTATTGTAAGTACTGCTGTGGTAAAATTTCATTGAATCCTTCAAAGAAAGCTTGTGTCTGTTCTTCAACACCCCGAGAAAGCCTCCACTCTGCCACTAGCCTGACAAAAGAAAATAAAAAGTTGTGCATGCAGAACAAGCCCACCATAATTCATCACTTCACCTATGTCTGGGTTTTTTCATCACAACCCATGCTGTTCCAGACATCCCATGCTACTTGAGAACAATTTTTTTTAAGAGGGACAGAGGTGGGGTTAGCAAGGCTGGAAAATGGGTGGGTAAATTTAGGCTCATTCTGCTATGGTTGTGGGTGGTGCAAGCGGTTAAGATGCTGTGCCTGTTAACCAGCAGGCCAGGATTCGAGATCTGGGTCGGCCCCACAAGACAGGGTGAGCTGTCCTTAGCTCTGCGACGACACATGGATCCAATCGTATTGGCTCTGCCTTTCCACTGGACTAATTCTGTGGCGTGGAGAGGGGGGATTTGCTGCTTGGTTAACAGCCTATCCTCCATAACAATCCAACCCAGGCTTTCGTGCTTCACATGCAGCCCATGCAGCGCTGAGCACGATACCATAGTCTTTCAAGACTGACGGAGGCCTGCTTTTCTGCTATGGTCCACAGTAGAGCGTTCCTCCCCAATCTGCTATAAATACAGTATTTTAGGAATAAAGAAAGAAACTAAAAAAATATTTAAAAACCATCTTTAAACTTACCTTGTATATTCTTCTTTGTTTTCCTCAGTAACAAGAATGTTACTGCCATTAGGTTTCAAGTCATGACTCTTCACTTCACCTAAAATTTCTTTATCCACTGAGAAATACATCTCTAGACCACATTCCTCAATATTATTTTCCCTACAAAATGAACATGTAATTATGTTAATTACAGAAACACAGTTTTTAAAAGATGTGCAGTCTAATTCTAATCATGGTAACTTCTAATCATGGTAAATAAATTCCATTATTTCCTTGCTTGGGATTGCAACAACTGTTATTTAGCAATTCTTTTAGCATTTTTTGAAGTCACCAGCAAGGCACCTCACGCTGCAAAACATTGCCTTAATATTCTAGAAATTGTAAGAATGTTTGTTATACCCAGGTGATTTTTACTCATCACCTATTCACTAAACTAAAAACAGATCTTTAATTTATTACACACCAACTCACACTTCTGAATGTTGACTATTCCCCAGTTTTAATATTTGAATACCCTTTCTATTTTTAATAGTTTCTATCCAAGCTTCTATTTCAAGCTATACTAAGGAGAATATTTTGCTCCATACTGACTAATTATAATTTAACAATACTTAATACAACATATAATAGTAATTAATATTCAGCCATTTAAAGTTTGACATTTAGCATGTGATGGTATCTTTTCAATTATGGCAGGCAGCATGTGTAAAACATGTTAATGCAAAGGCAAGATTTCAGATAAAAATGAAATTAAATCTGAATAGCAAAAAATGTTTGTGAATTTTAAATTAAGTTCCAACTACAATCCTTAGGTATCAAATTGTACATGCAAACAAATAATCTCAGAAATAAGAAGCTGATGTCAGAAACTCACTTTACCCAGATGAGAGAATTGTAAAACTCAGGATCTACAGATTCCAAATCTTTTAATCCTACTGGTTTGTTGAGGATACGTTTGTAGAATGGTAGAGAAAAACCTGTGTCTATAAATTTCCCATGGAACAAAGCCTACAAGGGATTAAATTAGCAACATTTGCTTCACAGTATTCTCAACATGCATATGTCTAGTTATTTTCACTACTACTACTACTACTACTACTACTACTACTACTACTACTACTAGCAGGCAAAAAAATCCTGTGTCACAAAACACAGGATCAAAGCACAAACTATTCTTAGGTGAAAGGAGCACCACAAGAAATATGAAGGGTGTCTTTTCTGTGTGGGATACGTCATAATTTCTGTGATGAAGATGATTGTAAGATAACAGAACAACTAGACCCAAAATGTCCTTGGCTGACCAAAGATTTTGGCTTTGCTCAGCATTCTATCTCTTTTAAGACAGATCAATATTTATATAAAGAACTTTAACTTCTGAATCTATACAATTTTTTAAACAAAAACTGCATTTATTTAGAATAACTCTTATGACAATTTCAAGTTTTTTTAAAAATCAAAGTAGGAATTAGTTGCCAAGTAATTCCATCAATACTACATTAATTTTTTTAAGAAAAACTGAAATACCTTGTCAAGTCCCATTTAGCACAAATGCAAAAATGCGGTAGATAAGCTATTACAATTTAGTTTCAGCAATTGGTTGATAGACTATCCCTGAAAAGAGATTATAATCTAGTTTCTCATGGACCCAAAGAGAGATATAATAGGTTTTATATCTTTATAATATAATAATAGGTTTCTACTTTACATTTAGAAAAATCAGAGAATGGTTTATATCAGAGAGGCAGAACTTTAATGTCCATAGCTATGCTGTTTCTCCCACAAAACCATCCTTATATGCATGTTTATTATTCTATATTCTGAACTCACCATGGCAATGAATCTGCCAATAAAGCGGAAATATTTCAGGTGGTCTGGGTTGATGTAAGAAGCTGGGTTTATCTGTAGACAGTAGTTATCCTTCCCTGCATATTCAAACAGGCAATACATTGGATTCAGCACTTCATGCGACAACAGAAAGAACCATTCCCTGAAACCACACAAAGAACTCACGGTCAACACCACAAAAAACAAACATTAAGTTTAAACATTGCATGCAGATTTCCTAGAACTAATACTAAAGAACAGATATTCTGAACAGTTTAATTACAGATAGCTGATGGTTTGTTGAGGATGTTTTACTCATGAGAAAATCAATGTTATTTATCATGATTGAGACTGTTGCAACATTATACCAAAAGCAGTGCATCTGAGACAGTTTTCCCCTCCTAGATTCTAACAAAATAAAAGAAGCGCTTTGAAAAACTTAACATAAAAGTGCCAACATTTTAAAGAGTTCTGTCTAAAGTCTTTTCCTAACAAATGTTTTCTGAAAATTAAGGCATCGTAAGATTAGAACACAATCCTAACCATGTCTACTCAAAAGTAAGCCCCACTGTGTTCAATGGTCCTTACTCCTAGGAAAGTGTCTTTGATTGCACCATTAGTCAGTGTTTTTACTCTGTTTTACTAAGCAAGATGTTCTTACCGTGCAACTCCGCCATAATCTAAACCTTCTTCTCCAGGGAAAATGACCCACAAGCGTCTTCTTAAGTCTTGAGGACTGAGGCTCATTATCTTAGTGAAAAAGTAAAAAAGGTGATTTACATTCTACGATTTACATTCTATTAAAATAGCTGTTCTCATAAAAATAGCCAATTATACAAGGTTGGTTTCAGTTTCATACAGTCCTTCTTGAAGACATTTTTGACAGGAGATTACACTGTTCCCAACCATTAGATCCTTGAAAAATTTACGAGGACTTTTATTAAGAATAAAGTAAAAGAAGAAATAAGAAACTTCTTATCAGGCTAAGATTTAAACATAGTTCAATTCAAATTCCTTGTCAACCACAAGTTTAAATTTAGTAAGAATTCTAGCATAGCTTATTACCTGTTGAAAGGAATCTTCAAACAGTGTTTTCCTGCTCACTGTAATTTTGATATGCTGGGGCATTGCCAATTGCTGAAATGATTAAAAAACAAAAAATTAGTAGTTACTTTGGGTAATTGAACACAGTGACATAGCTAATTATCATGTAGACCCGTGCAAAACTCAAAATGTTGCCCCGGCAGTCATGTCACAACCAGAAGTGATGTCATCCCTGGGTATTTTTAAAAAGAAAATTGGGGAAAAACTTGTCTCATCCTCCTCAGCAGTTCACCACCCATTTGCTCTGCTAGTGACACAGCTAAAGCACTTATTTGCCATCTGGAGTCAAGGGAGATTTTGTTGCCCCCCGTGTTCCCCTGAAAAAATCAAATTTAAAAAAGAAAATTGTGTCCCTTATTGGTTAGGGAAACTGTGCTGGGGCAAAGAGGAATTGTTATTCTTTCCCTACTAAATATAAGATGAGAAAGGCCTAGAATGCCACTTAGAAATGCCTATATACTCAGCATGGGTAACTGTATCATTATATATGTACAGTATATATAGAAATGAGAGCCGATTCATATTAACACCTTATAAGTTCCATACAGTAGCAGAATTAAATCTCCTTGGCAATCAGTAACATGGGAAGGTTTTAAGAAAATCCACTGTTTGTTCCATGGGCTTTTGTGTTTTCATTTTCTGGTTAATTGGCCATAATTTTTATTGCATTCTGCATTAAATTACCATTCCAATGATATATAACATGATGGTATTATCATTCATACATACTAGTGTCAACCTCAGCTTGTTGCCCCCCTAAAACTTGTTGCCCGGTACAACTGCACCCCCTGCACTTTACTAGCTACGCCACTGCATGATCAGAATACCATAAATCAGATATGATTACTTAAGCTCACATTAAAGTGGCAAATTCCACTGATCTCTATTATGTTACTAAGTTGCCTGCTTTAAATTGCATCATAGCAAGTTGCTGTATATAGAAGTTTGGTAATTATTTATGCTATTATTTTATACTTTTAAAAATCCCGAATCTAAAAATGCCTGTTTTTAAAAACTGTACATAGAAAGAATTTTTGAATTACCATATTTACTCAAATCTAATACATACCCCAATTTTAAAAAGATTGAGATTTGAAAAAAATGTTTACTGGTGATTGTAATGTAAAACTGCAAACTGATGAAAAATTTAATTTTACTTCTTACAAGTTGTATAAAAATAGGTTTGTTATGGTTTTTACCTAATTGCACTACTATATACAACAATGAGTTTGTTACATTTTTATTATAATACAGTAAACTGTTAAAACTAAATACTGACATACATAAAGTATAATCAAAATACCATATTTATTTGAATCAAATACACCATCAAATCTAATGCGTACCCTGATTTTGGAGACTAAATTTGGCTGGAAAAGGTGTATGTCAGATTTGAGTGAATACAGATTCTACCTTCCATCAAAAGTGGTAATTCAACTAAAAGTGGCAGAAAATAGAGCAGTGGTATTCAAAGTGGGGGTCAGGTCTTCCTTGGGGGGTTGCGAGACGGTGGGATCCACCATCTTGGAATCTGGCATTGGGCTTTCCTGGGAGTAAGCCTCATTGAACATAATAGGACTTATTTCCAAGTTGATATGGAGGAGCATCCCAGAAAGTTTGACAGGAGATCCCGGACAGATTTTTAAATTTGAGAGTGGGTCCCAAGCTGAAATGCTTGAATACCACTGAAATAGAGGATGATGCCTCCAAAGCTGTCTGCATAGTGCGAATGGTTGAGCAAAACATGTAACAAAATGTGTTATTGATTGGTGTCAAAAAGAGCAATTATTTTGAACAACCATGCTTATAGATCTGTGATGATCAAGTGTAAAGAATATGCAAGACAACATCTGAAACAACATAGGTCAGCCTTGAATTGACACTGTAGGAAGTCTGATCAATTAGAGTACATATGTGATCACATGCACTTCCAATCAGTGCATCCTTCCTATAGACACATACACATCAGTGTCATTTTTGATGTGTGGTGTAACTGCTTGGAATGCCGTGTGGTGAACTCTTTGGACTGAAGCCACTGACAACCTTTAGAGAAAAAAATAAAATAACTATTCTAATTAAGTATGGATGATATTCACAGTGCTTTTGACAAATAAGTTAAATTATAGAGGATGGAATTATAGAAATCCTCTAAACTTCATTTTACAAAACAACTGCACATTTTAGAAATGGTTTTGAACATGAGAGAACAAAGCAGAAACCTGACTTTATTTAGGATGTTTTTATAAGGCTCATTACAAAAAGTCAGCTTACAAAAATAAAAAGCTATGTTTGGGGTCTACGTGCAAGACAAGTTTAAGGGCACAATCCAGAGGAACTACGGGGAGTCCTTGCTCCAGTGTAAAAACAATTTACTCTGGATTGCAATATGAATTTCCCATAGGTTTTCACTAGGTGGTGCAACTACGGGTGCACATAATGTCTCTTACATGCTCCCGTAATTACTCTGGATTGTAGGGTAAGTCAAAAACTGATCTGTTCATGGGTACTTGTGCAGTGATGGGCTTCAAAGAAATTAAGAACCGGTTCTCTGTCCATCTGGCAGCCACTTTTAAATGGCTATTTTTAAACTTTATATGTACTATCTCTTGTTAAGAACCGGTTCTATAGAGTAGGTGCGAACCTGCTGGTGCCCACCACTGTACTTGTGACAATTTACAGTGGATGGAGAAGATAACTTTTCCTTTTATCCTTGCTTTCTTTGGGATGTCCTCACAGAGCTGATGCCATCATAAAAATCCTTCTTCCAGGATCTCCCAGCCAGGAAGGTAATGGCACTTATGTGTTAGAAACATCTTGTGTAACATAAAAGCAAACCTTCCCTAAAAAATTCACAGCTAAGAGCATTTTGCACATCTTCTCAAATACATTTCAAAAATTAAACATTGTGTACCTGGCACCAAAATCGGAAGTATTGAACTTTTGCTTTGAAATCACGCACATAGGCTATCTGAGGTCCATTGTCTCTGGAAATGGAAAGAAAGTAATATTATGTAACGGAAACACAAATACACCCTTACCTTCAACTTGCAAGTAAGGACGCAATCCTAACCAATGTAGGTTGGCATAACAAACGTAGCATAACTTCTCATCATCATGTGGGGAGGTTGGCATATGACTGTGCACTGGCCTAACCCCCATCCCACGAGGGGGAAGGCACCCCCCAGGTCAGGATAGGATTTATACCAGGGCTTAGGTTAGGGTTCACTGGAGCTTAGGATTGCAGATTTATGCTTGAGAGGGATTGGTCCCAATCCACAGACAAATGAAAATGCTGAGACAAAATCTGTGGATATCCCCATCCTATATTTTGACAAATATATATTTTGGTTTACCTTCCAAAAGAAGGTAAACTTTTTCCCCATCAGAATTTAGGTTAGCCAGTGTTATTGTATATGAATTTGTCACCAAGTCAAATATGCTGTCAATCAGGTGACAGGTTAACTAAGCACATTTTTGAAAGTAAACTTTTTAAATTACCCAACAGCTAAATGTCAATGTTTGAAAATATCAACCGGCTTAAAGATGAGTTACCAAAGAAATTTATTCACTAATGCACATTATAACTTCTCATGGTTGTTACCAACAGTGAAGCTAACAAAACTATCTGCTATAAAACATACTGGTATCCTCCAATGTATACCACAGATGCCAATAATAGTTTATTTCAAGGAAAGAAAGCTTACAGGGCAGACTTTCCTGTACGAGGATCAATATATGTTGTCGTTCTTCTATTGTGATCCACAAAATACGGAATCCCATCCACAGTGAATCTCATCTCCCAGCCTTCTGGTAAAGGTTTCTCATTTAACTGACTGCATAAACACATATATACAAGGTATTAATTAGACTATACATATTTGTTGGCAGACAGTAAAAACTGTTAGTCCTTCCATTTTTGTTTACACTTTGGTTTTGTCAGAGCTCTAACACAAGCTGTAAGATAGCAAATGGAACTGTTAGTCATATAGAGTGCAAAGGAAGACAGACTTAACAGTATAAAACCAAAAAGGAGAACATTCAATTCAGTCTCAAAAGATAATATAATTATTCTAATCATTACAGGTAAGAAAATGAAATAGACAGTCAGGAGAACATATTTAGATACACAGCCCTCTCCATTATAAAGTTGCCTTTGCACAAATTAGTAGAAAGGATGGTGGTAAAAAAAGCCTAAAGATAAAACAGCCATTTCAGATACAGATATGCTTTCTTTTCTGCTCACAGTTAAATGACCAAGGTGTGGATTACACCCCATTTCCAAGTTAGTGAGCTATCAAATTGCTCAACTGCCTTGTAGAAATTGATGTCCTTGTGTATTCTTCTGTTTCTCAAATGTGTTAACTAAGTGTGACGCAGGCATTGCTACCTGTAAGAAATGTGTTCCGATCACATTGTAGAGTGGTGACTGTTATACATGTGATTTGGAAAAAAAATACACAATTGCAGACATACTTGGCTGGAATGAATCTGAAGATATTCTAGCCCCATGCCTTCATTTGTCAAAATCAAATTTTAGTGTCTACTTACTAAACATTCTATAAGTTTTCATAATTTTCACTATGGGCGCAATCCAGAGTAACTACGGGAAGTCCTTGCTCTGGTGTAAGAATAATTTACTCTGGATTGCAATACAATTTTCTCATAGGTTTTCACTAGGTGGTGCCAAAACTACAGGTGCACCTAATGTCTCTTACGTGCTCCCGTAGTTACTTTGGATTGTAGCATATGTCTTATATCTTACACTGGTCTTCATTTCCCCCCATCCTTGGATACCCCAGCAAGAAGTAAAATCTTGAACAAGAAAAGCAATGCTCATCCACTCAGCTAGTGCGCCAAACATTTATGCTGCAAAATGTATTGTATACATTCCACAAAATCCCTTCAGATTTTAATATTGGAAAATACTGTAAAAAATATAAATCTTTTCAAGCTGCACATGGGGTTCACCAATTTCCCACTGAGGCAGCAAAATTAACAATGGAACAGCTTCACTGGATCAGGCCGAACGCCCACCTTCTTGTATCTCAGTCCAGCTTCTTGTATCTCACAGTGGCCCACCAAATGCCACAGGGAGCACACAAGACAACAAAAGACCTACGTTGTGGTACAAGCTTCTAGGCTTCATGAAACATCATAACAGAGAGTTAGGTTAGGACTGTGCTGTCAACATTTAGGTGTTAGGTTACTTAGTGCACTGTCTCCCTAAGTGATTGATACTGCATCTACACATTCACACAAGCACTATTGCCTACTATGGTTGTTTTATACAGTCATGCCATTGCTAGGAAGGCACAAGCTGTTTCAAACTACACACGTTCTGAATTCCTGATAGACCTCCAGAAATGAATAATTTTACATTAGTTTGTACACTAATTTTGAGGTATTGTTGTACAAACTATTTTTCAGCTATGTGTTAGATACAAAGGCAGACATTTTTTTTATTCAGGAAAATACTTATTGTTTCAATGTAATTTTCTTACATGGGTGAGGAATATTCCTTTTGGCAGAAAATTGTCTCTGTTACTTTTATTTCCCATAAATTTTTAACATAACATATTTTAGTATTAAAACATTGCTCATTTCCATGCCTTTATTTGGAATGAAGACTGAAATTTGGAACATCGCTATGAGAAAAAACCTTACCCTTGACTTCTGGGATCTTCCCATTGTGTGATACGTGTATTATGATTGACAAAATACACCCTGCCATTTCCATCTGTTCTCTTTTCTAAGAGGAAATACAATAAGATTAAAATCAGTTCTCAGATACACATTATTATAAAAAATTCTGTTTGTCCTTCTCAAAACTGCATGGGATGAATTAGACAACATTAGGTCATTGCTTTTTGTAAAGATTACAGGATGTATGTAAAGTGATGGCAACTTCCTTCCTGAACAGAACACAGTTTTGGGAAAAAGCAAAACGTCTGCAGGCGTTGAGTATTTAAGATACAAAAGCACAATTCATATAAATAAAGATAAGTGAAATAACCATGACAGGAACTTAGCACTGCATAGTAGATATCGTATTTCCTTGAAGCTAACAAACCTTTCAGACAAATTTGGTCTCCAAAATTAGGGTGCACATTAGATTTAATGGTGCATTCAATTTGAGTAAATACAGTATTTTGATTATAGGTATAGGTCATTTAATTTAAGTTTACTATATTGCAATAAAATGTAACATAGGGCAAAATCCAGAGGAACTGCAGGGAGTCCTTGCTCCGGTGTAAGAACAACTTACTCTGGATTCCAATATGAATTTCCCATAGGTTTTCACTAGGTGGTGCAGTAACTATGGGTGCACGTAAAGTCTCTTATGTGGTCCCATAGATACTCTGGATTTGGGGGATAAACCCTTTGTGTATAAAATAGTACAATTGAGGCTACAATCCAGAGTAACTACAGGACCTTTTTACACTGATGTAGTTATGGTGCCACCTATGGGAAATGCATAGAGCAATCCAGAGTAAGTGCCTCTTATGTCTTCCTGTAGTTACTCTGGATTGTAGGGTAGGTAAAAATCAGAGTATAAACCCATTATCACATTATTATCATCATCATATAACTCATTGTAAACAATAAAATTAAATTTTGCACCTGCTTTACAACTGCACATTATAATTGCCAGTAACATTTTTTAATCTCAAGCCTTTTAAAATAGAGCTGCGCATTAGATTCAAAATTGCGCATTAGATCCGAGTAAATATGGTACTTTGTTGGGTCTTGAATGGTTGATTAGGAAAAAAGAACTAGAGTTATTTTGTGCAAAAACTGGCAAATTATTTGACCATAACATGGACCAGCACTTGTAAAAACCTTACCCCATCCATGTGGCAGAGGACCAAGAGGATCAAATTCTTTGTTCTGAGTGAAGTCTTGATTCTATAATCACAAAAATGCTTGTTAAAACAGTCAGTTACAATTGATGGTTACAAGTGACTATAACAATCGAATTTTTAGGCTGTTTTCTCTACTAGTTGGAAAATTGGTTTGAGTGTCACCTTGCCAGATAATGAGTTCTGTCTCCCATGACAGACATCACGTTTTAAGGAGAGATAACATGTTTTGGCAGAATTATCTATCTCGGAATAAAAGGCTCAAATCTTCCTCCAACCACCTGGCCTAGTGTGGTATCTTCAGTATCAGCTAATAAAGTGCATTTCACTTCCCCTTGAGCCAAGACCAAGACGTTATCAAGCTTTAGAGCTGGAACCATATAAACCCAAGTTTTTTGCTAATACTCTTAGTGTTTGTATAAATGCTGCTTGCATAGATTCAAATACTGGTAAGTAAATGTCATCTTGTAACTTACAGAGCAAGATGCTATATGCAAAAAATAGTTGAACCATAATGCTATAGGAAAAGAGATTCTTCAAAATATGAAGTTACAAAGATCAACCTAAACTAAAATTCAAATTAATATTTTGTGCACATTAAAAGGATTTTAGTAGGGAAAATTCTGTGGGTTACAAACAACTGAACATACAACTGTTTGTGCTTTGCAAACAACTCAAATTTAGATTTTACTCTAATTTTGGGTGTAAGTATACCTCCATGTCCTTGGTGGTTTCCTTTCCAGAATCTCCTGGAGTTACAAGGGAACACTATCCCCCCCACACACAGTGTTGAAATGAGGAAAGCTGAGCTGGAGGGCTTTGCTCCGAGAAACTAAAAGGGCTTCCGCAGTCCTAATAATAATGTCATAAAAAGTCACTTCTGATTTTCACCTGAAAATTGGAAATAGTATTTTTTTGCCTCTGATTGTCATTCAGATTGGAATAATTGTCATGTGGATGTGAGTGTCCTCGGCTGGGCTCAGAAGACCCTCCAGAGACAAAGAGAGAAGAGTTTCCCTAGCCTCTGGAAGAATCATGTGGGTGCACGCAGGGGGTTCCACAGAGCCAATCTGCTAATAAATGAAACTGCAGATAAGGAGTCCCACTCCATTTTTCAAACTCCTTCTCTACAAGATTTAGACCAAAGGTGTAGATTAGACTGTACTGTTAAACAAAATTCTATCTGCCAAATATTTCATCAATATAGAAGCTAGCAGAGAATTTCAAACTATTCCCAATGCACATACCCCATATATGAACCTCTGGTTAAACTGTTGCATAGCTCCTTGAAGTTGGCTGCGCTGAAGTTGCCATTGTTCATAATTCCGGACGGATTCCAATGTGGGCCGCTGCCAGGTTGTCGTTCTGGTGAAGTGGTCAACATAATAAATCCGCCCCATGTTGTCAACTCGGCGCTCCCAGCTTAAATAACACAGATGAGACATTCAAATGCATGCACTGACCTCAAAGTACTTTGCAGTCAGATAGCAGAGAAGAAAAATTGGATGGTTTGTTCAATATGAAAGTAGGTCAGCACAATCGTTCTTCCTTCTTGCTAAGTGTGACAATAAGCCAGTTTTCTCTTCAGTAACTTCTATCAACCTGTTATGCTTATTACTCAATTTTCAGAGGCTGTCATTATTTGATTAAAGATTCTGCATTAATCATTAATAACATTTCTTAGTTATCTGTTCATCCCTTCTGTGGAATTCTTGAGAACAGAAGGAGGCAAAGTACAGGGAATTTCTCATTCACTTACTGTTTAAATAAAACTTGTTTAATGGTTATATTAAAGACAAAAAATAGAAGACAAAAATATTTATGGAGATTTACATGGTCTAGAGCAGTGGTCTTCAAAGTGGGGGTCGGGACTTCATTTCAGGAGGGCTGCAAAAAGCTTGGTGCAGCCATCTTGGATTCAGGCACTGGGTACCTTTAACGTCACTTCCTGCCACTACATCACTTCTAGGGGGTCTCAGATTGTCATTCTCAGAAGGGGGTCCCAGACTGAAATGCTCAAGTACCACTGCAGAACTCCCTGAAAGACTGTGCTCCCACGGCCATCAAATTGACTTTTTGCAATAGGACATCAAACTGTTTATGTAAATTATACTATTTACAATACATATAAAATCCTTCCATGGTATTTCTGAACTCAGCTGACTGGCATTTCTATTGCTAGTCTCAAACCCAATGAGATGTCACACTTCCCAATAACCAAGCCATGGTTCAGCTACAAAGATGTGTTCCATTTCAGCTAAAATCTTGAAGTCTGTTAGCAACATAAAGTATTGCTGTTCATTGAACAACTCACCCTGGAGGAAGTGGTTCTGGTCTATCCCATGTAGTTCTTTTTTCAACGTGATCTACATAATACACTCGACCGTGTTGGTCCATTCGTTGTTCCCAGCTGAAAATGTTAAAAAAGCATATACTGTTTTGCTAACTTCTTGTTAGTATATCAGTTACACTAACTGTAAATGTATGGGTCACCATACATTCTGGAAAATCAGGGATTGGACAAGTGTCCCAGCCAGCTGGGTACAAATTTTGGATTTGTACCCAATTGGACATTGGGTACAGAGCAGCAGGAGGGGTGGAAAGCGCTTCCTTGCACAGTGTGCCACCTAGCCTCCCATTCCCACCAGGAAGTGCCCTGCCTCTCTTTGCACCCACCAGGTCCTTGCCAGGATTACCACCTCCTAGGCCTCTCCTCACACTCATTAGGTTGTTGCTGGTCTGGTCAACACCAGGAGCCTCCTCCATCTCACCGCATCTCACCGCATCCCCACCTTGGTGCCTGAAATCCCACAGGTTGGTTTGCCTTCTTGTATGCTGAGATATGAGACAAATTTGCCTCATGTTTTTAAAATTTTGGATAAATTTTGGATAAATTTTTACACTTTTCATATAAGTGGCATAACTAGGATTGCCAGGGGTAGCAGGACAAGAGGGATGGTGGGAATCCAGCCCCTCCCCATGGAGGTGTGTGTGTGTGTGTGTGTGTGTGGTGTGCGTGAGAGGGGGGGTGTGTGCTTAATTTGTCTATTAATTTTTTGTGCAGGTCTACTCAGGAGTAAGTTCCATTATAATCAATGGCGCTTATTCCCAGGAAAGTAGACAGGATTGCAGCCTTACATTACTGGGACTAATTCTCATTGAATACAATGGGACTAACATCAGACATGGAGGTGGCCCTAACACTGACAATCTTAACAGAATGTGAAAGTTACATCACTTCTGGTGTGATGTCACTTCCAGTCATGACATTACTGCCAGGCTGATAGCATCATGTTCACATCCCTGCAGTTTGTCATGGGGTCCTTTCCCAGTTTTGTGGAAGAGAATTAGTTATGCCACTTTTATGAAAAGTGTCCATATTAATATCCAAAATTTTAAAAACTTGAAGCAGACTTGCCTTGTATCTACCGTATACAGGAGAGTTTTCATTTCACATATGTATTTCTGAAGTCAGAACTGTGAAATCCCATGCAACAAATTTCACAAAGGCTTACTAGTTTTCAGTGGACCCCTAGTGTCTGCTGGTTGCTTGTAAGCTTTCTCAGAGGCAGCTTGATGGGAGACACTATGCCAAACCAAATGGACTCAAGATCCAGTTCAGCAAGGTATTTCCATTCATGAGCATGTGCACATGCTCTTTGCAGTTAAGACCATTAACTGGTTCTGAATGTGCATTCTTGGTTCATAAATGCAGCTCACTAATAAACCAGAGAATTCCTTTTTAACAAAAATTCCATACACACTGGAAGTTACTCCACCCCTACAGTAAGCCACAATGGCTTAAGACCAAGAACTGCAAGGTGAAGTTTACATTCAGAGAAACTCGTAGCCATGTTGGCTCACTGAAGCAAATGTGCCCAAAGCACATACATGCCCCACTAACTGTACAAACTGAGTGAAGTACTATTTTCTCACTAAACATTTGAGATCTTGCAACAAGTACTAGAATATGCTACCCAAAAATACTTATTTAACTGGAATCATACCAGCATTTAATTGGAATCAGCAGTTGCTACAGAAGTCAGTTTTGAAAATCTGAGTATAATTATATTTTATATAGATATAACATAATTATCAGCATTTTATTTATAAGCTTTTTGGCTTAACACAAATGAGATTGGCTCTTTAAAAGATAAACATCCCTTAAGTATGCAGTTAATTGCTTAAAAGCAGCTTGCTTACTATGGTAATGTGGCAGGCAATGAAGTTTGCCTGAGAAAAGTCCATAAAGGGTTGCATTTGCTTTCTGTTTCACCTGGGGGGAGACCCCTCCCATCCCCATGTGACGATCACATGATAATCACTTCTGAATTGCTTTGCAAGGGGAAGCTTCTGCCTCTGAGCTTAAACTCAGCTGTTTTAAAGGAAACTTGGATTCATATGCATTCATTGCCTGCCTCGTTATAGTAAACAAATGCTTTTGTATAATGTGAAAACGGGTGTCCATCGAGGTTCCTGGAACTAAACATCACAGATGGCGAGTGTATAGAAACTTTACATACAAGCTGTAAAATGTATTTGGGCGGCTGAGGAGAGATATGGCAAGGACAAAGTCTCCAAAACTATTTGTTGGGGAATATACAAAAAAGCTATGCCACTAAATGGATTGTGAGAATAACAGCGTTGAACCTTCTTCGACCTCCCTCTTTGTCCTAAGAAATTCTTTTGGTTTATTTCCTTCTTGATGCTGACTTCTGTGATGCTCTTCCCATTCCTGGGTTAATACTTGAACTATTTTCTTGTAGTCTCACCCAGAAAGTGCAAATTTCTCACCCTCCCCTTGAGTTCTCCTTCTTTTCTCCCTTATAGACCTGTTCTTTTCATTCCAGCACAATGCCAAGACGATTTGTTGTTTTAAAAATAGAAGAAAAAGGGGAAAGGGTAGTTTCTTAGAGGAAAAAATGATTAGAAACAGGCCTGTAATACAGGAAAGTCTCTTACCCAGGTGGAAGAGGACCCTGACTGACTGTATGATGTGGCTGTGAGACTGGAGTTACTGGCTGAACTTGTCTGGATACTGGTGGTGTCGTCAAAGCTGCTGCTGCTGGAACTGTTGTACCTGCCGATGCCACATCAGAGTTTTGCTCAGAATTTGAACTCGTAGTTGGCACTGGTGCTGCAGAAGGCCCATCCAATTCTGTGGATGAAGAGCCATTGACACATGCTGCAAAGGAAAAAAAAGACCTGTTGGTTTTTCTTCTTGCTTGGCTAAAATAATACTAGATTGATTTGGTCTCCCTCCCCAAACACTGCTTGTCTGGATGCTGCACTATCTATCAGACGTCATTTCAAACACGAATTTAGGGGCTAGTAGCATTTCAAGTTTCAAATTCATAATACCTAATTTTTAAGAATAAAACATCACTTTTTCTCTAGAAAGAACTGTAGCTTGATCATCAGAAAATACAAAAAAGATCTCTTTTGCAGCAATTTTCTCCTCTCCTTGAGCACAGAAGACCTGGAAGACTTTGAAGAGTATATTCTACAAACTGCCTCTTCACTGTGGGCATGACCTAAAGCGACTCCAGTATTTTTTATGAAGAAAAGGTTGGAGAGAGAGCAAGGAGGAGGCATGGTAGGAGAAGAGAGCAAGGTAGGGACAGGTTCAGCAGAGCTCAGATCCAGAACTCTGTGTCAGACCCAAGGGATCTAATATCTATCTAACATCTATTATATCAATCTAATATCTCAATTGTGAAGCTACAAGGGGGAAGGCACCTCCAAAAGAGCCTCCAGGGGTTGCCTGGTGCACTTACGATACTGCTGCAGCCATTTTGCCACCATGGCAGTCCCAGGGCTCTGGCAGCTTAGGACTTAGCAGAGGCTTGACGAGCACCTGTCAGGGATGCTCTAGGAGGATTTCTTGCTGCAGGCAGGGGGTTGGACTAGATGACCTACTAGGTCCCTTCCAACTCTAGGATTCTATGACTGGGCATATGTTAGAGCAGACAAGAGGAAGGAAATAATAATAATCTAGGTTCATATTCAGCAACTCTGAATATGTAAAGTTGTCATACTTTACGTTAGCATACGTACGAGATGAAGCAGCAGGTCGACGTGGAGTGGGGGGAGGTGGTCGAGAAGGTCTGGGAGGTCTAGTAGGTTTAACACCCCCATTTGCAATTAATGGAGAATCACTGCCATTTGCCATCCTATCATTGGATGCAGCAGCTTCACAGTTTTCAGGACCATTTGTATTATTCCTTTACAGGTAGGAAAAAGCAAAAAGTATACTTACTGTATGTCTTTGTGCAAAGTTGTTTTGATAAATTCAAATTGGTGGGCTGCAACCAGCAATCTCCCAAGAGGGCAAAGGGTGTGCTTTTTACTTAACAAAGGGTTACTGGAGGCTCCAGGAGGTGCAGGGAGCCCTGCACAGCCCTTCACAGGGCTACCCAATACTTAGAATCTTCCAAAAAGCTACTGCAAAGCACCTACTAGTTGTAATCGCAAACCAGAAGTGTTTTGCAATAGCTTTGTTTCACTATTCCAAGCCTCATGGAGCCCTGAAGAAGGCTGCATGGGATTCCCCAGACCTCTTGGAGCCGCCAGCACCCCTAAGTAAGTGAAAAGCACCCCTTTTACCTACCCAATCCTGGGGATCACATGGCGGCCCTCATCTCTTCCCATACAAAGCCCTACTTTGAGAAAATTTGAGAACCACTGTATAAGCAATTAAAAACTATTTCTATAAATATCTAGACATGTTACTTTTCTAAGCATTCTGGATTACAGATATTGTCATATAAAAGAACTGATTGTACATCCGCAAATAATTTCCGCAAAGCCAAAAAGCAGAATATATCCTGTAACTTTTAACTTTTCAACAGTTTAATTCAGTTTTATTTCAGGGTTAAGTGTTTCCTGACAAGTTCATACTTCAATTAAAACTTGATTAAAGTATGATTGAAACACTAAGTCAAGCTAGGCATTAAAACAGTGATTTTCAACCAGTGTGCCATGGCTCACTGGTGTGCCGCGGATAGTCCTCAGGTGTGCAGTGGGAATTTGGAGATTGACATTCATTAATAGGAAAATTGGGGTATTTGAACAGTCTGGTGTGCCTTGTCAGTGGTAAAAACAATTGACAATTTCAGGTCCTTGTTAAGTGCGCTGTGAGATGAAAAAGGTTGAAAATCACTGCGTTAAAAAAGGATACTTAATAGTGGTCTGTGGACTTGCAATTACCACCTTGTTTGTAATGTGATTAAGTAGGTGGCGCAAGTAGTTAAGGCAGGCCAGTTACCAAAAGTGTTTCAACTTAGTTAAGGGAATTTAGCTATTGTCCTCTTGGATATATAAGGACCACAGACAAGACTTTTAAATCAAACAGCATCATGCAGAGGGGATACCCTTATTAGAAAGAGAGCAACTTAGAGAGTAAACGTATCACAAAGAAACAGAATTTATTCTTATAAGGCATAAAGCAAAATTACATGCATTCAGTATACCATAAGATGAAGCGTGCCCATTCCTAAAAGAGTGTGTGTGAAGGAAAAGGAAGGAGGGGGTAAGAATAGCAGGACTCAAAGTGAGATGAAGGAGGGGGGAGCAGCTGGAGAGGAAAGGTGGGGAAGGAAGATGAGGGAATGGAACAGAAATATCTACCTCCTCATGCATTCTTCTCCAGGACCCCAAAAGAGACCACACAAATGATTATAGGAACTTTTATAACCTAGGTTACATGAGACTGATACCTCACAAAGATGGGATAAACTGAAGACCATCACCCAATTAGGACCAAGTCAAAGAAGAGCAAATCCAGCTAGGTGTGCTCAAGCAAATAATTTTCTGGTGGGCTGTGGGTGGTGCAAGTGGTTAAGACACTGGGCCTGTTAACCAGCAGGCCAGGGTTCGAGACTCAGGTCCCCACAAGACAGGGTGAGCTCCTGTCCTTAGCCCAGCTCTGTGACACAGCTGGAATCAATTGTACTGGCTCTGCCAACTTTTCAGCATAAAAATGCAACAAGAAATTTAACATCATAAAAGGCATAAGGAATTTTAGGTTTATCATCACAAAACAATCATTCATAGTAAAAATATACAACAGAATGGATCAAATAGGATGCAGCTGGTTATATTATTGTGTCCAATCCCCTTCCAAACATTAGAGCAGTTGCATTATGCACATTTAAGTTTCTAAACTGTTTTTAAAGGCTCTGTTTTTAAATACAGTGCATTACAGGAGTTCAGCATGGGTATGACCAAAGTAAGAATGACTGAGCCTAGGTCCAGGATGAATACCTATCCTCCAAACAGGGCCACAGGGTGGCCTCCTGAAGGGAAAGCAAGTATGTTTTCCCTTTAGTATACTTTAGTTTAGTATAAGCATAATCTGTATATCCTACATTTCCAGCACTACTCCTATTCAATACATAGTGAAGCATTCAAAATTTATCTTACTCTTTTATGCTGCTTCAAGAATGTTAAACTACAAGGCTACTCCAGCATTACTAATGAGATCTAATGGGCTTATGTTGCTGGAGGGAAGATTTTAATTGCGTACCAGAAAAAAAATATTCTGGAAAGCAAGGGAGGATTGACAATGGATTCCCGAGAGAAACAGTGGGTTGTCTATTGCTGTAGGGAAGCAGTTTCATCCAGAGGCTTGGCAGATGTCTTTTGGAGATCTTCGAGGATTTTTCTGCTTCAAGTAAGAGGTTGGAGTAGGAGGTCTTGAAGGCCCTTTGGAACTCTATGATTCTAATCGATTGCTACTTCTATTTTACTAAATAAAAAACTATTTTACGAAATCCCAGCAAGCACTATTACTTCTCAAGCACTGACTGCATTAATCAAAGTTTCTGGCAAAAAGACTTCTCATTTGAAGTTTCACCAAATGTCTACCTCATGCAATGTACTCATGTGTTTCAATAATTCCAACAAGATGTGCCCTTTTCATAATTCCTCTCTTCAGAATCAACCTTTTCATTTAGCTTATTCTGGATGAAGGTGCATAACATCACACCCTCTATTTGGTCAACTTTGTGTATGTGATTTAAGTAGATTCCTACAACAGCTCAGCTACCATCACAAAATGGCTTAGGGTGCAATCCAGAGTAACTACAGGGAATCCTTGCTCTGACACAAGAACAATTTACTCTGGATTGCAATATGAATTTCCCATAGGTTTTCACTAGGTGGTACCATAACTACGTCAACGTAAATATCTCTTACGTGCTCCTGTAGTTACTCTGGATTATAGGGTTACATGGGAAAAGAATGTAAGAGACATAGGAAGTTGTTAGCTAACAGCATGTTGCTCAATTATGAAGAGCACAGACTAAAGGACTACAGACTAAAGCACTATCCAGGTTAACTCTAGCATGTACACACTTTTGAAACAGTGATGTCTACACTGGCTTGGACATGTTGTGAGAATGGCTGATGGTCAGATTCCAAAGTATCTCCTATATGGAGAATTAGTGCAGGGAAAGCGCCCTAGAGGGAGACCACAGCTGCAATATAAGGACATCTGCAAGGCCTTGGGAATCGCCTTCAACAGCTGGGAAACCTTGATTTCTGATCGTTCAGCTGAAAGGGATTGCCACTCTCAAACTGGCCTTTTTGGTCGCTGTTTTAGGACCTCCATCTCTGAGCACGATACCATAGTCTTTCAAGACTGAAGGATGCCAATGAAGTTAGCTCCATCATCATGATCCTACCACAACAAAAAGTTGTGGGTGTGCTGAAATGGTTCCAGAATACACTTTTAGTATATGCCTACATCACTTATTTTTCCTGGAATTTTCCAAAATGTGCTGGGAATGAGTGAGGCAGAAACAGCACAAACCTAACCATGCACAATCCATCCTAACAGCACAATCCTAACCAATCCTAACCTCAAAAGTAAGCACTATTGTGTTCAATGGGTATTACTCCCAAGAAAATGTCTTTAGGATTGCAGCGTAAATTCCTCTCTGGTAGTTTCATAGAATCATAGAATCCTAGAGTTGAAAGGGACCTAGTAGGTCATTTAGTCCAACCCCGTGTCTGCAGCAGGAAATCCTCCTAGATCATCCCTGACGGGTGCTCGTCAAGCCTCTGCTTGAAGACCCACAGTGAGGGAAAGTCCACCACCTCCCTTGGCAATCTGTTCCACTGCCAAACTGCCTGAACTGTCAGGAATTTTTTCCTGATATCAAACCAGAATCTCCTTTCTTGCAGTTTGTATCCATTGGTTCTAGTTCTGCTTTCAGAAGCAGCTATGAACAAATGAGCCCCTTCCTCCTTATGACAGCCCTTCAGGTATCTGAACAGGGCAATCATGTCTCCCCTCAGCCTCCTTTTCTCCAGGCTGAACATCCCAAGTTCCCCCAACCTCTCCTCATAAGACTTCCCTTCCATCCCCCTGATCATTCTTGTCATTCTTCTCTGGACTTGCTCCAGTTTGGCTGCATCTTTCTTAAAGTGAGGTGCCCAGAACCGAACACGTATTCAAGGTGAGGTCTGACCAATGCAGAGTAAAGAGGAACTATAACTTCTCGTGACTTGGAAGCTACAGCCCTCTTAATGCAGCCTAAAATGGCATTTGCCTTCTTTGCAGACACATCACACTGCTGACTCATGTTCAGCTTGTGATCCACAGCTACTCCAAGGTCCCGCTCACATGTTTTGCTGCCACAACACACATGTTGTGCTGCCAGATTTTCTTAGTTCTAACCAGGATTATCACATTAAAATATACCTCGTATTATATGCAATCCCAGGTAGATATCAGAGCTACAAACAATAATAGTTTCAATAATCTGGGTTGAGATAACCACATGAAATTATCTGCATATTAATATTTCAGAAGTTTGTTTTCAGGCAGTGACATTCCTGGGGGAGGGAGAAGGGGTACAATTGCCCCAGTGCATCATCCCTCTGGGGCAGCACCATCTTTCTCATCACAGCTTTCTCATCCCATTGCCATTTTTCTCATCCCAACTGCCACTGCCCCCACCCTGTTCAAGGGCCTTCAGAAAGCCTAGGAGGCCACACACCACCTCCATTGTTCTCCAAAGACCTTCTGAACTCTCATTTGCAGTCTCTTCCAGAAGGACTCAGAAGTCTTTCTGAGAGGAGGAGGTTCATGGCCGTCCTGGTCCTCCAGAAGGCTAAAACCACTATGTCCAGTGTTTGCTACAGGACATAGCAAGGCCTCACATATCTTTTGGAGGGCCAGGGAAGCCCCATACTGCCTCCTCATCTCATCAAAGCCTTGAGATGGCAGTGGACAGCATTTGGTGTGGGAGGTAGCACACTGCAGTCCTGATCCCAGGTAGCAAAAGGAACAGGATCACCAATGGTTCAAGGTAATTTTCAGTGCAATGAATCACCCACACAAAAAATGCTGAAGCATCTAATAATTATGGCTTCAACCATCACAGATGTTGTAAACAATGGAAATGCATGTGGAATAAAATCATCTTACCTTGTTTCACTTTGTGATTTAGAGCCATCATTCTGTGTAGGGCCTTCAAGGTGAAAAAAAGAAAATGAAAACTGTGTCACTTCCTAAAGAGACACACTATAAGGAACTATTCTAACCCAATTCCTGTTTTTGAATTAATTTCTCCTCTGTTAAAAAAATATTCCATACCATATTACAAGAGACTATAAGAGCTCAGACTTCTCACAACACCTTGCCACCCAAAAACACCGCATACAAGGAGTTTTTAGAGTCCATAATGTAGATTTTCAACTATAGAAAGCTTAAGTGATAAATCCAAAGGGAACTCTAGCAAGTGAGCCTATTTTTTATAGAAATGTGCCCCAAAACTGTATTTTTTAAATAAAAGATTTTAAAGGCAGGATATAATTAATTTAGAACTTATTACATAGTTTAAGTACTCATGCTCAAGAATGTGGGAAGGGGTAGGGCTCTCCTGCCTGATAAAGTCTCTTAACCAGAACTGCTGGACATGCTGAAAAAGCATTGTAATTAATACCCTTTGGGTGAGAAGGCCTTGGTGATCAAGTCAAGAGGCTTTGTTGGCACCAGAGGCATACTCCTGATCCCAGAACAAGCTCTCCGATGGTGAAACTGATAGTCAGCATGGTCTTAATATAGTGTAGCCATTAGTAAATTATAATACAACATAGTAAATGCATATAGTAGGTAATTATTACTCACTTGGGGTATCACCATTAGTTAAAAGGTCAGGATCCACTTGCATGCCGTCTAAACAGACAGATAACTCTCCAATCCCATCAAGAGGTTCTTTGTCGCCAACAAGCATCATGTTCATGACTACTTCATCAACTATTAAGGATATGTCAAAAGAATTGCCATTGTTAAAATATTTAAAGTTAGTTGTTACTAACAAAACACTTATTTTCAGAAAATATTTTGAATTTATAAACAAGTTCAGTCTCAATGGTATGTGATCTTTGTGATTGATGAACCTCACAAATCTTATTAAGAATAGGCATGAAAACAGAGCAAGGGATTGCTGTAAAAACAGGGTTCTGGAGATTTAGCTCCCAGTTTTTAAAAAGAAAGCAGTACTTGAGATATGCAATCAAAGATCACATTCATATTGATCTTGGAACTATATTTGCTGACCTGGAACTGTATTTGCACATGAAGCCTAGAAACAGTGAAACATTAAAGGACTGACACCATCAAATTTTTAAAAATATAATATACCATCATTGGTCAGTTCTGGAGAACAATGTGCTTACAATTAATCTCATTTACCTTCATGTCATCCCCCTCAAAAAAAAAACCCTGACCATGAATATTTTCAAGAAACAGAAGATTTTTTTGTTAAATTATGTAATCCACATAGCAGGTATGAATATGGAGAGACTATGTGTGCCCAAATTCTGGAGAATCTCCTTCCTCTAAGAGACCTATGTATTGCTTTCCAGCCAGAAAACCATCGTTATCTATGCCATGCCTCTCCACACCATTTACAGAAGACTCCTCTATTTTTCCATCTGAGGAGATCAGATGGAGTTTAGAGCCTCCAGGACTCTGCAGGGGGCAACACTACCCCCATCATCTAAGTGACTACATTGCAATCTCTGTAGCATTGCTGCTTCCAACTGAAGCAGGGCCACTGCTTCGTGGGAAATGCCCTGCTTCCATTTCCTCTAGAGGATTGTGACCCCACAAGTTTGGGAACCACTGCTCTAATTCTTTTCTTTTGGATTTTTACTAAACTAGTTACATTTTCAATCTCTACTTGCCTAGATCATATTCATAGGTAATTCAGTGGGTTGTCACATCTGATAATTTTCACAGACAAATGTGATTCTCTCACTATAGGTTTTTGTGTGTTTTTTTAAATGGGCATATACACAAATATTCATAATATGCCCTACAATCCAGAGTAACTACGGGAGCATATAAGAGACATTACGTGCATCCATAGTTACTGTACCACCTACTTATAACCTATGGGAAATTCATATTGCAATCCAGAGTAAATTGTTCTTGTGTCGGAGCAAGGACTCCCCGTAGTTACTCTGTATTGCACCCTTAAACTCATACATTTATCAAGTATTTGTCAACACTTACGCTTCATGTTGTTTGTTTTCAGCGTCTCGTGAATATCTAACGTAGCACTTCCCAGTAAGATATCAGACTTCAATGTCTGGTGACTCCATACTCGAAAATTTAGTTTGCTAAATGGAGTGACAATTCTGAAAAGAAAAAAAAAAGCATAATCTATATTTTGGAAGTGTTTAAAACCCCATGGAATTAACTCCTTTCACTTACAAGATTACAGCACTAATTTTACCCTTATCCTATTAAGATTTTTGGAGTAATAATGTTCTGAATATTTGAATCTGAATGTTTACGTAAATATAAGTAAATCATATTTCTTTCAGCAGCATATAACACAATAGACAGTATGAACTGCTTTTTTGGCATTTTAGATTGTGAGCTCTTCCATTAGCTATTAATATTTTTTCATTTTCTTGTAAACCGCTTTGTGAACCTTTCAGCTGAAAAGCGATATATAAATACTGTAGATTCATAGATTTTCATTTTGTAAAAATATAACAACAACTCACAGACAACATCTAACATTTCTAGCTGGGAGGGGCAATGGCCTCTGAAGCTTTCCCCAAGAGACTCCTAGAAGCCTGTACTGAAATGTTTCCGTCTCAAAACTGCATTGAAAAAATGCAGAGAGTTTAGAAGAGTCTTGAGAAAGAGCTTTGGAAAATAAACATTTTCCTTTTTTAAATTCCAACATCACCTTACCTACCAAAAAAAAGTTCCCCAGAGAATAGACTTTGCCTTTCCTTGGGCTACCTGACAAGATCAAAGTTCTTGAAGCAGAAGAAGATATTTTACTCTCTTGAGCAAATGTTTGAATAAGAAACCAATACTGAAAGTGTTTCTTATGCAAACTTCCCTGCATGTGAGGCAAAATTCTTATTTCAAACTCTGTGAGAAGGCTTCAGAGAATGCCATGTTTTTCTTTATTTATTAAAAGGTCTTTCATTTAATGTCAAGTTGCCCATGGTGGCTAACATCATAATAAAAGATGTGCAGATCATGAAAATAATAAAATCATAAGATAAAAAAGGATAAAAATGAGGGGATTGTTCACTAGCAACAACTGGACAACACTAATCAGTATGGTGTTCGGCCTCAGCTGGAAAGTCAACAGGGACGGGACAGTTCCTAGCAATAGTTGGGTGGGAGTTCCAGAACTATACTGTCCTCCAGAATAAGACTTTTCAGTTTAGTAGCATATTTATTGACACTGCTAACTAATCTCAAGCTGAATTACATGAACGAACAGAATAATGCTGCAAAGAACATTTTTAAACCTACACTGTAAGAATTTGTTTCCATTTTGGACTATTTGTATTGTTGCATTTTTCTGTCTTCTTTGACTGTCCATCAACTGAGACTTCCACGTATGGGCTAGGTCCAAACCATTTGTTTTTGTTTTCTTTCAACTTTGCAGAGATAACTATCAAAAAGAAAAGATAACGAATGAATACTCTATTCACTTCAGTAATATCAGATATACTCAGTATTATATTTTAGTGTAGCAGAACTTTGAAACACAGCCAAACTATGCTCTTAATAGAGCCATCGATAAGATACCTAGAAACAAAGAGCGCAATCCTAACCAGGTCTACTCCAAAGTAAGCCCCATTGAGTTCAATGGATCTTACTCCCAGGAAAGTGTCTTTAGGATTGCAGCCAAAGTCTTTTTCCTCAGAAGGATGATATTGGATCAAGGATTTTAACCTTCAACTTATTTAACCAAAAGATTAAAATATTTACAAGTCAACATGAAAATACAGAAATACAATCTTCAGAAAATTTCAGAAATACAATCTTCTGAAAAAATGTAACAAATGTGAAAATCCAAATGCTTAGAGCAGTGATTTTCAACCTTTTTCATCTCATGGCACACTTAACAAGACACTGAAATTGTCAAGGCACATCATTAATTGTTTTTACCATTGACAAAGCACACCAGACTGTTCAGCTCCCCCAATTTTCCTATAAATGAATGCCAATCCCCAAATTCCCACAGCACACCTGAGGACTATCCGTGGCACACTGGTTGAAAATCACTGGCTTAGAATATATAGCAGCTTGGATTGTATTCCGATAAATTCTTTAAAAAAATAAGCATTAATGCATTAAACAATATCTTACAGCACTTTTCTATTGAATTATTAAAGAAACGTTTCTCAAGCTTTTGAAAACTCCAAATTATTTGGAAGACATAACATGGGTATAGTAAATGACATCAGGTGACTAAGCAAAAAGCAAAAATACAAAACTGAATTCATTTCAGTACATTTCTTATTCCAAGTCTACACATTCTACCCCAATTTTAACTATTTAATTCCCTGCTTTTCAGTAAATAAAATGTGTTTTTCTTTTTAAATGCAGCAATGTGATTAGGATTGTGCTACAAGCATCTTGGAAATTTCCCTGAACAAAAGCCCCACTTTGTTCATTGTACCACTAAATGCTTTGATACACACACTGAAGTATGCTAAACACACACTTCAACTTTTAATAGTCCAATCCTACCTAAATCCCATCTGGTGATACAGGGGTGACAGTGATGCTGCATCTCATAGGGAATGAAATGTTATGCCTCCTTAGGATAATGGGACATTTATCCTCTTGCTCTGGAGAAAATCTTAGTAGCCACAACAGGTCAGCTCAGACCTTTGCTAGAGATATTGCCAGGACAGCCTGCATTGATCTGCGTTGGAAGAAGGGGACTGGGATTTACTTCCTGGGCCCAAACCATCCAGCCTTGCTCTAGCTCTTACTCATTCAAACTCCACCATCTTTTTTGGACTGCTGTGCTGGGATTACCAGCAATTGCTGGCCTCGGTCAGTTTGCTGGCTTGCACAGGAAGACTCCACTCTTCCCACTGGCTCCCTGCACTCCCACAAAGCACTTTATGGCGCTTTTGTGGCAGCCAGGACCAGCAGGACACATGCCACCACTGCCTTTCAATAGGTTTGGGCCATCAGATTGCTGAATTACTTACTCCATTCCTACATAGATCCTGTGAAGAGCAGGGAAAAATCACCCTAACGTGGAACCATATTGTGTGAACCAAAATGAGCATGGTTAGCATTCTGGGTAATTGACTAATTGGGAAAAGCACAACAAGCTACAGGGCTTCAGAGACTACCAGAATCCACATGTGTGAAAACTTAAGCAACTGAGGGCCCATGCATAGTTCACCCTGCTAACACCTGGCCAGTGATTGGGGGGTATCAGCTTGGCATTCAAGGTCAGTATGGCCTAACAGTGGTAGTAGTAGGCCTCCGTCAGTCTTGAAAGACTATGGTATCGTGCTTGGCACTGCATATACTGCACGCGAAGCACGAAAGCCTGGGTTGGATTGTTCTGGAGGATAGGCTGTTACCCAAGCAGCAAATCCCTCCTCTCCACGCCACTGAATTAGTCCAATGGAAAGGCAAAACCAATACGATTGGATCCAGCTGGCAATGCAGAGCTGGGCTAAGGACAGGAGCTCACCCTGTCTTGTGGGGCCAACCTGGGTCTTGAACCCTGGCCTGCTGGTTAACAGGAACAGCGCCTTAACCTCTTGCGCCACCCACAGCAGCTCACAATATTCACCTTTGAGATAACATCCAAAAGCCCAATTAACTCTGAGCTTTACTTAAAAGTAACAAGCTATGGGGTGAACTCACCTCTGCTCACATTGGTCCAAAACCTGTACAATTGCCATCTTGGAGTTTGGATTTTTAAAGAATCCATTCTTAATCTGTCCTGCTACCTGTGGGGATGCTGCCACATTGGACAATGTTTTCCAATGGGTGAATCTCTGTCAAACTAGACTGGACTTTGGGGGTCTGGAGAGAACTTCAGTGCAGAGAGGTATCTCCAATCCAGGATGGATTATGGCAGTGGTACTCGGGCATTTCAGGCCAGGATCCCCTTTCAATGTCCGGGACGCCATACTGGCACGTGACATCACTGATGCCAGAGCTCCTCATATTTACTCAGAAGTAAATCCCATTGTGTTCAATGAGACTTACTCCCAGGAAAATCCAGTGCCAGATTCCAAGATGGTGGATCCCCCTTCTCAGGAATGCCCTGACCCAAGGTCGCGGCTTCTACTTTGAATACCACTGGACTATGGACTTTTGATGTGCTTTAGGATGCAAGTTAGGAACTAGGAGTCAGCTCTTTTGTTTTTGTCTTATATGCATATCTGCTTCCTGGTGCCTTAACAGCAATTATTATTCTAAATAAACTTTCTCTATTCTTCTATAAGAGAAGTGTCTGGACTTAATGCTCTCTTCCTTCTTAGGAAAGAAAGCATTTTAGATTCAGCCAGGGCCACTACCTTAATTTACATCTCTGTGCTTGGGTAATTTGCAAGTCTGCAATAAGCCTAATGTCTGCTAGAGGCAATAGGAATTCATTTGCAGATCTGTAAATACAAACAGGGGAATTAGGTGACAGGGGTCTGAGCCTGGGCAGTCAGTGGCAGAGTTTAGCTGGACTGTTCCCAGAGTTAAGACACACTTTCCCCCTCTCTCTCAGGAAACTCTGCCTAGCTGGGACTAACCTGGAGTTTCTTACAGATGCATCCTTTTGCTGTACCATACCAACCATACTTTATCATCATTTGTTTCAGCGACATCTGTTGCAGCATGCAGTATTTTTGAAAAGCTGCAGTGGAGTGCCACTAACAGAACCAATTCAACTAATAAAGGTAAAACTGCATATTATTTTGCTTCAGAAGCACTAATATTGCTACACAAGCTCAATTTGCATCAAAGGAAGTGTAGAGTCTCACACTTCAGTTACGTAAGTGTAAACGGAAAAACTATTTTTGACATCCATGGCCACTGTAGAAACCATGTCTTTCAGCATGTGGTATAAAGAAAATAAATTTAATTCTACAAATCATGCATTACCCTTACAATAGGAATGTATTGTATGTATCCATATAATAAAGACAAATATGATCACATGCTCAAGGATTGCCCAGAAACTCTCTTTAGAGCAGTGGTTATCAAGCACTTCATCCCAGGACCTCTTCTGTCTGAGACCCTCCAGAAGTGTTGTCATGGCCAAAAGTAACATCAAACAGGAAATTGTGATGCCAGAGCTTCTCACTGTGTTCGATGAGCCTTACTGCCAGTAAAGCAGCGTGAGTGCCCCATTCCAATATGGTGGTGCCCAGCTTTTTGTGAATCCCCCCCACTTGAAATGAAGTTACAACCCCTTAAGGGGGCCCCACCCCCACTTTGAAAACCACTGCCGTACACAAACCTAATGTTTAGAGCATTAGGGTTGATATCTTACATCTGGTTGATATCAAAGCAATCCAAGGATTTATTGTACCACACTGCTCTGTGCAAACACTGAAAAGAATTTTGGGGCCCCAAATTTGGCATAAGGACTCTCATTCAGAAATCCATGCAAATGTGCACAAAAAACAACCAGTTTCTGGCTTTGGTAAGTTCCAACAGGTGCTATTTTGGCATCTCATAGCATCTCTTGCAGCTTTGACATAACAGGTGGTCTGAATAATTAATGTATCTGCATACTCTGGATCAGTATTGTGCTATTTACTGATTTGGCGGTCACCTCTGCTTTCCTTTTTCTGATCTGTTCTTTGTCAGCCAAGTCCACACTGGACACATCTGGCAATCCCAGCAATGCACTGGATTACTAACTTGCTTTCCATTAGATCTGCCAGCCTCTGGACTCAGAGTGTCTGGAAGAACTCACCTCAGCCAGGTATTAGACTAGAATTTTATTTGGACCTAAAGAGGCGTTAAAAGGATCTTTGTACTTAAGTTGCATTTATGCTTGTTTCATAATAAGGCTAAAGTCAATTAGAAACAGAATCTCTGTTATTTATTTACTAGAGATGATGGTGAAATTCATCAAGTTTAGGCTTATAAAAGACCTTCAGAGTCTTAGGATGAGCCATCTTAAGCCCTCTGAATTCTTCTCCAGATCCTATTAAAATCTGAGCCAGACAAAAATACCCATTTATTACTCCCCATCAAGGTCCAAAACAGCAGCTCCATTAGGACCTCTCCAAAATGAATGAAATGAAGAGGAAGGTAATAAAAAGTCAAACTTTGCCCAGTCTTTTATCCCTCTGCAGGATACTCTTTAGACTTAGGGTGCAATCCTAAACAATTTAGACTGGCATAACTCACCTGACATAACTTCATGTGGTGAGGCCAGCACATGCCTGTGCACTGGCCTATGCACTGGCCTAGTCCCTCCAGGAGTGGGTAGAGCATGTGTCAGCCTCCACGGGAAGATATGCCAGGTGAGTTGTGCTAGCATAACTTGGTTAAGATTGAATCCTTAGTGTGAGAGCATGGGGTACATGATCCCTCCCCAACAATTTTTGCTGCAGGTTCCTTTTACTCTCTCCATTCAATTTAATAAAGAGCAAAGGATGCAGTCCTAACAGTTCTCCAACACTGGTGTAGCCGTGCCAGTGGAACATGTGCTGAATCCAGCAGTTGGGGGAGGCAGTAACAAAGGCCTCTTCCTCAAGGGAAGGCAATTGTCAGAGCTGGAAAACTGGTTAGGATTACACTCAGTTTCTTCTAGATCAGAGGACTGCAAACTCCAGCCAGATATGGCCCCCAGATAAGCTTCAATAGGACCCCTTCCCCCAAGACAACTCTATCCAGCTCTTGGGCAAGCATTGTAAACACAACATTAAGAGAGAAGTGGCCCTCCTGCTAAAAACTTTGGAGGCCCCTGTACTAGATTAAGTAGAGGGAAATAGGAAGCTGAGGTACAGAAAAAGTTTGTTTTTTCTATAAATCTTTTTGTATTTTTTATTATGCTGCTAGCCACCGGAAGGCCTTTGGGAAAAGAGGCATGATACAAGTACAGTGGCGCCTCATGTAAAGAACGCCTCACGTAAAGTATGTTTCACGTAATAAACAAAAATTTCTCTAGGATTCTGCTTCACGTAAAGAAAGTGCTTCACATAAAGAACACATTCGTTGGCAGTTGGGGCAGACGCGCTGGCCAGCAGCCTGTTTAAAAAGCATCAGGGCTGCCTAGCACACCTGCCCATAGTGAAAGCAACACTTCCATGCTGTTCCTCCTGTGGCCAGATGTCTGCTGGGCAGAGGGAGAGAAGAGCAGTGGAGAAGAGGGAAGCAGCTCAGGGCTAGCCAGAAGGGAGCAGGGGAGAGAGAGAGGCTCAGGATGGAGAGAAGGAGAAAGTGGGGAGACACTTTGAAGGTGTCTTGGATTGCAGCCTCCTAACTATGTCTACCCAGAAGTAAGCCCCATTGTGTTTAATTGGTCTTACTCCCAGGAAAGTATCTTTAGGACTGCAGCCTAAGTAGTCTTCATAACATCATGCACACTGAATGCATATTTTGAATTCAATCCCAGTGTTCTGTCATCATTTTTACATCCAGTTAATATTTTTATATGAATATTTTGGGGGTTGTGGAACCAATCGTCTGAGTTTCCATTATTTCCTATGGGAAAATCCGCTTCACGTAAAGAATGTTTCACGTAAAGAACATGCCTCCGGAACAAATTAAATTTGTTACGTGAGGCACCACTGTATATTTAAATCACACACACATCCATACACCCTGATGAGACAATCATGTGCTTTGCAGGTAGTCTATTTTGAGAGCCAATTTCACATCAGAGGAAAGGGGAGTTTGCTTAGTTCTATTATTTAAACAAAGCAACTTTTTAAATGTCCTTTAGAAAACTTTAAAGAAGTAACCTTTTAAAAAATCCCCATCTTTAAGTCCTATAAACTGTTCCATTTCCAACTAATGCTCTAGGGCAGTGGTTCTCAAACTTCCTAATGCCGTGACCCCTTAATACAGTTCCTCAAGTTGTGGGGACCCCCAACCATAAAATTATTTTTGTTGCTACTTCATAACTGTAATTTTGCTACTGTTGTGAATAGTAATGCAAATATCTGATATGTAGGGTGTATTTTCATTGTTACAAATTGAACATAATTAAAGCATAGCGACTAATCATAAAATTAATACGTAATGATAGATAGATAGATAGATAGATAGATAGATAGATAGATAGATAGATAGATAGATAGATAGATAGATAGATAGATGTGGCATAGCTAAGAGGGGTGACTGAGAAAGAAAGAAAGAAAGAAAGAAAGAAAGAAAGAAAGAAAGAAAGAAAGAAAGAAAGAAAGAAAGAAAGAAAGAAAGAAAGAAAGAAAGAAAGAAAGAAAGAAAGAAAGAAAGAAAGAAAGGGAGGGAGGGAGGGAGGGAGGTACCTGGGTGAGAGGAGATCTCCATAGGATTGGGATCTCAGGCAGCAGAGCCAGCCACTGTTTCCTGGGAGTAAGTCCCATTCACTATCATGGGACTGACTTCTGAGTAGACATGCATAGAACTGGGCTTTAATGCTGCAATCCTCCCCACCCCCAAGGTTCCACATTGTCTCACAGCTGCTCAGAGGCTCCTTCTGAGCTGCTTCTCAGTGGCTTCTTCCAGCCGCAGTGGCTCCAGCATTTCTGCCAGGTCTTCCCACCTGGCCCCCTGCACCAGGAGTCTTTAGGCGACCCCCAGGAAAGCTCCAGGTGACCCCCAAAGGGGTCCCGACCCCCGCTTTGAGAAACGCTGCTCTAGGGGATGCTCTAGGAGGATTTCCTGCTGCAGGCAGGGGGTTGGATTAGATGACCTACTAGGTCCCTTCCAACTCTTTGATTCTATGATTCTAACCAGATGAGCTAAGCCTCTATTGTCACACAAGGTACCATAATCAGGCAAAAAGAAAAGTTTTAGGAGTCATCAGTATACACAAGTATCAATATCTACCCCACTCTCTTTACAGAAGTTTCAAGCTTGTAATCCCCTTTAGAAAAAATCAGAATTAAGATAATAAATCATAAAGATCTTGGCCATTTCGCCGGCAGGCAACATCAAAAATGGAGTATATACAGAGCAGGCCTCATAATCAGCAAGGGTTTGTTCCATTCCTATATACCAAAAATCTGTGGATATTCAAATCCATGGATATGGGAACCCTATAGCCTCCAAATCCAACTGAAGTTGTGCTCTGGACAGGTATGGAGGCATTTCTAAAGACCAAAAAGCATAACTTCTAGTTTTCATATGAATCAGGGGAGGTCACACACGCCAGACAGATTCACAGGTGGCCTCCATGAAGCTTTGAAATCCATGGATATTCAAATCCACAAGTACCAAACCAGAGGATACAAGGGCCGCCTGTATATAGTTACTCTGCTCATTCAACAATCTTATTCAAGCTGCCTAAATTGCATTTTTTGTCAGCTTCAGCATGACCTATACAACAAAAAGTAAAAGGTATTAACAGAATCTTGTTTAAAATACATGTAACAAGAGTAGTTCCAAAAGTGCCCTTGAAGAGTGCTATAAAATTCACAAAATGCTGAAATGATTACATTTCTAAACAAGAATTTCATAAGATACTGAAATTTTATACTCACATGATATAATATGACACAAGTCTCAACTGTAATTTTATTCTGCCTTTCTTTTACAATGTAAAGATCCAAGGAGGGCAACAGCAATACAAAATACAACTAAAATCCATAATGTATACAATTAAACAAAAAAATTAGAGCAGCAAACAAGACATACGGTAATTCTTGGCAGCAAGGAATAGAAATGTCTTAAGCCAATGGAGAAGTTCTTAATTCAGTACTAACAAAAATGGTGAAGGAAAGCATTTTCATAAACAGAATAAACATGCTTGTATTCCTAACCAACTTCCCAGCATTGGCATAGCTGTGCCAGTGGGGCACATGATGCATCCTGCAATTGGGGAACAGTCACAGAGGCTTTCTCCAGGCAATTTTTTGCTTATTTGGAGTTGCAGTGCCCTTACCTTGGTGCAGAAAAGTTGGTTAGTATTGCACCCTCAATATACTGCAATTGTCAACAGACACAGAGATTTGTTGGACAACTTGTAGAACTTGTTGGATGGAGAAGGTAGCTGATAACTATTAAAAGTATTTAAATACTTTTTATCATTCCATTTCAATAAAAATATCTTCCACAGACAATAAGTTGCAAAACAAATGCATTTTAAAATCATAATTCTCATGTACACAGCAATAATGTAATGTATTATATTCTACGGTGCTTGTACCATATGTAAAAGAAACTGCTCAAAAAGGATATTTTCAATCATTTCCCATTCCTTCTTTAGTCCATGTATCTTCTTTGGTGATACTGAAAATCCTCAGCTCTCAGGAGCAGGAGGGACAAAAGGAGCCACAGAAGGAAGGAGACATCAACATTACACTTCCCCTTTATATAAATGAAGCACTTTGGATACAATCCAGTATGTTCTAGAAAACTTCAGTATAAGATATATTACTGTATTATGCATAGGAGGGAATTGTGTACTGCCTGTTGCAAGTCTGCTAGTGTGCATTAATGCTTTTTGGCAATCAGGCTTAGTTGCCAATATTTTTTTCTGAGGCTGAAAACCTGATGCTTCTCACAAGTATTTCCGAAGTTTTTACAATTGCTTGTATGCCCTTGGTTTATTTTAATTACTACGATAGTGTTTTCATTATAAGTCACCTTGAATCCATTGAGTTAACTGTTAAAACAATTAAAGTCGGTTCTGACTAATGTTGCATATACACAACATAGACCAAATGTGAATAAATCTGGGCCAGGTAAAAATGGGTTAAAATAAGACAATCAGTATTGAATAAAATATTACTAACTTCACTCTATTTACTTATATAAATGCTATATATAATTATTCATGTAACTAGAATCGAGAATATGACTTAGATATATAAATAATCTATATACTGTATATAAAACTGAAAAGTCACTCACTGACTCGTTCACTGACTCACCAACGCCCTGCAAAAACTGCTAGGACCAGAAGCGTGAAATTTGGGGAAGGTGTTCATTCCTTGATGGAGGCACCCACTAAGAACCAGAAATTCGAACCAGAAGGGAAATTCTGGAAATTCGAACCAGAGGGGGTGAAACCAGAAGTTTTTGGAAATTCGAACCAGAAGGGGTGAAAAGGGGCGCAACGCGTTTTCCTTCCTATATTTTGCATTGAAGAATCCCTGACTGAGGGACACTCTGCCCCAACGCTCAGAACTAGAAACATGAAATTTGGGGAGGGTGTTCCTTATGTGACATGAACACCCACCAAGAATCAATGTTGAGAAATTTAACCCTTAAGGGGCTGAAAAGGGCTGCAACATGTTTTTGTCCTACACTTAACATTGAAGACTGATCAACATCCAGCTGATGAACTGGGACGGAGGGTACACAGAGGGTGATGGTGTGCATGGGGGGATGGTGCACATGGAGGATGGTGCGTATGGGGGTGTTGTGCATGGGGATATGGTGCATCTTGGGGGAAGATGCACCTGGGAGCATGCCCCACCACTGCTCCTACTCACAGACTAGAACATGGGTGTCCAACACGAGGCCCGGGGGCCGCATGCGGCCCAGGACAAGGGTGGATACGGCCCTCCTGCAAAGCTGGCCACCAACATTGGAAAAACCAGCTTTGTGGCAGCAACATTTTCAAATTTTGCGTGCTTCTCTGCGTGTACTGCCCTGGGCAGCCTCCACAAAGCTGGTCTGGGCTGCCTGGCTCCTGCCCCTACCTTCCTCCTGGCACTCAGAGCACTTCAGGCCCCTGCAGACCTTGCAGCGCTCACCCACCCACATCCCCCAAATCCCCTCTATTCCAGCTGCTGCCTGCTGCCCTTGAGACCTACTCAGAAGTAAGCCCCGTTAAAGTCAATGAGGCTTACTCCCAAGTTGCAATCTGAAAGCCCAATGATGCATAGGATGGGCTGTGATCCTCTCCAACCTTAACCTTGGAGATATGCTACAACCCTAACCATGTATACTCAGAAGTAAGGCCCATTGTACCCAGTGGGTCTTACTCCCAGGAAAGTGTGTTCAGGATTGCAGCATATCTCCAAGGTTAAGCTTGGAGAGGATCACAGCCCATCCTATGCATCATGCCTCCACAGAAGTAAACCCCACTAAAGTCAATGAGGCTTATTCCCAAGTTGCAGTCTGAGAGCCCAATCCTATTCATGGCTACTCAGCAGAAAACCCCATGATAATCAATGAGACTTACTCCAAGGTTTAGCTTGGAGAGAACTGCTGCCCATCCTATGCATTATACCTACTCAGAAGTAAGCCCCATTAAAATCAATGAGACTTACCCCAAGGTTTAAAAAATGTAGGACAAAATATAGGAAATCCTACATTTTGTCCTACATTTTTTTAAAAAAGTTGTTCATGTTTATATGCGGCCCAAACCAATTAGTCTTCTTCCAATGCGGCCCAGGGAAGCTAAAAGGTTGGACACCCCTGGACTAGAACATTTATCAGCATCCCACTCTTCAAACTACCCTAACCTAATTATCAATATGGTATAAACATAATGCTTATTTAATTCAACATCAAGTTAATAACTGTCTAATTCTTGTATTAAAATTAATACCCAGAATAAATTATTTTCTAATTTTAAGTATACTGAATAGGATCCCCCCCCCCCCCCGACTAGCTGATGAAAGATCAATTCATGACACTACAAATTAAATTAAGTAACAGACAGCAAAATTCCTATCAGTAAAAGACAGTCAAGGAGCAAGTGATACATTCTTCCATTCTGATAGTTACTCCTATCTTTACATTTTATTGTACAGCTAGGCATAAAAATGATTAATTTTCTGATCAAAGTTACACCTACAGCTAGAAAAGTGCACAATTCAAATCTCTGAGAACTAGAACTAAAAGTAGTTCCTACTTTTACCAGTTTTCCCATTTTTATCACAAGCAAGATTATGATAAAGGATCTATTATTGAGTCTGCTTCCTTTTTAACCTATTCTCCATTTATACAACGTTCTACACACTCTCCTTTCACTACTACAACATCATCAAATCCTATCTCATTCTGTTAGCCCTGTCCTCTCACCATTCTATGGCACACTGCCTTGTAATTTCTCTTCCCCACATAGACCTTTTACTTGACAAATATCTCTTTCTCGTCTGAGGTCACCCTGTACGATATCCCCTGCCCCATCTCTAGTTCTCTCCTTTTTCTTACTTAATTCTCTTTTTTTGCACATGTTCTAATCTCCTGGGAACTCTTTGCTATGGTAGGCTATGAGACATGAAAGGAAACAACTGGCTAGAAAAGTTGATAGGAATTTTATCAGACCTCTAAATTCAAATAATTCACTGGTGAACTCAAGAGCTTTGGAGGATCTTAGATGTTCCCACAAGGAAGTGAGAAAATGACACAAAAAATTGGTATTTATAATTTATACAAGAATATTGTAGTCTAAAATCACTCCACATACCTGTTCTAGATAAACTTACCAGTGATTTGAAGCTGTGATTTCATAGTTAGGCCACTGACAGACTCTGATCTTGACCCATTGCCAGCCATACCACAGGAAGGGTCATGAACCTAAAAGGGGAAAAGATTCATTCTTGTTATTAAAATTAAATTAAGATCTTTTGCTAAATGCCTTAGTATAATACCACACCACAACATTCAATTAGATATATTTTTATTATTGAACATTTTTATTTGTACTCTTTTCTGAAAATCTGAACAGGCCCCAAATGACTGGAAAGACTGATGAATCCAAAGAACTGGTTCCAGAGAATGGTATGGAAACACCTGAATCCACAGCAATATTATTAGTCTGACAGAAACCTAGATGGAAAACTATTGTGAGTCTTAGGCCTATAAAAAAGTGAAATTAAGCCCTTTGCTCCAGAGCAGTTAAGATGACTTACCATAAGATAATACTAGAGGGTGATGTAACTGCATGGACCCATAACTAAATCCCATAAGGGATTTAGCCCTTAAACTTGGTATTTTCTGCTACCAAAAAAGTTCAAAGTTCAATAAGATATGACATTCTTCTCTTCTTTTACCTTTAATAGATTTCTTACAATCTAAAAAAAACCAGTCCTTGTAATGGACCTTGAGATTTTAAAGTGAGCATGCTAGAATCAATAGGGAACCAGCACATCCAGGCAGTTAGGAGAATTAATAATGCAAATATCTGCTTGAATGATGTCAGTAGTGGTTTTCTTCTTCCTGGAAATCTTTAACTATGGGAAATATTTTCTGTGGCCAAGAACCTTTTAGAATCTAGCATATTAATGGTATGCTACTCTGGGGGAAGGGCAAAAGCTCAATGGCAAAAGCTGCTGGCATACAGTTCAGATAGGACTGGGAATGACACCAGCCTGAAACCCCACAGAGCCACTGCCATTCAGAGTAGACAACACAGGGCTAGATGGACCAATGGTTTCATTTCCATGGGTCACAAATTCTTTTTCTTGCAGGAAGAAGCAAATAAATAATAATAAACAAAAGTAAATTCAGCTCCTTCTGTAGAATTTAGTGCTTTCTTCACAATTTTTGTGGAAGCATAGAAGGTTTGGAACACACATAGAGAAAGTTTAAATTGTGACTAACAGGAACTGTGGGTGATTATTTCAGTCATATGAAAGAATTTCTGCCTGCTAAATACACAATACCAACAATATAGACCTGTCAAGACATAGACAAAGAGCTAAACAAGTAGAAAATACTTTCAGAAGTTAATATTAATATAAATTGAGACTAATGTTTTTAGCATGGCACTTCCCAAACTTTGCAGCACCAAGCTTTTACCAAACTTTTAGCAAACTTTTTAAAAAATGACAATCTATATCATGATCTATCAGGCACAAAAAGAGATCTATAAATTACATTTAATTATAAGACGTTATTAATTGTATTACTTGGGCTGTATTACTTGTATTATAAAGTAATACAATTAATTAATTGTATTACTTACAGCGCCTGCCAACCTGGGCTCCTGAGGCTGCTAGAGATGTTACACAGAGTCTGTATAGCTATACACTACTTAGAAATGGAGGAAATATTGTCAATATTCACACACAGATGGTCTATATTCATTTTTAGTAGAAAGGGATAGAAGTTCTGAAGACTCAGGATTACTACTATCAAACTAGCAATGAATTCAATACATCAGTCTTTCAGATTAACAATGTACCATTAACACAGCATGCTGAACAGGTACACAGACTACTGCTGCAATCCTGAAGACACTTTCCTAGGAGTAAGACCCATTGAATAAAATGGGGCTTACTTTTGAGTAGACATGGTTAGCTTGTACTCTAATTCATCTGAATCAGTTGAAGGATACTGTTTTTTCATTGATTTTAAAATACTGCCTGCCAGAAGAGGAAGAACTCAAAATTTTCAATTATTTATGACCCAGATTCTATGCCTGTCTACTCATGTCCCATTATGGTCAATGGAGCTAACTCCTAGGAAAGTGAGGACAGGATTGTAGCTTTACACCACATAGTGGTTATAAAAAGTCATTCTAAGGCGGAAACACTGTCATCTAATGGATCTTGAACAGTAACCACACATGCAATTTTGTAGTTTAGCAAGCTGCAGAGGGGCTGAGGGGAATATGATTGATAATTATAACAAAGATAAAAGAATCAAACATGCGTAGTTCAGAGACCATTATAAACATTTTTCAAACATGCTAATTGCTTTTATAATCAGGCTGTTTATAAGCCATTTATCTCCGTTAGTGGCAATGGTCACGGAAAACCAATTAGCTGGCTTAAACTGGGAGATTAAGGTTAAATTGAACAACGAATTTCTAGCCAAACAGGTAAGCAGCAGACAGATTAAGGGATGTTCACCTATTTTTAAGTGTTCTAAATAAATTATAAAATTAATATCTACCTCAATAACCTCACTCTTTCATATTTTCTATGAAAGCATCAGGTACAAGTCTAACAAACGGATAAAAATGATCAAGATTGAATATGATGGTCAGTGGCTTATACCGTAACTTCCACCTCTTCCTAAGGTTATAGTGGTTCAATAGTTAAGACGCTGTGTCTGCAGGGTGACCATATGACAGGAAAAACCCGGATTTGTCTGGATTTTTAGTCTCCTGTCTGGGTGTCCTACATTTTGGCTTCATTTTGTAACTTTGCGATGGTGTGCAGTACCCCATCATGTCATATGTCGTTGCATTCGTATTGAAGAGCCAAATACAATGCAAAAATAATTTTTGAGATATCTCCTTCCTATCAAACGTTATGGCCAAAAACAAAAATATAAAAACCAAAAAAAAAATTACATTTTTTGGCAATTTTTTTAAGCGGGTAGGAATTCTGGCTTTGGGGAGTAGGAATTTTGTCCTAGGGAGTAGGAATTTTGGTCTTGGGGTTCAGAAAATTTGGGTTTGGCATCTGGTCACCCTGCGTGCCTGTCAACAAGCAGACTGGGTATTGAGACCCGAGTACTACAAGGAGTGAACTCCTGCCAAACCTCCTGTCAGCGCCTGCCAACCTATGAATAAGAAAGCATGGAAATGCAAGTAGATAAATAGTTACCACCTTGGTAGAAGGTAACAGCATTCTGTGCACCTCGGCCACATACATTCTGGCTACGTGATCACAGAAGTGTCTTTGGATAACATTGGCTTTTCAGCTTAGAAACGAGGATCATGAGAACTGCACCCTGTAGTTGGTCACAACTAGGAGTAAACCTATGGGGAACATCTTTACCTTTAAGTCAACATGACTAGGTTTAACACTAGTCATGATTGTTTCCCCTTAGTCAATTATATTCAAATTCTTCAACTCAGGTGTTTAAAAAGGACGCTATTTTAAGGTTTTTTCAAAGGCTGAACAGGCCACCTGCACTTTGATCTGATACCTACATCTATTTTCAGAAAAACAGGCAGTATTGCTAAAAGAAGGTAACAGAAATACAGAAGTGAGAAAAAAGTAAAAACAGCCTGGCCGTCACCAAAGGTTTTTGTGTTAAATTTTTTTTTACTGCTATTTTGTGCTTAAAACTTCTCAAATAACAAAAAGCAGCATTTTGGTATCAAAGATACTTTCCAGCAATTAAAATTAATTACCTTTCCAATTAGAAATAATACTGTGGCTTCATCAGCTGACACTATATTACTTCCCTGGTACAATTTTAAAGTGTTTAAAATTAAGAATGAGCAGTTGGAATAAAAACACATGACACCAATTTCTGTCTTTCAAATCACAAAACCTGCAAAAAAGAAGAATCTTTTCAAACACCCCTACCTATCAGTCCACAGGCACTTGCCAGCTATTGACCAAATTTGTACCATAGAAGCTTAGAGACAAGAGTCCCGGCTTCCGTTTATTGGATTAATTCCCTGTAAGGGTTGTTCTGAGTCGTGTGATGTAATGGAGCATTCATTAACAATTTAAACTGCTAAGAGGTAAACTGTCAGCACAAAGGGCCAAGGCCAGAAGAGTCTGTGAATGTGGTGGAAAGAGGTGCGAAGGAGCACAAAGGCTAAATTTCCACTGCATCCTTTAACCCCTCAGAGGTGTCTGTGGCACACGAGTAGCTACTGCTGTTCATGACAGTGCATCATACGTTAGCATAAAACAAAGCTGAATTAAGAATATGTCAAAAAACTTGAATTAGAGATATACTTAATTATTTCTAACTTCATAAAGTAAAAGCACTATTTTATATTTGAGTATAACTGCCGGTAGTTGGCACTACCATTTTCAATAAAAGGATCTGGTTTTATAAAAAAAAAAACACATCATTTTTACTGTTATACACTTATTTTCACCTAATTTCTCAAACAAGTTAAAAATATTCAACAGTTTCTATTTGAATTTACTAACATATTTACTCAAATTTAATGCACAATTGAATCTAATCTGCATCCCTATTTTAAGAGCCCTGAGATTTTAAAAAAAAAAATGTTTATTGGCGGTTATACCTGCTTTGCACCTGCAAAATTTAATTTTACTGCATATAATAATGAGTTATATGATACCAAAATGGCAATGGGTTTGTGTTATGATTTTTACCTAATTGCACTACTTTATACAACAATGGGTTTACGTTGCATTTTAATTTACAATATAGTAAACTGTTAAACTAAATACTGACCTACACTACCTGTATTTACTTGAATCTAATGTGCCATCAAATCTAGTGCGCACCTCAATTTTGAAGACTAAATTCAGCTGAAAAAGATGAGCATTATATTTGAGTAAATATGGTATTTATCTTCATTAAACCAACCTCTTTTTCTAACTGCTTTCAGAAAGCATCCTGTGATCCAGACCAAAGAGGTGGTTTTTTAAATAACTGGGGTTCAATGCAACAAGAGGAACTTGCTCAGTCTAACAGGTGAACGGAACTGAAGGAAGAATGGGATACAGGACTAAGAAGAGAGCAGCATTCAGACTATCTCTTTAACTGGAACTTCCTCAAGGAACTAAAAAACTGTTTCTGTAAAAACCTTGTATAGGCTCATTCCATTTGTGAACTGTTATAGCTGAGCTTTTTTCTTATTTAAAAATGAATTCTTAAAAGTAATAAAGGACACAGTAGGTATCCCTGAACACTGCTAGAACCTGTGCTAGAAAATCCAAGTGCACAGGTACACAGGTAAAATAGCATTACAGTTTGAATAAATGATTACAAATTTGCAAAATGATTACAATTTGAATAACACTGGGTGCAATCCTAATATATGTTGACCCAACTCAATGGTCTTCCCATTCTGATGGTGATGTTGAGAGGCAAGCACATGTCTCTCAAAAGGGGCAAATAAGTGCCTTATTACTTTTGCAGCCTAACCAGCCTAACCTTGTACAACTTAAAAGGGTGGTATTGCAGGTACTTCTTACATATCCTAATTTGATTTAAGAGTGGGACAAGCCTCCAGTTTTAATACAAAAAAAGTGTTTCAGCTATGAGAAGTCTGACACAGTATTTATTGGCCAGAATGAGACGTTTTTGGAAATACTGTATTTTCTTAAACACTTATTTGGCTTTGGAAGCTTCTAAACCTTCTCTCAACTTGTCTTGATGGGCTATCTTGACTTACAAGACCAGAATGAACCTGAAAATCTCCTAGTTCAAGCTAGTGCCCACATGACAGTATTAATAGCCTGCAGCCTGGAAGAGGTCAGAAGACTTCTTATTTGCAACACTTTTTACAACACTTATACTGAAAACACCAAAAACACTGAAATAAATAGCACAGGCATCTCTGCCTTGTGTGTCTATCTTTATAAACATGTTCTCTACATTTGATGCAAACACAAACAGATACTGTGCTTAGAGTGCCTTGTAATTACAATTCCATTTCACATTCTGTGAGTCCATGATGAGCATAAAGATACAAACTTGGCGATGATTTTGTTGCTCTGGACAAGTTCCTGGTGACAAAGCCTGTCATCGTAACTGGCATTCCTTGGCCATTTCAGAAGCTGGGCTAAATAATTCACTGAACAAAGTAATCCACTGTCTTCGAGAGGAGACCTTAACTGTTGTACAAGGTTTTACTTATGATGAAAACCATCCTAAATCTCTCAAATATACAGATTCCTCTGACTTCCCCCTTAAAATGTACTAGTTTAAGGATACAATTTTTGTTCATAATTTTGTTCATAATTTTTCCTGCACATTTTCCACAAAAAGCATTCCTTATGCTCCAGACTTCTTCTTAAATATTAGCAAATAAATCCAACATTCGAAATTGTGGACTCATTTTGCAGGTCAGAAGACTGCAATGGAAGAAAAAATCTAAAATTTGAACACATTTTATAAAACCGGTTTTTTTTCATTCATCACTCCATTGAACTTGCAGCTTGGTAATTCTGGTTGGTTACATGCAAGTGCTTCTCATAATAGCCTTTGAAAACTGGTTTCTTGCTCTGCACTATAAGTTTGTTCACTTCTAACTTTCATGGTTTCTACTTCCCAATAGTCAATTGTTCCTTAAGAACCACTAACAAGCTTTAGAAAACTTGGATCAAACCTTTTGAATAGTTGGTTTAAGAGTTTAAGCATAATGCTACTTGAAAAGTAGCCAGGCAATAGACTCTTACTCAAAGATCTTGTCAATATCCCTAATCCAAAATTCAATGTCTACATGCAGAAATCAAAATCAAAAGAATTTTAAAGGAATTCTTTAAAAGAAGGGTGAAGAAAAGTAATATAGGCCACCTGTTTCTCACATCCACTTTGGCAAGGATACCAAGTTGTCCTCTTATTGTTGGGTAAGATCCCCATCAGAGAGAGAAAACATATTACCAGTAAATGGTAATTTACTTCAGCCTTCATGGCAGGAAAGTCATACTCAAACAGCTTGGAAAAATCTGCCTTTACATCACCTGAGGGGTGGAACAGGATCTGCATCCTTCGGTTTCCAAAACAATGATAGGAATGAGTAATGGGGAAAAGTGTGTGATGAGACAATGGAGAGAAGTACTCTTTGGCACATTTTGTCCAAATCCAATTCTTCACTCCTAGAAACATTCTAGGGATAGAAGCTGATTTACACCTTTCTACTTGCAACTGCATCTCCTCCACAAATGTTTCAGGAACAGAAATAGAGCAATAACACCTTCCCTACATGACCAAGGCAAACATAAAAAGGAAATTATTCCTTTTCTATTTGTTTTACAGTTTTTATGGCCGCCATATGTTAGTTAATAATTTGCAACATTAACTTGCATAAAAATACAAGCATGTGGACAGTACAGGTAGGACTTCTGAGCAAAGGCACCAAAGAGACATCTCACCTACCCTTGTATGAGTCACCTCCTACAGTATGACGACAGTGTACTGTAGTGTACTGTATTTAGCCAACAATGCATGGAAACCTAATATTTTTGTGACCTGAGATCTCACAGGTAAAAGGAAGTTATCGCGACAACAATGATTGTACTAGAGTACTAGTATGTAAAGCCTTTCCTTGTAAAACATATCTGGTGAACTGTATCACGGCTAGACTTTATTGCAGGGGGCTCAACCTTGTTTCATACAGTGGGTCAAATACCATTTATGGTGCATGCCAAGGGCCAAAAGTGACATTGATAAGCAGGAAGTTATGTCATTATGTGGATTATGAATAGAAATAAGCTGTTCTTGCACAGAAATTAATTAGTCGCAAATAAAAGTAAACATGCAAACCTTGATCAGATTTTCAAAATAAGAGACAGCCTGTTTATCATAACTGGCCTGCAGGCCTTGTGTTTGACACTCCTACTTTGCTGTGTGCTGCACACAATGTTTTATAACCCTCTAAATTCTGAGCTTATTTAGACAATTATTCCCAAATAATTGTCTGCAAAACCCAGCTATGTCCTTAAAGGGCAACAGAAGTTAAAGGTCCTGTTAAGATTTTAATGATTTCTCCAGCTACATGCCCCCACATTACATTTTGTCAAATAATCCTCATGAAAGAAAAAATTTTGCCATTTTGATCTCCAAGAAATCAAACACCCACATAGCCCAACATTGTACCAAGTCAGCAAGATCTTTCCTTCAAAACTATTATTGACTGAAGATGCTGGGAACATAACTTGAAGCTGAATATATTACAAAGTATGAATTTTATGAAGCTAGGCTCCTCCCCAAGTATACAGTGAACTACTGTAGAAAGTTATGTGTGGAATTTCTATGCCGAGTTTAAATGCAAAACATGAGCTGTTTGCAAGAGATTTGAAAGTGTTCTTGGGCTGTGGGTGGCGCATGTGGTTAAGACACTGTGCCTGTTATCCAGCAGGCCAGGGTTCGAGACCTGGATCGGTGCCCACAAGACAGGGTGAGCTCCTGTCCTTAGCCCAGCTCTGTGACACAGCCTGAACCAATCGTATTGGCTCTGCGTTTCTACTGGACTATTTCAGTGGCGTGGAGAGGGGGGATTTTCTGCTTGGGTAACAGCCTATCCTTCATATCAATCTAACCCAGGCCTTTCATGCTTTGCATGCAGCGTATCAGCGTATGCAGTGCTGAGCACGATACCATAGTCTTTCAAGACTGACGGATGCCTGCTTTTTTTTGAAAGTGTTCTTGTAGTGTAGATCAAAACACTTCAATATGAAATGAGCAATTTCTGAAGTGTATAGTTTTGCAATAGCGCACATTTCATTCCTGTGAATCTGACTTATTTGAGAGAGATAAAAAAGTACTTCTTAACACAATACACCTATACAATCAAAATAAAATTTGCATTCACAAAATGTGATAATGGCCATTTGCTTGAGAAGGCGATCAGACACATTGATGGTGGGTAGTTCATCAGCCTCTATTATTCTAATTTACTAGTATATTCTTTCTGAATGTAGATGCAAGGGGGGAGGTGTCTTCTCTAAGCCTTTCTTACAAGTCTTCCACTAAGCATACAACTTGTCACTGTTGGAAAGGGAATGCTGGGCAACCTTTTCATAGCATGTTCTCATACAATCTGCTTATAGCAATTTGTGTAACAGACATGTCAGAAACAACCCTAGATATTAAAAATCTTCTGTATTTTATTTGCTAGAAGACAGATGGTCACAAGGTGGTCATCATCACTGGCACAGCACAAGCAGACAAGTCTATCCATTACAATGATTTTATGTTTCTAACTTGTTTGAATTTTAACTTACTGTATTCTTTTAACTTGTCTTCGTAACATAATTTAATAATTCCAATGATATCAGCATCCCTGTATGCTGCTGGTCCTTAAATGTCAAACATTTCTAGTAGACAAATGCCCCACAATACTGAACTACTGAACTTACTGAATTTTGGGTAAGATGCAAAACATCAAGTTGGATGTTTTGCAGTATTCTTAACTAACCCTACAAGCCAGAGTAAATACGGGAACACATAAGAGACATTATGTTCACCCGTAGTTATTGTACCACCTAGTGAAAACCAATAGGAAATTCTTATTGCAATTCAGAGTAAATTGTACTTACACTGGAGCAAGGACTCCCCATAGTTACTCTGGATTGCACCCTAAGAGGCACAGCACTGATTTTTGGGAACATTTATTTACCAGCAACATGCCAAGCAGTAGCAAACCTGGTAGAATTCTGGCTGTACAGCCAAGAGCTTATACTCCAAAGAGCAACATACAAAGGAGGGAATGGAGGGTATCTGAGTCCTAGGTGCCAGCCGTATGGGACGGGATTCCAGCATTGTAAGCCAGTCACTTTGTGTGCCTGGCTGTCACAAAAATTGTAGCATCTCATTGATGTTTTGAAGTACTGGCATTAAGAGGGAAGGGGTCTATGTCTTTGCCTTTACATACAATTAATCCTCTTTGCAGCCCATGACTACTGCCCTAACAACCTGGCCACAACATGCTCAGAAGCCGAAACATCCTAGATGGATATGTATATTCAAAATTCTGGAAAGATTTGGCCTCCACTAGGAGATCTCAAAATAAATGCCAGCTCTAACTGCCACTTCAAATGGCAGGTAAACTTGTCCACTGGGAATGAACTTGAAGCAGAATCTAGGTCTACCCAAAGCTTCCAGCAGAGACAGGTGAGGCAGTGGAAGCCCCAGATACCAGTGGCACTAGGTATGTCACTGCTCTGAAGTAAGCTACATTTGAAGTAAGCTCCAAATGTCATAGCATTTGCTTATGGTATCAGAATTTGAACTACGGTACATTTTAAAGGAAGGAAATTCAATAAATTTGTCAAACCTGTTGCTGTACTAGAAGACATTCATCTTCTACAGCACCATTTAGAATTTGCATACATCAAACTTGCTTAAGATTTTAGTGTTCATTTAGGGTGCAATCCTAACCTAGGCTTGCACAATTCATCAGTTTTCCCATTCCTGTGGTGTTGTAGGGAGACAAGCGCATGTCTGTATACTGCCTGAATCCTTCCCCAAGAGTGGTGCACAAGTGTTTTATGGCATTTTTGTGAAACCCCCAGGTCAGCACAGGACTTATGGTGAGGCTTAGGCTGGCCTAACTGGCCATTTGGATTGCAGCCTTGGTTTTACATCCTGTATTTAAGATAGGATGAGGTTTACATCCTATTTGTAAAGCTCATGCAGAATGAGATAGATGTATTTTGAAAAGTCACTCATCTGTATGGAATAGGAACTCAAGCATCATTAAAACAAAATTTACTTGGAAAAATTCTTGATCTTAGAAACTATCAGAAAAATAGGAGGAAAACACAATGATTCTCAAAACAGTTATGAAGAAAATGACATTTAATACCTCAAATGCACATTCACAAATTGCCTTTGGATGGTTTGTACTATTAACAGCTCTAAAGTTTTCTAATGATTTCAGCTCTTTCTTAGTTTTAGGAAACCCAAGTTTGTAACCCTTTGTGCTGCAACAAGTTCAATGAAATTTACTTTCATAAACATGCATAAGATTGCAATGAAAGTTCAACCCTAAACATACAGAGCTGTTTTGTATGGTGTGAACTGCCTTGCTGATTATTCACTAAAGAACTGGTATAATGTAGTATAAGAGACTGAACTGTGCCATAGGACTTCCCTGCTTTGAATCTTGTTTATGCCACAAATTCACTATCAGGCTTGGGGCAAGTGAGTCCCTCTCAGCCTCAACTCCCAAGCTGCAATGTACAGATAATACCTACTTACTTAAAAGGGTTGTAAAAATTACATCAACAGTCCATGGGAAGCACCTGGCACACTCATCAAGTGCTAAAAAATTATTAAGCAGTATCATTTCATTGGATAGGAAGGCAGCAATTAAACACTTCCAATGCATTTTTCAGATAGGTAGAAGAAAAAAGTATCTTCTTTTCTAACTTTTAACCCAAATATCAACATAGCAGGGAAAACCCTTTGAACTAAAATGTAAGACTTCAAATGCAACAAATAAATAAAGCGGTGGAAAATGAACTAAAAGATTTCAAGAAGTTCATTATTGTACACATTCACTTGGGAAAGTAAAGGCTTCAGAAAAGTACGGCGCAGGCGTCAGAGATGGCGCCTGCGCAGTACCCTTTCTGAAGCCAGTTGGCTTCAGAAACAACTGTGCAGGCGCCAACTTTGGTGACTGTGCAGTCCAGGTAGGCGGGTGCGCGCATCCCAGGGGTGATGCACAGACTTCCGCACCGGGTGATGTGCAGAGTCATGTCACCACTGTAGGCACCACAGTTGTTACTCGTTCAGTGTGATCTGAGGGGTGTCTCCTCAGGAGCAAGTCCTCCCCATGTGTCAATTACTTAGCATGCTATGGTGCAGTTAGGGCAGCCCAGGCTTCCTGACTCTCTGGATGCAGCATAACTTTCTGCTCTGGATATGGAATAATTAGGAGAGAGCAGTTAGGGCACAGCAGACTGAACTTGCTCTGGATTGTGCCCTAAATCAAGCACATGTGGAACCTTACAACCCTGTCACCTGCAGAATAAGGAAAACTTAAATCAATGCACTTAAGCAAAGATAAGTCTGCTTTGGACTGGTTACATCAGTGGTATTCAGGCATTTCAGTCTGGGACCCCCTGTCAAACTTACTGAGATGCTCTTCCATGTCTACTTGGAAGTAACTCCCATTGTGTTCAATGAGACTTACTCCCAGGACAACCCAGTGCCAGATTCAAAGATGGAACCCATTCTCTCACAACCCCCCCATGTCGCAACCCCCACTTTGAAGACCACTGGGTTAGATGATGTATAGAAATCAGAAATATTAATTTACTTTTGAATTTATTGCTGAATTTATTCAGCACAGGAGTTTTCTACCCTAATTTTAAAACCACAAGCCAAAAAGCATGCTTTATAGCACCAGAGTAAAATACGCATTCAAAGATCTCTTTTTCCATGTTGAGCTATTTTTCTCCAGTGCTATTGCTACTGGTATTAAGATCTCAAAACCCTTTCAATTAGCATGTAAAATCAATCATAAAACCCTTACACAAAACTATACAGTTTGCAGCACCCACTGAAATTAACACAAGGGACAAAGGGCTTTTTAAAATTGTACCAGGGGTTGCTATTACCTTCTGGAAGTTATAGAGAGTCTGTGGCACCCTCCGTGAGCCTCAGAGCTCCAAACATCTCCAAAATGCTATTGTGAACACACTATTGTGTCAGGCTCCCTTCATTCTCCAGAGGGTATTTTTTTTAAGTCCACCTGTTTATGTCTCAATCATTTCCTCCCATAGTCACCTTTCTTCCAAGTTTAGAATAAAATAACTCTAAACACTACAGATTTTCCTCTTTAGGAAGGTGTTCCAGGCTCTGACCTTTCCTTTGGGATGCTCTGACCTATGGGGGACACCTTTACCTTTTTCCTGTTTTTCAGCTGTAGAATAATCCTTTTTGAGATGCAGAATACTATTCACAGTACTGTGTTCTAAATGTAGCCCCACTATTAATTTGTAGGGTCATTACAAAGTTAACAACCTTATTTGCAATCCTTTTCCTAATGACCCTAAGTATGGAATTTGCTTTCTTCACAGGTGTTACACAAGGGAAAAACATTAGTCTCAAGACAGATTCTTGTGTGAACCAATTCTTATGAAACTATGTGAGACACCATTCACCAAACGATGAAAATTACCTATTTATCCCTACTCTCTGCTGCCTGATTGTCAACAAATTATCAATCCATAAAAGAACCTTTCTTTTTATCTCATGAGACTACATTACTCACGAGCCTTTGATGAGATACTTTGTTACTTCTCTTTGACTCAGTTTTTCAGACTCCCTTCCTGAAAAGGTCACTTTTGTATGTGTATCTGTCCCACGCCTTCCATATGAATGCTGATGCAAACAATTTGTTCAGCTTCTGCAATCTTCATATACCCTTTAACCTTTCATGTTACTTCTTTGTCGTTTAACAAGTCAGCTATCTTCTTAGTAGGTTTAATACCTTAGATGTGCTGACAGCAGGTTTTTATTGTTTGCTAAGATGTTTTTCCACATTGCTTTTGTTCTTTTGGTTGAAAATGGTTGAAGAATCCTTAAAGCAGTTTCCACGCATGAGCCAAGCTGGCTTCTGTGAAGCTGGTAGTGACTTTTAACAGTATTCAATCTGGTTGAGTTTCTGTGGTTTTAAATAATTTTCATACACTCTGGAGAGTTTCAACCTTTTGCTTTCCCTTTCAACTTCCTTTATACTAGTCCTCTCGTTCTTGAGAACACCATTCTTGTGTGTCTGTGTCAGAGTTTCTTGGCAATTTACAGTTACAAAGATAATGATATGGACTACCCTATGGTCACTGTTCCCTAATGGTTTGACTACACTTGTACCTCACACTAAATTCTAACAGCCACAAGGGATTACGGTAAGTTTAGGTTTGTCCCTCTCTGGCTGTTACAAAGACAAACTATTCTAGGACAGTCATTTAGTGTCCAGAATTTTTCTCTCGCTATCATGGCCTGAGCAAGAATTTACACAGGCTATATGAGGGTAACTGAAGTTACCCATTACTGTAACACTTTCTCCTTTAGATGCATCCCAAGTCACAGTTATATGCTCAGAATTCTGATCAAGAGGACAACAACATGTATCCAGTACTAAATTACTTAGACCTGGTATTTCCACACACAGTGATTCTATAAGGGAGTCTAATCCTTCCAAGTTTGTTGAATTCTACACACTTTTTCACAACATCCCCATATATACCCTTCCTTGTTCTTACTAAAGACCTGTGTTTCTCAGGGCATAATCTTAACCAATTTAGGCCAGCACAACTCACCGTCTCCCCATTTCCATGGGGGTGTGGGGAATCCAGTGGATGTTTGCGCAGTGGCCTAACCCCTCCAGGATGGCACTTGTGGCACTTTTGCGACACTCCCGGGCCAGCAAGGTACATGTACCTGGACTTGGTCTCACTAGGGGTAGGACTCCAGAATCAATGTTTATCCTTGGACATACCACTTTATGTATTCACTTATCAAAAGCACCACCATTAATATCATCTCCAATTGCTTCCAGGTTAGGACAGATGCAACACAGCAAACACCCTGCTCAGAGTGTACGGGGGAGAGGGCTTTTTCAAACACTGAAAAACATGCTTTGGAGCTCTCCCTGTTGAGCTGAGCACTCTGCTGATGTTTGTAGTGATGTGTTCCTGATCCCACTGCAGGATAGCAAGTGTCCAGGGATCCCATGAGTGCCACCAGGCACCAACTCAAGTACCACTCATATTCACATACCACTGGTTGAGAAACACTGCTATAGAATTTAACACAACCATATCTCTTTTGTTCTCTCTGTTCCACCAGATACCATCATTATCAGTATAACTTTGCAAACAACTGCTTCAGCTCCCTATTGGCTCTGAGGCTTCTGCCATCTGCATATCAACACCTGTACTCATGTCTTCTTTTACAGTTGGCATATTTCTTTGTCCTGTGGCTTTTACTCCCTTTGACCAGCTGTCCTGTTCCCCCACATGCTCATTTCCGAATTACATCCTTTCTCCTTCTAAATGTAGATTATTCATCCCCTAAGGTTAGCCTAAACTGGATGCTGTCCAGCTCTTGTCAGCCTTCCCCCAACTCCAGCAAAATCTTGCAGATTTGCAAAGGCAAACATCATTATAGCATCAAGGGAATGTGAATCTTCCCTTGATGCTCTAATAATGTTTGCATGCTTGTAAGTACACATGGACATGTGCCAAGAAAGTCACTATTGGACATGGTTCTGATGCAGGTTTATAAAACAGGCTGGGGATCCCCAGGATTAAACCAGGATCCCCTCCAATTTACATACTTTACAATTTAGTCATTGGAACTAGTTCCCTTTCAAAAAAGCCACAGTAACAATATAGACTAGCTGTTAAGTGTGATCACCAGATCACGATGGCATAATAGATAACAAAAGTAAATAATAAGAACAATACTAACTGGGGGATGATAATCAGCTAGGGAGGACTAAAGCATGAACTGGTGAGAAGGTCAAGAGAAGCAGTAAAGGCTAAATATACCCAGATTTATTATACCTGCAAACAAAATATAAAACTCAAAGCCTTAAGTTAAGGCTATGATCCTATGCTCACTTTCCTGAAAATAGGTTCCACTGACTACACTGGGGTTTACATCTGAGTAGACCTACGTTGGACTGAGCTCTAATATCACATTCCCTGAATGCCACACATCAAACAACAACAACCACCCACCTGGCTCTGTCCTCAATAACTAACAAGGATTATAATCTATATACTGTACTTTAGCAGTCATGACCCTGAAAGCAGGCACAATAGGCTCTCTAAAGTGTGCCCAGGGAGAAACTTTTCAGCACCCTGAAATTGGGCACAACAAGCTAATTAAAGTGTGTCAAGGGGGCAAAAGGATTGGCACCCTGAAAGTGGACACAACAGGCTCATCAGTGTGCCAAGGGGCAAACTGATCAGCATCCTGGAAGCAGGCACATCAGGCTCTTCAATGTAAGCCCAGAGGCAAATCAGCACCCTGAAAGTGGGCACAATAGGCTCCCCAAAGTGTGCCAAGAGGGCAAACTGGTTAGCATCCTGACAGCAAGCACAAGTTCCTGAACTGCGCCCACAGTGTGTTCCCGAAGTGTGCCAGTGGGCACAACAGATTCACAAAAGTATACCAAGGGGTAAACTGGTACCTTAAAAGCAAGCACAACAGTCTCCCAATGTGTGCACAGGTCAGACACACTGATGGGCATAATAGACTTACCAAAATGTGCGGGAGGGGGGGGGGGACTGATCAGCATCCTGAAATCAGGTACAACAGCCTTCTAAAGTGTGAGCACACTGATGGGCACAACAGATTCACCAAAGCATGTTCAGGGGGACACAGTGATGGGCACCACAGATTCACCAAAGTGTACCAAGGGGGGACACAGCGATGGGCACCACAGATTCACCAAAGAGTACCAAGGGGGGACACAATGATGGGCACCAGATTCACGATAGCATGCCAAGGGAGGGCACACTGATGTGCACCACAGATTCACCAAAGCGTGCCAAGGGGGGCACACTGATGGGCACACTGAAAGCAGGCACACCAGGCTTCTAAAGCACATTGACGGGCACAACAGGTTCACCAAACTGTGCCAAGGGGAGCAAACCGACTGGCACTCTGAAAGCAGGCACTTCTCAAAGGGGGCACACTGATGGGCATAACAGCTTTCCCAAAGTGTGCCAAGGGGACAAACTGATCCAGCTTAAGTGACATCAGCCACTCATGGGGGGGGTTAAAAAAAAGAAAGGGCAGCACCCCAATGCAAGAGAGTAGGGGCTAGGAAGGGGTCAGAAGAAGAAAGCCCCCCATAGACCCCCACCAGTGCCCAGAGTAGAGCCACAAGTGCATCAACCCAGACTGGACTGCAGTGTCTGCCCCCTCTCAGTTCTTGGGGGGGGCAGCCAAGGACCCCCACCTGAGGAGCCAGAGCCCTCTCCCCTCATCACCTACCCCTTCCAGCTGTGCCCCCTCCATGAACCTGCACCTGCTGTGACCCTCCTCTTCCTCCCTCCCCCCCCTCCTCACAGCCAGGCCTACCACAGCCTCCCCAGGCCTCCTCCTTCACCGTCAAGGTAGCCCCCCTGTGGGGGAAGAGCCCCCACAGCCTCCCCAGGAAATACCCCCCTCTTCAGCCCCTTTGCAGGCAGCAACACCCACTTCTCCTTACCAGCCTGAGCAGCGACGACTCCTCGGCTAAGATGGCAGCCGATTCGAGTCTTATCCCAAGACAGGGACTCTCCAAAGTGAGGATAGCAACAGCGCATGCGCGGATTCTAAAGGAGGAAAAATGGCTGCCAGGGGCACCTAAGACTACGATTCCCAGCATGCTCCGGGAAAAGAGCCTCCGCGCTCCTATTGGCTGCTGACAATTACCGAATGTCTCCTATTGCACGCGCCTCCTGTAATTGCAATCTGCAGGCAGAGGGGGCGTGGCGTTCGGTGGTATTGTCTAGAAAAGGTGCGCAAGAGAATTTGGACATCAGCTGTTGCTGCATAAAAAAACTGGCAGCAAAATTGGGACAAGATTTGTAATTGTTTACATTAACAATTAAATGTAAATGGGGGATGTTGTTCTGAGGGAGGGGTTGCACTGGGGAGGATGCCGTGCATGGGGGTTGCACATGGGGGGTTGCGCATGAGGAGATGATGCGCATAGGGTGTTGGTGTGCATGGAGGTTGATGTGCATGGTGTGTTGTTGTGCATGGGGGACTGATGCTCATGGGGGACTGATGTGCATGGGATGATGATGCACACGGGGGGTTGATGCACATGGGCGGATGTTGTGCATGGGGGATTGATGCACCGCGGAGGGATGGCATATGGAGGAATTTTACTCCCGCAACACGGGTATGCTTTTTGCTAGTTTTATTAATAAAATGCAAAATTTATTTAAATATGCAAAAAAGATTTTGATACTGCTAATAAAATAAAATATATTAGCGGTATCAAAAACATTTTTGCATTTTAAAATTACATTCTTATACCACCTTCCCTCCAAGGAGCTCAGGGTGGTGAGCATTTTTCCTCCCTTCCTTTTGTCCTCACAACAGCCCTGGGACTAGATGAGCTGTGATAGGGTGACCATATGTCCCCTTTTCCCCCATGATATGTTCTGATTTTTAGCCTTGTATCCTGGAAAAATCATCCTCCTCCTTTTCCCTTTGAGCAAGCAGTATTTAGCTTTGTAATTAATCAAATATGAGCACAAGCCTAACCATGTCTACTCAAAAGTAAGCCCCATTGTGTTCAATGGGTTTTACTCCCAGGAAAGTGTCTTTAGGATTGCTGCCTTTGTGACCCTATTGACTGCCAGGCTACTCTATCCAAAGTTTGTGCAAAAAACACAATCCCTACAATCCAGAGTAACTATGGGAGCACATCAGAGACTTTACATGCACCCATAGTTACTGCACCACCTAGTGAAAACCTATGAGAAATTCATATTGGAATCCAGAGCAAATTGTTCTTCCACCAGAGCAAGGACTCCCCGTAGTTGCTCTGGATTGTGCCCTATGTTCCTTATTATTAAATTAAAAACTTTTTTATATAGGCTGCAATCCTAAAGACAGTTTCCTGGGAGAAAAACCCATTAAACACAATGGGGCTTACTTCTGAGTAGATATGGTAAGGATTGCACTCAAAAAGTCGGGCATGACTTAACAACTAAACAACAATATAGTGTTTAAATTAAGCATGAAAAATATATATCTTTATCTATATAAATATAGGAGTAATTATCTATCTATGAATATGTATGTGTGTATAAAAATAAATAAAACTATATAAATAAATAATACTAAATAAAACTTGAAACCCTACATTTGTCCTACATTTTTCTTGGGTGTTGTATATTTTAGGAGGTCCTTGTCCTCCTTTGCGATTATGACATTGACAGCACAATCCTAATCATGTCTACTCAAAAGTAGCCCCCATTATGTTCAGTGGGTCTTATTCCCAGGAAAGTGTCTTTTGGATTGTCTTTTGGATTGCCTGGGTAGCTGAGGCAAAGAGAGAGAGAGAGAGACTGGATCAGGGTCACCCAGAAAATTTCTTTTTCAATTTCAATAAATTTCAAATTTCTTCCAGGTCTAACACCAGAATCACTACACCATCTTGGAAATTCCAGGTGATGTTTTTCATTCTTGATAATTAGAAAAAAGTATGTGTGTTTAAATTTCAAAAAGTAAAATAAACTATTTAAAGCAAAAACCATTTAAACATCAGAGTAGAAGCAACTATTTAAAAGTAAGGGCCAAATCCTATTCAATTTTCCATTGCTGTGTGCAGCCATGGTGCAACCCCTGGGTAAGAGAACAAATACTCCCTTACGTTGAAGAAGCCCGTTATGGTTGCCACTGCAGGATGTAGGGCATGCCCAGTTAACATTAGCAATGGACAGTTAGGATAAAACAAATACTGTACAAGCAAATAAAACCCAATCAAGATGTATTAACCTATTTAAAAAGAGAACACACTTTCTGTTTACTTCAAGTAGTATATACTGTACTGATTTGTAGCATAGAGACAGAATAAACATAGATCTATACAGCATATTAGAGTTCCTCTAACTGTCACTTGAATGAGTTTCAGCCTACATACACAAATTAGAGGGGTGTTTTGCAAAACCAAGATCATTCTTGTGCGATCTTTTTCTTATTTACAGTGGCTAAACTTATCAGCTGGAGGTGGGTGGAGGAGTGACATCAGACTGGATGAATGTAATGTTGACAGCCTGCTATTCTTTTTAACTTTAAAATTTAAAAGCCTTCTATATGACTATCGATGTGTTCTAAACAACAAGATCTTGTGATGAACCCACCTTCTCTGTAAGCCAAAACAGAGGTTCCCAAACTGTGAGCCATGATTCCCTGGAAAATTTTGGAATTCTTACAAAAAAGGTGCCATCCTAAGCATGTTTACTCAGAAGTAATTCCCATTGTGTTCTATGTGACTTACTCTCAAGAAAGTGCAGCCAAAATCTGGTACCCTACAATCCTACAATATAGGGTTGTAGTCCAAATGGAGAGCTATGTCTAATGGCCCAATACATTAAGGGCCACTGGCTGCCAGTCAAAAAAGTTGGGGACCGTTGGACTTTGCTAAGGCAAGATTGAGACTTGTTCCCTAATTCAGAAGATTACTTCATTCCATCAAGGATTATTTGGGGGAAATTGGCTTTTTAATTTATGACATAAGAAGAGCTTGTAGGGTTGTTTTTGAATGTTCTTTTTCTTGAGAGCCCCCCACTCAATTAGCCCCTTCTCAGTGAAGTAATGGTTCCATCCAGTGGTGGGATTCAAATAAATTAACAATAGGTTCTATATCCTAATGACCTAAATTAACAACAGGTTCTATGTCCCATTAGTAACTGATTCTCAGAACCAGGCTTCTTTAGCAAAGGGATCTATAGAACCTGTGAGACCCCCTGAAGCCCAGCACTGGTTCCATCCATCTAACCTATACTACCTTGCTTACTCAGGATTACACCAGGGTCAAGATGGGTTTTTTATGTTTGCTCCAATGATCCTGAAAAGTATACCCTATGTTAGACAATAAGGCTACAATTCTAAGCCCCAATTAGGCCAGCCTAAGACCTAGCACAAGTCCTGTGTGGCCTGGGGGTGTAAAAGTGCCATAAGACACTTCTGTGCCACTTCTGCGGGAGGATTAGGCCAGTTTAGAGACATGCACTTGCCTCCCTACATCACCACAGGAACAGGAAGAGTAATTAGTTATGCCAGCCTTAGGATTGCACCCTAAGATAATGGATACAGCCAGCTACATAAAGAAAATAAGCTATAATTTCAAAAGTTATCTTGAAAAATATATATCCTATATTGGATATCCTATATTGTTTCTATCCTATATTGTTACTAGACTAAAGTATTTTGAAGTAGAGTGTTATTAATTTTACTCAGAAGTAACCCCATTGTTTTGAGTGAGATGTAGTCTATAATCCTATCTTACTCATCGGGAACAAATATTGGTACCTATTGGTACTTTTAAAACACACAATATATTCACCATCATAGTGGCTAAAGGAAGATATATTTTCAAGAATTATTAAGGATGAAAACTCCTGGATATATGTGGCTATAGCCCCAAAGCATCTTCCCCCTGCTCATAAAGGTAAATGTGTCCCCTACAGATTGCCCCGCTTGTTGTGCCCAACTCTAAGAAGCGGTGCTTAGCCCCGTTTCTAGTGCCATAGCCCCAGCATTGTCTGAAGAAGCCTCCGGGAACATGTGCCCCACATTTGCTCAGAATGGGGTTACCTTCCCACTGAGGTGGTACCTATTTATCTACTTGCATTTGCATGCTTTGAACGGCTAGATTGGCAGGAGCTGGGCTAAAATGTAGGTGCCTTTTAAAAATAGTGATGATAGCCCTCCTTTCCCCAGCCACTAATTTCCTTATTGTAGCCAGATTAAACATGCATCAGAAACTCCTTGTTCATACAGGGCTGGAAAATTGTACAATTCCTTTTTGATCCTCTTAATTAAGGGATTACTTGCACTCCAAAGAGCATCCAGGCTTTTTTCAGTCTAGGACTTCATGTACTCCAGAGATGCACCAATTTCCCTTTCATGTTTCATGTAGCTCATTGTATCAGTTTGCTGGGTTTCACTTTGACAAAATCATTGATTTCTGATTCATGTACTGTATTTGAACCCCCATTCAGACTCAACACCACCACAATCACGGACAGAGTCTCAATATGAGCTGCATCTGGTCCTTGGCCTGGACTTTGGAGATCTCTGGCCTAATGCGAATGGAGGTCATGTGTGGGAGACTTCTGTGCCAATATTATCCCCTGATCATGCCCAATTAGCAGGCTGGCCATGACCTTATCTAGGTTTTCTTTGACCCTGAGCATGGGATGCCCCCAGTGATAAGAGGTGTCATGCTCATACCCACTGGCGTTTATTTAAGGGATTTATACCCAACCTTTCCCATGCCAAAACAAATGCCCAAAGCAGCTTACTAACCTTTGATCCTCCTGTCCTCACAACAACCCTGTTAGGTAGGTGAGGCTGAGAGTGAGTGACTGGCTCAAGTTCACCCAGGAAGCTTTAGGCTGAGGAGGGATTTGAAGCTGGATCTTCCAATTCCCCAAAACTACACCATCCAGTCCAACTACACCATCCTGGCTTGCAAGGTAACTGCCACAAGGTATTTAAGAAGAGTAAGTTTAAGCAAAGAGAAGCAAGAAGATGTAATGGCTTTTTCAAGTCAAACAGGTGAATAAACAGGAAAAAACTATTTCATTCTTTACAGCCTATATTTATTAGTTACAAGAGAGCAAAAGCTACATGATCTAACCTAACCCCATTTCTCAATCTGTTGTTTACCAGAGCCTGAGTGAAGCAGTCACTCCAGATTGTTGGCTGGTTTTCAAATTCCAAAGGTTAGAAAGGCAAGCCTGTGGACTAATGAGAGGCCAAAGATTTCCAGGTAGGAAGGAGGCTGGATCCCTCCTACATACATTCTGAGGTGGTGACTCTGCTCCTTCCCAAGTTCTTTTCCCATCTTAACATGACTTACAGCAACTACTTATTTGTTAAGTCCTGATACCTCCCATGCCCTACCATCCAGAGTAACTACAGGAGCACGTAAGAGGCATTACGTGCACCCATAATTACTGCACCACCTAGTGAAAACCTATGGGAAATTCATATTGCAATCCAGAGTAAATTGTTCTTACACTGGAGCAAGGACTCCCTTTACTTATTCTGGATTGTGTCCTTAGCTTACTAAGAGCACAATCCTAACCAAGTCTACTCCAAAGTAAGCCCAATTGCGTTCAACGGGTCACTCCCAGGAAAGTGTCTTTAGGATTGCAGCCTACATTAGACCCAAAAACGACACTTCTGTGTTTTATGACACTTCTATGTTTCTGGTGCTTTGGAAGTACAATACTAAATAAACATGGTGGTAGCTGTACTGTACTTATGACAAATTTCTTGGTGGACTTTGGCTGCAATCCTAAAGACAATTTCCTGGGAGTAACACAATGGGGCTTACTTTTGAATAGACATGGTTAGGATTGTCCTCTCTGTCTTTAGATTAATGAAAGGTTATGCGTACAAGATTTCCAGTCGTTGAAATGAAACAGAAAGCAAAACAGCTTATATAGGATAGCAGGATCTCCCCCAATTTCAATCTGCCAAACTTGTTTATAAAAAGATTAGACAAATCAATGCTAGAACAAGATGTATTAAATACAATAACTGAGTGAAACCTCCATTTTTTGAAGCAGTGTATCTCGCAGAAACTAGTGTTAGGGGCAAATAAAAGGGATGGTTATTTTCATTACATCCTGTTTGTGAGCTTCCGCAACCTAAACAAAGCAACCCTATCCATACTCATTCGTGGCATACAAAGATAGTTTGGCACCTTCCCCATGACAAAATTATTTTCAATATTAGTCACGATATAAAATGAATAATAATGATGGCCAAAGAAGAAACACAGACAGTGAACATTTTCTTTATTTGAACTTGTATGGGTAGTGAACATTATAGATTTAAGTAGGGTAGGAATTCACATGAAGATAATATTCGGTGAGCTTTTGGTCTATCATACATACAAAAGCAGTTTGTAAGAATGGCAAAACAAGTACATTTATGAAGAATACATTTGGTTTTCTGGAATGCTTGAAAGCTATTCCCAGTGGTAATCCATTTTTTTGTCATGTAAGGTGTGAGGGACCCCGCCAGACAGAGGAGGAGGAGCTGGCGGAGGACCTTATGTGGCTTGAGATGTCACGTGAAGAAGAAGAGGGAGAACCAGCATATCAATGCAGGCCTTATAGGGTCCCCAGAGTAATGACACCTCCGGAGGAGAGAAGGGGAAGGGACGAAGAACTGGATGCTATCCAGCCAGGGGACTGGGGCACCGTGAAAGAAGAGGAGTCAGAGCCAACAGAGACTAGGAGGGAGACTGGACCAAGGAGGGGAAAGTATAAACCCCCAAGGTGGACGTGGTCAGACAGGGAGGTTCCCAGGCAGGGAAGTATAAGGAGGCCTGAGATGTTCACAGGGCCAGCATAGTGGTAGAACCTTCCACCTCCCCCACATCCTGATTGGTGGGAGCCAGGCATGGGGCGGGTATATGGAAGGATTAAAAGGGGGGAAAAGGTGTGGGAAAGCAAGGCGGGAGAGAGCAGAGAGAGAGAGAAGGAAGGAGGATGGGACAGGCAGTGTAGCATGTGGAGTTGTGCTTAGAGACCGTTTCTAACCTTACTTACCTGTTGTGAGTACACGCCTGTTGGCGTCTTTCTGTTGTTGTTGGAACTGAGGACGTGTGCCTCCATTAATAATGGATGTGAATAAAGACACCGTTATAAACATACCTGCCATCTCTCCATGGCCTATGTTCCCTGAAGACCTCTCCTTGGGAGTATTCCCACCTATTACGCAGTCTTCCCCTTCCACACATATAACTCAGGACAGCCTGCGTCACATAGGGGGGTTTTGTTTTACTTTTTGGCTATAACATTTGATATAAGATATTTAATTCGGTTTGTTTATTGCATTCTGCATGAAATTACGCATCAAAACATACATGATGTACACGTACATGATAATATTATTAAAAGTTTAAAAAAAATTGGAAAGCAGTCTCTATCACCCCTCCCTGCTGAAGCTAGGTACCTGGGATTCATGACCCCCTGCCCATTATGCCAATGATATTAATTTTTTTAAAGTCTGTTACCATTAATGGTAACTGTATTTGTTCTATGTGTCTTGCAATTAGGGCAACTACACCAGTCAAGCAGGGTGCGATTTCCTTCACTTAGAGCACAATCCTAACCATATCTACTCAAAGGTAAGCCCCATTGTGTTCAATGGGTCTTACTCCCAGAAAAGTGTCTTTAGTATTGCAGCCTTAGGCATGCTGCAGTCCATGGGGTCACAAAGAGTCAGATATGACTGAATGACTAAACAACAACAAAGAAGGGAATAGAACTCTGCACATGTTCACAGGCACACTCTGATTGTAAAATAGTATTTGGTACAGCATGACACATGAGGGCGAAAATATTGGCTGAGTGAAAAACAACTGAAACTCTTAAAGACATATGGGGGATGGGATGAGATTGACATCTTGCATTATGCAATCTTATCTCTAAAGTTTGCGGCTCTGCAAGAGAGCATAACCTTCCAGGAAGACTTTGCCCTTAGAAGAGCTGGTGTGACCGGACCAGAAAAACAATTCCAATCCTTGATAAATGGCAGAAATGCAAAAAAAAAAATCATGCAAAGCAACAACAGTAATTCTTTCTCTGATCAGGCCTTGCAGCTGCTACACTCTATGTTGCTCACATGTAGCAACACTAGTTCTTACATATTGGGAACTACATACTAGTTCCTAATACAGTATTGGGGTGTTAGAGAGTAGAATATCCATTTTAATTCCATTGCTAGTCAGTTACAGAAAAGCAATGCCATAGGGTTCTGGTATGGAAATTCCCTATTTATTTGTATGTTTCAGTGTAACCACCTGAACCTATGCAGAGTTAGCTGTGCTTACTTGTGGTAGGACAGGACAGCAGGCATCTTTAGGACTGCAACCTACATTTTTAGTGGGTTATCTGATATGCCCTACAATCCAGGGTAATTACAGGAGCGCATAGGAGACATTACATGCACCCGTAGTTACTGCACCACCTAGTGAAAACCTATGGGAAATTCATATTGCAATCCAGAGCAAATTGTTCTTACACCAGAGCAAGGACTCCCCGTAGTTACTCTGGATTGCACCCAAAGTTCCTGTAATTCTTCAAGCAACTCTTGCCTCCTGTGGAAGGAGGCAAGACACACAGTCATATGCTGTGTCACAGGCCTGACATATGCTGAAATCCTAAAGACATTTTCCTGGGAGTAAGACACATTGAAAACAACGGAGCTTACTTTTGAGTAGACCTGGTTAGGATTGTGCTCATAAACTTTCGCATAAAGCATAGTTATTACAACCAGGAAAGGAAACCGAAAACGGGGATACCCACCTCTTTACTGGAGTGAACCTGCATGGAACCTGGGGCTGGTGAGTAAACTGACTTAGGGCACAATCCTATGCAAGTGTACTCAAAAGTAAGTCCTATTCTGTGCAATGGGGCTTACTCCCAGGAACGTGTGGAGTAATGATTGCTGCCTTAACCAATCCCAGTTCCACTGCTCCAACTTTGTAGTATTAGCCACAAGCTCATATAATAGTGATAGGCATAGCTCTCTGCTCTAGTATGGACGAAATAGGAGTTTCAAAAATAAGTTTCAAAATTTAAAAAGTCCTGGGTATTTTAGTAGACAACAAGGTAAACATAAGTTGCTAGTGTGATGATACAGCAACAAAGAAGGTAAGTGCAATTCTAGACAGCATCAAGAACATTATCCAGATCACAAGTAGTAATGATACCACAGTGTTCTACTTCATTTAGGCCCCACCTGGAATATAGTGTCTCCTTCCTTCTACCAATATGCCCTTGCTCTTTTTTCATCATTGGAACATTTCATCATTATCCCAGCCATCAGCAAACTACTAATGGGAAAACAGCCACTGATAGAGTTGGATAACTTTCAGAGCAGTCCTGGAAAGCTTATTGCATGGGTGGCCAAACTTGCTTAATATGACAGAGCCACATATGATAAAATTCAGATGTTTGCGAGCAATCTGAGAGCCACAAAATTTATTGTTTATCTAATTGACAGTATTTTTACATTGCCCTGACATGGTCCGCTTCACCATGTATGTTTTCATCATTGGCATCCTTCAGTCTTGAAAGACTATGGTATTGTGCTCTGATTGGAGGTCCTGAAACAGCATCTGGTGTGGCTAAAAAGTCCAGTTTGAGAGTGGCAATCCCTTCCACACTGCAGCAGATAAAGTCTGTCCCCTGCCCAGCCCCCAGGTTTCGCTGGTTCCAGGTCTGTCTCTTTGCTTCAGCCTGCCGAACAAGTGTCTCTTCGTATTGGAGAAGGCCATGCTGTGTCTTTTGCCTCCAAGCTGAATGATAAGAGGTCAAGGTTTCCCAGCTGTTGATGTCCATTCTCAAGGCCTTTCATCCCTCTTGCAGATGTCCTTATATCACAGCTGTGGTCTCCCTCTAGGGCGCTTTCCCTGCACTAATTGTATGTTTTAACTACGTAGATTCTCATTTCATGCCTGGTAAAGAATTAGAAAATTTATTTGCCTTGAAGAATGAGCTCAGAAAACATATCTCTGTATGAACTCAATCCTAATCCTCAGAAATAAGTTCTGCTTTAGTCATTGGGGCTTACTCCCAGGTAAGTGTGGTTAGGATTGTGCTAAACACACTTTCCTGGGAGTAAGACCCATTGAACACAATGGGGTTTACTTTTGAGTAGACATGGTTGAGTAGACATGGCTTTAAGATGCACATTATAAGTCAAAGAGCAACATGTGGTTCACAAGCCATTGTCCAGCTACCCCTGGCTGATTATATTCAATATTCTGGAGACGAAGTATATTTTATTGAGCTAGGAATGAATATATAATGAATTGGACCAAGAGAACCCCAGGCTCTTTCAGTCTTGTGATGTTTATGTGGCTTTTATGTGACTCTGATTTATCAGTAAGTCACATGAAAGAAGATTGCCCAAGATTGTCTGGCTGCTGCAACTGTACAGGAGGAAGTGGGTGATTTATGAAAATAAAATAAAAGAAAAAGTTGGAAAGGGATAGTTTAAAAAATTAGTTTGGGGCTGGAGTGTCAATTGTTGTCTATCTATTGTCAATTCTGTATTTTTTCAATTCATCCTTTGTATATTGCCAATTTTCTATTAAATGATGAATGTGAAGTATTTATATCATGGTGTACTTGCATATCAGCAACAGAAGAGCAATAGCACTTACTGTTAAGAGTCATCAGTATATTCTAGGGCACATGGGACTATTTATGAAAAGTAGCTTCCCAGAAAGCTATGATTTGCTACTCCATTTTTCCTCCCCAAGACAGGTGTGGTCAGTATAATTACCGTCCTGTAGTGGATCACTTCACTCTGCTTCAATGAGGATCATCAACACTATATCCTAGCAGGTACCACACCACAAATGTATCAGGTCGTCATACTCTAAATGTGCCATCTTTAACAGGTTCCTCTGCATACTAAGAGAATAATAACAGGCAACATATTGTACTGCTGGGAACTTTATCTGACTCATGAAGCCTGGCCAAAGGCTTTAGGATTTCTTCAGCATGAATCCATGTGACATGTTCTAGCCTCTGTGATTGCATCTTTGTGGGATGGTTACTTGTAAATGGTGAAGTTGCAGTTGTCGCCAAGACAATAGTCATCAATTTATTTACCAACTGCAGAATGGGTGGAAATGGATAACCCAGGGTGACACTCAAGAACACAGCCCGAGACATAATTACATACCAATCTTAACTGGATGAGTAATCTCTGTAGCAGTGGCTATACCTGCACTTCCACCTGCCACTGAAACGGCCAAGTGTCCTTGTGTAATCTCTTTATCTTTAGATCTACACATCAAGATCTCAGATTTGCAACTGAGATGCCTTGTAAGCACCTCTTGAAGAAGCAGAAACTTGCATTGGTACATTGAAGCCAGGAGGTTTGTATTAATCACTCATCTAACACTTTCGTTCAGAGCTCTTGAGCAAGTTCTAATCTTCTTATAGTTTCCCATTTACCTTTAAAAAGAAATACTGGTAATTATCTAACCCACTGGAGTTGCTTTAAGCATAAATAAAGCAAAGCACTTTCTGTAATGAATATTTTAATATAAAATACTCAATTTGTTATGCAGCATGCTTGTGTTTCTTCCTCTTTGTTAGCCTAAACGCTGGCTTGTTCACAACGCTTGGAATACACTGTCTCTCAAAACAGTGGGTGGATACCAAATAATAATCATATTTTAAATTCCACTTTGGCTAATCCTTTCTATCAGAAGAATCCACAGGGAAAATAATTCCTGCCTTCCTGATGTAAACAAAGCCTTCTATTCGGGACAGAAGCAATTACCATATCCTGAAAAACAAGTGTGGCAAATCAAAAAGGAATAATAAGTAGGCATTAGTTTGATCTGGCAATTAAAAATATGGTAGCACAATTATCTGTTCTTCAAACTACTACTGACTGGTGAGAAGGGCATGTTTAAAATGTCCAGAAGGGAAATTATTTTATCTAAATAGTATGTACTTTATATAGGCCTTTGCAAATTTCTGGGGGAAAGGATGAGTAGGGTACTGCCCCCTGGCCAATGTTAGATCTTTTTTCCCCTCATCCGGTCAGGGAAAGGGAAAAATGGGCTTCCCTTGTCATACTGCTGAGCTTTGGACAAATTGGAAGCTCTTCTACATGCTCCAGATTCCAAAATAACATTAAAAAATCCCTCCCTCCCGCCAAGTATCTAGTTGGGGTAAGGGGACTTCTCCATGTTGCTAAGTATTGTAACAAACTTGTTTCATCTTGAACAACTTGAACCAAAAACCAATTTTAAAAGACCTCCCAAAATGAGAAAGGTCTGTATGAGCCTGTGTATTGATTTTCTTCTACCTCTTTTGTTCTCCTCTACATGCAGATAACTTCAAGGAAAGATGTGATTAATAAAGGGCAAAAGTTATGGTAAGACAAAAATACGTGGATTTGTTGTTTTGGGGGTTAGGCTGGCCTAAGTGCACTTTAGGATTGCAGCCTAATAGGAACAAGTTTCCTTAGGCATATTATTGGGATTAGGAAGGACTCATATTCAGGAGTTTAAGAATGTGGTGGGAAAAAAGATCCAAACTAGTTGTTATCTCCCAGGTTTTGAAAGTCCATGTTACCATTCAAGCACTTGACTGGATTGTGGGAGGTGCTGCTCACCCAATTATGTAATTATTCATATTTACAGAATAATTAATATTTACATTTATATAAATGGTTCAAGCACCTTTAGTTTTTATAGACGTCTTACTTGGAAGCATAACCTATATTCACTGGGGTCTGACCTTTCAGTTCAGAAAATGGTTTCCATAGGCTAGGGTTGTGAGCAGTGGTGGGATCCAAATAAATTAACAACAGGTTCTATGTCCTAATAACCTAAATTAAAAATAGGTTCTATGTCCCATTAGTAAACGGTTTTCAGAACCAGGTGCTCATTAGAAAAGGGTTCTATAGAACCTGAGAGAACCCCCTAAAGCCCACCACTGGAGACCTCAGTATCCTCATGATATCCTACAACTTTTCATGGCAGGCTTTGTGTCCATAAAATTCTGCAAGGCAAAATTGCTTCTGAAACTTCTTATATCAGTAGTCATCTAGCACCACACACGAGAGGTCATCCCATGATCATCATATATGGAAGGAGGCAGACTTCAGATAACATAGTCCCAGGGCATAAAATTTTGGATTATAATATACAGTTGTTGTGTACAGTTCAGATCTTGGAAAAGAGACACCAGGATAACCATCTATCTTCCCTATCTATGACAAATGTGTGTATCTAAGACAAATGTGTCCATACCTATTGCAATGAAAGAAAAATGGCTATATAAATCCACCTAATTTATCCTTGCCAGACTTCTAGCAATTATAGATAACCTTTCCTCCCAAATTCCGTGTACATTTATCTGAAAGCTTTATTAGAAAATGTAAGTAGTTACAGTATACTGTATTGTGTTTCCTCATCAATAATATGTTGTTGAAGCATGTTGCCATAAAATAAGACAGTGGTTCTCAAGCATTTCATCCCAAAACCCCCTTCTGAGACTGATTGGCACCCCTTGGAAGTGATGACATGGATGGAACTGACATCAAACAAGAAGTGACATCACAGTGGTTCTAGAGCTCCTCTATGTCTCCCCTCTCTGGAATTCCCAGGGCATTTCTGGGCCATCTGGCCCTTTAAATCCTTTTTCCTGCTCTGGGAAGGCTCTGGCCTCCAGCCAGCAGGCCACCAACCTTGCAGGGGAGGACCATCCTGCCCACCTCTCCAGCCTCCTTGCCACCCCCTCGCCTCCTCTGCAGCCAACACATTCTTATGTAGAAGTCACATGCATGTTAAAGTCACTTGCGTGGGTTGTGTTGCTGCAAACTGCTTTGAGGGTTTGCAGGGTGTCTTACATGTATGTGTCACTCATGCATGTTGAAGTCACTTGCATGTGGCTTGTGTTGCTGCAAACTGCTTGGTGGGTGTTTTATATGTACGTGTCACAATCATGTGTGTTAAAGTCACGTGCATGGGTTGTGTTACTGCAAACTGCTTTGAGGGCGTCTTCCATGTATGTGTCACACTCATGCATGTTGAAGTCACTTGTGTGGGTTGTGTTACTGCAAACTGCTGTGAGGGTGTCTTACATGTATGTGTCACAATCATGCGTGTTGAAATCACTTGCGTGGGTTGTGTTGCTGCAAACTACTTTGATGGCATCTTGCATGTCTGGGTCAGAATCATGCATGATAAAAAGTTTTCAGTTTTAAAAGTGTTGAAATTAAGTACAGAAAACCAATACGAGTATTTTTGCTTTATTTTATCATGTCCTACATTTTTAAAAATTGGGTAGGAATTTTGGCTTGGGGGACAGGAATTTTAGGTTCGGCATCTGGTCACCCTGGTTGTTCACCATTTGCTGTTTCTCGGGTCACATGTTTCAGAACTTGCTGTGATATTTATTTCTGTGTTATTGATTATGCAGAGGTTTAGGCATTCCACAAAAGGGTGTTCCAGCCTTTTCTTTTAGATTAAACCTTTCCTTCTTAGATTAAACTTTTTCTATTTTTGTTCCTTATTCACATGTTTTGCTTCCCAATTATTCTCAGTTCTCTACTCTATTTCTTTTTCTAAATATACAGTAAATACTTCTGCAAGAATCTCTTATTTTACTAAATACTTGTACAAGTGGCATTTTGGCTTTAGAATCATAGAATCATAGAGTTGGAAGGGACCTAGTAGGTCATCTAGTCTAACCCCCTGCCTGCAGCAGGAAATCCCCCTAGAGTATCCCTGACAGTTGCTCGTCGAGCCTCTGTTTGAAGATCCCCAGTGAGGGAGAGTCCACCACCTCCCTTGGCAATCTGTTCCACTGCCAAACCGCCCTCACAGTCAGAAATTTTTTCCGGATATCCAACTGGAATCTCCTCTCTTGCAGTTTGTACCCATTGGTTCTAGTTCTGCTTTCAGAAGCAGCTATGAACAAATGAGCCCCTTCCTCCCTATGACAGCCCTTCAGGTATCTGAAGAGGGCAATCATGCCTCCCCTCAGCCTCCTTTCCTCGTAGGGCTTCCCTTCCATCCCACTGATCATTCTTGTTGCTCTCCTCTGGACTTGCTCCAGTTTGGCTACATCTTTCTTCAAGTGAGGTGCCCAAAACTGAACACAGTACTCAAGGTGAGGTCTCACCAATGCAGAATAAAGAGGCTATAACTTTTTTTGTTCCTCTTTTTATTCTTCTGTTATATTTTCAAAAGCAAAGGACACTGAAGTTTTGGAAGAACTGAATCTGAACTGAAGACACTGAAACTAATGGAAGAATCCCTTCTTTCAAAATATTTTCAAAAGCAAATGACACTGCTATATAAGCATTAATTAAATCGCAAGTGCTTTGCAGCCCAAGCCTTAACTGTTGCTGTTGCCATACAAGCCTCTGCTTGAAGAGGAACATTGTGCAAAGCACAATCTATATGGTTGCAGGCTATAACATCTGTTTTCTCTGGGGCAGTATGACTGTACATTTGCACCTGTGTCTTTCATAAGCAACATGCAAAAATAAAGGTGTTTAAAAGCGAAAATACAATAATCCTTTCACTGATTCAGTGAGTCTGCAGCTAAGTCACATGTTTTTCTTTGTTTAGTAATTATAATGGCAGCTGCTTATGTATAAATATTAAAACTACTGGAGGGATGTTCAATGATTTCATTAGTTCAAATTATGCTGTACACACACCCTGCTTCATGTGACAGTTGTTTTCAAATCAGATGTATTCACTTTCTGACAAGTGACTGTTATGTCTGTTGCAGTAAAAACAAGTTATGCAAAGCAGATTTACAGGTAAAACTAGAAATTTTTTTGGTGGAAATACTGTATGATTCAATTCAGCAAAAAACTTTATAAATTGTTATATATGACAACTGCTGCAAGAATATTATGTATATGCTAGATACAGTACCGTAAAAGTTTCAGAGATACCTTCTGTTGAAGAATGATTGATCAAGATATTGGACTTTGCCGAAATGGACAATTTTACAAGTTTCCTTAAGGACTAAGTCAGTAAAAACTTGTATGGAAAACTGAAAACCATTCATGAATTTCCTGTAAATGAAGGGGAAAATGAGTCAAATTAATTATGGATTTGTCTAGTAATTGATATATAATTTTTCATCTCTTTTTTCCCTCTCTGATGAAAATTTCGTATAACTAACAAATTTCGTATAACTAACAAATAGATTATACCTAATTTTGCAGAAGAGCAAAGAAATGTAAATTGAGAACTCTATACTTGCCACACAACTTGTTTTCTTTTCTGTCGTTTTTTATTTTCTTTTCTTGTTTTTTCCCCATGTGAAACGCTTTAGATTAGTAATTGTACCCCAAGTATTTGTGGACTTGAGCCCAGGTCATCACAGGATTTGCTAACAATCAAACCTCTTCCAAAAAACATTACTGGAGCAAAACAGAGTACAGTATTCATTAGAAAATGCTCAGAGGCAGTTGCTGATACAGTGGTACCTCGCTTAACAAGCGCCTCGCAAAACAAGTGTTTCACACAACATGCAAAAATTTCCAAGAAATCTTGCTTCACATAACAAGTTCTGCTTAACTTAACAAGCACACGTGCTATGGACACGTGTGCTATGCAGCCCTGATGCTCCACATGGAGGCTCTTTAAAAGGGCTGCCGGCCAGCGCTGCTGCCTCTAACTGCCTTGAGGTGCCAGAGGCAGCTGCCCCTAACTGCCCCCAAGTGCCCCCACTGACCACCTTGAACCTCCAGTTGCAGCCTAGGTAAGCCTCCCAGGAAAGTGTCTTTGATTGCGGTCTCCTAACTATGTCTACTCAGAAGTAAGCCCCATTGTGTTAAATGGGGCTTACTCCCAGGAAAGTGTCTTTAGGATTGCAGCCTAAGTAGACTTCATAGGATCATGCACATTGAATGTATGTTTTGAATTAAATTACAGTATTTTGTCATCATTTTTACATACAGTTAATATTTTTATATGAATATTTTTGGGTTGCGGAACCAATCGTCTGAGTTTCCATTATTTCCTATGGAAAAATCTGCTTCACTTAAAGAGCATTTCACTTAAAGAGCAGGCCTCCAGAACAAAATAAACTCTTTATGTGAGGCACCACTGTACTTCCTTGGGAATTAGGCCAGATCTTCTTAACCTAAGGTTGCAGAACAGACCATCTCTGCCCTCTGCTGGAGAACTACACTTTCTTCTATAAAACATTAGTCACTGACTATCAACAACCTAGTCAAAACTGCTGGACCTAGAAGTGTGAAATTTGGGTAGGGTGTTCCTTCCATGATGTAGACACCCCATAAGAATCAATTTTAGGAAATTCAAACCAGAAGGCAGTAAAAAGCGGCACAACACATTTTTGTCCCTATACGTTTGAAGAATCGCCAGCTGATTGATGTTCTGCCCCAACCCCTAGACCTAGAAACATGAAATTTGGGGAGAGTATTCTTTCCGTGACATGAGCACCCACTAAGAACTGATTTCTAGAAACTTAATCTCTAAGGGGGTGAAAAGGGGTGCAATGCATTTTCAGTCATTGAAGACTGATAAAACCCAGCCCCAAACTCTGTACCTGCCCAGTATGGGTATCCAAAGTTGAGGGGGATGTTGCACAGGGAGGGGGAGAATGGTGCATAGGGTGTGATGATGTACTGAGGGGGATGTTGCATGAAAGGGGATGTTGCAGAGGGGAATTGTGCACCGAGGGGGATGTTGCACAGAAGGGGTCAGTGCACAGAGGGGGAATAATGTACGGGAATGGTTGTTGCACGGTTGTTGCATGGAGGGGGATGAGGCATGGGAGGGGATAGTGCATGAAAGGGAATGTTGCACAGGAGGATGATGCACAGGGTGGTAGTGCTGCACAGAAGGGGATGCTGCACGGAGGGGCAGTTAAGGGACCACCACGATACTGGTGCCTGTCAGTGCCCAGTTGTACATCATGTACAAATAGGCTCATGCATAGGCTCATGTTGTACAAATAGGCTCACTCTGCATGGAGTGAATTGCTGAGTCACTCTGTATAAGTTCTTAGTTTCTCTTTCCAAATTACGGGACGGATAAGCTCCCACACCATGAGATATGGGCAATAAAATGCTGGTATGTGAAGACATAAAACTGGAGCAGAGTTAAGGTTGCACATACTGCACTCGGGGAGAGAGAGACAGACTGACCGGGTTTTTAAGTATTCCAAGTCTGTCAGGAAGACAGACTTGTAGTTTTCAATCTATACTACCCTCTCCCAGGAACAAAAATGCCTCTGACTTTATTCCATTGCACGGAGGCAGAACCAGAAAGAAAAACAGTGGGAGAGAAATAGATATGAGCAGTGGTGGGATTCAAATAAATTAACAACAGGTTCTATGTCCATAGAAAATAGGTTCTATGTCCCATTAGTAACTGGTTCTCAGACCCAGGCGCTCATTAGCAATGGGATCTATAGGACCTGTGAGAACCCGCGGAAGCCCACCACTGGATATGAGGCACAATAGCAGCATTAAAGAACATCCTGATCCAGAGACTCCACTGGATCAGGTAAAGACCCATCTAGTCCAACTTCCTATATCTCACAGTGGCCCACCAGATGCCTCAGGGAGCACACAAGACACCTACATCCAGGTGCCGTCCCTTGCATCTGCCACCTTTACACGCTCCATGGATTGTAACCTATAGCATTTAAAAGCTACATTAGTTATTTTTTATCTGTAAATCACTTTGTGAACGTGTCATTGAAATGTGCATAAATACTGTTGATTGAAAGAGAGAGAGAAAGACACATTTTATTGTCATTGTTCACGAGTATACTGTACAATGAATTTCAGGGTGCACTGCCAGGATACAGACTAAACTGATCACTGGAGTGCTGAGCTGCTGCACGTACATGCACCGCCACAAACAATCTTCATAGCAATCTAGTTGTAATTGTTCTATGGGCAGCTCATAGAACTCTTCTCTCCCAGGTGGAATCCTTCAAGTGGTCATCACTTCCTGTTATTAGGCAATGCTTTCCAAGGAGTTTTCAGGTCAACCAAGCTGTAAACTGTGACACTTTCTGGCTTTGATGTCTCATGATAGTTTTATCAGACTGACAGCTTTATCAGCTTGCAGTCTCCCATCCAGGAACTGTCCAGATCCTTCCCTGCTTAGCTACCTTCACAGCTCTGCACTCAACCACCAGGCAACACTACTGCCATTCATGGCTTTGAAGTTGGAGTCAGAAGAGAAAAGTTACTGACTCAGTGACTCACTCACTCACTCATCACTGCCCTGCCAAAACCGCTGGGCCTAGAAGCGTGAACTTTGGGGTGGGTGTTCCTTCTGTGACGGAGGGGTGCATTAAGAACCAGTTTTCAGAAATTCCAACCGGAAGGGGGTGAAAAGGGGCGCAACGCGTTTTCCTCCCTATACTTTGCATTGTGAATTGCTGACTCATCAACATTCTGCCCCAACTGCTGGGCCTGAAGCATGGAATTCTGGGAGTTCCTTCTGTCACCTGAACACCCACCAAGAACCATCTGGAGAATTTAACCCTTCAGGGGCTGAAAAGGGGGCAACGTGTTTCTGTCCTATAGTTAACATGGGAGACTGACCAACATCCAGCCTATTTGGTGCTCGGTGCCTGCCTGGTGCACTGGGGGATGTTGTTCAGAGGAAGAGATTGCACTGGCGAGGATGCTGCACATGGGGGAAGTTGTGCATGGGTGCTGATGTGCAGGGTGAGATGTTGCGCATGGTGAGATGTTGCACATGGGGGATGTTGTGATTGGGGGTTGATGTGCATGGGAGTTTGATGCACATGGGCAATGCTGTGCAGGGGGATGTTGTGCATGGGGGTTGTTGCGCATGGGGGGATGTTGTGCATAGGGGGATGAACATGGAGAATGTTGTGCATGGAAGGTTGTTGTGCATGGGGGTTGATGAGCATGGGGGGGTTGATGTATGTAGGAGATTGATGTGCAGTGTGGGGGTGGCGTATGGGGAATTTTACTCCTGCAATGTGGGTATGCTTTTTGCTAGTGAATTTATATATATACAGTGGTGCCTCGCAGAAAGAGCTTAATTCGTTCCGAAGGGATGCTCTTTAAGTGAAACACTCTTTAAGGGAAGCAGATTTTTCCATAGGAAATAATGGAAACTCAGACGATTGGTTCCACAACCTCCAAAATATTTATATAAAAATATTAACTGGATGTAAAAATGATGACAAAACACTGGAATTGAATTCAAAACATGCATTCAGTGTGCATGATCCTATGAAGTCTACTTAGGCTGCAGTCCTAAAGACACTTTTCTGGGAGTAAGCCTCATTTAACACAATGGGGCTTACTTCTGAGTAGACATGGTTAGGAGGCTGCAATCAAAGACACTCTCCTGGGAGCCTTACCTGGGCTGCTGCTGGAGGTTCAGGGTGGTTGGTGGGGGCACTTGGGGGCAGCAGCACTGGCCGGCAGCCTTTTTAAAGAGCCTCCGTGCGGAGTGTCAGGGCTGCATAGCATGTGTGCCTGTAGCGCTTGCTTATTAAGTGAAGCGGAACTTGTTATGTGAAACAATATTTCTTGGAAATTTTTGCTTGTTATGTGAAACGCTTGTTAAGTGAGGTGCCACTGAGCATACATTCACACACCCACTAACTGCAATCTATAAGTACTAGAAAAGTAAATACTATTTGTCATGTGTACTCCAGTCTGAATTGCTGGCAGCCCTGTGCTGAAGGAGGCGAGGGCCAATCCTGTGCATCCCATAATAGCCTGTGGCTGCAATCCTAACTCACAGTGAGGCTGGCAGAAGTCTTGGGAAAGCCCTCTGACGTGTCCCCCTCCCAGCCCGTGACGTCATGGGAAAGCCCTCTGACGTGTCCCCCTCCCAGCCCGTGACGTCATGGGAAAGCCCTCTGACGTGTCCTCCTCCCAGCCCGTGACGTCATGGGGGCGTGGCTGGCGCGCTCCTGCTGTGCGGGGATTGGCGGAGGCGCTGCAGCGCTAGAGAAGGAGGCGAGTCTATTTAAAGGCTTCCTTTTGCCGCCACTCTCCTCTCCTCTCCTCTCCTGCTCCCTCCCCCTCCCTCCCTCTCTCTCTCTCTCCAGGGAACAGCATGGCAGACAAGCTCCCCTACAAAGTGGGTGAGTGAATGACTGGGAGGGAAGGAAGGAGGGGGGATCCCCGGCCCAGCCTTGCACTGGGGGCCCAAGCCCAGCCACGCTCTCCTGGGAGGGAGGGAGGAAGCTCCACTCACCACAATGGGGATCAGCACAGAAGCAGACACTGCATGGGGGCCTTTCTTTGGAGGCAGGCCCTATAGGCATCTTGGGGGCATTGTCTTTGGCACCCTTTTTGCACCCCTTCTCTTCTGTTCCCCCCTTTGGCACCCATCTTTCTATACACCCCTTTGGCACCCTCCCCTCTCTACAACTCTTTCCCCCCATTCTCTTTGACACCCATCTCTCTATACACCCCATTGGCACCCTTCCCCCTTTACACCCCTTTCCCCCCTCTCCCTTTGACACCCATCTCTCTATTCAACTCTTTGGCACCCACTCCCTTTGACACCCATCTTGCTGTACACCCCTTTGGCACCCTCCCCTCTTTATACACCCCTTTCCCCTATCCCCTTTGGCAACCATCCCTTTATAAACCCCTTTGGCACCCATATCTCTGTACACCCCATTGGCACCCTTCCCTCTTTACACCCCTTTCCCCCCTCTCCCTTTGACACCCATCTCTCTATTCAACTCTTTGGCACCCACTCCCTTTGACACCCATCTTGCTGTACACCCCTTTGGCACCCTCCCCTCTTTATACACCCCTTTCCCCTATCCCCTTTGGCAACCATCCCTTTATAAACCCCTTTGGCACCCATATCTCTGTACACCCCATTGGCACCCTTCCCTCTTTACACCCCTTTCCCCCCTCTCCCTTTGACACCCATCTCTCTATTCAACTCTTTGGCACCCACTCCCTTTGACACCCATCTTGCTGTACACCCCTTTGGCACCCTCCCCTCTTTATACACCCCTTTCCCCTATCCCCTTTGGCACCCATCCCTTTATAAACCCCTTTGGCACCCATATCTCTGTATACCCCATTGGCACCCTTCCCTCTTTACACCCCTTTCCCACCTTTTCCCTTTGACACCCATCTCTCTATTCAACCCTTTGACACCCATTCCTTTGGCACCCATCTCTCTATACACTCCTTTCCCCCCATTCCCTTTGACACCCAGCTCTCTATACATCCCTTTGACATACGTTCCCTCTGGCACCCCTTTTTCACCCCTTCCTTTTTGCACCTAGTAGACTGTGATGCCCCTGGTGGGCTCTTTATTGCATCCAATTGTACTGATTCACTCTCTCCCTTTTTTCCACCCCAAATAAACCTCTTCAACTCAGCAAGTTGTTTTTAAGACAAAAAATGGATGTAAGCTTTAAAAAAATACTCCAGACTAGACATTGCAAGCCATTTGCACGCTCTTGTATCCCAAAATGGACTTTGGCATGTCCAGGGAGCATGTAGCAATCTGAGCAAATGCCATGTGTGCTCTGGGGTGGAAAGTGCCTTCTGGGAGTTGCAGTCCTTGTGCTCAAAGGTTTTGTGCTAGTTTTGCAGTTGTGGTGACTACATTAACCATGATGCTCTGGGAGGCCATGTGTCAAGCAGCACATGTTCTTTGGAATGCTATCAAGTATCCTTGCTGGGAAGAAGATTGAATCCTTTGAATGGTTCTGACCAAGTGCTGAGCAGCTCCAGTCAAAAGATGTGCGCTTTATGCAATTGCACAAACTATTTGCAAAGTCACTATTTGTTGTCTTTGTGGAAAGAATTAAGAAGGAACAATGATTGAAACAAAATTGTTGGTGTGATGGTGCCAAATCTTATTCTATTTTAAATCAACTTTAGGTTTTTTTGCCAGGATTATAGCTGTTACTGTGATTTTCTGAACAGCATGTGTGTTTTAGTTTGGGCTTCCTCCAAAGTATCACAGATGTCAGAGATCTGAGCGAATGACCTATTGAGCAATGAGTTGTATTGGAGGCCTGCCATGTGCTTATGACAGCAGCAAAACCGGACACTGTTATTCTGGGAAATCTGGACAAACCTGTAGGCGTCTGTTCTTATCAGCATAAAAATCACAGTCATTCTAATTTGCAGCGCAGTGCACATTTGCTGAAATGTCATTAACGTGGCAGAAGAGCTCCATGTGTGCTACAGCTATACACTGGAGCAACTTTATCTGATTAGAAGCAAATAACAAAGCTTTTATTGTACTTCCATTATTTTCCATTCAGGGATGAAAGTATTAGATTTGCCACTAGAAGAGATCTGAAGATGGACAGATTTGAAAAGGAAAATTACTTCCTTCCTCTAGTTTGGGGTTGATGATGACTTAAATCAGTTATCCATGAAGAGTTCTTTCCATTTCATGGAAGAAAAACTTCTCAAGGTTTCTCCCATACTGCTATGGCATAAAACGGTTCCTAAATTTATTAGCACTTTTAAAATTGACCCTCTGTCATGACCACCCTAGCTTTATAAAACTTCCAAAAAGGAGATGTAGAACGGATTAATATTTTATTTTATTTATAATTTATAAATATTTGCAAAAGCCTTGATCCATTTTTGTAATGAGGCAGTCCTATTGTATAACCTCAAGGCATAATTATGTGACCCTCAAGGGGATTAGTTATTGTGATCCAAACTTCACCTGCAATTAATTACCTGATCTTTCCATCGCCCATATTTTACTGGGGACCTACCAGGAATCAGGTACTGACCCAGAGGTGGAAAAACACTAGAAATGCAGGACTTTGTCCTCATGGCTTTTGCTATCTTTGTATGATGGGGTAGCAGAAATAATCATCAACAGAGCTCTCAGCACTATAAAGGATAGCAGACATCGCTGATGAGACAAAAAAGTATTTAGGTTAATGAAATACTACTGAGTACTGTAAAGGGATCATGGAGGAATTAGCAGGTAAATCCTGCCAAAGTTCCACTGCAGTGTGAATAGTGTGATGAAGCAGTGATGGGTGGAATAGACCTAAATGGTTGTTCATCCTTAAGGGGGTGCAGTCAGCAGACTGTACGTCAGCTGTTTCTTTATATATAACTTGTATCTTTAACAGCACTCATTCTCTCTGCTTTTTTTAAAAGGAGCCCCTTTATTACATGCCAGTTTGCCTAAACTTTACATGCCATTATGCTTAATGGAAATCACAGATAAGTGATACATAAACTTTCTGTTTTGTCAGAATTTAGTAATGGTTTTCTGTCTTGAAAACTCACTAGGAGTCCTATTTAATAATTAAAGGAAAGAACTGAGGACTGAAGGGGAGAGAGTGAATGTTAAGTTACAGTATTCTTTTTCTCATTACAGTTTTACTTTCTCTTAGAGCACAAGCCTAACCATGTCCACTTAAAAGTAAGCCCATTGTGTTCAATGGGTCCTACTCCCAGGAACATGTCTTTAGGATTGCAGCCTTAATCTGCTGCTCAAGGTCATGAAGTCAAGTGGACAGGGGCACTAGAGTCCTCAAATTAGTAGGGAGTCGTTTTAGTGCACAAACTATAAAAAGTTATTTGCTGGATCAAATTATAATGGCGCCTCACCTAACAAGTTTAATTTTTTCCGGAGGCATGCTTGTTAACGTGAAACGCTCTTTACGTGAAGCAGATTTTCCCATAGGAAATAATGGAAACTCAGATGATTGGTTCCACAACCCAAAAATATCCATATTAAAATATTAACTGTTTATAAAAATGATTACAAAACACTGTAATATAACACAGTACAAAACACTGTATTATATAGTAACACACAACACTGCAATAAAGAAAATACTGTATACTGAATTGTACTGTAACTTTGAAAACCTTCATGGCTGGTGTGAGGGTTACAGAGAGGGGGATGATTTTGGCTGCAATCCTAAAGACACTTTCCTGGGAGTAGATATGGTTAGGATTGTGCTCTTTCACTATCACTAATGGAGTCACTGCTATCCATTGGCTCAGTGGAATCTTTGTCTTTTTGTGCAACTTTAACATTCCCAAACTGCTGATGGGGAGCAGCACTAGAACATTGATAAGGCACACCTTCCACACTGCCACACACAGATCCCACATACAAACCTGGCTCAGGCTGCTCCCCCCAGCCCCCCCATGAGTTCCCTGGCCATGGAAGCCTATTCCAAACTTTGCCCAGGGCTCCACTGGTGGCGCAAGCTAGTCCCCTCGTCCCCCTTGTGGGTTCCCTTGCCATGGAAGCCTGTTTCAAACTTCCTCAGAAGTGCTCTTTAGTCAAGACAGTGCTCTTCATGCAAGTCAAAATTTCTGAGAAAATTTTGCTCTTTTCACAAAACGCTCTTTCTTCAAGTCGCTCTTTACTCAAGGTTCCACTGTAGTTCTGTATTCTACCAGCTTAGAATCTACAAGTCTAATAGATTCTAATCTACTGGTTGTGTATTTCTTTTCCAACCTTGTCCAGCTAGGTACATTCAGTGATGGGCTCCAGCAGGTTCGCACCTACCCTATAGAACTGGTTGTTAACAAGAGATAGGACATATAAAGTTTAAAAATAGGCATTTAAAAGTGGCTGCCAGATGGGCATAGAATGGTTGTTAATTTCTTTGAGTCCCGTCACAGGGTACATTTGTAACTCAAGCAGGGTGCATTTCACTTAAAACTTGGCTGCTGGGAAAAGTTGAGAATAGACAGGTGCACCCATATTCTCAATGCAATGGTTTCCTTCCTTGCAAAAGATCTATGGGAGAAAAAGTATAAGCATCCTGAGTAGGCATCAGGCCTAGCTCCCTGAGGATGCACCCTGTCCACACTTTCCTGGGAGTAAGACCCATTGAGCACAATAGGGCTTACTTTTGAGTATACATGGTTAGGATTGTAATCACCAGGCTGAGAAAAGAAGATCTTAGAAAGAAGGGAGGAATGCTAGAGATAGTTTCCTGGGAGTAAGACCCATTGAGCACAATAGGGCTTACTTTTGAGTAGACATGGTTAGGATTGTAAGCACCAGGCTAAGGAAAGAGGCTCTATCATGGAAAGGAGGTAGGCAAGAGTTAAAAAGGAAAAGGGGCCGGGGAGGCTGTGTTCTCGGCCAGGGGGTGCTGGAGGAAAGACGCTCTGTGCTGGAGCCTTTAACTGCTGGCGTACTGGTCCCCTTGGCTGAGCCCCCTGCCGCTGCTACAGGCTCTCCAGCAGCTGGGGATTTGGAATATCCTATTCCCGGGGACCAGAGTGAATAGCCCTCCGCCCACCTGTGTATAGTGTGGCTGTGGGTGGCTCAAGCAGTTAAGATGCTATGCCTGTTAACCAGCAGGCCAGGATTCGAGACCCGGGTCGGCCCCACAAGACAGGGTGAGCTCCTGTCCTTAGTCCAGCTCTGCGATGCCAGCTGGATCCAATCGTATTGGCTCTGCCTTTCCATTGGACTAATTCAGTGGCGTGGAGAGGGGGGATTTGCTGCTTGGGTAACAGCCTATCCTCCATAACAATCCAACCCAGGCTTTTGTGCTTTGCATGCAGCGTATTCAGCGCCGAGTACAATACCATAGTCTTTCAAGACTGACGGAAGCCTGCTTTTTTTTGGTCTCCAGCTGAATTGTAATGACACCAAATTGGCTTTTGGCCTAATCAGTCTCATTAGTCAGTTTTGAGTTAACAAAATCCAATTTTTGTTAATGCTGTTAATTTTTTTTAATGTACTTAATGCTGTTGTGTTTTTATTTTCTGGTTATTTGGCTATAATTTTGATAGAATAGAGGTAGTTTGATGCATTTTGTGTTACTGAATTCTGCATTAAATACATCAAATAGTGTATAGGATGATGGTGTTATAAAAAAAATCAAGGTTTTCACAGTTTTGGTCACTACTGTCAAGTTCAAGTAGTTGCCCCCTAAATCTTGCTGTCTGATGCATTTGTTTCCATTTGCAACTCCTTGCTACACCACTGGGCAGGAATATAAGTTTGAGACAAATACATTATTATGAGATCTTTCACACAACTTTATAATTCTCTGATTGTAAGTTGAGATTTTTCTGATATGATTGAAAAATAAACCAATATTAAGATTAGAGTTTACAAAAAATGATCTTCTTGACTTGATTCCAAGATTTCTGATAAATGCTCTTGATTTTTTAAAAAGTGTTTTAAAATTGCTTAGTTTTATAGGAAAATTGTATAGGAAAATTGTATGTGCAATTTCTAAAAGTGCAGTTTCAAACAGTTTGCAGAACAAATATTGTTATCAATAACCTTATTTAGGAAAATTGTGATGCAGAATGCAAAGAACGCCGTAGTCCACTCTAAGGCGTATGTAAGGGATATAATGTGTGCTTGAAGAGGAATGTTTCCTCTTTCTCCCAGCTGCCACATAGTACCTAACTTGATTTCTCTGCAGCAGCTGTGCTGTCAGCATGAACCGGAGAACCTGAAAGAACCACAGTTTTCATGCCTTCCTGTTTTGACCACCTGTCGCTCCCTGTTCTTGCAGCTGACATCAGCCTTGCGGCGTGGGGTCGCAAGGCCCTTGAGATTGCTGAGAATGAGATGCCAGGATTGATGAAGATGCGGGAGATGTACTCTGCCTCAAAGCCATTGAAAGGTGCTCGCATAGCTGGTTGCCTCCATATGACTGTACAGACGGCTGTTCTCATTGAAACTCTGGTGGCCTTGGGTGCTGAGGTAAAATGGTGTTTGAGTTTCTTCCTGAATGAATCTATAAAAGCATGAAACATGGATAGTTTTAGTCAGGGGCGTCACTTTGGTCCACATCACCTAGTGCAGGAGACCAGTGCGTCACCCCCAAGCTGTGAGCGGGGCAACAAGGTGAATGGCGGGCATGCTTATATGCCATACCCCTGCTTCCACTGGATTTTTTAGCCACACATTTTAATAGAATTAAGATATTTCAAAGTGTTTTGTCTCACTGCATTCTGCTTATGCATCCAACAGTATATAACATGATGGAATTATTTTTAGAAACCATGATTTTAGCCATTTTGGTCACAAGGGGTGTCACTCCTCTCAAAGGGGCCCCGCTTTCTAACACCCTAGTGACATCCCTGCTGAGGCCCATTTTGGAAGCCTTCAACTGGACTGACCTTCCACACCAGCCAAGGCATGCTTGCTTAGTAAACATGGCTGAGCAGTTCACTTTCATTTGTGGGGGCTGCATTCATTGGATCAGGACAATTCTGGTGTCCTTGGATTCCTCTCAGTGTGCCCTTTCCAATGGACTATGGCATGTTTACCTACCCATGAGTAAAGCCACGATATGGGTCACTTTCTCTTTCCGTAGAGTTCAGTGCATATTTTTATTTTAGTTTATTGGTGATAACCTTTGATAGGAAGGTAGATTCTGCTTCTCAATACAAATCCAACAGTATATGACATAATGGGGTCCCCAGTGCTAGTCACCACCAACGCATATTATCTGGTGTGGACCACACCCCTCCTAGCGATGCCCCTGGAACTTTTGGTAGAATAAAATGGCTCCTAGAGTAGTGATGGCCCACTTTTTGGCACCAGGTGCTCACGCAGCCCATTACGCATGCCCAGAGCTCTGCAGTGTGCTGGCTACTGGCATGCTCTGGATGGGACTGGGTGCTGGGCAGTTGCCAGATGCCTAGTGGGGAAAATGTGTTGCAGGCATCCACACTACTGGGCTGGGAGAGTGTGACAGCGCTATGGCCATATGCCAGCAAGGAGGGCACTGAGTACCTTCCCTAGCAGGTGTGCCATAGGTTTACCACCACTGTCCTGGTGGTGTTTCATTGAAAATTGTCATGGGACAGACACAGAAATAGTCAAAGCCCCTTTCCTTCTTTAGAGGGTTGGTTGATTTCTCTCTAATGCAGATGGATGGAAAGGGTCCAACTCAGAGTGAGGCAAAATTCCGTGTGATTTCAATAGTACAGTAACAGATTTGGTAACTGTTGCTTCATAGCCACCTTGAGATATTGCAGTCTTCTCCTTATCAAGGGAGAGAACCTTATTAATATGATGGTTTGGGCTGTAGGGAGTTAAGTGAGTATTCCCTGATATTTCAGGATCAACCCCTTCACAGTGATTCTTAGGAGGACACTTTTGGGTGGATTAACTTGATTTTATTAAGGGCCACTTTTCCTCCTAATTATTGTAGTGCGGACACTGTTACTTTCAAGCAATGACGACTCTTTTTACAGGAATGGTTCTACTAATCTTTTGGAAGTGGCAGCAATAAGAATGAGGGTGCAGTCCTAAACAATTTAGGCAAGCACAACTCACCCATCTCCCTGTTCTTGTAGTGTTGTGGGGAGGCTGTTGCATGTCTGTGCACTGGTCTAACCACCCAGGAGTGGTTCAGAATTGCCTTAAGCACCCAGGCTAGCGTGTGTCTTATGCAAGACTTGTGCTGGCCTACTGGGGTTTAGGATTGCAGCCTCAGTCCTTCTTAACTCTCCCCCAATACTGGTTTGTGTGCAGTCAGCACTTGAGTCACAGTTCTGAACCATTTCTAAATTAGTTTGCATGGAAATACATTTGTAGATACTTTTTTAAAAGGCCTCCCAGCATTGCTTGTTTCATTCTGTTGAAAGGCTATGAAGTTTCCTGCAAACCTGTGGTAGGATTCTGTACCCCAGTTTTGGAACTATTGGTCTCAAGATAATTAAAAATGTTCCTTTCTCCTCTTATTTTCTTTCTGGATCCTGGTTAAGAGGCTTTGACTGCAGTCCTTACTTCCACTTAGGCTGGAGATTTGGCTAGAGGTTAAGCTTCCATCTAAGCCCTAGCATAAATCCTATGCTGACCTTGGGATGTCACAAAAGTGCAGTAAGACACTTTTCCCCAACTCCATGGCGGAAGGCTTAGTGTAATGCACAGGCATATGCCAACTTTCCCAGACCATCATGGAAAGATAGGCCAGGTGAGTTAGGCTGGCCTAAATTTCATAGGATTGTGCCTGATTCACATCACTTCTGCCATAAACTCATTGGGTGGGCTTCAGCAGACAGTTACAACGTTTCAGCCTACAGGCTTGTAAGGACAACATCAAAATAATACACAAGAAACTCTGTACATTAGAAAGTTTTCTCTTAGATTCAGTATACAATCCTGGACAAGCTTTGCATTTAACACTGTATAGAAAAAAATAAAACCTTATTCTTGATGGATGTGTTGTGTTGTAGGTGCAGTGGTCAAGCTGCAACATTTTTTCAACCCAGGATCATGCTGCTGCAGCTATTGCCAAAACTGGAATTCCTGGTAAAGTTTTGCTTTGATAACTTAATTCTCGGCCTTTGTCTTGGTTTTTAAATTTGTTTGCACAGCCCAGTTCTTTTCAAATAATCGCGGAGGGGAGATGATGTGGTGAGGCTCGCACCAGAGTAGAACTGCATTTCCTAGTGAGAGAATGATTTCTCATTCTCAATGAGGTGCTGACACAAAGAAATTCCACTGGTTCATCTCTCTAGCAAAAAAGCACAAGTTAGCTAAACAAGTTATGTGGCTAGTTAATTAAAAGTGAAAAAGCAGATCTTAAGAATAAGCTGCAGGTTGATAATTAATTTACAAAGTGCAGGGATTTTATAGTGTCAGTAATAAATTATTGTGCAGCTTGCCATGTACACTGTTGTATTGGAACAGTGGTTCTTAAACTTTATTGGGCTCACAAAGCTTTACGAGACTAAAAAGTGTCATTTTATCGGCTTCTCAAGTCTGCTTTTCATCATTTTTCCTATGGTGGGGGAATGGACGATCTTTTGGAGCTTCTGAATTCCATGATTGGGACTGTTCTGGTAGCCTTGAGTTCCCCTTCACCTGGCCTTCAATAAGATCTCATGCACACCTACCTACTTATGAGTAAATACACATGTGTAGCTCAGTTTCACCTTTCATAGGGCTTAATACACTTTTCCTTGTCAGCTTGGAGGGGAAACTTCTTGAGTGTTTTTTCTATTGCAAAACTGGAAGTGGGTTGTGATAGCATTTTAAAAAAGTTCTGAGATGCAGGGAGGTTGCAGGAGGGCTTCATGGGGCTCCCCATACTCCCAAAGCCGTAGCAGAGAACGTGTGATGGAAAGCTCCTGGGGACTGAATTCCTGCCTTCCCCCTTTCTCTGCTTTTTAAGGGGTAATGGCAGTGTTTCTCGGGCTGGTGGGTTGTGACCCACAGGTTTGAAAACCACTGTTGTATCTTGTGGTGGCCCATGAATTGCTCTAGGGAGTATGAAAGAGAAAAGATACCCATATCTCTTTACTCCTCTCTTATATCTGACTTTCAGAAATAGGTTACCACTAAAACTCAGAGGTAGCTGTATAAGTTATCAGAGCTTGTAACCGTGCACTTTGGTGGATAGTAATGCTGGCCACATGACCTTGGAAGTGTCTTTGGACAACGTTGCCTCTTTGGCTTAGTAACAGGGGTGAGCATTGGACCCTGGACGCGGTTACAACTAGCAAGGCAACCTGTGGGGGGGGGGACACCTATGGATCTTAACATATACAATTCTGAGGTAAAATATGCTCCTCTGTTGAAACTTAATTAGATCATTAGATTTCTGCCTTTGATGCAGTAGTTTTTGCCTCAAGGGAAGATTGCTTATTTTCTCAGGTAGATCTGAAACTGCAGTCATTTGGATATAACTGATGTGAATATTAGACAATGAACACAGTTAATGAACATACCTAATGAAGTTTTCTGTTTAATTTGGGTCCAGTGTTTGCTTGGAAAGGAGAAACCGATGAGGAATATATATGGTGCATTGAGCAAACCCTCTTCTTCAAGGATGGACAACCACTGAATATGATTCTTGATGATGGTGGAGACCTCACCAACTTAGTTCATACCAAATATCCACAGCTCTTGAACGGTAAGGTTAGATTTTCCATAAATGTTTAGAATTTGTGAAGTGGAAAAGAAGCTTCCCTGATAACATACTTAACTGATCCCTTTGTGAAACAAGGAGACACCTAATTTTTAAATGGGTTCATATTGAATTGGTTCTGATGTCTTATCCAAACTGTGATGTTCTGTCATTTAACATAGCACATGATCTGTGCAAGCGATGTGGAGGCCTTATATGTGATGGCTTAATTTGTGATTCATCTCTCCAGAATGGATGGGAAGGATTTCATAATTTGAACTAGTGCACTTGTGGGTCCCCATGGGTTCTCTGGGTTACATGCTGATTAGCCATAGGATATAGGGGAAGAGCACATGTTCCTCCATCATGCTAAGATGTCACTCCGTGGGTAAGTGATTGAACTGGGCCTGAGAAGCTATAGGTCTTTAATGTGTTCTTCACTGCACAACTTTTATAAATGATAGACATTTTCCTATAACACTAGATTCAGGATGGAGACCTACATGCATTTGAAAATAAACCCCATTGAATTTGATGAAGCTTGTCTTTGAGTAAATATGCATAGAATCCCACTATTGTCTTTAAAAGGGCCTGCTGAACACTGTACAGTTGTAAAGTATAATGCGAGTCTCGGATATCAGGATTACGTCAAACATGTCTGACTTCTTCTTTTTTACAATTTGATTTACATTTCTAGGGCTTTTTAGTTTGAGAAAGATACTCAGACTTAATATAAATGAAAAGTTCACTCTTTCATGGTTGTAAAAAATTTGAAAATACTGTACTAACGCAACTGATGCTTTAGGTTAAAACAAATTTCAAAATTCTAGTATATTGAGTCTCAGCCTATGAATTCAAGGTTTTTTTTCATGCAACTCGCAGAATATGGTGAAAATCCTATACATATTTGCCTGGAGTAAGTAACTTTATCTACTGTATATGATATCAAATCAGTACATTGGAATACGATTGAACTAAAATACATATACTGTTCGTGTTCCTTAATAACTCAAGGATGGATATCATCTAGTCTCAGTTTAATATGTCACTATGGCATAGAATTGCATCTCTTATCTCTTCTATCTTATTCGTTTCAAATGGACTTTGCAAAAGATCCATTAGAGGGGAGCATTGCACTTTGGAGTATATTGGAAGGATTTTTCTCCTTAAAAATCATAAAGAAAAATATGCTGCAAAAACAATTTTATGCAGCATGTGTGTTCATGGAGGAGGAAACTATTCATTGGGAGGAGACTATGAGTTTAAGAATACATGTGTGGAATTGTACGGGAATAGTACGATGCAGCAGTTTTTTTAATGTGATCGGCTACTAATGGTTGCATATGGATGGAGTGTGTGATCTACTCAATACCACATTCTCTGATCTGTTACCATTTAATGCTGTTCTTTTGGATTATCTTGTGCGGAGGTGTGTATCGTAAGAGCTGCATTAGATTGAAAGATGATTTTTAATGAGACATCCTATTTCAAACAGTGGCCAAAGAGATGTCACTTGGAAAAACTGGAGTTGAAGGCAACAGCCTTGTTCCCAGCATATAGTTACTGCCTCCTGTTCAAAGGGTACAGGTTACAATGAGTTAATTTCCTATATCTTTTGCTCTTCTTGAACCATGTCTGCCAGGGAACTGCTATGTCTCTTTCTTACCGAATTAATGGAATTGCACATTAACACAAACTCAACTGTATGTTTGCCTAGCTGTTTCCTTTTTTATATTTATTTCTATGTTTAGACAACAAAAATGGACTCAGAAAATCTTGAACATACAGTATAAGTTAGCAAACCTAAAACATAGAACAGGTAAAAAAGGAAGAGAAAAACAAAACACAAACAAAAAAGAAATAAAAAAACAGGTATTGCAAATTTATGTAGCAGGTTCTGAGTTCTAAATCTGAATTACTTTGTTCTCTTATAAAATCATAACATATTGTCATATCTTAAACAGATTATATAGGATTATTTCTGAATTGCTTTATCAAATTCTTAAAATAACTTTTTCCCTATTCCTCTTTGTAGTCTATTTTATTTTCAACAAAATATTTATCTCCATATCAATTATCTACTTATCAAATTTATAGTTTAAACAAATTTTCCTTTTCTTGCCTAATGAAATACATTAATGGTTTCCAATGGTCTAAGAGTCTTTACTGAGTCTTAAGTCGAACAGTAAGTTTATTTATTTCAGACAACATTTTGAAACAAAGGCAAACCACAGTATAGTGGACCCACAGTATCTGTGGAACGTTGGTTCCAAGACTACCTGTAGATGCCAATATTGGCGGATGCAGGAGTCCTGGGATGAGGACAAGGTCGAGGCATCCCCATAACTAAATTGGAGGTTACACCAGGCCCTCTACAAGTCACATTAAATCTGCCATCCACTCTACTGGCTTCCTACAGGAGGCCTATAGAACATGATCGGAAGCAACTTTTAAGTGCTTTCTGAGGTATGGGCACAGTCTATTGGCGTTCCTTCACCTCAGAAGACTTCCTGGATGCAACAGAAAGTTACTTTCCAGAGACCTCTGAAAAGAACCTCAATGCTGTTTAAATTTGTTTCAAAATTAAAAATATAAGCAAAACACAATAAAACATTTGAACTACAATTAAAGGTCTGGAAATGTTAATTCAAATGTCTAGAGACTGAAAGCCATTAACTTGTCATATCTCTTTGCACCTCCACAGGAGAAGGAACATAGACTCCCCATGGATCCCAATGAAAGTGGGTGGGCAGATTCATGTAAGAAGTGTAAGAAGTGGTAATCACGATATAATACAATTAAGACATGTAGCGCTGGCTAGATTTATGAGGATGCCTGATGGCTCCCTAAATTTATTCTTTGGCAGATGATGATACTTATTGCTAGAATATTTGTCTGGAAAGTTATTTCATAGCTCCTTATTCACCAGAAAGCTATTCATTTTGATATAGTGGGTCTCATAAATTTTCTTCCACAGGCTGCTAGAAATTTCTGGGAGGAATGCATGAGACTTACAGATCTGCACATTTAACCTTTGTGCTACATAACTAAGCTTTGTAGTGCCTCCGTTTATGTGTGAGCCCCATGTTTTCTATCTTTTATTTTAATCATAGGAAGCTATGCAACTTCCAGGTGACACCTGATAAACAATTTCCCCACCAAAAAAGCTGGCAAGTTTTCCATGCAAGGGCCACACTGCCCCAGTAATCCTTGTATAAACCACTTCTGAGTCACTTTGCTTGACTTCTTACAATTGTTAATTGTATAACTAACAGTTGGCTTTGCCAATTAAGCCTTCAGTGTGATGAACTAGTTGGGAGTGTCAGGAAAGGAGTCAGTGTGCTGACCAATGGGAGTAAAGCATAGTGTAACCACAGCTAGCACACCCCTTCTTGCTGTCTGCTTTTCCTTTTTACTTGGATCAGCAACTGAACAGGGAGAGAGAGAAAACTGGCAGATCCATCTTCTATCACAGTCCCAACTAAGGAGAACAGGCAGAGGAAATTCCTGGGAAGAAAAAACTTGTACCTCCCAGGAGAGTAGAGAACCCCTAGGAGTTTCCACTTAAATTCACATCTTGGTAATGCCTGAGAGCAATCTTACTTGACAGCTGCTAGCAGCAGTGCTTTTAAAAATGCATGCAACATGTGCACATGGTGGAAAACCAGTGGTGGGCAAGGATCCAATGGCACAGTTAATCGGGTAGGGAAAAGATAATTAAAAAAGGATGAAAGATGCAACAAAGGATCTTAAAGTCAGTTAATTTGATATGATTCAAAACTGGGGTCTCAGTGAGCTTACTCACTCACTAACACCTTCATTTAGACAAGGGAGTGTAATATCGACCGTTCAACTTGGATCCCTATACAGAACTAATGGAGGAAGGAGAGAGGAATTTTATAGAAGGAGGGGGGAAACAATGAGATAGAAGGTACATAGGGAAATTAGGTGCATTTCCCAGGGAAATCTGAGACAAGAAATTAAAGCTTTGAAGTGGCAGATACAAGAAAAGTGGTAGATTAAAGGGGGAAGAAGGATCCTAGGTTGAGAACGATAGCAACAGACTTGCTGAGGAATGGCTCTCTGTAGACAGAAGCAAGGGCTGCGGGCAAGGGTTCAGTGTAAGCAGGCCACCACCTACTTGCATTTCTTATCCTACCTTATATATGCTCTTACCTTTCGGGGCTTGGAATCTTTTTGGGGTTTGGAACACCTGGAATTGGAGATGCCTGTTTCAGAATCCTTCATAAGAATTATTTGGGGGTGGGGGTGTTTGGGACAGAGACCTGAGGCTGGTCTCCCAACAAAATGGGTAAAAAACAGACTAACTGGGTGAATTTCTTCCAGTCGGCAGTTTGTGTTGTGTTTTTTTAATGGAATTTATTATTATTTTTGAATTTACATTTTTTCTGTAAATTCAAGTTATAGCATCAAAGAAGCATCAAATACTGGCATGGTCTGTCTGACCCATATTGCTGACCCCATGACCCATGGGGGGATGATGCACATGGGGGGTATGATGCGCATGGGGGGAAGTTGCGCATGGGGGAAGTTGCGCACAGGGGAATGTTGTACATGGGGGTAGGTTGCGCATGGGTTGTTGATGCGCCATGGAGGATGTTGTATGGGGAAGTTACTCCCGCAGTGCGGGTATGCCTTTCGCTAGTCTATATATATAAAAGAGAAAAGCCACTCACTGACATGGGGGAAGTTGTGCATGGTGATGATGCACATGGGGGGATGATGCGCATGTAGGAAAGTTGTGTATGGGGAAGGTGCGCATGGGGGAAGTTGCGCATGTAGGAAAGTTGCGCATGGGGAGACGATGCGCATGGGGGAAGTTGCGCATGTAGGAAAGTTGCACATGGGGGGAAGTTGCACATGGGGGAAGTTGCGCGTGGGGGGAAGTTGCGCGTGGGGAAAAGTTGCGCCTGGGGGGATGATGCGCATGGGGGAAGTTGCGCATGGGGGAAGTTGCGCATGGGGGAAGTTGCGCATGGGGGAAGTTGCGCATGGGGGAATGTTGTACATGGGGGTAGGTTGCGCATGGGTTGTTGCGCTGTGGAGGATGTTGTGTGGGGAAGTTACTCCCGCAACGTGGGTATGCCTTTCGCTAGTCTATTTATATAAAAGAGAAAAGCCACTGACTGACTGACTGACTGACTGACTCATCACCGCCCTGCCAAAACCGGTGGGCCTAGAAGCCTGAAATTTGGGGTGGGTGTTTCTTCCATGACGGAGGGGTGCACTAAGAACCGGTTTTTGGAAATTCCAACTGGAAGGGGGTGAAAAGGGATGCAGCGCGTTTTCCTCCCTGTACTTTGCATTGGAGAATTGGTGACTCATCAACATTCCTCCCCAACTGCTGGGCCTGAAGCATGGAATTCTGGGAGGGATCCTTCTGTCACCTGAACACCCACCAAGAACCCTCTGGAGAAATTTAACCCTTCAGGGGCTGAAAAGGGGGGCAACGTGTTTCTGTCCTATACTTAACGTGGGAGACTGACCAACATCCAGCCTATTTGGTGCTCGGTGCCTGGTACACTGGGGGGATGTTGTTAGGAGGAAGAGGTTGCACTGGCGAGGATGCTGCGCATGGGGGGAAGTTGCGCATGGGGGGAAGTTGCGCATGGGGGGAAGTTGCGCATGGGGGGAAGTTGCGCATGGGGGAAAATTGTGCATGGGGGACCGATGCGCATGGGGGACCGATGCGCATGGGTTGACCAATACGTATGAAGAAAGTTGATGCGCATGGGGGTTGACGTGCATGGGGGAATGTTGCACATGGGGGAAGTTGTGCATGGGGGATGATGCACATGGGCAAAGTTGCGCATGGTGGAAAGTTGCGCATGGGGGGATGATGCGCTTGGGGAAAGTAGTGCATGGGGGAAGTGGCCCATGGGGGGAAGTGGTGCATGGGAGGAAGTGGCGCATGGGGTGTTTATGCGCCGTGGGGGGATGGCGTATGGGGAAATGTTACTCCTGCAACGCGGGTACGCTTTTCGCTAGTCAAATAATAATAAATTCCATTAAAAAACCACAACACTAACTTCCTACAGGGTCCCATACTAAAACTTGATCCAACATTTATTCATTATGTACAAAACAATAGTACAGGGTAATAGTTTACCCAGAGAATAATGGGTACTAAAAAAAAGGTTAGTATTTTAAGGGCTAAAAATGCTTTTACTCGCTGCACATACCGCTAGGAAAAGAAAGCAACTTACACTAGTCCATATGACTAACATGGGATAGACAAGAAAAGGCAGCGGGGAAATTAGAGGGCTTTATCCAGGTTGTGCTTAGACTGTTAAAAGTACCTTTTCTGTGACGCTCGAGTGCGCTGGTTTGTTTGGGCTGTGGTGGCAAGAAAAACAAGTCAACCAAATCCCCTGGGGTAAAGCCGCTTTGAAGCCCTTGCATGCAAGTCAGCATTAATAAAGGGAGAAGCAGGGCATAGGAGAATTGAGAACATGGCCTAAAAAATTAATTGACTATCTTGCACTGGGTTGACAGCTTCAGTTGCTCTTGAGGAGAGGAAACAAAGAGGCCAACAAGGAAAGGGGGAGTGGGATGTTGCTGATCTTGGGTACCAGCTGGCACGATGGTCCTTGGGTGGCAGTGGCATATGAATATTCTCAATTATGAGGGAGTGGCTTTTCACAATACTAGTTTTCCCAATGGGCTGTGGGTGGCGCAAGCGGTTAAGACGCTGTGCCTGTTAACCAGCAGGCGAGGGTTCGAGACCTGGGTCGGCCCCACAAGACAGGGTGAGCTCCTGTCCTTAGCCCAGCTCTGCGACACCAGCTGGATCCAATCGTATTGGCTCTGCCTTTCCATTGGACTAATTCAGTGGTGTGGAGAGGAGGGATTTGCTGCTTGGGTAACAGCCTATCCTCCATAACAATCCAACCCAGGCTTTTGTGCTTTGCATGCAGCGTATGCAGCGCCAAGCACGATACCATAGTCTTTCAAGACTGATGGAGTTTTCCCAAATGAATGGCAGGAAGGGAGGGGATCAAGTGGGGGAAAATGGGGAATAACCTAAGGTTCTAGTACTTGAGGTTTTTTATAATATTTCCTATAAAATCTAATGGGATCTTAGGCAAGGTGAACTAATCAAGGAGTCCTCTTTTGCTGGTGGAGTCCTGCCTTTTTTGCATCCATTTGAGGATGCAGTGGCTATTTTAGAGGGCTATTTATCAAGCCTCCTTGATTGGGTTCCAATCATGGGGGTGAAAAGGATTGTTGGAGATGTTGACACCTCTTTTTTAAACTTGTTTTTCTTGAGGTTGGAAGCTCTTAAGCAGCAGCTACTGTCACAAGGTATGAAATCTGCTGTTCGGATTTGGAGTTGGTAAGCTCCATTTCAGTATTAGAGCTTTTTAAAGCTCCTTTTCTAATTGAGTAAACATGAGGAGTAAACTCTGTTTGAATTTGGAATATAGTACTTACGGGCGCAATCCAGAGTAACTACAGGGAGTCCTTGCTCCGGTGTAAGAAAAATTTACTCTGGATTGCAATATGAATTTCCCATTGGTTTTCACTAGGTGGTGCAGTAACTACGGGTGCACGTAATGTCTCTTACGTGCTCCTGTAGTTACTCTGGATTGTAGGGTATGTCTCAATGAGGGTAGAGGAGTCAGTGTCAGATGCAATCAAAATCCTGTCTTCTTGGCCTGTGGGGTTGAGTCCAATTGTCATCAGCCCCACAAATAGCCACATTATTGATCTGGTCCATGTTCTCCATTCAGGTGCTCGGCACTAAGTACAGCTGCATGTATGTATCTCCTGTACACTTTGAAATAAATATTGATCATGTAACACAACCCACTGAATTATTAACAAGCATGGATTATGATGATGATAAATGTATCCATACAACATTTCAACTATGTGAAAACATTTCAGAGAAAATTGGAGAAAATCAAATAACTAACTGGCAAGATATGGCCAAAAGGAGTCAAAATATAGTCAATATAGCAATATATATATTTTAAATAAAAAAAGAATCATAGGGGGCCCTCACATTTATGGATCTCATATCTGTGGTTTTATATCTTCTGATTGGGTCTATGAGTCACCCCCATGGTTATGTGAAACTTCTAATACCAGACACTGTGAACCAAAAGTTGAGTTTTTCCCCCTCACTTGTTCATTCTGAGCAAAATAAAGCCTGCAGTCAGATGTATTGAGCCTCTGCTGGACTTGGAAGATGCTCAGCTCTCCTCATCTCAGTAGGGTGGTAGAGCATTCCTTGGTTTCACTTAACCTGGTTTTACTCATCAGTGGTTTCACTTAACCATGGTTGGAGTTCCACTATGGAATCCCTGTGGATACCAGAGCAGGATAGACACAAAAGGTAGCTTAGCAATTGGGTGCATTAGTACCTAGTAATGCCAGAGAGAGAGAGAGAGAGCTCTGAATATATTTAAGAGCAAAATGTACAACCCACAAAATCCCTGCTGAACTTTGTTGGCTGACTTTGAGTGAAAATAGCAATCCACACAACATGTCTAAATAAAAATGCAAAGTGGCTCTTTGTAGTCACAAAGTGGCTCTTTGTTGTCCCTATTGCTAGCTATTTATGTTGTCTACATTTTCTGAAATTAAGTAGGTGTGCCTTCCACAAACCAACATCTGGTTCGAACGATGGACCTAGCAAAACACACCCAAGCATTCTTGTAATTGAACTTAAAAACTTAAGAGTTCAATATGTTGGCCTCTCCATCCCACCTCATTCCAAAATTGCTGCCAAATTGGCTTATTCTCTTATGTGAATAGTAATGTTTCCATAATTTTTTTTATTTGTGATTACCTCTCTTGAATTTATACTGCCCCATTGCTCAGCAGCGCCTGTGGCTTAAAATGAGAGAAGTCTCTAGATTTTTACTATGTCCTCCAAACTAATTTATTGTTTTTCATATTTTATTACTGTATTGGATGTTGCTTGGTATCATGTGACTGTACACAAGGCTATAGTGGCTCAGTGGTTAGACATTGTGCCTATCAATAGGCAGGCCGGAGTTTGAGACCTTCGTGCTGCAAGACAGAGTGAGCTCCCATCCTGTGCCCAGTTCCTGCCAGTAGAAGTAGATAAATAAGTACCACCATGATGGAAAGGTAACAGCATTTCTTGCACCTCAGCATATAGTCATGTGGGCCACATGACCATGGAGGCGTATTTGAACAACATTGGTTCTATGGCTTAAACGGGGATGAGCACTGCTCCTTAGAGTTGGTGACTAGTAGGGTAACCTGAGGGGAAACTTTTACCTGTCATGTGACTTTTAGACATTGTTGTGGTGATTAAATAGCACACAAATGTAATAAACAGTACAATAAAAGTAATTGGTTTTAACTATTTTGATCCTTCCAGGAATCAAAGGAGTTTCTGAGGAGACCACCACCGGGGTCCATAATCTCTATAAAATGCAGTCCAATGGGACCCTGAAGTTGCCAGCTATCAATGTCAATGACTCCGTCACCAAGGTAAGGAGACAGATGCCCACACGTTTTCTTGGAAAGAAGTCTTTCCACGACAGATAGTAAGTTTGAAAGAATTAAAACATCAGAATAGCGAAAACATCACAACCGCAAACTATGATAACCAAGGAAATGCAGGTCTAATGAATCAGTTTACAGACCAGTCTTTTTAAAAGCTGTCTTAACTATTTCTGAAATACTATCTATATCCTTTGTATATATCTATATCCTTTGTATTTAAGTTTAGTTTTTTTGTTCCAAATTCTGCTTTTCTTCCTAGAGTAAGTTTGACAACCTTTATGGCTGCCGAGAATCCCTTATTGATGGCATTAAGCGTGCAACAGACGTCATGATTGCAGGGAAAGTGGCTGTTGTGGCAGGCTATGGTGATGTTGGCAAAGGCTGTGCTCAGGCCCTGAGAAGTTTTGGTGCCAGGGTGATCATCACAGAAATTGACCCCATCAATGCACTGCAGGCAGCTATGGAAGGTAAGAGCATTGTAACAAATTGGGTCTTGTTTCTTAGTGGTTGGATTCATCTCCCTGGTTTATATTCTAGCACCCATGCATCAAAAATCAAAAGATCAGACTGAACTTGGACGATGCACTGACCCAAACTATTTGGGATGTGGGAAAGTTTCTGAAACCATGGATGTTGAATCTAAGACAGAACATATTTTGAAAATAACAGGGCTGTCATCCGAACTAAAAGGCTTTTATTCAGTTTCACATGACTGGGTTGATTTCAATCTGCATGCATTTTCATTTTGGAGGAATAACTCTGAAGGAAAACAGTACAATAATAATTACTTTGAATAATTATATAAATTCAAGCACATTTCACACAATCAGCTTCGGAATGCCTCTTCTTCCTCACTAGTATATTTAATTGATCCAAAATGTTTTTGAGAAGACCTTGCTGGGGGCTCCTCTTTTCCCTCCTGAATGGTAATCTGCAACCTTAATTTTCTTTTTTTTAAAGAGGAAGGAAGGAACCTGATGTTAAGTTTGCCTGAAAGCTCTGTTGTTAATTCTTGGTGTGAAGCAGCGTGATGTGGCACCTCAGTGGTGATAGAAAGGCCTCCAGTGCATGATGTGAAAGGAAATTCTTTTCAGATGTTTCAGAACTTGGCTCTGGTGTTGATCCATCCTCACTAACTCTGAAGTGGAAGCATTCCTAGGTTGTAAAAAAAATAAAATTAAAAGGGCATGAATAGCCTTCAGCCTCTGTGCCTGGTAGGGCCATCAGGATCACATAGTAGTAACTGCATACCAATCTGGCTGAGTTGTGTTTATGCTTCATTGGTTAAGTCCATTCATCTGACCATCATCAAGAGGAGGCCCAAGGGGGGGGAGTTGGTGTTCCCTGCCTTTGGAGTAGCCTTTCAGAATGGTAGAATATTGATCTCTCTCCTCCCTACCCCATAAAAAGAACTGGCTAGGTAATATTTTTTAAGCATCAATGTTAATAAAGGTTTCATAATCAATCAAGAGCTGGCTACTTTGAACCAGCAAGTGTTTTGTTCCATCATGCACAGAGTTAACTGTAATTTTTCCCCCATTTTAACTTGCACCTATCCTGCTAGCCAGAGGTGATAAAAGCAAATGCACCTGAGTGGGTATTCTCTAGGAAGGGCTAATGTCTAGGTAGTAGGGTTTAAGTTTTTTTAATTGCCTCTAACACTAAGATGTGACTAAGTAAAGACCTGCTTTGGTTCAATTTGGCTATTCATCTTTGGGCTTTCCCTTCTTTTTTTGGCTGTTCTTTGATGGTTTTGTCTTTGATGGTTACTTATTTCTTTTTGACCAAGGATCTAGTCCTTCTTGCTCCCTAACATCACTCAAAGTACATGTGCTAAGAATGGGTACTGTCTGGATTATTTGGCTTCTTGGATCATTTTTCTAACAACTGATTTCTGCGCTGATGAAACCCCAGTACCTACATTGTTCTCCAGTGTGGAATGAGGAAGAGTTTGACTTTTTGTGTCCTTTCCAGGTGGCAACATTTGCAACCTTGCATATTTACTTTTTTATTTGACATTTCTAGCCCTTTCCAAAAGAGCCCTTTCCAAAAGAGCTCTCTTGTAGTCCCTCTCACTCCTTTTCCCAATTTACAGGTAGGACAGAGCATCAGGGAAGAAGTTAAAGTGAACGCCCGCATACATACAACCTGGTACCAGACTGTTTTTTCCCCATGGGTGGCTTTTTAAAGGGGGGTTGACAACTCGAGTCATGAAGGATTGACTCAGAGTGCCCCAATTATGACTCTTTAATTGCTGGGAGATGGTGCTTCTAGACTTGATGAGTCATGCCATGCTGGGTCTCATTCCTCATATTTGCTACTTTCATAATTTTTACATTTTCTTCTTCCACAGCTGCAATATCTAAATTGTGCTTTTAATATGTAGTGAGATCAAGAGTTATAGCTTCCACTTTATCTTCAGGTTATGAAGTTACAACCATGGAAGAGGCCTGCAAAGAAGGAAACATATTTGTTACCACCACTGGATGTGCAGACATCATACAGGGGAGGTACTGTACACTGTTAAGCTAAGGACCATCCTTGCACGCAGTGTGAAAAAATGCAGAGGATTTATGAAAGATTTGATTCATTGACACAGCTTCTCTGATGGTCTGCATGTTATGTTCTCTGTGTTGTCATGTTCTGCTGGTCCACATGGATTAAAAGTTGACATGCAAGTCAGCCTTTCAGAACTAGTTGATATTCCATTGTGTTTGACTAGTGATCCATTTGTATCTTCTTGCCCACTCCAAAGTCTAGTATGATAGTTCTCAGAAATTATCACATTATGTGGCTTAAATCTGCATCGTGCACAGATGCATCTTAATCCCTCACACTGGCAATGTATATAACAATGTCCTGAGGCTATAATGGGAAAAATACATCTTTGATTGGTTTTAAGACCAATAGAAATTTATCCTATGCCTCAGCATGAAGGGCATATGATTTGGGATGTACTTCCTGGATGTAAAAGAGATAGAATCATAGAATCCTAGAGTTGGAAGGGACCCAGTAGATCATCTAGTCCAACCTCCTGCCTGTAGCAGGAAATCCTCCTAGAGCATCTCCAACAGGTGCTTGTCTCTGCTTGAAAATCCCCAGTGAGGGAGAGTCCGCCACCTCCCTTGGCAATCTGTTCCACTGCCGAACCGCCCTCACCATCAGAAATTTTTTCCTGATATCAAACCAGAATCTCCTTTCTTGCAGTTTGTACCCATTGGTTCTAATTCTGCTTTCAGAGGCAGCTAAGAACAAATGAGCCCCTTCCTCCATATGACAGTTCCTCAGGTATCTGAAGAGGGCAATCATGTCTCCTCTCAGCCTTCTCTTCTCCAGGCTGAATACCCCAAGTTCCCCCAACCTTTCCTTGTAGGGATTCCCTTCCATCCCACTGATCATTCTTGTCGCTCTCCTCCTGGACTTGCTCTAGTTTGGCTGCATCTTTCTTCAAGTGAGGTGCCCAGGACTGATCACAGTACTCAAGGTGAGGTCTCACCAATGCAGAATAAAGAGGAACTAGAACTTCTTGCGACTTGGAAGCTACAGTCCTCTTAATGCAGCCTAAAATGGCATTTGCCTTCTTTGCAGATACATCACACTGCTGACTCATGTTCAGCAGTGTGATGCGTCTGCGAAGAAGGCAAATGCCATTTGGGTCACTAGAGGAACTGTGGAAAAGTGGAGTGGTGGCGGTATTAGGAGGGTTTGAGCTGGTCCTGTCTGAATCATAATATAAATATATTTGTGAGTTTTTTAAAGTTGGTAGCAAAGTTATCAGTCTGTGTTGTGTTTGTGGTGAATGTAGCTCCATCTTCCTAGTTCCTTTTAGTTTGTATTGAATTAGTAATGCTTAAATCCTGACATTAAAAAAATTTGATCTTAGCCCCATAACAAATTGCATACTAGGATTGTATTCAGATATTGGAATAAATCTCTTGCCCCTTCATGACCTATGGGGAGCAGCTGTCCCTAAGAAGAGCCCTGTGTTTCATTGCAGACATTGTGAGCAGATGAAAGACGATGCCATTGTGTGCAACATTGGACACTTTGATGTGGAAATTGATGTGAAATGGTTGAATGAGAATGCAGCGGAAGTTGTGAATGTTAAACCCCAGGTGAGTAAACCTGAACTGGGGATCTTCTGTTTTTATCCTCAAGGAATTTTTTTTCTTTTGAGGGCTGACTCACTATTGAGGCTGATGGAAGCAATCAAAAGCCCAATCTTATGCTTGTCTTTCAAAAGTCAGTTCCATTATAGTAAATGCTGCTTAATACTAGGTAAGTGTGGATAGGATCACAGCTTAAGCACCGCAGCAGATGTGGGGGACAGAATTTCCCCTCATTTAGTGGGGAATGTGCATCTTAAAATTTTACATTTCAAACATAATTATGTTTACTCATTCTTTCCTATGAGTAAAACACTGTGGTAACTCTTATCTTAGCGATATGAGTGTTTTTAGCTTTTATTTTAACATGTCCTACATTTTTGTAGTGTCCCACATTTTTTAACATGTCAGGAATTTTTGCTTGGATGTCAGGAATTTTGGGGGACCATGTCCCCTTTTTCGGTTTGGGCATCTGGTCACTCTGGCCTGGGGAGAAAAAGGTGCTGCATCACTTTCTTGATTTATGAATCTGGTTTGAATCTTGTGGAGAGGCTGTCTCCATCTGTTCCTTTCAGAACGAACTACTGTAAATGTAAAGAGTACTGGATCAGAACAATAATTACTCTTGTTTTGATCTTACTGATCATATGTTAAACATTGATGTAGCCCTTTTCCCTGGACAGAATCAAAAGGCTGTTCTTTGTGGGACAGATTGGAAATTGGAATGCAAAGTTGGATAGGGAGAGGGTCAGTTTTCTTTCCAGATGAGCTTATTCTGATTTTTGTTAACTGGATGAAAGCTCAGGTGCATTTGGTCCTTCATGAGACTGCTAGAAACATAAACCATAAAAAAACTGCTAGAAACATAAACCATAAAAAACCATAAACCATTTTACTGTTTTATGCACAGAAAGCTGAAATCTGTGAGTGTCACATAGATGTTCCTGCACCAGTTTAGCTCAACTTGATAATTTACAAACCTTCAGTTAAATTGTTTCAACCCTTTCATGATTAGATGCAGATGAATCCAGGTCAGTGGGTCCTGCTGAAGATCAGTGCCTGGCTTGTGTTAATGTATACCTGCCTGGTGAACGGCTGCAGCTGGGTTGTCTGACGTCTTTCTGGCACAGGTTTACAGTTACAGTTAGAGTGTCCTATAGTGGTAAAGGTCTGTGGTTTCTATGTAGCAAAGCCCTCACTGCCACCTTTTCTTTCCTGGTGTTTTCAACTACTGGCTTCCATTTGTCATAGGTGGTTGGAGATCTGGAACATTTCAGAACCGCAACATTAGTTCATGAAGGGAATATGTGAAACTCCCTCCCCACCCTGACAAAGTGCTAACAAGTTGTAAAACATTTCAGGTGTCGATAGATTTATCCTATGGAAACACATAAAAAAAGAGTTCTGCAGTTGAGTACAAGAACAGCTCTCTCTTGAAGTCACAATGCCCCATGTGATTAGATTGGGATGTAACATGTACCTGATTACAGCCAGCATATTCACATTTCTTTTTAAAAAGATCTGTTCAGTTGTCCTGTTGGATCCAGGCCTTTGAGCTGTTTTCTATGATGCATTCTCATCAAAATGGCTTTAAGTGGAAACTATGCAACTAAGAATCTGTTTGGGGACACATACCACCATATTCGTGCAATAGTTCGTTTTCTTACACTCAGTGCATTGCTTATTCAGAAAATTTGGTGAACAAGAAAATTGCTTTTCTCTGGTCCTAAAAAAATGGTTCTATTGTTTTCAGCTTTAGCAAGGGTGCAGAAGCTACTTTGTAAGCTAGTGGCTCAGTTAGTAAGGATTCCTTGTGTACTTTAACTGTGGAGTTGGTGAGGGCTGCTGAGGTTGGGAACTCTTTTATGTTCCTAATGCCTCCCAGCTCCTAGAATGTAGCTCCTATTCAGATGTGCTGTGCAAGCAAAGTGCGGCCACTCAAGGAATTCTAAACAAAAAGGTTGTTAGGAAACTGTCATTTAGAAATACTGTGCTGTGTCTCATTGCCTTTGTGTTTACTTCCATTCAGGTGGACCGTTACACACTGAAAAATGGCCGCCACATCATACTTCTGGCTGAAGGAAGGCTGGTGAACTTGGGGTGTGCTATGGGTCATCCAAGCTTTGTCATGAGCAATTCTTTTACCAATCAGGTCCTGGCACAGATAGAGCTCTGGACAAATCCAGGCAAATATGCTGTAGGAGTCCATATTCTGCCAAAGAAGGTGAGTTAGTGGTTGCCAAACTCATGATTGTTGTCCCTCAAAAAACTATCCCTGTTTGGAGTGGAGCTTACCATTCTACCTCCTTGCTGCTTTCATTCCCAGGAGACCTGAGAACCAGGGCACTCTGAGCAGCCATGTCTGTTCTTCAGTATATCCCTGAAAGCTAGCAACAGGATGTCCAGACAGATGCAGTTGTCGAGAGGATCCTGGTGCCTACCTCCACTGAGCATGAACATAGCACAGAGGCGAAATGGAAAGCTCTGATCTGGATTTGGCCCCCAGGCTGGAGTTTGGAAAGCTCTGGTCTAATGGAACCAGTGTAGTGTCTACAAAACCAGTGGTAGAACATATGTGTTGAAGGTTATCTGCCACTTGAGGGTGCAATCCTAACCAATTTAGGCCAGCACGACTCACCTGCTCCCTTTTGCTGTGCCAGGAGTGGCACAGAAGTGTCTTTTGGCACTTTTGCAACACCCCCAGGCCAGCATGGGACTTTTGTTGGGACTTGTGCTGACCTAACTGGGGCTTATGATTACAGGTTGGTTCTCCTTGATCCTAAGCAATGCCTTTTCAGTTTCAATACCTATTCACAGTTTAGTAGTTTAGTTAGATCAGTTCATAGTTTAGTTAGTGTTAGCCTCCCAAAGTGGTTCACATACAACTGGCTCTATTCTGGTTTAATTCATTAGACAGAAGCAGGCCCATTATAAAGACACCTAAGTAATTGGCTACCAATGAAACCTTGCAGCAGTTACATGGAGCTGACCCTCCTTGATTGGGCTACAGGGCTATGGGTGGGCCTGGCAAGTAGATCTTCTTGGCTACTATGCTTTAGGTCAGGGGTGTCCAACTTTTCAACTTCAGGGCTCTTGGACCTTCAGGGCTCTTGGACCTTTAACAATTGTGTAAAGGAGGGAATTTCAGCAGGTGCACCTGCTGAAATTTCCTATTCTATACAATTGTTTAAGGTCCTAGAGCCCTGAAGTTGAACGGTTGGACACCCCTGCTTTCGGTGTTGCTCATGATAAGCAAAGCAAGTTTTAGGTTTGTGCTTACAACTGCCATGTGTTTCTGAGACCCTATTTACTTCTAAGAGTCTTGTTCTTTCCAAAGAATTCATGCACTGGAGAATGTAGGGCAGTGAGAGGAAGAAAAGACTCTTAATTCTTCATCTGTACTTCTGGAGCTGAAACTAGTCCCTGTGCATTGATGTCATGTAAAGAGGGATTATAGTGCTGCTTGAATGTCTGAAGAAAACCAGGCACCATCTGTTTCAAATTATTCAGGTGTCCACCATGTCTCTAAAATCCTTATGCCCAAATTACTTTTGCAATTTATTTCTCTTGGAGTTTCTCCTTAATTATGAAAATTATCAATGAGTTCTTTGTTCTGCAAGAGAGGATGGGAGAGATATAATAAATTCTTCATTTAAAGAAAAAAATAATCTGGCTTCAATTTTCTGAAGCTAGTCCATGACTTCAGCCAGACTGTTTGATGCTTTGCCGAAACTTCATCATCACTGAAATTTGGCCAGATCCTGAAGTGATAACTGGAGAAGGTTTTTCTTTTATAAATAAAGTAAACCTGTGCCAAAGTGATTTACTTGAATGTCCTGGAATGATACTGTAACTTAAACTATTATCCATAAAACAAACTAAAAAAAAGAGAGTCTCAAACTGCTTTGGATGATGGAATGATTTGAAAATGAATTTTTATTGAGACTTCTGTTAACCTACGCTCACATGCAAGTTTGGCACATTTGAAGGTTAATAAATAGTGGCATAAGCTTTCATGGTCAAGCCCCTATATGTGGGTGTATGTATAAATAAATATATAATATTTTTTAGAAGATTTCTGTTCTTCCTTTAAGATAGAATCCTGGCCTTCCAGGCATTTTACAAGGTTCAAAAAAACACATTAAAATCACAGTGGCCAAAACAGCCAATTAAAATACGTTGGTCTGCTTTATCCATGGATTTAGGACCTGTAGAGTTCAAAATCTAATCCTCCAGAGATGATCAGAGCTGCATTCTGGTTGCGCATTCTGGTTGCCTCTGGAGAGTGTTCTGAGACGTGTGGAGGCCACATACGGCCTCTCCATCTCTCCAAAGGCCTTTTAAATCCTTTAAACGTCACTTAAACCACAGAATGCTCTTCGGAGGGGACAAGAACACAGCTCCGGTCTCCTCTGGAGGATTAGCATGCTTTGAAACTTGCATATTTTATCATAAGCAGGTTTAATTACTCCTGGAATGAAATCCCCGTGGATAACATGGGCCCACTGGTATAAGATTTTCAGACAAAGAGTGGGTAAGAAGTCCAGCAGGTCTCCTTAGTGTTCCCAACTGCCCACCATCAAGACCTATTTAAAATAAAGCTTTTAAGCCCTTTTGGAAAGTGTCTAGGGATGGTTGACAGAAACCACTTGGGAGGAAAAAAGTTTGAGTAGCCACTGCTGGTGTTTTATATTGCTGTTCTCACATGCTATGCTGGCCTAAAATGCTACGTTTAATGTACAGTATGTGTTTATAGCCTTTTTGTGATGTGTCTTACTCTGTCTGTGAGCAGCTTCGGGTTTCTCTCTTATGAGGCAAACATCTTAATAGTAATCATGCTCTAGGACTTATAGAATGTTCACAAAGAGTTGATTGCAGTTGACAAAACTCTTTTAAGACAATCAGAATTGCAAGGGAAGACTTTACATTAAACATAATATATTTATGTAATACATGAAGATTACATTACTTTGTTTTGCATATAAATTGTAAGGAGTGAGGAAAGAACATAGCAACGTTTTTCAGTTTATAGTGTCAGAATTTGCAATTGAATATGTAACAGTGGTGGATAAGAATACAGTGGCGCCTCACGTAACAGAATTAATTCGTTCTGGAGGCAGTTTCTTTACGTGAAACTTTCTTTACATGAAGCGGATTTTCCCATAGGAAATAATGGAAACTCAGATGATTGGTTCCACAACCCCAAAAATATTCATAAAAAAATATTAACTGGATGTAAAAATGATGACAAAACACTGGAATTGAATTCAAAACATGCATTCAATGTCCATGATCTTATGAAGTCTACTTAGGCTGCAGTCCTAAACACACTTTCCTGGGAGTAAGACCCATTTAACACAATGGGGCTTACTTCTGGGTAGACATGGTTAGGAGGCTGCAATCCAAGACACCTTCAAAGTGTCTCCCCACTTTCTCCTTCTCTCCATCCTGAGCCTCTCCATCCTGAACCTCTCTCTCCCCTGCTCCCTTCTGGCTAGCCCTGAGCTGCTTCCCTCTTCTCCACTGCTCTTCTCTCCCTCTGCCCAGCAGACACCTGGCCACAGGAGGAACAGCACGGAAGTGTTGCTTTCACTATGGGCAGGTGCGCTAGGCAGCCCTGATGCTTTATAAACAGGCTGCTGGCCAGTGTGTCTGCCCCAACTGCCAACAAATGTTTTCTTTACGTGAAGCACTTTCTTTACATGAAGCAGAATCCTGGATAAATTTTTGTTTGTTACATGAAACATACTTTACGTGAGGCGTTCTTTACGTGAGGCGCCACTGTACATAGATTTTTCCTCTTTCATAATTGGAAATTATTTAGTATCAACAGTTTCCCTTCCACAACAGTGAGTCTGTAGTAAAATGTCTTTCTGATCCAGCCTATCTACTTGTGAGGTGTGATGGGGGTTTAACCCCTGTGGTTTCTCTTTTCTTTCAGCTGGATGAAGCTGTTGCAGCAGCTCACCTGGATAAACTTGGTGTGAAGCTGACAGAGCTGACTGAAAAACAGGCCAAGTACCTGGGAATACCAAAAGACGGTCCCTACAAACCAGATCATTACAGATACTGAGCATCCAATCAGGGCCCATAGATATTAAGACGCAGGGACAGAAATCTTCCAAAGTGCTTTCTTCAGAGTACAGCTTCCCATTACATAGAGATTTCTCCTGCCATACCTGTCTCAACCTCATTTACCATAATTCCCATTTGCACCCTGAGCACATTTCTTTTGAAGACACCCTTCTTGACCCTTTCTCATTCAACCATTGAGCCTGTGCCTAGCAGGGTGGCTGTTGGGTCAAGAGGGTCAGAAAGGAGCTTGCAAGATCAGTTGTGTGTGAATCTGCTTTCTTGCAGGCTTTTTATCATATATTTCCTTGTGTGTGCTTCATGATGCCGGCCAACTGAGCTGGAGTGTGTACGTCCTTAAATAACAATCAGCATTGACTCCCTGATTGCAGGTATTGGTTCTGAGGATCTCTGTTAGAGTAATACAGTACACATTGCATACTGTCCCTAATAAAAATATCCTTCAGTGTGTCTGGAAGCATTTTCCACCTGTTGAACAGGACTGTTTTTGGAAGATCAGAACCATCACTGGAATTGCATTTAGTTATCTGAAGATGCCAGCAGTGTATGTCTGCGTGAGACTCTTTGTAACTGTCATAGTGTCTTAAAATGAATTTTATTAAAATCACTTAACTCTATCGTTGTTTCAATTCTAGCATATATATTGGGAAGGAGGGTGGCATTACAACATGCAACTGTTTAAGCGTATCCTGGCAAGTGGATGTCCTCACTGACAGTGATGTTCTGTCAATATCTAGGTCTTTGGAAACAAGGTTTTTAAAATGGCCAGATTCTGTGCAGTGAGTTCCAGATTACTTGACTGTCATGAAACTGGCTACCCTCCAAAAATATGAATCTGAATAATTAATCCCTATAGTTTAGGGACTAATCCTAACCAATTTTTCAGCACTGATGTGGAACATGTGCTGCATCCTCAATTCATGTAAGATTCATCAAGATAAGGAAACATTTGTTTCCTTACCTTGCAGCTGCATTGGTACTGGAAAGTTGGATAGGATCAGGACCTTTGTCTCTGACAGGCCAATAAAATTTGGAGGTTCTGATGGTCCAGATTTGAATCACGTTCAGTTTTCTTTTGGTTCTCCTATGGTACAGTTGTGTCAAGATAAGCTTGTGTAATCTGACTGCTTTCTTACCCAAAATGGCAATGGTTCCTACTGTTTTAAAATGTAGAAAGGTGGAAAACATGGACTATATTGACCAAATATGGGCTAGAACTCAATTTTAGAGCCTATTATATGGCAATGGCAAAAGAAATATAGTAACTTATAACCACTTGTGCTTTTACAATAGCACAATACTGTGTGCAGAATGCTTCTGTATGATAAGGGAGCGCTATGTTATATGTAGCCCTCCATAACAGTAGTGGGAAACAGTGAATGGTCTCCTATAATCAATTTGTGAAACATTGCTCATGTGTGTAGTTGCTCGTGTGTAGTCTTCTTGGATTCAATGTTGGGAATCATCTTCAGAATTCCTGAGACAAAATTGTTCCATTTAATGGATACATTCCAGTATAATCAGAAAATGATTGGTAGGTTGTACCAGGTCTTTGCCTCTATCATTCTTATTTCAGGCCATTCCATTGTGCCATAAGCTATTATACCTAGATCCATGCACACAGTGAGCTTTCACTATGTTACGGTGAAACAAAAAGTGCATTTTTGAAAATCGGTACAGTATTTGTTTTTATATGTCAATCTTTATAGTAACAATACTTTATGACGTTGCCTAAAGCATGTTGGTGTACTTGGAGCTAGTACAAGTGCATTTTACAGCATCCATGTGAGGAAATTAATCTGCACCCTGCTGGGATTGTATTCACTTTTTGCGGGGAGGCGGGGGGAGGATGAGGATCAATATGACGTTCAGGAAAACCCTGCATCTGGTCACCATAATACAGGCCGACTGTACCATCTTGGCTTTGTTTTGACTCACACAAAAGTGAGAATTCTTGATCTCTGACCTGCATTTAGCTGGCCACTACATCCATCTTCATTATAATTGTGTAAGTAACTTGATGCTGCTGCTCCATGTTAAATCTTTACCAGCTTCTGATCCGTGTCTGTCTTGTTCTTCCTTACCAGGTAAGATGAAAGCTCTTTCCCCCCTATGCTAGAGTATAAATGCAAAGCTGTTTCTGTGAATAACCTGTATCCAAACTGATTAGAGGTCTCAACATATAATGTGTTGCAATTTTAAAAAGCAGGTATCTGCTTTTTTTTAACACATAACCATGCAAGCCTAAGTGTGATAATATGCTCTGTGATATGAAATACCTGTACATGAAAAAGCCCAGAACTCCAGTGCAGTCTATAGTAAGAATTGTTTAGCAGTTGGTCTGAGTGAATTTAAGATGGTACAGTCTTCCACCACTTAAATTGAGAAGTTTTCACAATTCTTGGCAGAAGGCAGCATTCAACTATCAATGACTTCAGGTGTAATGCCCACTTGACAATGCTATAAACTGGTTAAAGAAATTTTCACATTGAGGTTGCAATCCTTATCCCCAGTTAGACCAGCATAAGTCCTGGCACAAATCCTGTGCTGGCCTAGGGTGAAAAGTGCCAGAAGACACTCCTTCACTACTCCTCGGGTGGGGGGGGGAGTAGGGAGGTGAGTTAGGCCAGTGTACAGACATGTGCTGGCCTCCCCACACCATCTCAGGCACAGGAAGTGGGTGATTAATGCTGACCTAAATTTGGTAAATTATGCCTTTATCCAAGTCCTTTTCTTTATTTTTTATGACCTGACTTTTCTTGTCTTTCAAGTGTGTGTGTGTGTGAATAATGTCAGTGCACATTAGATTGGCCATTTAAATTTAAGTTTAATTGGTTAAAAATAGTTTGTTTACCCTGGTAATGTGGCAAGCAGGCAATCAAACTCCCTCTCTTCTGTCCAGTGCTAGGAACAGCTTAATTTCAGCTGGACTTACTCTTGGAGCAACAAAAGAATACAAAGTGATGAATCACTTCCAAATTACTTTGCATTTTCTCATTCTCTCCAGGGGGAAGGGAGGGGTCTGACTCCCTGCTGAAACAAAGCAGTTCTCAGCCCCAGTGAAGGATGATTGATTGCTGCTTTTTGTGGTAAATAGGCTGGTTTTTAAATAGGTAAATAGGCTAGTAAATACCAAGTTAAATAGGCTGTTTTTAAACTACTCCTAAGGCAATGCCTATCTTTTAATTCTTTTGTTTAACATGAGACTATGTATCCATGGAGGTTAACAAATGCTGTGACTCAACCTGTATTTTTTTCTGTCTCTATGTGTGTGTGTGTATATATATATTATGTATTTTATATATATAAATAATAAACACACACCCTATATGTGTATTGTAGTGTGTGCATGTAAAATCATACTCTATGTGTGTACTGTAGTGTGTGCACATATATGCTAAAGTTAGAATCAAAATGTTGTGAGATTGGCTGTCCGTCACTGTGAGTGGTCAGGACTTTGACAAAAGGAAGCAAATTGCTCTTAATGAAGACGATCCAAGGGGGTGAGTGAGGAAGGACAGGTGGAATTACTTGCACTTTAGGAATACAGGTAGTTGCTTTCCCTTCAGTTGCAGGTATGTCCGTTTCTTCTATATATATAAAAGAGAAAAGTCACTCACCGAGTCACTCACTGACTGATTCACTGACTCATCAACGCCCTGCCAAAACTGGTGGGCCTAGAAGCATGAAATTTGGGGTGGGTGTTCCTTCCATGATGAAGGGGTGCACTAAAAACTAGTTTTCAGAAATTCCAACCGGAAGGGGTTGAAAAGCAGCGCAACGCGTTTTCCTCCCTATACTTTGCATTGGAGAATTGATGACTCATCAACATTCCGCCCCAACCCCCCCCTCCCCAGACCTAGAAGCTTGAAATTCAGGGAGGGAGTTCCTTCTGTCACATGAACTCCCATCAAGAACCAATGTGGAGAAATTTAACCCTTCAGGGGCTGAAAAGGGGTGCAACGTGTTTTTGTCCTATACTTAATATGGAAGACTGACCAACATCCAGCCAATTTTGTGCTCGGTGCCTGGTGCACTGGGGGGATGTTTGGAGGAAGTGGTTGCACTGGGGAGGATGTTGCACATGGGAGATGTTGCGCGTGGGGGACTGATGCGCATGGGGGAAGTTGCGCATGGGAGACTGATGGGCATGGGGGGACTGATGCGCATGGGGGATGTTGCACATGGGGGACTGGTTGCACAGGGTAAAGTTGTGCATGGGGGAACTGATGCGCATGGGATGTTGATGCGCATAGGGAGTTGGTGCGCCGTGGGCGTATGGGGAAATGTTACTCCCACAATGCGGGCACACTTTTAGCTAGTTTCCAATATACTGTAGCCTGCTTGTATGTTAATAAAAGAACCATGTATTTCAAAGACACCCCCCCCCCCCCAAATCTCCGGGAGTATTTAAAGGAAATGAAACCCTGCAGTGTTGCTCCTAGAGCTTCCCATCAACTGAGAATTTGGGCAGTCTGTGTCAGAGCAATAAAAATACAGGTTGAGCCTACTTCATCCACAAGGATCTAGCTGAACAAGGGTCCCCTGGACCTACACTGAGTCAGAATTGCCTCAAAATGAACCCAACAGGCTTTCTGTAGCTTCTGGAGGAATCCTAATGCCTTTTAAGAACATCACAATGTCGCAAAGCCCAGCAAAGTAAAGTTAGGGAAGTAAAGTTTAGGTGTTTCTTGGGCACAAGGTGTTTGAAGTTCCAGTATTTGAAAAAAATACACAGTGATTAAGAACCTCTGGGAGAAATGAAACTTGGTGGGAGGGAAAGGGATTGAGTAATGACATGGCAGAGTGTTGGTGAGATGCATGTGCACGGGCTGGGGGGATCCGTTTGAACAGGACCTGGCAGCTTCTGCATTTAATTGAGTAATGGCTTCTTCTTAGTTAATTTGGTGTTCAGATCAAACACTGGGATTTTCCCACAACCGCACCAATGGAAAAGTTGTAGGCAAGATGGAAACTAATACCGAAAAAACCTCTTGTTGCTGTCATCAGTAACAGGCTAGTTACAGTTGGTAAAGGAAGAGGATTGTCTTTTATTTTGCACTTTTTAATAGTGTGGATTTTGGGGGGGGGGTGAGTGTGGATAAAAGGTTAATTTATTCAGTCTAGAACAACTGAGCTCTAGGGCTTTACATCACATATATCTTTTTTAAATTCACTGTTCCTTTCCATTGTACTATGGAAGAGCCTTTTGACTTGTTTTGGATTATGACTGAGATTTTCCTGTCTTGTAGTTTGGTTCACAGTGTCTTTTCAGTCATGCCTGGGTGACTAACCAGGTGAAGTTCAAATAAAAACCCTTTCTGGATCCAATGGACAAGTATTGGCCAGTCTCTACCCCCACCTTTTAGGGAGGAGCAAGGCACCTGAGTGTGCAATGCTGATTCACCCCCATCTGGCACCATGAGAATCCTGGAGCTCCAGGTATCTCAAGATTGGGCTGTAATACTGCACAAGCAATGCAAGTACCCTTGGAAATGTTGAGTGATGTTTAAATTATATGTTAAACGTGCTGAAACTTTGAAGAACTGCTAGCCTGAAATGTACTTCTGAGTGGAACTTTACTTTTGTTTTGTTTTTGCCAAATGGTATGCATTAAATTTCATCTTTGGTTATACTCTGAAGTTTGCTTCACCAGAACTTTAAGCTTTAAAACCACTCTTGAGTTGGACTCTATTATTTAGTGTATTCAGTGCTGTATATTGATGAGTTCAAAATCCTGGCACGGGGGCCAAATGTGGCTCACATCGAGCCTCAATGCTGCCTGTGGCAAGACCCCTCCATCTGGCCCATGGGCAAGCCTTGTAATCCTCCAGATCTGTCTCTAATACAGCACTAATATGTAAATTTATTCAAATTTGAAATGTAAATAATTTTTTCTGGCTCCCAACACAATATCACAGAGACTATGTGGCCCTCCTGCCAAAATGTTTGGACACTCCTGCTCTATTGGATTTACTGCCTTCCTTGGACTATGTAGTGAACTCAAGAATATACTGAAAATGTAGTGTCCTACTATTGGGAGTTTCAATTTAGAATTGGTTCTATATGGGGGATCCATATCTGCACATCCCTATTCTTAGGTTCACTTATCCTCAGATTGGTGGGGGCATCATCATCACTGTTAAAGCACTTTTAACAGTGCTTTAAAAAACTTCCAAAGGCAGTGTATATCATTCTAAGCAGTTCTAATGCTAAATAAGAAGCAGAGCTTAACTATTTTAGAGCTGGTTTAATTGAGTATTTAACCTATCAGGAGCCTGATTTCATCATGCTTGTAAACTGCAACTGCTTACAAAGACCTGCTTACAGGAAGATGCACACACTTCCCCCACTGTTAATGTGCATGCGGCGGAGTGGATGGGAGCTGTTGTTAATGCAAGCATCTCCCATATTCTAAATCCACAAACTTAATGGATATCAGATACAATTGAAATGAAGAGAAATATCTTTGGAGAAATTAAAACAAGGCAAGAACAGGAAGCTGGAAATTAAGTTAGAGACCTTTGGTTTAAAAATAGAAGGTGTAAATAAGTTGAAGGAAATTCAGTCTGCAACTGAAAAATATGAAACACAACTCCTTCTGAAAGAGAAAACAAGATTATAAGAAGTACATGTGCAGCATGTATGTGTACAAACTATAGACATGGAAAGTTGGAGAACAGAAGAACTAGATTTCAAAGGAAACCATATTGAATGTAAATTCCTTCTTGCATAAATTAATTGATATTTCTGGTGAATATCTTAAAGAACTCAGCTTCAACCCTATCCAATTTTCCAGGGTTGGTGCAACCATCCAAAGGGTGTGCACTGTATCCTGTGGTGGAGGAACATTTGTTCCTTTACCTTGGGCCTGCATTGGGACAATACCAGTTGGATAGGATTGGGCTCTTATTTGACTTGAGAACATGATTAAAAACCAAAGAGAATCTTCACAGTCGAACCTCTACCGCTCCAAATCCATTCTTTCAAGCAGGAAATATTTTACTTAACCTTTGTGGAGTGAAATAAATACCATCTGGCAATCCATTTGTTAATGGTTTGCTTTTAGAAAAAAAGAGACTGCAAATTTAGATATAGCACAGTATAATCCAGAGGTGCTTCTAAATGTTGGGGGTATATTATTTATTTAAATAAATATTGGGGGTATATTATTTATTTAAATAAATAAAAAAATTTATTTAAATATCCCAACATTTATTTATTAAAATAAACGAATAAATAAATTATACCTTACCTTACTTTCTTATATCCAGATGGTAGAGAATTAGTTATACAGGTTGTCACAACACTAGGCATTTCTAAGCAGTTGAAGTTTGCACCTCTCCCAACCTTAAGAGAGGCTAAATATGATCTGGGACACTGTTATCTAATGAACATCACTAATTAGGCAGCAGAAGAAGGTGAAATGCTGACAAGTTCATATTTAGGGTAGAATCTATTTCTGAAATAAGGGGGGTACGTATGGCACAAATCCATGTAGCTATACTTTTCTTTAATTAGTTTAAATCTGCTCTGGAACTGCACTTTTCTGTGTTCTTAATTTTGCCAAGTGATGTACATCAAATCTGTTTAAATCCTGAAGCCTGATTTGCACCAGAGTAGTATGCCTGCTTGTGATGAAATTTTGCTATTTCTTTAGTTTTGGTGAAGTTGACATATAATGCATACTTTTGAGCACTGAATATAGCAGGTAGCACATGTTCTTGCAAGTAACGTCAGTAGTAGAGAGACAGGATGGTGCAGTGATTAGGGAGTTGGACTGAGACCAGATTCAAATTCTTCCTTGGCCATGATGCTTTCTGGGTGACCTTTGGGGCACTCTCGGCTTCGTCTATCCTACAGGGTTGTTGTGAAGACAACAGGAGGGAAGGATCTAAAGCTGTAAGCCTCCTGGGACTTTTGCTTTGGATGGGAAAGGCAGGGCAATCAATCAATCAATCAATCAATCTGTCTTCTAAGCTGAATGGGCTGTGGGTGGCACAAGCGGTTAAGGCGCTGTGCCTGAGCAGGCCAGGGTTCGAGACCCGGGTTGGCCCCACAAGACAGGGTAAGCTCCTGTCCTTAGCCCAGCTCTGCGACGCCAGCTGGATCCAATCATATCGGCTCTGCCTTTCCATTGGACTAATTCAGTGGCGTGGAGAGGGGGGATTTGCTGCTTGGGTAACAGCCTATCCTCCATAACAATCTAACCCAGGCTTTCATGCTTTGCATGCTGCGTATGCAGCGCCAAGCACGATACCATAGTCTTTCAAGACTGACGGAGGCCTGCTTCTAAGCTGCCAGCTTTCTTTTTGACTTCCATTCCAGTCTCTGCCAGGTTTTTCTACCTCTTTCACAATCTGCCGTCTCATCCTGATTCTCACTAGCTCAGAGAGGGAGATCAGAAGTTACTGCATTACATCTTCACCCCTCATTAGAAAGAAGTACTTGAAGGACATGAGGGTTCCTGATCCTGAGCCATTGATTCTTGTCTATTCCAAGTGACTGGCCCCGGGGCTTGGCTGTAGTAATGCTCCACTCAATCATAACAGTCAACTTTGAATCTCGCAGGACTGTTCAGGCTGGTTTTCTTCTTCTCAAGGACCTTCTACATTTTATAAACAGTTTCCATCTGCAGGATGATAGGGGGAATTGGCCTGTTTTCTTTCAAGATCAAAAGGAATTTCAAGATCAAAAGGAGATTCTTGTATGGGAATGCATTCTTCTCTGTTTCATTGGTTCTGGTTGAACTAGAGAGATGTGAGAGTGCAAAATGAGGATGAGAAGGGGGGGGGGGGAGGAAGCATATTTCAGAACCGGACGCAACATGTGTTAACTTTACCTGAAGGAAGAGAAAGTTGTGGGAGTTGCATAAGGTAGGTTTTTGGTAGGGTAGGATTTATAGTCCTTCAGGCCTGCTGAGCACTCTTTTTCTGTATGTGATCTGTTAGCCATAATATATCTTTGATAGGCTGCTATACTTCCCAGTATTCCTAGGCATAAACACATAGTTCTGGAATGTCTTGGTCCTAAATAGGTGCCAGGATATAAATGTTCCCTGAAACATTTTCAGAACTGAGATATTCACATTCCATATTCAAAGAATCAAATATATTATTGTAAAATATATTTTAAAATCTTATGGGCTGTGGGTGGCGCAAGCGGTTAAGGCGCTGCGCCTGAGCAGGCCAGGGTTCAAGACCCGGGTCAGCCCCACAAGACAGGGTGAGCTCCTGTCCTTAACCCAGCTCTGCGACGCCAGCTGGATCCAATTGTATTGGCTCTGCCTTTCCATTGGACTAATTCAGTGGCATGGAGGGGGGATTTGCTGCTTGGGTAACAGCCTATCCTCCATAACAATCCAACCCAGGCTTTTGTGCTTTGCGTGCAGCGTATGCAGCGCCAAGCACGATACCATAGTCTTCCAAGACTGACGGAGGCCTGCTTTTTTATTTAAAAATCTTAATGTATGTGTGTGTATATACAAGTAGAAATCCAGAATATATATGTGGAATATATATAATATAAAATGTATTTTTACTGTATACTTATATTTACACAATTTTATCTGTAGGATCATTTGAGTTAATATGTTCATTTCTTAGATTCCTTTAGTGTTTTATATTTGATTTGATTTTATGAATGATTTTTAAAAGGTTTATATTAAAAAGTCTTATTGTAAAATATTGTTAAAGAAACAAATTTGATAAAAAATATAAATTGTAAGTCTCAGTAATGTAAATTCAGTTAATAATGTAAATATTTAACCAAATATTTAATATACCCTACAATCCAGAGTAACTGGACGTAAGTGGCACTTACTCTGGATTGCTCTATGTATTTCCCATATGTGGCACTGTAACTATGTTGGTGTAAAAGGTCCCATAGTTACTCTGAATTGTAGCCTTGGTTACTTGTTTTGCATATAGTTAGGCTAATGTAAATTTCCTTTTCTTGTAATATTTAAATCATCAGGGTAGAATCTGTATTATTTTACCTTCCGCCTCGTTATGGATCATTACCAGGAAAAATGATGTAACCAAAGGATGATGATCAAAAGGAATGTGGAGGATCAAAAGGAAGATGTAACCAAAACCTGATGCAATGACAGTGATCAAAAGTGCACAAAAATGTGTTCAAAATTTGACGAAATCCAATTGGTCTCGGACTTTGCCGCAATTTGTAGTGCTAATATTTGCGATCAATGGTTGACAGTCAACTTGTTGTATGATTGCTACTCAATAGTGCTGGCATTGTCCCCAGGGTAAAATCCTCCACTTCCCCTCTCTCTATAGTAACTGTGGCTCTAGACCAGCGGTCAGGGAACAGGGGTAAATTACCCCAAATGGGGTAAAAATGAAATTCCTGGGGGTAATGGGACAATATAGGGGAAGCAAGGGACACTAAGGAAGGGATGGATGCAGGCTTTGGTGGGGTTAACATTGGCGTATCAAGGGGGTAACATCGGCATATCTAAATATATTTTGGGGTAAAACGTAAAAAAGTTCCCTGACCCCTGCTCTAGACTGATGAAATATTAGGAACTATTACTGACACTGAGGAACCTGGGCTGGTCATTGGCCAGTGCTTAAACCAGCTGGCCCATGATGCCACCATGCAGGGGGAAGAGGTAACTGGAGAAGTCATCTTTGAATTTCTAACACCAACACATTCTCATATCGGCAGCTGGTCAGCCAAACTGAATCAAATATCGGAAGAATAGGAAATAATGGTTTGCAGGTACAAGCTTGGAGTACCAAAGGCATTGTAAACCTCAGTACATATCCATTCGCAAACTAAATCCTGAACCCCATACCTAGATCTAATATTTGGACCATGCCTCTGCACTTCAGATTTACAACAAGGTGTTGCTATGATCTAACTACCCTGTGATGTTCAGTTTTGATTTTTTCAATCAGGTCCTATTATTGAAGCTACAAGTTTCTTTTATATGGAAATATGGTTTGTATCTTTGATAAAGTGGGTGCTTTTTCTGCAGTAATTTGATGTTGCAACTGCATGTGTGATTCATTTCAGTGCATCATAGGTTCCCCCTTCACAAGTGGAACGAGAACTGCAAAGAGACCTTAATCTCATGTGATTTCAAACCTTTCACTCTCTCTACTGTGTGATTCAGGAATAAAACATAACATATTGCTCATTACACATTGCAATACAGGTCCAACCTTGTAATACATAGATTTTTTTATACACAGATTTTACTCAACGTGAAAAATCATTGAAGCGCAGTTTTAAAAACTGCTTTTCTACTGTTGTAGAGAGGCTATCATGCAATCAGTCAATCCATTCTTCAGATGACCCAAGCAAAGGCAGGGGCTCCTTTGCATTTCTGCCTCTGTGCAACAGTAATAAAAGCTATTTTTAAATGATTGTAAGGGGACACACTTTTGATTATTTTAAACGGCTTTTATTTAACACACTTTTTAGCATCAGCAGGGAGTCCCAGAATCAAATATCCTGCAGATTTTGACACATGACCTTATTCTATTAGGAGCTGAGGAGCAACTGAGGAGCAAGAAATCTGGAAGTGGGTTTTAAAATTTATTTTTATTTGGATTTTTTAATTTAGTAGATTCACTCTTCTTCCTTTAGTGAATGTAGCCCAAGCTTTAATTACGTGGAAAAACTTACCAGTTTCTGAGCCCAAGTCAAACTTACCCTTAGTAAGTTTAAAGTTCATGTTTGCCAGTGTTGGTTTTAATATTTGCAAACTACTTTTGTTTTATGTCACTTTAATAGATCAATAGTGTCCCTTGGAATTGCTTGATCTGGTTGCCTCATAAACTCAATAAGTGTTGTGACTTTGTTACATCCTTTTCATGTATCAGTGATGAGTGATGAATTTATTTCTCAGGGAGATGTGTATTACTTTAACAGAATTAGGATTCAGCACCTCTCGGTGTTTAAAGTCAAAGTGTTGTATGAAAGGAGGATTTTGAACTGTTAACTTGAAAAACTGTGGTTTTTAACAGAGATTTATTGATTATTTAATAGTTTTACACAGCTTTTCTCCCAGATGCCCAAGCAGACTTCCATAAAATCAGCATAGAAAACATCAATATGAAAGCAAGGCAGTAATAAAACAGACAAAAAACCAGAGGTAGCTGCACAAAAAGTCACAAATTGTCATTAATACATTAAAATATGATACTGGAGCATAGAAAAACAGAAAAATAAGAGTTGCAGAATAGAAAAATAAGAGCATAAAACAATAAAGTGCACGCTCCTAGGGTCTGATCTGCCTTTTCACCACCCCATCTTCTCCCTGTCCCACCTTTCACCAGCCAGTTGTACCCACTATGCTGGGCTTATATTCTCCAGATGGGTTTAACTGTTCTTGATGTTCTGGCTTTCCCGTTGGCACCCTGGATGCTTACATTGCCACAAACCACTTTACAGCTATGTGGCTGCCTGCACTAGTGAAACACTAGTTCCACAGGCGCTACTCTTTATCTGGATTGGGCCAAATATCTCCAATGCAAGGAGTATGTAACACATGGAACTCCAAGTCTGGCTAAATACTTAACAGCTTATGTACTCTATGTGATCATGCAATTGCTGAAAAATGCAATAAAGCATATCATGGTGTTACAGCGCAGATGCAATAAAATAGTATCTTTAACAGAAAAAAAACTATGGGCAAATGGTAAAAAGCATGATTATTCCTTCTAATTGTGTAACAGAAAAGGCAACTGAACTGAGTTGAAATTTGCATAAAGCACTCAGTTACAATATGCTCTTAATATATTAAATATGTCATGTAATTTTATCTATGTATTTTCCACATGTGGTTACAACCATACCAGGCACTAGGAAGCTTTTTCTCCTTTGTGGCTCCATATTACAGTAATCTCTGCTTTGTTCCTTTATCCAATTCCCATACATATTTGATGTAAATCATATAGAGCGAAGTCACTCTAGTTCAGCAGGGAAGATTCACATTTACAAGATGCCTTTGACTTATACTGTTAGTACAGATGTTCATCTGGATGCATATCATGTTCATTTGAGGCTGTAGAACGGACTGTATGTGTGTCACTTTGATGCACACCTGTCAGTGGAGCTATCAAAGCCATGTGACTAAGTGCTGTAGTGACAGTTGGATCAGGTCCGGTAAGGTTAGAAGGTTAGGTTCATGTATCAATCTGTGGGACAAGTTCCCCAACACAAAGTAGCACATCCTTATTTATCTGCTCCGAATTTACTCACCAGAAACAAATACCTCTACCTTCTTATTTTATCCATTCTTTCAAATGAAAATGGTAGGATCTGGAAGCTATATTTGCTTCCCTAGGAGTAAGGTCTATGGAACATATTGTGACATGTCCGAGAAAGCATACATAGAATCGGTGTATAGCTTTGGTTAACTTATGTATGAGCTTTTGGTTAGCTGGAATGGGAAGCCTGCCGAGTATGGGAGTGCTGCTTCACCAGTTCAAGGCAAGGGGACACTTTTCCCCTTACTCTGAGTAATGCAGCAGTAGCAGCCCCCATAGGTCTACTCAGACTTTAGTGCCATGACACATCAGTGCCGCAACACCAAAAGTGCTGGTTCCTGGCCCTGCCTCCCACTCGCCAATGCACCCAGAAACAACCACTGTTTTCCCTCGCCCTGCCGTGGATTACCTCCTTCATGTTTTCTCCCCTCCCTCCCTCTGTCCCCACCATACTCAGCCAATGCAACCTTAGCTCTTCTTCGTGCCCATGGTGGCATGGGATAGCCGGTGCACATTTGTGCGGTGGCTGTTCTTTTACTTGAGTGATCCACGGGACTTGGGCCAGCCTAAGGGTGCTCTAGATTTGTGCTCTAGATATCTCCCTATTTATTTCTTAGTCTTGGTTCACCTGTTCGACAGCTGGACCATTTCCTTCTGCATTTCCATGCACTAATTTTATGGGACTCACTTTATGAGACTTCAGAAAACTGCAAGTGGTGGATGAGCTATGGCAGCTGTGCTTTTGTTAAGTTTGCCAAACTCTGCTACAAGGTTCCCTGCTGTTTTATACTTCCATCAATTTAAAAATCAGGCCATGATGCAGTATGAGACTTGATCGTGTTTGAAAAAACAAAGCAAAAGTATGTGCATCAATAGGCTTGCTGGATCAGGGCCAAGGAGGTTGTTTTTTTTTTCCTTTTTCCATCACTTGACTGAAAACTGCACTAAAAATTTGGGAAAAACTCAAACCACTTTAAACCTTATGGCTGAAATGACATTGGCTGAGCCTGGAATTCTTTATGAATTAACAATAATAGTTCAATAGTATGAATTGACAATCTTTTATGCATAATAGAATCAACCATGTAGTTCTGATTGAAGTCCTATCAGACTCAGTGATAAGTGATATGCTTCTACAAAGGGTTGTGGGAAAAGTGAAACACAACTTCTATGTAAAAGAAGATGAGAATGTATTAGGAGCCTGGAGAAAAGGAAGGAGCTGCTTTTACACCATGATTTTCAACCTTTTTCATCTCATGGCACACTAACAAGGTCACTGAAATTGTCAAGGCACACCACTGGTTGTTTTTACCATTGACAAGGCACTCCAGGTTGCTCAGATCCCCCAATTTTCTTATTAATTAATGTCAGTCCCCAAATTCCTGCAGCACATCTGAGGACACTGGTGTGCCATAGCACACTGGTTGAAAATCAATGCTTTTAGCGCTCATGTAAGTGAGAGATGGAACAAATAAAATTAGGGTATAAATCTATACAAGGCTATGAAATCCTTCAATATATATAGGTTAAGCTTAGTGATGATTTACAACAACAAAACAGTCTTCCCAAGTGGAGTTGGTTAACTCTGGACCAGCAATTGTGGCAGTGGGCTACCATAGCTTTAGTCCTCTCTGTGCTGGTGCTGTGAGCAAGAAGATTGGAAAGTTGATTGAAGCAGTTTGGTGGGTGTGGGTAGCAGAAAGATGTGGGATGCTCAAGGTGGAGAACAGCATCACTGCACAAAGAAGGTAAACAAGAAGAAGGCCTTCGTTTATAAGCAAATAAAAAATCTGTTTTCAAAACAGTGCCAGGGAGGAACTTGTGGCATATTGTGTTGATGACATAGGAATTGTCCAATAGGTGCCTATGACACTTGCATTCTGGACCTGTTCCCATATTGAGTGGGAAAAAGTGGTCATAATAATTTTGGTGTGGAATAGCTGTTTCTGAGCTGTTTTCCAGGAATGCAGGCCACCCATTTTTATAGTCTTTAACCTCTCCCCTTCACAAGGCACTAATTACAAAACACTGAACTATAATTCATCACAACCTCTGGCATATTGCTTTTTTGGATTTTTTTGTTGTTGCTACAAACCAACTTGGTTGCTCATTCATAACGTGACTTTTTGCAGGGAGTCAGTGGCCCGTGTCTTCATGGGGATTGAACCATGCTTCTGAAATATGTAATATGTGGTAAAATGCCATTGCTGAAAGCAGGCATAATTGCTCTGTGACATGCAGCCTATGTTCTTTAGCCTCTCTTATAAACACACTTTTCAAGCTGTCAGCCTCTCCATCTCTCCCTGCCTGTCATGCTTACTGTGACACCCACTTTCTTGTTTATGACATTAACCCCATGAGAGAGATCCCATAATTCAATCAGTTTTAGTGTGAGCTAGGCAGCTTCAAAGGCCTTTTGGATTCGTTTGCAGTGCACATGAATTAAAACAGGGTTAAAGATACACCGAGAAATCTAATGAGAGACAGAGTCCTTCTGGAACTCCTGGCTTTGGTTTAGCAATTTCGGTTTCCCATCCTGCAGTAGCAAACTGTCTGGAAGAGCCGGCAGTGGCAGAAGGCACAGAAGTCACAGCAGGGACGAGAGGGTTTGCAACTTGCCCAGGTAGCCACACAATTTGGAGGAGGTGTTGGTCTTGATCGGCGAGGGTTTTTTTGCTTTGCCTTTTTCTGGGGAGGAACAAGATGATGCAGTTAATTCTGGTCATGTATAAGCACAGTAATTCTATGAACATTAGTAAAATGTACTTCCACAAGAGAGGAGAAAATAGAGATGCAAATCACTGAATACTGCTGACCTTCTAATCCACTGGTGTTTTGCATAATTTGATTCTGGCTAACTTATGTTTGTTATTCGGAAAGAAAACTCACAGCATAATCCTTTTCACCATGTTTTGATGGCAACCCACTCCAAATCCCAGGATGACCTAGCAAGTGGTTTCATGTACAGTGGCGCCTCACGTAACAAGCACCTCACATAAAGTATGTTCCATGTAACAAACAAAAATTTCTTCAGGATTCTGCTTCACATAAACTGTGCGTCACGTAACAAACACACTCGTTGGCAGTTGGGGCAGACACACTGGCCAGCCCTTTTAAAAAGCGTCAAGGCTGCCTAGCGCACCTGCCCATTGTGAAAGCAACACTACTGCACTTTTCTTTCTGTGGCTGGGCATCTGCTGAGCAGAGGGAGAGAACAGCAGTGGAGAAGAGGGAAGCAGTTCAGGGCTAGCCAGAAGGGAGCAGGGGTGAGAGAGGCTCAGATGAAGAGAAGGAGAAAGTGGGGAGACACTTTGAAATCTATCTATCTACAGTATTTATATACCGCTTTACAACTAAAAAGTTCACAAAGCGGTTTACAAAGAAAATGGAAAAATAATAGCTAATAAAAACTAATGGGTCCCTGTCCCAAAAGGGCTCACAATCTTAAATGCAAAAAAGAACACCAGCAGAAGCCACTTGAACAGACACTGCTGGGGTGTGCAGGGCCAGTTACTCTCCCCCTGCTAAATAAAAGAGGAACACCCACTTGAAAGAGTGCCTCTTGCTCAGTTAGCAGGGGTAGTGTCTTAGATTGCAGCCTACCCAGAAGTAAGTCCCATTGAGTTAAATGGGGCTTGCTCCCAGGAAAGTGTCTTTAGGATTGCAGCCTAAGCAGACTTCATAGGATCATGCACATTGAATGCAAGTTTTGAATTCAATTCCAGTGTTTTGTCATCATTTTTACATGCAGTTAATATTTTTATATGAATATTTTGGGGTTTGTAGAACCAATAGTCTGAGTTTCCATTATTTCCTATGGGAAAATCCACCTCACGTAAAGAATGTTTCACTTAAAAAACATGCCTCTGGAACAAATTAAATTGTTATATTGCATAGTATATGTTGCATAGTGTGGGGGACAGAACTGACCCTTTAGGCACCCAACATTTCAAAAGCCAGGGTGTCAAAAAGGCATTCCCCAACAACACAGTCTGGGATCAAACCTCCAAGCAGGAGAGGAAGCAGCACAAAATGGTGTCCTAACATGGCCATTAGGTCCAGGAGGACACCACAGTCAACAGTGCTAAAAGCCAGTGAGAGGTCCAGCAGGATTAAATTGGATACTCTCCTCTGTCCAGTTCCCAGCATAGGTTATACACTAAGATGACTTAGGGCAAAATCCATAGCACCCACCATAGTTACGTCACCCTCTAGTGTTATCTTATGGAAAGTCATCTTAACTGCTCCCGAGCAAAGGACTTAATTTCACTTTAGGATATAGACCCAAGTTAGTTTCCATCCCAAAATCTTGCCTGAAACCAGATTCAAAAGGATCCAGACAATCCACTTAATCCAAAATTTGAGACATCATAGTTGAGACATCACAACCCACTCACTATGCTGAGAAATCAGAGGTTAGAGACTGGCTTTCTAGAAAGGATTTTCATGAAGGGCTGAACCACCATCCTCTTCCAATCAAGAGGTAGGACCCTCTCCATCAGAGAGGAGTTGACCACCCTCCCTGTCCACTTGGCTATCCCCATCCATGCAGCTCTAATTAGCCAAGCTGAGAAGGCTCAAGCAGGCAAACACTCCAAAGGAGGTTGTCCACATCCTCAGGCTGTACAAGCTGAAAAGAATCCCACAAAACTGAAAAAGCAGATAACAAGCAGTGACATCAGACACAGTCACTGTGGCATCCAAGTCATGATGAATATAAAAAATTTCACTGCAGAGTACTTTGTGAACATGTCACAGAAGACAACCATGTGTTCCTCCTGCAGTGAGACCTAATGGAGGAGGCCAACACAACACAGAACAATTCCGCTGGATAGCTCCATGCAGATGCAATGGTAGCAGAGAAGAAAGATCTTTTCACCGCTATCACTGCTGTAGAATAGGCTCTATAATTTGCAGTGATGTGTGTCTGGTCAGACTGGTTAGACTTAGCACAAGTATTTGCCATCATTGCTCTATTGCTTTATTAATTGCAGCTCCTCGGTGAACAAAGTTGCTGCTCTGAGACATGGTAGAAGTTGCTCAGGAGCAATTTCATCCATTGCCATTTCCCCATACCAGAGATCAACCAAAGCTTGGATGAGAGACCAGTCTTGGCATCTGGAAAATCCCCCAGAGATCTTGGGAAACGTTCAGAATTCATTAGTTTCCAGTGCAGACCATATAATATGGTCCTCCACCAATGCATGAAGCTAAAACAAACCTAAACCTTACCAGGAATGTTGTTGGGTAAGAAAAGCAAAATCCTGTTTTTCTAGTTATACTGTATATTTATGTATTTATTTTGCACATGTTCAGAATGCACACGTGTGATATATAACATGATGGTTTTATCATTCATATGTACTGTTTTTAACAATTTTAGCCACTAGTGTCAAGCCCAGTTTGTTGCCCCCTGATACTTAAAACACAGTGTTTGTGATGCTTGAGAAATTCACATCATGCTGTGCTCCAACAACCGGCATGATTTATGTTTCTACATTTTTATACTGCCTTTCTCCAAGGGGCCCTTTCTCCAAAGAATACTTAGCCAGTCCATTCCCCTCTTCTGTCCTCACAACAACCGTATGATGAAGGTTAGGCTAAGAGGCAGTGATCCTGATAGGACTGGGTGGGTGTTAGCACCATCAAACCCACCTTCTTCCTGGGTCCAATCCACTCTCTTGGCCTATCTTGGGGATGGATAAGGATTTATTTTTATTTATATCCCATCTTTCCTAAAGGAAGGATTTCTTCCTTTATGGTCTCCCACCTCTGCAAAGGCATGAAGCTACAGCAAGCCTAAACTTTACCAGGAATGTTGTTGGGTAAGAAAGAAGAATTTCTAATATGAATTCCCATAACTCTTGCCAAACTACAATCCCCAGGCCTCTAGGGGAGAAACAAAACTCTTACACAAATCTGGAACAAATTCACATAAACTGGTGGTGTAAATATGCTCCACAACCAGCAAAAAAGTGAAAGATCTCACAACCCACTGTTGACCAGTTGTTTGCTTTTGAAGAGCAGTCCACTTACCTTCATAGATTTCTTTTTCTCAGCTTCTTTTCTGCTCAGCTTAAGAGATGTTTTCGTTAAATCTTTAAAGAAAAATCAAACAAGGAAAGTTATACCTGTGCTTTAGTAACTTTAAGGCTGGATTACTGCGATACGCTCATTGTGGGGCTACTCTCTAATTTTCTGCTTCCTATGGGTTCTACCAGGCTGTGCAAGGGACTGGGGGAAAGATCTGGGAAGCCCCTGGGAGGTCTGCATGTTCAGATTGCTTTGCAGATTGCTTTGCAGAATTCCCCATGGCTAAAAAAAAGAACAAGTTTGGCACGAATCAAGCATATGATGATAAAGATCAAGCATCTGGCGACTGTGATATACAACATAATAATAACATTGTATTTTTTCCTGGGTGGCTTGGTCAAATGAGTCCCAGTCATTGGCTTCCTGAGGCATTCACAACCCCCTCTTTTTTGCATCCTGGCTACTTGTGTCCCATTATAACTGGGTAACAAACCCCGTTTTATATATGTTAAGCCTCTGTCTCAGCCTTAATCCTAACCCTTCACCTTTGTGTTTTAAATATTAAAAAGTACATTCTAGTATAAATATACATATATTGAGACACAAATGTCCAGAAGGAGCAAACAAAAACAAAACAGCTGGGTACAAATGGTTAGGGATGCCAGTGACCCAGATGCATTTGGACAGTGATCCAGGATGCAATGATCCTGTCAACGAAGCAAACTGACATATGATCAGGTCAGGCACTGATGGCTTTATAAACTATGATGTTACATCAATGTGACACCAGAGTGCCTGAAGTCATCAGTGCTTGTCTTTATCATATTTCAATCATTCCAGGCAGTTTCAATTCAGTGCCAGATTATATAGAACAGTAGCTAAGCAGTGTGTTAACATTTCCAAATTTCTCTGTTAGGATTAAACATTTTGAAGTGCATAGAAAGCAAATGATGAACCTTTTCCCTACATGTTTTTGAAAACTTTGAAACCTTTCTCCTCAACATTTTTCTTTGTTGGGTTGCAAGATTAGAAGCAAACTGCATCAAGAGAGAAAGTGATGGGGATAATATTATTTTTTAGGAAGGACAAAGAGAAGCATGGCTAGGGGAAAGATTCCACATCATCATCCTGACAACTCTTGCTGTGCTTAGAACAACTGCCCCTCCTATACCTTGTTGGAATTTAACACAACCTGCAGTGGTCCAGGTTCATGCTGCCATTGCATCTGGTTTGGTTCTCAGCAGTCTCCTGGGATTACATAATATGTCATCCTACACAACAGTAACGTAAAATATCCCCTTTGTATTTAAAGTCAGACGCTGCAGAACTGTGGGCTGCTTGTTCATCATTTTTCTTGACTGCAGGGTGTAATTGAAAAAACCTATAAAGTGGGAATTCATACTTTCCGTCAACATGTTTATTCTTGCCTGGCACTTTTCCATCTTTGCAAATATGTCCACAGCTTCTTCATCTCTTAGGCCCTCAAATATGTCTCAATTTGCTTCATATGCTTACCCAACAGAAGAATGGCTTTCCTTGAGCAAGCCTGACAACAACCTTTAATCAGTGCTGAAAGAAAGCATGAAGTATTTTTCCAATTACATCCTCCAGTAATTTCCATACATCTCGATGTCTTGCCTTCAAATAAGCAACATGCTTCCTTGCCCTGGCAAGTTATGTATTTATTTGCAGATGCATAGTGGATCATCAATACACACACTATTTACAGCATAAGTAAGGAACCTCACTCCTGTCCCATGAAGAGCATAAAGTCAAAAGTGTATATGGAAGCTTGATTTATAGTCCATTGTTCTGTATTTTTTTCCTGTCGCAGAAAACCTTCTATTGCAAGACTGACGCAGTCTTTTAAAAATGACCAAGAGATGATATTTTCCAGGCATCTGATATCTGCAGCTGCTTACACCATTCCAATTGTTTCAAAGAGAACTAAACTGCCAGACCTCAATAGAGATGGGAGTTTGGTAATGAATTTTACATGTCAGGCAAAGAATAGGGTTAGCACCCGTTGAACTTGTCTATTCGACCGTGTCTGATGGCTCAATAGAAAAAGAACACAATCATTGTTCTATTCCAGTGAAGGAGGAAACCTGATTCAAGCAGGTGAGGCAACTATTGATAGATATCTAACTCCCTGGATACTCTGGATCAGGAACAATTTGGAGGATAGGTGTTTGCTCCAAAATCATTAGACTTGCCACATTCTGATATACTGTTATTCCCAAACATTTTGAAGGTCTGAAGATCATACTTAAAATATCTATTTATCTACAGTATTTACTGTAGATAAATACTTTTATCTATTCAGTAGATATTATTATTATTCAGTTTATATTTATTATTCAGTAGATAAATTATTCGGTAGATAAATTTACCACTTTTCAGCTAAAATATTCACAAAGCAGTTTTCAAAGAAAATGAAAAAAATTAATAGCTAATTAAAAGCTAATGGGGCTTCACGCTATGGATTGCACACTATGATCATATCAGTGGATTGCATTCTATGGTCATATCAGTACCAAATCCTGAGTGGCTCAAGTCAATTTGATGACTTACCAGCAGATCCACATCCCACCTCCTACAATTCTGCCAACCTCCACCCACCAGCCTGCGAACTAGCCTGCTAATACGAGCCTGCTAACACCATCCTGTATCTTTGCATGTTCACCTCATCTCAGATGGCCGTCATCCAACCAAAGTTCATTCTAAATTTGATGAGCTGGGAATGGGAGCTCTCCACTGTGGTGGGCTCCAGCAGGTTTGCACCTACTCAGTAGAACCAGCTGTTAACAAGAGATAGGACATATAAAGTTTAAAAATGGCCATTCAAAAGTGGCTGCCAGATGAGCATAGAACCGGTTGTTAATTCCTTTGAATCCCATCACTGAAGCTCTCCATATCTGTCTATACATCCTCCCTTCCAGAAGCTGGGCTGTAACATTTAAGTTGCTGATGGGCCTTTTCCCCGAGAACTCATTGGAAATAGAGCATTCGGGACAAGCATCACAGCAGCAGCTACCTCCTCCAGAACTGCTTCTGTGACTCTCAGCACAATCCCCTTTGTATTTGTACTCCACCGCATCCTCTTTCTCTCTCAAGAGGGACAGCAGCTTGGCAGGTTGGCCAGGGGAGGTGATAGGTGGGCATCATGTGCCAATAGGCTGCCTCCCCAAACCTGCCACTCAAAGTGGCTGTTTCAGCCAGCCTCATTGCTGGACTATTTCAGTTCAGGTCAATTATGAAAACCATATTTTGCTCAGATGCTGGACTTTCTGAAGTCCAAATTCACTTTACTCTCAATTTGATTCAATTAGTAATTTGTGAACAGATGGCTAATGGCAAATGTGTTTCTATTAATCCCAGCATGCCTATGAAGTGCCTTTGTACAATTAGCCTTGATGTTTCTGTTGACTCATCTCATAACTCTGTGATGTGGTGAAGCTCATATGGGTTCAGTTAGAGCAGCCCAGGAAAGTTAACCCATGCCGTTTTAGGCTTCTTTTTTATAAAGACAAGAGTGGGACACTGACGATGTGGGATGCAAACACAAAAACAGGTAACAGATTTATACTGATACACTCAGGGCCCAATCCATACCTGATACTGTAAAGGCTTCTACAATACATGCTTTTATGAGATCACAAATTGTACAATGGTATCAACTTTTCAGGGGATGCCTGTTGCAAGTGGCAGCAACACACTGGCACATTGCTGCAGAGAGTGATTGGTACTGAGGCAGGCAACCCATTGCAGGAAGTAATTGATGGGTGGGGATAGGTGGTTTGGAAAAAGGCAGGGACAGAGAGGAACAGGAGAGGGAGAAGATGGAATCTACTGGCATCCATGTGCACCAGGATCCTATCTCCATTCCTTTCCCCATTCCCTCTCCCTTACTGTTCTTGGGCCTGTGCCACCAAATGGCTGGCACAGATCCACTAGTGTCACCAGGGTGTGTGGCCCGCAACGGGCGATGCGCCTGGGGAGGTGACGTGCACGGGGGGGGGGGGCTGTGGGACCCCCCAAAACCAAGTTCATGATGGTGCGACTACATATGTCGTTGGATTCAACTTGGAGAGCAGAGTCCAGTGCAAAAATCTGTTTTGAGCTAGCAGCTTCCTAGCCAAAGTTATGTCCGAAAAAGCCCACAAAGCCCCAAAATTTGCATATTGTGACTAATTATAATTAGGCAAACGTGCCTTAATCTGCTGGAAAGGGCAGGCTGAGAGGAAGCCAAGGACACCAGAAGAGTCCTACAACCCCACAAATCACCCCAGGAGGAAGTTCCCTTCCCCAACCTTACCCTCTGCCTTGAAGCCCATTGGAAATGAACAGCTGCGTTTACTTGCGAGTAAGCAAGTGCTTTGGCTGGTGTGGAAGGTCACTCCATGGGGTGCAAGGCTTCCAGAATGGCCCTTATCCCAGGAACCTGGACCTGAAAAGTGCTCCAGAAGGCAGAATCCAACAATGGCTCCCGTAGGGAATGGGAATTAAAAAATAATTATTTGTAAAGCTGATTGATAATGTCCTAACTTCTCTTCCCCTCTGGCCAAGTCCTCATTTCTTGTCCTCCTCCCTCTGGAGGTTTTAAGCCTGTTTTTTTTTAAATCAATATCCTCTTTTTTCAGGACATTTATTCTTTTTTAGCCTTGTGTCCTAGAAAAAAATCTTCATTTAATTATAATGTATTTTTAAATTTAACAGTAATCAATATAGTGTTTATAGTAACCTCTTGGAAGCTGTATATATGTATGTATGTATGTATGTATGTATGTATGTATGTTTGCAAGCATGCATGAGTGTTTTTAACCCACACGTGAACCCTTGTAATGCCTCTGGTATTTTGAGGGTGACATGTCTTCTTTTTTGGTTATGACATATGGTCAATCTGCCTTTAACTGGCTTGGAAGTCATAAACTATATGTATTAAATCTGAAATATTTTTAAATGTAATATACTGTAATTTAGGCTGCAATCCTAACCACACAATATATATTCTATTAAAATGTGTGGGGAAAAACAAACGGAGGCAGAGCAATGGCACATAACCATGCCCACCACCCAGGTTGTTGCCCTGTCCACTGCATGGGGGTGACGCGCTGGCCTCCTCCACCGGGTGGCACAAACCCTAGTGACACCCCTGGAGCAGTTTTAAGTGTACAAGTGTCAGTGTTAAAGCACTGCCTTGGTTGGAACAAAATAAGTGTCATTTGTAAACCATTTATTAACCTTAAGACAACGATATTAATATTAAAAATTCTGCTGAAATTTCAAACCCATTAGAAAAGAAATGGAAGTGATCACATAATTGGTTCTTTTTGAAGCCTCTTCACTATGGGCAAAATCCTATCCATGTCAATTCAGAAATTAGCCCCATTATGTTCAGTGGATTTTCCTCCCTGGAAAGTGTGCTTAGGATTGCAGCCAAGGTCTGCACTTTGCACAAGAAGAAAATTATAACTTATCCTGCACCATCCGCTATCTGATATGGCTTCCCATACCACTTTCATTAATTTAATCCACATCTACTCTGAAGCTATCTGTGGCCCTTTTGTATCCATTATCTGAAGCAGTTGTGGCCTTGAAGCAATCAATCTGCCGCCATTTTTAAATACCCACAGCCATTTTGAAGCTATTTATGGCCATTTTGAAGCATCTGCAGCCATCTTGTAGCTATTTGTGCCATTTTGGGACTATCTGCTGCTGGCGTTCTTGATCATTTTTGGCATTTCTGATTCCTCCCTATCATTGTTGATCCCATAAGATCAATGATTTGTTCTATGCTGATTCAGTATCTTCTGGGATTCCAGAAATCAAATGCCAGCGGACAATGAGGATTGACTATATGTAGAGGATGTGAAGTAAATGCTCCAAATTGTAACACACTGTCTCATCCTCCTCCTCCTCCTCTACTATAATGAGTAGTAAAACTGAGTGTAGTAAAATGCAAGTGACATCCCTGTCACATGTTCCTTCATGTTCTGCCACTGCATTTTATGAATTTTACTTCTGATTATGTGGTGCCTCAGGAACCACAGGTTTTATTTCTGTGACCACACTGGAAGGGGAGAAGGAAGGAGATGGGGGGAGGAGTCTAAAAAATCTATACAGTATGTATCTATGGGCAAAATCCAGAGTAACTACGGGGAGTCCTTGCTCCGGTGTAAGAGCAACTTACTCTGGATCCCAATATGAATTTCCCATAGGTTTTCACTAGATGGTGCAGTAACTACAGGTGCACGTAATATCTCTTATGTGCTCCCGTATATACTCTGGATTTGGGGGTATATTAAGTTTGGTCCTTAATATACCAAACAACAGATTTTTACTCACTATTACTCAGATTTTTTCTCCAGTGGTATGGCCAGTGGGAGGCTTCAGGGGCTCACAGCTTCTAAAGAACTCTTTGCTAATGAGCGCTTGGTTCTGAGAACCGGTTACTAATGGGACATAGAATAATTTAGGTTATTTGGACATAGAACTTGTTGTTAATTTATTTGAATCCCACCATTGGGTATGGCCACTATCTGTGTGCCAACAGCAACACTATTGCACAGCTGGGCCTGCAGTTGGAAGTCAGTGGCAAACGACCGAAGGGATGACCTAAACAGCGCTGGCATGAGACACTGCATGGTGACCTGAGAACCACCCACCTGCACCCAGACCAAGCCCTCAACCAGGAGAAATGGCGCCAGAGATCCAGAGCAGCAGATCCTGTCACTGTGCAGGATAAACGCTGAAGAAAAAGAAGAACCAATTTTAACTCACCTACTATAGAGATGGGTGGGAGATCAGGCAACTTCATTTTATTGTTATTGCCTGCAGTGATGTCCACGTTCTGCTTTTCCTCAAATATCACATGGGAGTAGCTGGCTGTAATCAAAGTGCAGTAGAAAAGAACACCAAGAAGAAGTTGTCTATGGTCCATTCTAGTGTGGAGTGGAAGAGAGAAGAAAATGCATCTTAATAAGTACAATACATATACTACAAATAAACTGGCACCATAAATATATTTTGCAGTATGCCTCCCCCTTGCTTTAACTCAGGCAAAAGTGTTTTTAAGACTTCAGAGGCATGGAAGAAAACACAGTGAATTGCAAAAATCATGTAAAATTCTAAGTGTACAACTGACCCTCCCCGCATCATAAATCTGGATTCATTTCCATTTGACATTCTGCGCACAAAAGAGAAAAGAATCGAGAAAAGAAGCCAACCTTTTCTTGCTGTGGTCTGTTCACAGTAAACCCAGCCACGCACATCAGTATGGGAATCAAAGAAAGAAAAGGCTGTTGTCTGAAAGAGGAGAAATTATAACAACCACCATACTCAAATTACAGAGGACATGTTTTAATTACATTTCCCTCAAAGAGCAGTCAGAATTATATCAATGGTGCTTAAACTTGGGAAGTATCTCTGAAATCTAGTTCCTGCACCAGAACTATAACTGTTCAGCTATATTTTTGAATGCTCCAGCAGAAAATTGATGTCTTGAATGTAGATGTTATCACTATTAACAATAATAAAGTTATTTTAATAAAAAAATTTAGATTTGAAAATTTACTAACTCACTATGATTCGAAAATTTACTAACTCACTACTATCTCACGAAATTTCATAACTCACTATGAGTACAATCCAGAGTAACTACTGGAGCACGCAAGAGACATTATGTGCACCCGTAGTTACTGCACCACCTAGTGAAAACCTATGGAAAATCCATACTACAATCCAGAGCAAATTGTTCTTACACCGGAGCAAGGACTTCCCATAGTTACTCTTGATTGAGTCCTACGTTGACATAACACAGGACATTGGGCCAGGAGAAAAGATCAGGTCCCCCTTCCTAAATAAACCACATTTATTACAGCTTAAACATGTTTTTAGTTGGCAGTTTTAATTGAGCATGAGCAAGAATGAAACTCAAGAAAAACAGTTATCAGAATGGGATAATTTTCTTAGTGCTACTGAAGTTCATTTTTCTACCTCCTCAATGCCTTTTTCTTCCTTCATTAATGCATGGGCACCCAAAGACAGGCTTTTTCACTATCCCTCCTATGATGAGATAATTTTGAAACAAAGTGCAGATAAAATAAAGTGGCCTTGCCTTCATTTTTCATTGCTTTCTCTGTATCTTTTGTCTTCTGTACTCTAGATTTAAATTTGTCCTCCATATATTGCTAATTTCACCTTCAAACAATGCCAAAACACATATAGACTTGATCCAGCGCCATGTGTTCTACACACATAATAAACGAAAAGAAGGAGTTGCACTCATTATTAGGGCCTGGAATTATGTGAACTAAACTGAAACACCTACCACTGGGGCCTAGTAATTCAGATCTGAAAGTGTAAATTTCACTTTCCCATGTTTGAATAGTAATAAATTTGTTTTGTACTATATACAGTCATGTCCCCATATCAGCAGGGGGGATTCTTGTTCATATCCTTCCTCTGCAGATAGCTGAATCCACAAAGGAACAACTCCCCCACATCTTTCTGGAAGGTCTTCTGAGCCTGGTAGAGAGGCTTTATACAGAACTAGCGAAAGGTGTACCCGGGTTGCGGGAGTAAAATTCCCCCGTATGCCATCCTCCCATATGCATCAACCCCCCATGCACAACTTCCCCCCATGTGGATCAACACCCCATGCGCAATTTCCCCCATGCACATCAAGCCCCCATGCTGAACTTCCCCCATGCGCAACTCCCCCCATGCGCATCAATCCTCAGGCACATCATCCTCCCATGTGCATCAACCCCCCTTGCACATCAACCCCCATGTTGTGCATGCATGTTGTGCATGCATGTTGTGCATGTGCATCATCCCCCCATGCGCAACATCCCCCCATGCGCAACATCCCCCATGCGCAACTTCCCCCATGCGCAACTTCTCCCCCATGTGCAGCATCCTCGCCAGTGCAACCTCTTCCTCTGAACAACATCCCCCCCAGTGCACCAGGCACCGAGCACCGAATTGGCTGGATGTTGGTTAGTCTTCCATGTTAAGTATAGGACAAAAACACGTTGACCCCTTTTCAGCCCCTGAAGGGTTAATTTCTCCAGATGGTTCTTGGTGGGAGTTCAGGTGACAGAAGGAACTCCCAGAATTCCATGCTTCAGGCCCAGCAGTTGGGGCGGAATGTTGATGAGTCATCAATTCTCCAATGCAAAATATAGGGAGGAAAACGCGTTGCGCGCCCCTTTTCACCCCCTTCCGGTTGGAATTTACGAAAATCGGTTCTTAGTGCACCCCTCTGTCACGGAAGGAACACCCACCCAAATTTTCACGCTTCTAGGCCCAGCGGTTTTGGCAGGGTGGTGATGAGAGAGTGAGTGAGTGAATGAGTGAGTCAGTCAGTCAGTGACTTTTCTCTTTTATATATATAGATGACAATTGGTTAAAAAGTGAAATTATTTTTTAAAGTGATTTTTCAAAATAACTGGAAGTCATGCTTTTTTATAGCCTTTCCTGGATCTTCTAATAAGGTATTAAAAATGCCACTTTTTGTTTTTTGAAAAAACTGAACGTCACTTTTTTAAAAAACTCAAGCCCAGTAGAGGTTGTGGGCAGACGTGAACAGCTTCTGCCAGGCTCAGAAGATCCTCCAGAGGGGCATGCACATGAGATAAATGGAACTGCAGATACATGGACACCCTCTAATTTATTTTGTCATGGGCTGGGCCCCTTAAAGCCTTGGTCCTGAGGATTCCCCTCTCTTCAGGCCTGCCTATATTTTGCTTATGAGCTACAATCAATTAGTTATCTATAGGAGCTGTGTCATCTGAGATGCACTTCCAGTCCACGTGATGTTGAACTATATCATGCTAAGCAAGCTATCAAACTGGGATCTTTTTAATGCTATAGTCTAAGTGTTTGAGAATGTTAATAATTGTTTGAAAGCAAGTTTTAAGTGAATAATTCCATGTCTTTATGAACTGGCGTGTCTTATATATTTTTGTACTTGCTGCTTGAGATCTGCCTTGGTGTTGGGTGCATAGAGAATGTCATCTGCATAGGGGAGTGTCCATGGCGCTGGCTTTTGCAGCTCACAGATGATGATGTCCATCATCACGATGAATAGCAGTGGAAAGCATGCTGAGCTTTGGTAGAGGAAAATGGAAATCTTTTGATGTTCCCACAACAGACTGCACACAGCTCCTTGGATCCTTATGACAAGAACTTCATCCATTGAACTGGCTCTTTGGGCACTTCTTGACTGTGCAGCACATATCAGATGACATCATGTGGCACACAGTTGAATGCCTTTTGAATAAAGGTGATGTGCAGAGGCTTTTGCTTCTCTTGGTGCTTCTCAAGCACTGCATCTATTGTGCCACAGCCATTAACACAGCCCGCTTGATTCATTGTGAATAACAACACAGATGCAGTGGTTGATGATCATTTCAAGATTTTCATCATGTGAGAGGAGGCAAATCACTGATTGTTTCGACAGTCAGCAGAACTGCTTCTTTCCTTCCAGTTTGTGACTATTGTGCTGTGTTGCCAGTTGGCAGGCATCTTCTGCTCAGCATGGTCTGGCTGAAGAAGCATGTAAGCCAATTGACCAGGTTTCAGTAGTGTTAATTCTGGAATTTAGCAGAAATGTCATCAGGACAGGGGCTATATGTGGAATTGGTGGGTGCGGGAAATTGGCTTTTGCCTTATTGGCTACTGCCATTACATGCAGAAAGGGCAGGCCGGTTACAGTCCCGAGTGGCCACCACCTTTTATTTTTACTTTTTTGGCTGCATCTCATTTTCAACTATGTCAAAACACAATTGACAGCCCTACAATTGATAGTGTTTATTGGACTAAGGCTGCAATCCTAGCCACACTTTCTTGGGAGTAAGTACTATTGAACACAATGGGACCTACTTCTGAGTAGACATGCTTAGGATTGCACTGTAAATTAATTTCTAATTAATTTCTGAAACTGGAAGTACTTGTTTTTGGTTTTGTTTTTGTTTTTTAAACTGCTGCGTGCTCCTCAAATTGTTCATGTCTGGTATTTTTTCAGTCAGAGGATTAACCTGGATTTAGTTGCATTATTACAGTCCAAATAATAATGGATTGTTATCATTATTATTGATATCCAAGAAGTTCTTTCTCCCTTAGGTTAGCAAGAGTTATTGACCTGATGTCTGCTAGTGATAAAGTGCCCCTTTTCTCAGACGCAAGTCGAGTTGAGGGCAGTAATTATAGCACAAACTCACTGAGTGTAAGCAATGAAATGAAAAACATTGACAGATATGAAACAAACATTGCCACCTTTGGGTGTACACCTCTCTTCACACAGGATGCATTAATTCTTCCAGTACTGATTCATATATAGTGTGGATTTGTTTACAAATTCCAGTATTTGGAAAAATAATACAGCAAGTGACTGGTATGTAAAGATTTTGGAGAATTTCTGATGGCATGGCATTCTTACCTCTTTTCAAGATACTTAATATCTAAAACTCTACCCTAAAATGCTTTATATCTCAGGAATATGGGGATTGATTTTATTTATATATTTATTTATCTAATCAATTAATTTTTATTTATTGCATTAATGCCATTCCAATGCTCATGCTTACGCTAAGGCAGCTTACAAAGCTTTTATTTTTTCCTCCTCACAACAACCCTGTGAAGTAGGTGAGATTGAGATTGAGTGAGTGGCCAAAGGACACCCAGGAAGCTTCATGGCTGAGGGGAGATTTTAATTTGGTTCTTCCAGATTCCAGTCTATCTCCCTAATACAGTGGCGCCTCATTTAACTAGTTTAATTCGTTCTGGAGGCATGCTTGTTATGTGAAACACTCTTTATGTGAAGCGGATTTTCCCATAGGAAATAATGGAAACTCAGACGATTGGTTCAACAACCCAAAAGAAATTCATATAAAAATATTAACTGTTTGTAAAAATGATTACAAAACACTGTAATATAACACAGTACAAAACACTGTAATATACGGTAACACACAACACTGCAATAAAAGATACTGTACAGTACTGAACTGTACTGTACTTTGAAAATCTTCATGGCTGGTGTGAGATTACAGAGAGTGGAGATGACTTTGGCTGCAATCTAAAGACACTTTCCTGGAAATAAGACCCATTGGACACAATGGGGCTTATGCAGTGATGGGATTCAAAGAAATTAACAACCGGTTCTATGCCCATCTGGCAGCCACTTTTAAATGGCTATTTTTAAACTTTATATGTCCTGTCTCTCATTAACAACTGGTTCTATAGAGTAGGTGCAAACCTCCTGGAGCCCACTGGGCTTATGTTTGAGTAGACATGGTTAGGATTGTGCTCTTTCACAATCACTAATGGAGTCACTGCTATCCATTGGCTCAATGGAACCTTTGTCTTTAGTGCAACTTTAACATTCCCAAGCTGCTGATGGGGAGCAGCACTAGAACATTGATAAGGCACACCTTCCACACTGCCACACACAGATCCCACATACAAACCTGGCTCAGGCTGCTCCCCCCGACCCCTCATGAGTTCCCTGGCCATGGAAGCCGTTTCCCAACTTTGCCCAGGGCCCCACTGTAGCTCAAGCTAATCCCCTCGTCCCCCCTGTGGGTTCCCTTGCCATGGAAGCCTGTTCCAAACTTCCTCAGAAGTGCTCTTTACTCAAGACAGTGCTCTTTATGCAAGTCAACATTTATGAGAAAATTTTGCTCTTTACCCAAAACGCTCTTTATTCAAGTCGCTCTTTACTTAAGGTACCACTGTATTTAATTTGAACTGGAATATTTTTAAAAGTAGTATTTCAAATTCTAAGACTCCTGATGGTTAAATTTATTATTTTCACATTTTTATACTGCTCTTCCTCCAATCATTGGGTTATATCAGTCTCAGTGCACTTAGTAGCAATCCTATTTTCATCTAGCCTATCTTCCATTTTTTCTTCTTCAGATATAACAAGAATTTATACTGATGCAGATTTCCTTTCTGAAACAGGGAAAAATATCTTCTTCTATCTATATGACCACCAACATGGGCTATTTATGGAACTGCTTTTACTGTCTAAGGCTGCAGTTCTAACCTCCAGTTAGGCTGGCCTAAACACTGGCATAAGTCCTGTGCTAATTTGGGAGTATCACAAAAGTGCCGTAAAACACTTCTGTGCCGCACCTAGGGGAAGGTTAAGGCAGTGCACAGATGTGCGATTGCCTCCCTACATCATCATGGGAATGGGAAGACCAATGAGTTGCGCTGGCCTAAGTTAGTATTGCACCCAAATTAAATTAGTTACTAATTCATTGCCGTAAAAATTGACAAGGGTTGAGTAAATTTTGATAACTGTGGTTATATTATGATTGATATCAGAAGAGAATCACTGTTTAGTCTTGGTTAAATACTTTCTTAAATGTTTGTCTTTTATGAGGGGAAAACTTTGGTTGATTACAGTTTGAGAATCAAGTTCAAGTCACCTCTCACTGTAAAGTCCCACCGAAGACAAGATGCAGTACTTTGTTGTCTCAACATGTGGTGTACAGAAAAAAACAATAATCTTTCGTACATTCCATAAATAACTTTGACATCTGCAGTTCTAGAAAGAAAAACCACTATGCCTTACACATTTTGGTTGCAACTTTCATAATACTAAGTGTTTACGTAGTGTTAGATAATAGTTACAGAATGACCTGTAGTAACTTTGCAATTTGCAGCACATTTGACGTCTGGCATGTATCAGCTTTGCACTCATGTTTAGTGGAACATTTCATGGTCATAAAAGATGCCCTCCCTCAAGAAAAAAAACACAAGTAAACTTGGAAGAGGCTTCCAAAAATAACTGTTCTATTGAAGTTCACTCAGCTAAGAAAAACATAGTAGATTCATATCCGATTGCTTGAAGAAATTAATACTTTTCAGGAAATATCCTTTGTTTATGCATTTGAGTTTCATGCATGAACTTTAAATTGTATCCCCAGAAACATACTTAAAAATATCCAAATTAAGCTCCCAAAATAATTAAAAACATTTTATTTTTCCAGCTGTATCCTGCCGTTAGCATTGGTAGACCTCAAGGAGTCTCACAAAATAAGGCATAATAAAGCATATGAGGTGTGATCAATAAGTATCAGGACTGGTGCCATAGCAAAGGAGCTAAAATACGCAGAGTAAAGCCACTTGGCACAGATTGACCTTGACCCCAACCGTGCATGCACACTAAGTTTTAATGGCCTAGCTTTTTCCTCTCTTTACAGCAGCGCTTGGAAGGAACGTGTGAAGCGTGTGGTCATTGCATTACCATGACAGAGAAAGCTGAGCAGAGAATCTGCATCAAATTTTGCCAAAAACTTGGCGATACCAGCACAAAGATCTATGCAAAGTTGCAGAAAGTGTAAGGAGATGAGTGTATGAGCCGCACATGAGTGTACTAGTGGTTCAGATGTTTCCAAGATGGCCCACAAAATGTTGACAGTGATGAATGTTCTGGATGACCCGCAACCAGTAGAACCGAAAAAAAAACATTGCAGATGTACATGCAGCTGTGAGGGGAAATTGTCAAATCACTATGTGTGAGTTATCGGAGGATGTGCAGATTAGTTAAGATTCAGTCTATTCTCACTGAAGATTTGGGTATGAAATGCATGTCTGTCGAGTTTGTGCCAAAACTGCTTTCAGCTGACCAAAAAGAAACTCCGGTTTCAGTTGCGCAAGATCTCCTTGATTGTGTTGAGAACGATGAAAACTTTCTGAAAACAGTTATAACGGGTGATGAATTGTGGCTCTACGGCTAAGACCCTGAAACCAAACCTCAGTCTTCACAGTGGAAGACCCTAACCTCTCTGAGACAGAAGAAAGCACAAATGAGTCAAAGCAATGTAAAGACATTGTTGACTGTTTTCTTCGACTATAAGGGGGTTATCCATGGTCAGACAGTGAACAAGGAGTACTGCTGTGACGTGTTGCGGCATTTTCAGGATGCTATTCATCAGAAAAGGCCAGAATTGCATGCATCTGCTGAGTGGCAATTCCACCATGACAATGCACCTGTCCATTTAGTGCAGCTTGTGCAGCAGTTTTTGGCCAAGCACAACATCTCCCAGGTCTGATAGCCACCGTATTCCCCAGATCTCGCACCTTGCAACTTTTTTCCTCTTTCCAAAAATCTAATCCCACTTGAAAGGATGAAGATTTCAGGTGTGTGAATCCAAGTGAATCCAAGTGAATGTGACGAGGCAGCTGCTGATTCAAGCAGAGGCGCAACGAGCACCTGTCGGGGATGCTCTAGGGGGATTTCCTGCTGCAGGCAGGGGGTTGGACTAGATGACCTACTAGGTCCCTTCCAACTCTATGATTCTATGATTCTCCCAGAAAAGGAGTTCTAGGAATGCTTCCATCAATGGAAACAGTGCTGGATTAAGTGTGTGGCTTGCAAAGGGGACTACTTTGAAGGAGATTAAATGCCAAATTGTTATGTGTTGTAATTTCCTTTTTATAGCATCAGTCCTGATACTTATTGATCACACCTCACATGTTTAAAAAATAGCTCATCTAGCTCCACTAAACAAATGTTAAATTGTCACTAAAATAGACAGTCAATTTATACATAGAACTGATATCTGCTTTTCCATATGGACTGTAATATAACAACCCCTCCTTATGTGCAGAATCTCAAATCTGTGGATGCTAAGCCTGCCACCTGGGAAGACTCTTCTGGGAGGAAATGCTCCATTTCCTGGCCTTTCACTGCCTTACTAGGAGCACAATCCTAACCATGTCTACTCAAAAGACCCATTGTATTCAATGGGTCTTACTCTCAGGAAAGTGTCTTTAGGATTACAGCCTAGGTCTCCATATAAGACTGGAAATAACTTCCAGTTTTCATCTGCAACCTCTTTTCTCATCCAGGCAGTTGTGTAGCGGGGGGGGGGGGGGGAATTAGGGGTTCAGTACTCCCATGCCTGGCATGCCTGGGGGAAGCACCACCATCTCCTGCCCAACGATGATCACACTGCCTGCATAACCCTGCCTATAGGACACCACCATCTTAGAATCTGACATTGGATTCTGCTGTCTTGGAATGGAGCAGTCAGCTGCTTTTCTGGGAGTAAGACATTGAACACAATGGGACTTACTTCTGAGTAGACATGGAAGAGCTCTGGCATCATAATGATGGCACTTCCTGTTATAGCTGTGACATAACTTCTGGGGGGTTCTGGATAGATCATTGCCCTCAAAAGGGGGTCCAGGAAATGCTTGAGAACCACTGATCCAGAGGGTCCATCATGGCCTCCAAATGACTACCTGCTATGCCACAACACCGTTGTCGTCCCGCTGCCCAGTGGATTTCATTTTCTGTAGATTTTGCTATCTGTGGGCATTTGAAACTGATCCTCTGGGGATACCTACTTTCAGATTTAGAAAGGTTCTTACATGGTGTAATCCACATGCATTTACTGGTCAGTCTGAAACAGTATTGAGGCTGAAATAAATAGGCTAAAGTGAATTTTCATCTGTATTGCATTGTGGCCATTAATTTAGTTCAGAAAAACCATGCCAAACAGGTTGGCATGGCCTGTTAAATTCATGGCCTGATTATATCCATAGTGCGGGACTGCTGATGTCCACTGCATCATGTGAGCTGAATGGGGACCAAGCAGGTTGGGACTGATAATTTTAAAAAAAATACTTTCCTCTTATTTTCCTCTTACCTCTTTACTTTCATTTTCAGGCACTAGTTTTCTATGGGACTCAGCTCTATATCAGTGCTCTTACATGGGACAGGGAAGGGGGATGTCCAGACCATGCCAGACAAGGGGTATACGATGTACTATCTGCTACTGTTGTTGATAATCATCCATCCCGCCTCTGTGATGGCCGATTCCTTACCCCAATTCATCTCTACCACCAGAAGTCACAGCCAGTCTTTGGGATGCTGCTCCTTGTATGTGGCTTTCTGGGGTTCGCATCGATGTCAGCATTCTGTAAACCAGCAGAGAGGCTGCCAGTGACAAACCACATGATAAGCTAATGGGCTTCAGGATTTGCCAGTTTACTGTGTGGATGACATTCATATGATTCAGTGCCTTATGGTGATTGCTCAACACAAATGATTTATTATTGCAGTCATTTTCTCCTGAGCTCTTAGGTTTTTATTCACGATGCTTCCATTGCAATGTATTTGTACAGAGATGGCTATTTCTACCACTTTTGATTTTTATCATGAAGCATAATACCTGTTGAGAACATGGAAAGTCACAGAGTAATCCTTCACCACCCAGGTGATCCACACAGACAATCTGCATTCCAATCTCTATATTAGTAGTAGTCTATTTCAACATGGATTATGGACAGGTAGTTTTAAAAAATGCATTCTGGGAAGTTACTTGGCAAAATACCATGATTCCATATTCAGATAACTTGGGTTGACTAGTGTTCTGTTTGAGTGTCTGAAAAATCACGAGTTAAGATAACACCTAAGCTAGAAAGAGCACAATCCTAACTATGTCTACTCAAAAGTAAGCCCGATCGTGTTCAATGAGTCTTACTCCCAGGAAAGTGTCTTTAATATTGCAGCAATAATCTACTAGCGTGGTAATGCTTAAACAGCAAATGGCACTTCCTGATTGCATGGTGGACCTAACTGTATGAACACATTTTCAGAACTCTGCTTCAATTTCTTTAATATATAGGTAGCTATGATAAAAATTATTGTGACCACTTCTGGTAGCACAATCACAAACTGAAAGTGGATTGTGATTGTTTTTTTACAAGAATTCAGTGGTTTGGGGCCCTGTGATGATTGCTGGCTGCAGTGGTGATGGCTGCAGCACCCCCCTGCCTGGCTTGGGTTTGAGGAGGACAGGACAGGCACCCCATGGATCGCACTGATCCCACCAGCATTCTCTCCTTTCCCTTCCCCTTCCGCTATGCAGCTTGAAGATCCTTAAAGGAAGCTCCTTAAAGGATCTGAAAGTTGCAGAAATTTTTTTTGCACTGGGAAGCAGAGCGCACAGAGGCTTCCCAATCCCAGAGAGGAGAGGCAATGAAGCACCACAGAGACACCACCCAGACTGCAGCCCAGAGACGGCGACACTGCCTGCTTTCAGGGCTGCTACTGGGCTTTGAGTGGGAGCAGAGCATGGAGGAGCTCCTGGAGCACCCCCTCAGGAGAACCAAGGCATCTGCTCTGCCTCCCTCCCAGTCTCCCCATCCTAAATCCAGGGGACCTGGGGGAGTTGGCGACAACATAGCCCCATTCTGCTTGTACCTCTCTCTCCGTCCAGACAGAGCTGCTGCTGCTGCTCCCCTCCTCCAGCCAGCCTCTGGTATGCCACCAAATACAATGTGCCATTGAATCTAATGCGCACCCCCAATATGAAGAATGAATTTGGCACAAAAGTAATTACTATAGCCTAGTGCAATAAAGTATGTCATAGTTCTACATTTATTGCCTGTGTGCCTGATTCTAGATCCTGGCCCCAGTCATAACCCATCCATACTTGTGTTCTGTTTTTCAACCACACTCTAGCAGCCCCTTTCCCTCCCTTGGGAAACACTGAAAACAGGATAATAGTTAACTGCTGAAGAAATAAGTATAAGAAAAAATGGATGCTGCCATTTTGTTTTGAGCCAAAGGGCACAAACCAGAGTAAGGGCAGTGAGGAGAGCCCTTTCCCAACTATTCTGAATCCAGAACAGGGAGTTATGCTGCATCCAGAGAGTCAGGAAGCATGGGCTGCCCTAACTGCTCCACAGCATGCTCAGTAGGCACCGAGTAAGTGACACCTGGGGAGGGCTTGCTCCTGAGGAGACCTCTCAGATCACACTGAACAAGGAACAGCTGTGGTGCCTGCCTTAGAAGGAAGCCCTGATGAGATGCCGGTACAGTCTACAGTGAATACAAGGGGCTTCTTGGAGTGGCCTGCTGTAGTTGTGCCTGAAGTTTATATCCTGAAGTTGAGAGGCAGGGGTTGAAGCTAGGCTGGCCAAGAACTCAGATTTTTGGTCAACACTACCAGTTTTACTCTGCCTTATCATGGACCTCTATGGGTCTACTCATTACTATACCTTCTCCTGAGGTGGTATAACTCTGAGGAGCTGGAAGGGGGCATTTCTGCCCTGGAAACAGGCTCTGGATACAGCGTAACTACTTTGCCCTAGGCAATGCTTAACATTTGAACTTCCTGTTCTAGGCACTTCTGTTCAACATGCCTCTCCTGCTGCCCCAGTTAGGGCAGCCCAGCTTCACCTGTCTTGGGACAGCCTATGTTCATAGAATCATAGAATCATAGAGTTTGAAGGTACCTAGTAGGTCATCTAGTCCAACCCCCTGCCTGCAGCAGGAAATCCCCCTAGAGCATCCCTGACAGGTGCTCGTCGAGCCTCTGCTTGAAGATCCCCAGTGAGGGAGAGTCTACCACCTCCCTTGGCAATCTGTTCCAATGCCGAACCACCCTCACCATCAGGAATTTTTTCCGGATATCCAACCAGAATCTCCTTTCTTGCAGTTTGTACCCATTGGTTCTAGTTCTGCTTTCAGAAGCAGCTATGAACAAATGAGCCCCTTCCTCCCTATGACAGCCCTTCAGGTATCTGAAGAGGGCAATCATGTCTCCTCTCAGCCTCCTCTTCTCCAGGCTGAACATCCCAAGTTCCCCCAACCTTTCCTTGTAGGGCTTCCCTTCCATCCCACTGATCATTCTTGTCGCTCTCCTCTGGACTTGCTCCAGTTTGGCTTCATCTTTCTTAAAGTGAGGTGCCCAGAACTGAACACAGTACTCAAGGTGAGGTCTGACCAATGCTGAATAAAGAGAAACTAGAACTTCTCGCGACTTGGAAGCTACAGTCCTCTTAATGCAACCTAAAATGGCATTTGCCTTCTTTGCAGACACATCACACTGCTGACTCATGTTCAGCTTGTTATCCACGGCGACTCCAAGATCCCGCTCACATGTTGTGCTGCCAAGTCAAGTATCCCCCATTTTATACCTGTATTTTTGGTTTTTATTGCCCAAGTGCAGAACTTTGCACTTCTCCCTGTTGAAATTCATTCTATTTGTTACAGCCCAGGATTCTAGTTTATCCAGATCCTCCTGGAGGTTTCTCCTATCTTCTGATGTGTTTGCTACTCCTCCCAGCTTGGTGTCATCTGCAAATTTGATCAGGCTCCCCTGTATCCCTTCCTCTAAGTCATTAATGAAAATGTTAAAGAGAACCGGTCCCAAGACAGAGCCTTGGGGTACCCCACTTGAAACCGACCTCCAGGTTGACACAGAACCATTTACTAAAATCCTTTGAGTGCGGCTGTCGAGCCAGCTGCGGATCCACCTAATGATTGCCCCGTCTAGCCCATATTTTTCCAACTTCCCAATTAAAATGTCATGTGGGACTTTGTCAAATGCTTTGCTGAAGTCAAGATAAATGACATCCACAGCATTGCCACTGTCCAGTAAGCTCGTAACCCGATCAAAAAAGGAGATCAGATTTGTCTGGCAAGATTTATTCTTGGTAAATGCATGCTGGGTTGTTTTGATCACCGAGTACTTGTTGAGATGTGCACAAATTGTGTGTTTTATTATTTACTCTAATATCTTGCCCGGGATCAAAGTCAAACTGACTGGTCTATAATTTCCCGGGTCTTCTTTTTTCCCCTTCTTAAAGATTGGGACTACATTTGCCCTCTTCCAGGCCAGTGGCACTTCTCCACTCCTCAAGGATTTATCAAAGATGATCAACAGAGGCTCTGCAAGGACATCTGCTAGTTCCTTAAGAACTCAAGGATGCAGCTCAACTGGTCCAAATGACTTGAATTCATTTAGGCCAGTTAAGTGGTTACAAACCAGTTCTCTCTCAATCTTAATCTGCTGTTGCCTTGCTCTGCCCCAAGCCTTTTCCAGAGTAACTAGAGTGGAGCATCTTGCAGTTGGGACAGCCCAGTGATAGATAGGGTAACTCAAGTGCACTTCTGGACTGTGCCCAAAGTTAAGCACTTTGAAGCCCGGATAGAGAATTATGCATGCAACTCTCCCTATATGTTCATATTTAAACTTGTAATAAAAATTATCATCTGGATACCAGATAAAGAGGTACATGAGTCTGCAAATGTGAGTCATTTTAAATAGATGCTAATTTTTATGCACATAAATTTGCATTTTTTAATTTACATTTAATGAGACTACCATATTACAAATTACACACCTATTTATTTTTCCTGTTTTTCCACAAATATGGATTAATGACATCAACAGATTAAACAAACCTTTCATACAACTTTCAAAATTAGTTTCATTTGGGGTAAACATCTTTTCTGTGCTCAAAATTTCTTACTGTTGTTAAGTAATTCATAAAGTACCTATAGGATTTTCTCCTTCAGCCAGTTGTTTAATATTTTTCTTTCAAGTTTTATTTTCTCCTGTTTTCAAGCAAGGTGAAGGCTATATAGGTGAAACTAGCAATATAGAAGTTTAACAAAATAGTTCCAAATATGATCTTACTTGTCTAACTCAAAGCAAGAAACCTATTGATCCTATTCTGCAATGCATATCTCATCTGAAATGTCTTACTAAGTTCAGTGGATCTTATTCTCAGAAAAGAGTGCATAGGATACCAACCTTCATCTATTGTAATGAAAGTACAGTCCCTTGGAACATTACAGACAATTTAGAAGGATGATTGTTTCTAATTTACTTTGCTTCTAGGCAATCAAAAGCATAAAGAAAGTTGTCCCAAGCAGTACAGATTTACCTAACTTTTATTTAATTCAGTTTCTATGTAAATATGGGTCTGCTTATATCCATGAACAGGTTATAACTTCATATTCTGATTATTACATGTAATTTTAAAATAGCATTTCTACAAAAAGGTTAGTAAACTATTGTAAATGCTCCCTGATTCACTGGTGAAGAATAAGTACCAGCAACACTTAAAAGTACTGCTAAAGGACAAAAAACAATACTGATTCCTTGTTACACAAAGTTAGATGAAGCTTGATATAAAAGTCAGAAGCTTTTTAATTGAATAATAAAACTAGAAAATCTGTTAATACTTAATCAAATGAACTGAATTCATCATTTAGGCAATCAATAGTTAAAATGTTAAAATATTGTATAAAATAAATGAAGAATTTGTAATTAATTATATTACATATCAGCATTTACTAAGAACAAAAAATTTCTGATGAAGCAAATACTTAGATAATAGGAACAAAATTTTTGACTAACTTTTTGTAAATAAATGTGAGAACAAAAGAACAATGGAGAAGGATTACACTCATTATTCGTACTAGATACTATACTACCTGATAAAAATTAAATTTATGCATGTACAGTATGTGTACACACACACACAAATTGTGTGTATAAGTAATAAATCAATTTTAAAACATTTAAACTTTATAATGCACTCTTCAAAATATTGAAATCTAATTAAATCACAAAGTTAAAAGAATTGAAAAGAAATGATGTCGAAACTGATTAAAACCCTTTTGAACAAAAGTTAGGTGCAATGATAGACCAGATCAATGAACATGGAAATTGATATAAGATCTAAGAAAATGGAAATGATTGCATTTGGTTCACAGATAGTGATGTTTTATAACTACAAAGAGAAAGTGGAACAAAACATTTAAGCGATAAGCCCAGAAACATTTAAACAGTATCAACTTTAAAATTTCTATCTTTGTAATTTCTAATCTTGTAAAATCAGTATTTTCTGTTCAGAGTGAAAAATAAAATACTGATAATAATAATAATCAGTAATAATAATCAATAATAATCAATAACAATAATTTATTACCCATTTTTACCCTAAAATGGAAATATTTTCCCAAATTGGACAACGTGAGAAAAAAAAATGACTGACAGAGAAGTGGTTTAATTCCATCCTACCTAAACAGCAAGTGTCTGTTCCATTCATACTCTCCAATGCGAATCGGAGCAGCTTGCCTCTCCTGGTCTGTACGTTGAATAGAATATGGGCAATGCTCCTGTTTCTACTTCCCCCCAGCCTGGGACTGTTGCAAAGCATTCCTTATGTATTCTAAGACCTCCTTGAAGAAAGCCACGCAAAATCTGCTGCAGCCAGACTCGCCAGTATACCTGGCACGGCTGATTCTTCATCCCATTATTTGGTTCCCTCATGTGGGTCAGGTGTTCCTTTTTTTCCCTTTTACCCGCCTGTCTTTCCCATAGTATTTTAAAGAATGCTATTACAAAATAATTGACAAGATTGTCCTTCAGCTTGATCGTTTGTCGTTTTAATCACGGAAACATTCCACTGGCTTCAATGGGAACAATTCCAGATGCTTGTCAGGCAACCATAATGACTAGGGGAAAAAAAAGAACTGAAAAGGTGTATTAACAAAATGTCAAGCTCTGAAATCCTCGTTTAAGGGATCAGTCTTGTCTGGTTGCTGCTCAGGAAATGATCAAGGGTTTAGAGGGGGCACAATGACAACAGAAAGCTTCATCAGCTAATTTTCTCCTGTCTGAATTTGAAAGGGAAGAATTAAGCTGGTCACGGCCTAAATTGAAAATAATGGCATTTTTATAAAGTACACAGGAAGAACTCATCGAAATAAGCAGACTGTTTCCGATATTGACAAAGGAGGATAGTGAATTTCATGAGACACAGACTTCTGCTTGACAGCCAAGTCCTAGGTGGCTTGGAGAGCCAGGACTCCTGTGGTCCTAAAATGGCTACCATATGCAATGGGCAGCCTTTTGTCCCATTCCCCTAGGTAAGAGAAGTACCCCCACACTAGGGCTCCACAATTCTGCAGCAATCCTTAGGACGAGGTAGGATTAATAGCGTCCGTATTGGGCTGCAAGGCTCTGGATCAAGGAGGCTCTAGAGCCAACAGAGCTGAGCTCCACTGGTTCCACAGTCCTCCTGTCCCACTCTTTCCCCCAAACATGCCTCCTTCACTCTATGTCTCCCTGCCCCTGACTGCCTTCTCCTCACTTCCCCCCAATCCTCTGCTCAACTCTCAAGCATTCCACTGGCACTAGCTCAGCACTCAGTTGGCCAACTCTGATATTTGGCCAGCACTGAGGACACACAAACATGCTTTTAGCATGTCTGTGACACTCAGGACACAATCCTAACTAATTTAAGCCAGCACAACTCACCCATTTCCCTATTCCCATGATTGTTGGAGAGGCCACAGCATGTCTGTTAGCTCTTGCCTAACCCCCCTCCCAAGAGGGGTGCAGAAGTACCTTATGGAACTTTTGTGCCACCCCAAAACCAACATGGGACTTATGCTAAGATTTGTGCCAGCCTGACCTGAGTGAGTGCAAAGGCCAACTCAAGGATATTCAAATTGTTCTATAAGATTATTTTGGAGGATAGGAGGCTTGGTGAAGAAACAGTGGGATATTGGGATGGGGTCACAGTGGCATAGATTTTTCTTCCCTACTGTTTTTCCCATTCTATGGCTTTCTCCCCCGCCAAAAAATTCCTGCTCAAACGATGATTTCCAGAGGGGAAATAGCAGGCAGGAAAAGAATTAATTATCACCTTTTCCCTGCTAAATGAAGCCCTGCTATGAGACATTTCTTAAAGTGTTTCATTTGTTTGATGTTTTCCTTGTGTCCCTTGAGCCCCTTTAGGATAGTGAACCAACATATTCTTTAAGTATGTATACTGCCTTGAGAACACTTTTTTAAAAAAGTTTTGATAATATAATTGCAGTACAAGGTATTAAACTGGCAATAATATTAAAAATAAGCTTCACTGACATCATCCAAAAGTGGGTTACTAAAATAAAGCCACTGGGCTATATTTTCTCAGATTCCTAAGCAACATATAATTATTTGGCCCCATGTCTCTGTACTGGTCAGATCCTCCATGCCCTCAAGTACTTGTGTATGTCAAACTCTTCAACATAAAGCTTCTGCCTTACTATGTGGACACAGTTAAGGTGAAAATGTTTTAAAACATCTAACATCAGTCTGGTTTGGGCACCATTCAAACTTGCGGTTGGTTAAGCTTTGGGATTTGGCTCCTTCGAGGACTGCTTTATGTTACATGAGTTTGCCTAAACATTCCTTTCATTTTCAGAGGCTCACCTTTGAATCCCCCTTTGTCCTGGCTTCATGCCTGGGCACCACCTACCTAAAATCTAGACTTAAGTAGGTGGTGTTCAGGGATGGTACCTTTTCATCTTCCAACATTAGATAAGCTTACTTGTGGGTGAGTTGGTGACCATTCATTGGTCAAGCCAAGACATTTTCATTTGTCCAACCAAATTTTCATTTGTTTCAATCCAAATGTTTTCATTTGTCCAGACTTCCCAGCATTTTCATAGCTGCTTTTACTGGATTGTTTTATTGTTTTGATTTTATCCATCTGCCATACTTCTCTGCCTGTGATTTCAAATTATGTTTTCTGCATTTGTACTGTACGTATTTTACCATTTGTAAGGGTGAGACATCCTAGGAGTTTTTAACTGTAGGGCGGCACACCCATTTCCTAAATAAAATACAATGCTAATAAAATAAGATGTTTATTGTCAAACATGTTCAGAATTGGTGTCCATAATGTTCATGCATTCCTTGTGAAATTGAGGATAAAAGTCTTCACATGAGTCTAGATTCAGCTCCCAGTTTCAGAGACTGAAGACTGTACAACTGCTCAGATACATTTTTCAGCCACCCTTTCTTTCACCCCCCCAACATTTTTTTTTCCTGATGAAGGGGTCTGCAAAAATCCTAAAGCTGGTTTTCAGCATTTTAAAGCCTGGTTAGTATTAATGAAGGAGTTGTGATGGCTCAGAATTAAAGATGTGTGTGTCAACCTGAAGTTCTATAAATTGGTGGTTTGGGACCTGAGTACCCCATGATGGAGTGAGGTCCTATTACTTGCCCAGCTCCTGCCCATCTAGCAGTTCAAAAGCATGTAAATGCAAGTAGAGAAATAGGTACCACTTCAATAGGAAGGTAACCGGAAAGAGAAAAGAGTAGGAAAAACTTAATTTCTTTTTGACTTGATTGTCCTTTAGAAACTTCACTGAGCTGTCTAACGACATGCCCTGTAAAAATGTCAGAATTTGCCTCAAACCACAGACTCTGGGGTATATAAAATAGTCACAGTTGTTAAAAATAATAATAAAAACAAAACAACAAAAGGCCCCAAACAACAAAACACTGGTAATAAATGCAAGTCAAAGAAATGGCAACATTAGGATGGCGTGATAGAGGAATGTGGTTTTTACAAGATGCAATTGATGTTCCCAATTGCAAACAGAGTAGGATGTGGATTGTGTAGAAGCAGAAGGTCTGCTTTGGATAGTGGGAAAAATTAAAAGCCTAAACACATTTATTTCTTAGAAAAACCAGCAGAACCCCTTGGACATTGTTCAACTGGGAACAAAGAAAATTCATCTTCTTTCTCTTATTATAAGAATGACTAAGGTCTAATTCATGGTGTCAAACATAAAGCCCGCAGACTGGATGTGGCCTGACAAAGCCTTATTCAGCCTCAGCCTGCATGATAGTTGGGCTTTCCCAGTAGTGCTATCAGCTGCTGAGCTGCAACATTATTTTTTGGCAGAAGTGGAGCTGCTGAAAGGGATGGTGCTGGCTGGGAGAGCCCAGATATCATGCAGGCCACCTTTTCAGTAATATCTTATAAATATAATTAAACTTTGTGTTATTTTCTCTACTGTTATCTGAAGCTAATGAATTCCTAAGTGAGGAAAAAATGCTCAGTACCTTCTTAATGTCATCATTTCTGGTTTAGTGGCATGACTTCTGGCCCTCAGCAGGTACCATGAAAGGTGTTCAACCAACCCTATGAAATGGTTTAAGAGATATAGCTTGAATCTATAATGTACATGAATGACATATAGAAAGTTGTGGAAAGAATATTCCTGATAGTCTGATATTCTGAAGATTACTGTCTGAAGCCTATAGGACCTGAGAGAGGATGGTCAAAGAAGACATATAATTTCCTCTGTCTCTCCTGTTGTTCTAGTGCTAGAAAGAAATGCCAACTGATGCACTTTTGTTCTTCTCAGATCATGAATTTAGGGGTAGCATCAGCGTCCTCAAACAGCTGCTGAGGCCAATGCCAGAAAGGAGCCCACCTGACAGGGTGACCATATGACTGGAAATTTCTGGATTTGTCCTCCTTTTTAGTCTCCTGTCCGGGTGTCCTCCAAAAGGGCTCCATTATGGAACTTTGCAATGGTGTGCAGTACCCCATCATGTCATATGTTGTTGGATTTGTATTGAAGAGCATAATCCAATGCAAAAATCAGTTTTGAAATATCTCATTCCTATCAAACGTTATGGGCAAAAAACTAAAAACAATATGCATTGAACTCTATGGGAAAGTGAAAGTGCCCAATATCGCAGCTTTATTCTTGAGTTGGCAAATTTAGACATTGTCCACTGGAAAGGCCAGGCTGAGAGGCCTTTCCAGACCTTGTGCTCCTTTTGAGGTTTGGGCATCTGGTCACCCTGGCCCACCAACTATTGAACTATCTGGCCTTGCGGTCAGTGGTGGGCACCAGCAGGTTCGCACCTACTCTATAGAACCGGTTCTTTACAAGAGATAGTACATATAAAGTTTAAAAATAGCCATTTAAAAGTGGCTGCCAGATGGACAGAGAACCGGTTCTTAATTTCTTTGAAGCCCATCACTGCTTGCGGTTATACCTCCAAGTCGCCTATGTTCTCTTCCCCTTCAAGAGTAGTCAAGTAAGCAAATGTATGAAGCTGATTTACTGTGAGTGACCCCACTGATCCATCCAGCATGCTGTTGTCTATTATAAAATAAGAGTGTTCTTTGAAGACAAACAATTTCCTGTGTCGATTAATTTTCCTGTGCAATGATCTTGTACTGTGTGCTTTTATGGAGGACTATGCTCATGACATCACAAACAAAAGGGATCATATCTGCCAAATTTCAGACAGATGGCTCACAGGGGACGATGCCAATAGGACTGATCCTCAGAAATTCTTTATTTTCTCTCTTACCTAATGGTAAACAAATATAAAGTGTTGAAAAATCTCTAGGCAGGGTCAGCCAGAGGAGCTTTAAGGCTCAGCTGGGAACATCTTTTTTTGAAGGGCCCAGATTCATAGCAGAGGGTCTGTAAAATTTTAACGATATAAATAAAATTTATTATAATTTTACATATAATAAAATTTATATCTCTATGGCAAAATGGAAAGCAATTAAAATGTGCAATTGGAAAGCAATGGAAAGCAAATGGCAAAATGGACAGCAATGAAAAGTACATTTATACTTCCCCATCTGATGTTTTTTAAAAATTAATTTTAAAATTAATTTTAATTAATGTTTTACAATTGCATTGTATAATAAAAAAGTAGAAGTTAAATCAAATTTTATTTTTTAAAGAATGTATGTTTGCTCAATATTTGGAATACCACATGCATCGCCTCACGTCCTTCATTATCCCCACTGTGATACAGGCTGCACAATGTTAAGAACCTTGACCTACTGGAAAGAGGGGAAGGTCAGAGACATTGTGATTGGTATCTTTGCGGACTCAGCACAAAACACAGCACATGTATGTAAGCTGCTAATGGCAGTTACCTTTCCTTCCTCTGTCAAGTGTTATTCTTAGGAAGGAACTATGACTAAGTTAAAAAAATACACTGTAGATCATGGACTATTTTCTCTGACCTATGTAAGGTTTGTCTTGACCAAGTGATCTTTAAATTAATACACTCCTTCACATTTCATTGTGTCTAAATTATCCATTCTTCCCTTACAGTACCTTGTTGACTGAGCATGTGCTTCATGTATATTTTTTTCTCTGTCGATCCAAACTGGAACAAAATCTCCCTATATTGCTAGTTTAGGGGAAACCATCCCAAATTGCTTCCATCACAGTGCCTGTATGATTTCTGCTTTGATTTATATGAAGAATTATTACCGGTATATTTCCTTGAAAGTGCCAACATCTATCTTTCTGACATTTACCAGGGAATGTTCCTAGGGTCAAGTTAACTTTTGTTTATGTACAAATTGAGCCTGAAACAAAATAATTACAAGCTCAAATGTCTAATACTATTTTCATGAACTATTTTTGAGATTATGCACCTATTTTTTTGAAATTTTGGAGGAGATTTTCAGCTTCTGGAGGTTTTCCTTGGGATATTTGTAAGGTTCTCGCTTTTTCACTGGCATCCCATTACATTGCATCCCATTACAGTGCATTACAACAGTCTATAAAACAGAATATGTATTCTACCCGCACTTTTAAAATATAGAATTGGATCTTTTTTTACTTTAGGAGGCCTTCCATTTCTGTTCACTGCATTCAGCTGTGAAAAGTATTTAAAAGTTGCACTGAATTGAATTTTTCCCATTGAAATCAAATTTAAAAACCAGAAAAACAAATCAAAATGGAAACAGAGGAACCACCCAGATGGGCACAAAGTAAAGCCAATTGTTGACATAGGCCAAAAAAGGAATTAGATTTCGAAACACTGACATTCTCAGAATGACATTCTAATGTGACATTCCAAATGTCACAGATCTCTACTACAGACATAATACAGAGGCAAATGCATACCAATGGTAAAAAATGAAGCAAAATTATAAATAATAATAAAGAAATCGAATAATTTCATGGTAGTAAGGTTGAGGCACACTTTGATCATTTGATCCTCAAGAGTATCACAGTTTCACCATAAATACTGGAACTTCAGGATGAAAGTGGCCATAATAATGGCTATTACTGTGGTTCTAATAATGATGACAGTTAAGGAACAAAAAAGTAGAGGAAGGAGAGCTCTGATTTACCAGAAGAGATTTTTGGGTACTCATAGGACATCACACACTTAATCAACTGGGACATTTCCCTTTGCTTTTATGTTGCAACATAATGGATTTCAGGAAGCCAAAGAATATCATAAAAGCAGTATTCTAATTTCTGCCAATTGCGCCTAGTTCATAATTTCTTAGCTTTTATCCTTTACTGTACCACTTCACATGGTCCACAAAATACCACTGGAAGCAATCCAGTTACTTCTGGATTGGGAATCTAGTGCAATGGAAGGCCAGACACAATGTGACAAACACCTATAAGAGGCTCTGGGTGGACAGGAGGGCTTTTTCAAACATGGGAAAGCATGCTTTGGATCCTCTTACTGCTGTTTGTTGTGTTGTGTTCCTGATCTCACTTTTGGGCAGCAAGGCTTCAGGTGTTCCACAAGTATGATGACACAACCTCAAAGAAGATATGTCAACGATATGTCCATACCCCTGGTCGAGAAAAACGAGTCTACCTTTAAAAAAGCAGTAGCAATTTATTTATTGCTACCTAACCTACTTTGTGAAATTTATTTATTACTACCTGACCCACTTTGTGAATTCTTGCTGTTGAAAAGCAGTATACAGTTATTTTATAAGAAGACCCTGAAATGTTTATTTTGAACTTTGATAAGCTGAAATCTCATTTAGTTGTATGCTTACAATCCAGTGCTGTGCTATGTTAGGCACACCTGTCTATTGACATCAATTGACTCAGGATGCCCACCAAATGCTAAGTACGATCAAGTTCTTAGACGGCTTACGAATGCTTTCCTAGAAATATGTCACTAACTACATACTGATTTTATTTTATTTATATAAGCTATTTTCGCCCTGTTTTTCAACTCTAAAAAGAATCCTCCAGAGAGCAGATTCTCCATCAGAGCTTTTCAACCCATGGTCTGCCTATACTGTAAGACTTGCCCTACAATCCAGAGCAACTATGGGAGCACATAAGAGACATTACGTGCACCTGTAGTTACTGCACCATCTAGTGAAAATCTATGGGAAATTCATATGGCAATCCAGAGCAAATTGTTCTTACACCAGAGCAAGGACTCCCCATTGTTAGTCTGGATTGCGCCCTTACAGAGATAGAATTACAAACTTGAATTCTTTTTTTAAGGATCTCTGCAGGCTGAGTGGATATATTTTTTTTGAAATTATGTACATAATTTCAGATGTTGGGCCATATCTGTTTTGGAGGCTTATGTTGCTTGCTTCTGGTTTATGAGGGTTTGGACTTGCTCTGCATGAGCAGTTCTAATCTCTAATAAAGTACTCTGTGGATATGCCAAAGGAAATAATAACACTAAACTGTGGATTTAGAGGCTGGATACCAGGGATGCTGTAGCAATTGCCTACAATGAGCTTGATCTAGATACCCTTCAAGTTCCCTTCCACTGCTAACATTCTGTGGTTCTTCCACAGAACTTGAGCCAAAAGTATACAGTTTTAAAAGAAGTATTTTTCTGCTGAAGGTTCTAGTAGGCATTCTGAAGTGTGGTAACATCTTTGCATATTTAAAATCTCTGAAATTCACTTATTTAAAACTGATAATTGGCCAACATTAAGGGTGCAATCCTAACCTAGACTGGCAACTCATTGGCAGGGGCAACACTAGCACTTGTGGCACATGGTGTTACTACCCCATGACCTGGAGGCTCCCCCTGTAGTTGCCCCTCCCACTGTGGCCAGGCAGTCCCCCTGTGGCTGGCTGCCCCCCCCCCATGGCCAGGTGCAGTCAATGAGGGTATAAGGTGTGGGTACAGGATTGCAGCCTAAGGGTGCAATCCTAAGAAACTTAGCCTGGCCTAACTCACCTGGCCTATCTTTCCATGAAGGTGTGGGGAGGTCGGCGTACGTCTGTGCATTGGCCTAATCCCCCCAGGAATGGGACAGATGTGTCCTACTGCACTTTTGTGACACTCCCAGGTTATCACAGAACTTAAGTGGAGATTAGGATTGCAGCCTACATCATTTAACCATTAGACAGCAGTGTCCTCAAATTGGTGTAATTCCTGCATGGAGCCAGAGTACTTTATAACGGTGCACTTGATTGCAACATGATGTCATGTTTGTGGGACATTTGCGCAATCATAGTTAGGATTGTCAACCAGTTCCCATTTTCATTTCTAATATTGGCATCTCCCATGGTTAGTTTGAATCTGATTGAGTGCTGTCCAATTCCTCCTAGGAAGATCAAAGCCATAGGGATGCTGTACTGCACCATGTACCAGATTAAACAAGTCTGGATTGGAAATTACCCACTCCCTGTGCCATGCTGTCTCAGTATCAAAAACTTCTCAGACTAGTTGCTGCCCCAATTTCTATGATGGTTTCTGAGATCGGAGTCTAAATAATTGATCATGGCAATCATCATGTATAAATAATAGCTGGTTTGCCTCACACTTCTCCCACTCCCTTTTTAAGAATGCTATATCCTCAGGTTACTATAAAAGTATGAGGTCTTTACAGTATTCCAGCATAGTGGGGAATGTATTTCACATAAATTCACAGGTCAACACCATGGAATATAATCACCTATAAAGTTTTTTTAAAAAACCATTCTGCATAGCAGGGGTGTCAAATGCAATTCATACAGAGGGCCGAAGTTAGCATTAATGATGTTTCCCGAGGGCTGGAAACCAATCTTATGCAAGTCTACTGAGAAGTAAGCCCCATTATAGTCAATGGGGCTTAAGTGTGAAGGAGAAGTTCTCAGGGGCCACTTAAAATGGCGAGGAGGGCCACATTTGGCCCACGGGCCTTGTGTTTGACAACTGTGCTGTATAGCATAGTATAGAATCTATACCATCTCAGGTGTATCAAACATGTTTCATTTAGAGGGACAAAGTCAACATTTGTGATGCCTGCTAAGGGACAAAAGTCACCTGGCCAGGTCATCCGAGGGCATGCATGGCCAATCGCAGGGAGAAAGAGGAAGTGTTGCTTCCATAATGAAAGCAATGCACGCATGTGTGCTATGCAGCCCTAGCACTGCACGCGCATGTTAATTAAAATGGCAGCCACGGCCAGCAAAAGCTAAGTTGCACTGTGCTGCGGCTGCCTCCTAAGAGCCCAAAGTCCCCCAAGCACCCTCACACCCCCCTAAAGCTGGACAAGCACCCTCAAACCCCCCTAAAGCTGGACATTGGCCGGACAGTACTGTCCAATAGCAAAAACCGGACAAGTCCGGTCAATTCCGGCTTTCTGGGAGTCCTATATATGACATATATACCAGCTATAAAATTATACCCATCATTTCCCTAACATTTAATTGTTTCCTAAATTATAATAATCAGTAAAAGGCACCATATGAATAAAATAATATAAACTGTTCCTTTCAATTTCACATATGGAAATATTGTCAAAGTACTTCGCTAAATACAATTCCACAATGATTGCTTCTAATTCCATTCTCAATTTTATTTTCCACTTGTATTTATTTAAAGATAAAAACGGAATAGTACATTTTTTACAGATTTAATTCCATGGACTTTCCTTCCTGGAGTAACTTTTCAAAATGTGTGTGGTCACAAGAGTTCTGTCGTCACTCCTTCACACACAAGCATGTCCAAACTGCAAGTAATGGAAGAAGAGGGGGGAAGAGGAGGAGATGGCCTTTCCCTTCTGCGAAACCTCCCCAAATGTCGCTATTTATTTAAAAATTATACCCAAAAATGTTGCAAAAACTGGATTCTTAGTAATATAATACGTAGACACTGTGCATGTGTGTTAGAACTTCAAGCAAATCAGTATGTGCCAATGTTCTCTCTGGTTTTGCAGAAAACAAAGGATAATTGTGAAATATGGTTTCAATGATGACTTCTCTTTGTGTCTTGGATTTGTCAAGACTAAAATCTGGAAGCCCAGGAAATCTGGAATTTTTTAATCTCAGAGTAGGATACTGATAGTAAACTGCCGGAATCATAAGAGAGACAAAAAAAAATCATGCTCCACTTTAGGAGGTGTTTTGGATCAGCATCACCAGCAGCAGAAGCTAATAATGTACTCTGGTGATTGAGTGCCTAAAGGACTTCCGACAAAATAGAGTTAGCCTCCCTTAAAATACTGGTTTCTAAATAGTAAGTTGAGAAAGCATAGGTATCCAAAAGTACATAAAATAAATTGGTGTAGTTATCCTAAAGTAATAAATTTATAAATTAAAAGAAAATATAAAGGACACCACAGTCTGCTAGCCTGATGTACCAGACTTCTGTGTGTGCCCAGAAGAATCTCTGAATATTGCGGTGGTGGTTGGGGATGGGGAATCCCAGCAGCAGAAAACAGCTTCTTTTAACTGCTGGTATTAGGATTGGGGAGAGGATAAGACTTGTCCCACAACCAAGAATGTAAACAAACAGCTGCCAGATATGTAGCTCTACAATACTATTTGAAAAGTAACTTGTTTGAGACATAAAGATCTGTGCCCTGAATGAGCAGCAAAGTTAATGCCAAGAATAAAGAAAATGCAAAATTATGGGATGAGAAATGGTTTTTCCATTCCCTACCCCTTGCATGAGGTGTGAAATTAAAACACTGAAAATCTGGGGTGATTGATAGGCCTAGACATATTTTCTCATTTAGAATGCAATCCAAAGATGTGGTGGAGCAGGAAGGCTGATATGCCTGTGTTGCAACCAGTGCTTGGTTGGAGCTGCTGCGGCACTACTACAGGGCCAGGGGAAATGTTCCTCCATGCACTAGCCCAGCTTGTGCCAAGATGGAGCAAAAGTGCTTTATGGCACACATACAACCATCCTGGGCCAGTGCAAGAGACCTGTGCCTACCCAGCACAATCTTAGGACTCAGTGTGAGTGAATGCTTTCTAAAAGTAGCATTCAAACACAACATTTTTACATAGCCAGTTGACATTCTTGCACAACTTTTAGATGCAAAATTCAAAGAAATATACCATAAGGACAGAGCCATTTATCTGTTATTGTCTATAAACCACTTTTTGAACTTTTTTGTTATTGAAAGGAGGCATATAAAAACTTTTAATAAACAACAGCAGTAACAATAACTCTATAGCTGGATGGAGTACTTAAAGTGCCCTTCATGCCTGATGTTGGAAAAATATCAATATTACAGACTATAGAACATCCCAGATATTTGATGTAGTAACAATCTAAAAGGTTGCCATCTATAATGCTCCTGCAAGATGTTGGCACAGCCAGTACTATATAGCCTCTGATGTTAGCTGTGGAAACTACCATGTGGAAATGGCATATGCGGGGAATATTCCAAGCAGGGCAACTCCAATGCAGATGTAATCCGCCCATGTCAAGATGTTGCATGACCCTCTATGGATCTTCCACATCATGCTTTGCTTGGCCTTCAGATTTTTCCATCTCACAAGTGAAAGAAACTGGTGAATGTTTGAAAATAATCTCATACAAAATAAAAAACCAACATGTTAAAAAAATTAAGATTGTTTCAGAACCAGATGTTATGGATCTTTCAGATGCTGAACGCTTGGAAAGAAAAAAGACTTGAATTATTCTGTGGTATGGATGCATTTGAGGAAAACCAGAGGTACATGCAAGCAGGGGCACATGTGCTGGGTACCACTTGAAGTGGGTTGGTATTGAAGGAACTGGGATTTGGCAGGTTTGTGAGGCTTCTCCCTTTTCCTTGTGTTTCAATAATGCCACAGGTTGGCCGCACCATTGTTCCTTCTTCTTTTGAAGCTATAGTTGAACCTCCACAAGAAAAGATACTGGGGGTGGGTGGGTGTGGGGTTGGCCAGATAATAAGGTTGCCACTGCTGCCTGTGCCACCTTCCCAGACACTGGTGTCACTCCACTGCCTGGGTGCCACTGCCTCCAGTGACAGCTCTGTGAACTCACAGTGACGGTTCTATGAGCTCTGTGAAGATGTGGACATCTTCAGGGGGAAAGCAGTGTAACCAACACATGCCATCAAAACGTGCCTGAGGACAATTCCAAAGAAAATAAAACTGAGCTTTGTGGACCTTCACATGGTTGTTCCCCTCTGCAAATAATTCAAGCCTTGGTGATGAATCACATATAATAATACAGGCACAGAGCCTGACAGTTTTGATTCAAAGTCCTTTGTTTGTTATGAAGCAGGATTCCATATCTATTCAATTATAGCAAATGGGTTCTATTTACCATAAAAAAAATTCACTTCTAAGAAACCAGTTTCTAGCACCCTTCCCTGGGTGAGACAAACAGCAACATTTCATGCACTATTGTTGCTGCCGTCTTTACTCACATAGGCGCCACACTGTCTATAAAAGAAGGAATACATGCAGTATTTGCGGCACGTATTTACAGTCCACAAACTAGAGAAATCAGCATATGGTCAGTGGGCCAAGTGACTGTGGTGTCAGGAAACTGATCACCTTTTAAACTGAGGAGGGCCCCTGGGAACTACAAAGTTGATCACACTAGAGTTATTGGGGCAGGAAATCTATAACCCTTTCCATGCAGATAAATTTTTCCAACAAAAATGACTACTATCTGCTTACGTGCCCATTGGATAAACTGTAGAAGCCCATGTGCATCCCCTGTGAGAGTAAAAAAAAGAAAAGCTAAAGGAAGCAAAAACAGCTTGCAGGGAGAGGTTAAGTGTGACACATTGCCTCTTCTGTGATCTAGTTTACAAGACCATATTTTAGTAATAAGCATCAATAGCAGCTGCTGCAGATTCACAATGGACTTCTAAGAAACACATGTAGTATGACCCTGTAATGAAAGGTGTAGAGAGCAAATCTAGGTGTAAAGCATGCCATAAGCACGTTTGCATATCCTTGGGAAAATTATGCTGGTGTATGAAGTTAGGCCAGCCTGCAGAGTGGATCCAGCCTCTGTGGCTGCACAGGAAAGTGCAGCTTGGTCAGTGTGAAGGTTGGGTGTGCGGGGAGGGCAGGGAAGAGGTGTTCTGGAGCGGGGTTGGGTGTGGGAGACAGAGCCAGGACCTGGCAGTTATGCCGGATCCAACTCTGTTCTTAGGCAGTGCAGAGAAGCTCCAGGCTACTTTATTCTGCTCAGGTTTGCACCACCTCCTGAGATGAAGTACATCGATAGAGGTTGCTGCTAGAGTCAAGAGTAAATTTTCCCCTACAGCACCAGCTCCAAAATTGCATTGGATGCAGCACTAGCATGCCAGCCTACCTGTTCTGGTGCTGTTTAGGATCATATTGATGGCCTGTGCCAGTGGAATGTGTGTTCCATTGTTGCAACGCATTGGGAAACACTGTAAAAATGCAAGTCCCAGGTATGCCAGTAAGAATAGTACAGTCTTCCTATTGGAGGTCATTGGTAGGACTACAGAAGAAGGTAAGTCCAGAACAAGAGTGGAAGTAGGATGGGATACGGTTTGACAGGGGCAGAGGGTGGGTGGATTGGGTTGATGCATTTTGGCTGTTGTGGCTTGTTCCAGGGCAAATGCGTCTTATCCTAAGGAGACCTCCAGCAGCTGAAAACACACTGTGGGATGCAGAGCAACCCAGTCAGGTGCAGTTCTATCACCATACAGGAATTTACGTAGGATTGGGCTGTAAGTAGAATATTGGATAAGTATACTTATTGATTTTAAAATCAAGGACAGAAACGCAGACAGTTTCTTTATCTAAGTTCAAAACCAGATTTAAAAATGCAAGAGAGTCACAACCAGGGCTTTTTTCTCATGTGCTCACCAGTACACAAGTACTCTGTACTGGCACCTTTTTCCACCTGCCTCCCCAGCAGGTGACTATAATTAATAGTCATGTGGGGCTGATCTAGCTATGCCACTGTGGTACCAGCACATTTTTTTCCCCAGAAAAAAGCACTGGTCATAACCCATTGTAAACTCAATACTTCCACGGCTTTAGATTTACTGTTTTTTTTAGGAGAATAGTGGCATCATGGTTCAGCAGATCAAATGATAGTTAGGTTAATCATAGCATTTTTCCATTTTCCTCTTTTTATTATGTTTATTAACTGGTTTATCTTTCACTTTGTCATAACTATGAACAACAAGATTTTCCCTTCAGTGTACTGTGATCGTTTGTCATTTGCCTTATTGCCTCTCAATCGCTGTTGAGATTTTAAAGCAAGAGTGTCTGTGCAGTAAGCTGTATGTAGGTGTGACGTGTGCAGAGTGGTGGGGCTGGTACATAGAGCTGTCACCATGTAAAATGGATGCCTTTTGTGGGCTTAGGACAAACTAGAATTTCAGGAATATAATGCAAGGTGTATCTGGGAAGATTACTGTATTTGCTCTAGTCTAGCACTCAGCTACTTCAGCCAAATTACTCTCCCAAATCAGGGTGCACATCAGATTCGATGGTTAATTAGGTTCAAGTAAATGTGGTATTTTGATTATAAATATGTGTGTGCATTAGATTCGATGGCACATTAGATTTGAGTGAATACGGGTAGTTTAACAATAATTTGTAACACTTCTATTTGCCGAAAAGCTACAAAATTATTAGGAAATTCAATGGTGCAATAGATTCGCAATAGATTATTAAGTTAGATGGCACAACAGATTCAGGTAAATAAAGTATATTCCTTCTTCCAGCATGGAGACGATGTGAGCACAATCCTAACCATGTCTTCTTAAAAGTAAGCCCCACTGTGTTCAATGGGTCTTATTCCCAGAGAAGTGTCTTTAGGATTGCAGCCAAAGTTATCATCGACTTATGCACAGCCTTTGGAGTTCCTGTTATATCACTGGAGTCAGTACAGTTTCCTCTCTCCTGTGCCTGAACCAGTTTGTAAGCTGCTTTATAAATTGCTTTTTAAAAAGGCTTCACAGAAATCTGGGTGCAGTGGCTGCTGAGGTGAAAGACCAGAACTCAGTCTGGTGGAAAGAGGTGCTGTGATCATTAGGCTCTCCTACAGAACAGCAAGCACCATTCACTCTGGGGAAGTTTTTACTAGCGTATAGCGGTATCCTCTTTTTAGACTGCTGTTATAAAGAAAGGTCAGGATGCATATCAATTCTACAATGGCAAAGGCAAGAGTTCTTATAAATATTCTGTCATTTCATGATCTTTAAGAAATAAGAAAGTTACAGCGCATTCCAGTCTGCCCAGAAGGACTGATGCAAGTCCCATGCGTCACCCCAGGGTGTCACAAATGTGCCATAAAATATGCTGGAAGGTGAACAGGAGGTGTTTGTTGTGGGTGAGTAGGGAACAGGAGGCAGGCCTGAGACATGGCACTTGTGCTGTAATCAAGCCCTGTTCCAAAGCAGCACAGAGCAGATCCAGAGCTTGGATCTTTGTCACCTTCTGTATAGATCTATACCTCCTGAGTAGATCTATTGGGGCTACTGCTGTGCTACTTGGTAAACTTTTGGCTTGCCTGTTCCAATGCAAGTTAGGATTGCGATGCCATTTTGTACTGAACAGAGTATGTTCTTGCACTTGAGCGCTAGATCAAATATATACAGTGCATGTGTTCTTAAAAGGAGAAAACCTTTTTTCCTTAAAAACTACATACACCAGCAAGTTAATCCCTCTGCCAGATTTAAGAATATATTTGTAAAAACCAATTAAGTGGAATTCCTCTGTAAATGTTTCTTTTACTACTAAATAGCAGGAAATAAGGCAAAACTGGATGCCATTTGGTAAAGCAAAATGGAATTAATAAACTAAATACACTTTTGAATACTGGCTCAAGGTGTTTATAAAATAATTATGTTGATTAATTATTATTTCCCCTGACGCACCCAGGACCCTATCCAACTTTCCAGAACTGATGCAGTTGTGCCAACGAGGTTTTACTCCATTTTCCATTTGGGGGGGGGGGGCAGTCACAGCGTCCTCCTCAATTTCCTTTGAGGAAAAAGTTCCTTTGGGGCTGCATTGCAGCTATATTCCATGCTAAAATGTTGGTTAGATTGGATCCTTAGTATTGCAAAGTTTTTTAATAGCTAATAATAAACAAGTACACTACAGTGTAAGCTTCAGGGTGCAATCTTAAACCAAATTTCTAATGTCAAGGTCAGGGAGGGCAATGCAACTCCAAGGTAAGGAAATAAACACTGCCTGACTTTGAGGAGGCCTCTGTGACTTCCCACAACTGCAACTGGGATCTCACTAAAATGAACATGAATGTGTATCTAAAATGAATATGTACAGTGGCACCTTCACATAACAAACGCCTCATGTAAAGTATGTTCCATGTAACAAACAAAAATTTCTCTAGGATTCTGCTTCACGTAACGAACTGTGCTTCACGTAACAAACACACTCGTTGGCAGTTGGGGCAGACACGCTGGCCGGCAGCCCTTTTAAAAAGCGTCAGGGCTGCCTAGCGCGCCTGTCCATAGCAAAAGCAACACTTCCGCGGTGTTCCTCCTGTGGCCGGGCATCCACTGTTCCCAGCATCCACTGGGCAGAGGGAGAGAAGAGCAGTGGAGAAGAGGGAAGCAGCTCAGGGCTAGCCAGAAGGGAGCAGGGGAGAGAGAGGCTCAGGATGAAGAGAAGGAGAAAGTGGGAAGACAATTTGAAAGTGTCTTTGATTGCAGCCTCCTAACCATGTCTACCCAGGAGTAAGCACCATTGTGTTAAATGGGTCTTACTCCCAGGAAAGTGTCTTTGATTGCAGCCTCCTAATAATGTCTACCCAGGAGTAAGCACCATTGTGTTAAATGGGGCTTACTCCCTGGATAATGTCTTTAGGATTGCATATTTTGAATTGTCTTTAGGATCATGCACATTGAATGCATGTTTTGAATTCCAGTGTTTTGTCATCATTCTAACATATAGTTAATATTTTTATATGAATATTTTTTGGGTTTTGGAACCAATCATCTGAGTTTCCATTATTTCCTATAGGAGAATCTGCTTCACGTAAAGAACATTTCACGTAACAAACATGCCTTTGGAACGAATTAAATTTGTTATGTGCGGCGCCACTATATGTGTATCTGGAATATACAACCTGTTTAATGGCGAAATTATTGTATATAATTTTTATATGAATTTTATATTATAATTTTAATTTTATAATTATAATTTTATATATATAATTTTTATATGAATTTTATATTATAATTTTAATTTTATAATTATAATTTTATAATATTTTTATATGAATATTTTTTGGGTTTTGGAACCAATCATCTGAGTTTCCATTATTTCCTATAGGAGAATCTGCTTCACGTATAGAACATTTCACGAAACAAACATGCCTTTGGAACGAATTAAATTTGTTATGTGCGGCGCCACTATATGTGTATCTGGAATATACAACCTGTTTAATGGCGAAATTATTGAAACAGCAACCAAAACAACAGTCCGTTATAGGAAATATGTTGCTCAGCCTGCTGCTATTCTCCCCATCCCCACCGCTTGGGTAAGACACAGTAACTTAAGAAGGGCAAGAGTGGTTAAGTGTTAAGAAGGGCAAGAGTGGTAGCAGTGGATAAGTTATTTGTGCCACCTTTGCACAAGACTCTTTCTCCTGTTCCATTTTCCATGTGGTAGTAGTTGGTGGGCACCATGCAAATGAGTTTAAAGGTTGCTCAAAGATGGCACTTTCCCATCCAGAACACTGGGGAGTAAATAATACTGATTTAAATGATCCAGTTACCTGACTTGGCATATTGCAGCCTTAGGACTGCTTTCAAAGTTCTTTGTGACATGAACCTAATGCTCTGGATTTAATAGCTTCACTTTAGTTAATCTTTGAGCACAATCCTAACCATATCTACTCAAAAGCAAGCCCCATTGTGTTCAATGGGTCTTACTCCCAGGAAGGTGTTTTAGGATTGCACCCATAGTTCATCTTTAGCATGCTAAGGAGGAAAAAACTGATAAAATGTATCAATTTTGGGTGTATGATGTTACATATATAATATTATTTACAGGAAATGAAATTTGAAGTTCTATTCAAATGGCTTGCTATCTATGAAAAATTGTTTCTTGGCATTCTTGAGGCAAATAAAACAAATTAGCAGGGAAAAAGATACTATTACTGCAACAGAAATAAACATTTTAACAGATGCTTAACATGATTAACCAGTTCTGTCTGTCTGAAGAAAAAGTGGAGCACTTGATAATGTTTTAAACCAGTGGTTCTCAATCTTCCTAATGCTGTGACCCCTTTATAAGTTTCTCATGTTGTGGGGACCCCCAACCATAAAATTATTTTCCTTGCTACTTTATAACTGTAATTTTGCTACTGTCATGAATCGTAATGTAAATATCCGATATGCAGGATGTATTTTCATTGTTACAAATGAAATGTGTGTTCTATGCACACATTGAACACAATGGGATTTATTTCAGAGTAGGCATGCATAGGATTGGGCCCTGAGGCTGCAATCCTATCCACATTTACATGGGAGTAAAGGCCCCTGTCCAGTGGTGGGCACTTACCGGTACGGGCCTACGCGCCCGTACCGGTTCTTCCCGTTTCCCTGCCACTAGCGTACCGCCAGCAACAGGGAAACGCAAAACATAGCGGACCGGTACAGTCCGCCATGTTTTGCGCCCATCGCGCCTGCCTAGAAGCGGGCAGGCTGCTTCTAGGCAGGCTCTCTGCAAGCGCCAACGTTGGCGCTTGCGCAGAGCCTTCCTAAAAGCCGGTGCCACTGCCAGCCTCTAGGAATGCTCTGCGTGAGCGCTGGTGTCGGTGCCAGCTTCTAGGTGGCGGTGCTTGCACAGAACCTGCTGTGCCAGCTTCTAGGTGGCGGCGCTTGCACAGAGCCTGCTTAGAAGCTGGCAGGCTGGCTTCTAAGCAGGCACTGCGCAGGTGCCAACGTCGCCCCGCCCCTCGCCCCGCCCCAGTCCCACCCCTCACCCTGCCCACACCCCCCTGACCCCGGCTGGCTCCTCCCACTTCTGGCGTACCGGATCTTGGGATGGGGCCAGCCCTTCTCTGCCCCTGTCTATAATGGGATTTATTTCAGAGTAGGCATGCATAGGATTGGGCCCTGAGGCTGTCAGTCAGCCCCAGTGTGCGCGGAGCTACAGTAGGTCTGGCAAACCTGACCTGGCCCCCTGCACCAAGTGTCTTTAGGCGACACCCAGGAAAGCTCTAGGCGACCCCCAAAGGGGTCCCAACCCCCACTTTGAGAAACCCTGTTTTAAACAATCAATGTATGTTGAAGATTATTGTTTATCTGAATTATTTTAGAGAAACAACTTCCTTAAAGTCCTCTAAAATATTCCCGTTCTACTAATTTGAACATTGTTAAGTGATCAGTCAGTTAAAACATCAATCACACTACCCACCTATAATCTCTTAAAACAAATTTTTAAAGTGACAAATTCTGTTAAAAACCCTTTTAAGATGGAAAATCATCTTCTTGAGATGACCCTGGTGATCAATACTGTGTCTATGTATTTTGTCACAATTTCGATAGCCAGGGTAATCTTCTAAAGAATATTATTTTAACTTTGTATATTTTTATGGAACGCACACCTCTGTGGAGAGGAACAGATTACTCATTATTTTAATGACAAAATGAACAAGCTGTTGCAGATGAGAAAAGTTTTCAAAATCTTTGAATTCAAAGAGCTTATTTAGTTAACTTTCCAAATATTCATTTTAACACAACTCTAGTAAAAAACAGATATTACCAAATCAATATTTAATTTCATATATATAATATGATATAATTAATGGCTAATTAAATAGCTAATTAGTAGTTTCTTGAGGGCAACAGTTCTGGTGTTCAGAAATAGACAGAATCTCTTAAACCAACATTTATTGTGATTTAGAGTGATTTTATTATATGAGAGTAAATCTTCAACTTCAGTGGGATTTATGTCCCTACAAAGTTATTAGGGTCAATGTGCAGGTCTATAAACGCAAAGACAGCTCCTATTTCAAAAACCCGAATTTGAAATGGGATCGTTTTTCTGATCCCTGGTGAAATTCAGAATCAAAAATTTAATGCTGTTTTTGGGTGCAGCAGTAGGTTAAAAGCACCTCATATATTAAAAGAGCCTTTGGTATTTTCATCACAGGAAATGCCACTTCCTAATTACAATGTTGATTTACTCTTGCATGTGCTGTAAACATAGGTGTCTCCTATTAACCTTCTTACAAGTTCTGTTTAGCAGATCTTACACTCAGAAATTTTTGTGTAATATTGCAGGTCCAGTCTGCAATATTGGACCTGAAAATGTCTGAAAATTTTGTTACCATTTTGTATTTTAATTTTCAGCATTTAAAAAATTATGCAGAAGTTATGTTACTGAAAAATGATTTAAGGCTACAAGAAACAAATGAAATTTATATACACAAGTACACAGCTGATGAACAATGTCAATCTTTAAATATTAGTGCAACATACCTTTGCGTTGTATCAGAAACCATATGACATCGGATGATCCACTTCTCACTTTTTATTTTTGCAAAAAGATAGCTTAAGCATCAGTCAGTGAATTTAATGGTAGTGTTCCTGCTTATATATGCCGCCAGGGGTGGTAACCAAAAAGCGTGATCACCTCCAGAAATGGCACATACGTAACGCAGTGGGTGTGTTCATCCATGAAATATGGAAAGTTATACATATAATGGCATGTTCCTGAATTCCTTCATCTGTTTCATGCAGGAGAAATCCAGAAGGGTTCAATCTAGAAATGTGGAGGAAATTTTTCAAAGAAAGGAAATTGTTGAAAGAAAGACCTCATCAGAAAATCTAACCTGTCGGTGTTGTTCAAAACGCATGTTTTTTGATATTATTTCTTATATCACTATATATTTTATAGTCTGTCTTCTGAATTAGGCATTATTTATTTTTGTATAAATTATTTACTGCATTTACTCAAATCTAATGCCCACCTTTTCCAGTCAAATTTTGTCTCGAAAATCAGGGTGTGCATTAGATTTGATGGTTAATTATATTTGAGTAAATGTGATATTTTGATTATAAGTATGGTGTGTGCATTAGATTTGAGTGAATACGGGTAGTTTAACAATAATTTGTAACACTTCTGTTTGCCCACATGCTACAAAATTATTGGAAAAATGCTTCACAAACTCCCTTGTAGGTCACAGATCAGTTTTCAATGTATGTAAATTGACAGCTAAAACTACACTACAGATATTTTGGGTATGGTTCAAAGAATAAACACATCGAAAAGAGTAGAACAAGAGTTTCTTCTCTAGAGTAAACCCAGGTGACCATATGTCCTCTTTTTCCAGGACATTCTCTTTTTTAGCCTTGCGTAAACTACAGCTCACATTATATACAAACTCATAGATTTTATTTGGGTTGAGAAATTTTTAGCCTCTGTTCTGGATATGCCAAATTCCAAGTACCGTATTTGCTGGCTTATAAGACTCACTCCCCACCCCCCGGGGGGAAATGTCTGTGCATCTTATGGAGTGAAGGGGCTAATCCTGGAGCACTTTCTGCAGCTGTGCTCTGCCTCCCTGGGGATTGTAATATTATTCTGCTATATTTTATTAAATATATTAGTACACCATTCAGTTCAGAATATTTTTCCTTGTTTTACTCCTCTAAACTTTGGTGTGTTTTATGGTCCGGTCTGTGTAATAAGCCTGGAAATATGGTATATCATGAGATTCCTTTAAAAAAAACAAACCAGTTAACTGCTATCTGAAAAAGAAGCACTCTTTCAAGTGGATATCTCTTTTATATAGCAGGGGAAGAGTAACTGGCTGTCCTCACCCCACCAATGTCTGTTATAGTGGCTTCTGCTGGTGTTCTTTTACATTTTAGATTGTGAGCCCTTTTGGGACAGGGACCCATTAGCCATTAAATTTTTCATTTTCTTTCTAAACCTCTTTGTGAACTTTTTAGTTGAAAAGTAGTACATAAATACTGTAGATAGACAGATTTTTATAGGATAGATGCATTATCATTTTCTAGTCATTGTTCATCATAACATAAGAGACATCGGCTGCAATCCTAAAGATACTTTCCTGGGAGTTAGATCTAATGAATACAATGGGGCTTATTTTTGAGTAGACATGGTTCAGATTGTGTTGTAAATAACATAAGAGACTGTGAAGAGCTCCAGAAGGATCTCTCCATAGTGGAAGAATGGGCAACAAAATGGCAGAAGCGATTTAATGTAAGTCTACGTAAAGTTATGCACGTTCGACCAAAGAATCCTAACTATGTATAGGTTAATGGGCTCTGAGCTATCTGTGAAGAGCAGAAGAGACGCGGCAGTGAAGAAGGCAAATACTATGCTTGGGTATTGAGAATAAAATGGCTAATATTATAATGTTGTTGTACAAATCAATGGTGGGGCCACATTTGGAGTACTGTGTCCAGTTCTGGTCTCCATATCTCATAAAGGATATAGAGGAAATGGAGAAGGAACAGAGAAGGGCAACCAAAATGTTAGATGGTCTGGGACACCTTCTGTATGAGGAAAGGCTAAAGCGTTTGGGGCTATTTAGTCTAGAGAAGAGGCATTTGAGGGGGGATATAATTGAGACATACAAAATTATGCAAGGGATGGATAGAGTGGATAGAGATTTTTTCCCTTTCATATAACTCAAGGACATTCCCCCCCTCTCTGTGTGTGTCTGTGTGTCTGTGTGTATGAATGTCCTGTAAGACAAATGCTTTGAATAAATAACTGAAATTCCTCTGGGATTCTGCTTTGTTGGATGAATGTGCTTTGAATAACGAATCCCCTTTGGCTGGGCTGGGTGGCTGAGGTGGGACTTCTCCTCCTCCTCCTGCCTGCAGTACCCATTGGCTGGCTCCAGGTGGCTGGGGCCTCCTCCTGCCTGCAGTACCAATGAAAAGGCCAGCAGAGGGAGCACAGGAGTGTCTTCAGTCCACCAACAAACAGGGCTTCCCCTGCAGCAAAGAAGCACGTGGTCCACTGAGCATTTGCAGTCTCTGTCAGATAGGAGGGAAAACTCCTCCTGCACCTCCCTCTGGTGCCCACCTCAAACAAACCCCTTCCCCCCAAGGAAGCCCCCTTGCCTGGACCCCACTACAACTACCTCTCTTCCCCCCATCACCACCTTCCCTTCCTGCAGTTTTCCTTTCCTGTGAGTAAGCCCCACACTTTCCTGTGAGTAAACCCTCGTGGATTCAGTGGGCCTTGATGAGGAGACCATAGGATTTGGCCCCTTTTACTTCAAGGGAGAAGCCATTGCTCTTGGTTCTGCTGCAGACTGCTCATCTGGTTTGCATAGACAGATCTCACACACAGAGATGGGTTCCTTGTTAAAGTTGGTCCAAAAGACACCAGTGACTCTCTTAGTGAAAATTAGACATACTTGGCCATAAAGGGTTTTCTTTTCTGTTTTACTGTACAGAATATTACAGTGTTCTAATACAGTAATTGTGTTCTTTATTATAGTGTTTTGAATTCAATTCCAGTGTTTTGTCATCATTTTTACATACAGTTAATATTTTTATATGAATATTTTTTGGGTTGTAGAACCAATCGTCTGAATTCCTATTATTTCCTATGGGAAAATCCGCTTTGTAAGTAGTATGCTTTGTAAGACAAACATGCTTCCGGAACAACTTAAATTTGTCTTACAAGGCACCACTGTATATGAATGCCGGATGCACGGTAGGGCATCTGGATGCAAATGTCTTGTGTGCTTCCTGAGACATCTGGTGGGCAGGAAGTTGGGCTAGATCATGAGCCTTTGGTCTGATCCAGCGGAGGCTGTTATGTTCTTTTAAGCACCCATTGTTCAAGGCAGCAAAGGAAGATTCACTCTGAAAACATAAACCTGCCTGCACCCAGAAGACTTACAACTAAGTTTATTTGGTAGAGGTCTTTTTATAAAAAGACTGGACCCTGATACTCCTCAAGGAAAGTTAAAGAACTACTTGCTGGCCTCCTGAATTCATAGTTTGACATAAAGACAATTAACCTTGTCGGCCAGCATTCCCAACCGCCAATCGGTTACAGAATTTTGTCAAAAATAATCCCTTTGTTCCAGTTAGGTGCCAAGCCTATTCAAGATGGGTCCTCTTCCCCACTTCACCATTTAATATTTTGCTTAGGATCATTTCAGCAAAAACAACAACACACACAAAACAAAACCCTAATATGGTAGACGGGAGAAGCAGAGGAGGACTTTTGGAATCTGATTTTGGAATATTTTGGAATCTCATTTTGCATCCCTTGACTATGTGGCATCATTTACATTGTTCATCATTTACAGAAAAGCTTGGGACTGGCTTGTCGAATAAGTCTCAACATTTTAGATCAGCATTTCTTGCTATTTGCAACTCTAATTATTCATGTTTGGTTTGCATTTTTAAATATATTCGTATATTAATTTTTGTTGATATTTTATTGCTTTCAATGTCTTTTCTGTCTTGAGTTTAAGAGATGTGGGATATAAACAAGAAACAAAAAGAAAACCCTGTCAGTATTGCCAAATGCAAAGGATCTTATAGAAAGCAGCTTTGTTTTCCCCTCCAGAACTGCAGGGTTCTGAAGTGAGCCATTATTTAACTCTTTGGTCCACACATACCTTTTCTTTTTCAAGTTCTGTCGTCTTGTTCCTCTGGTTTAAATCAACTCATGACTGCTGCCAAACTCTGACGGGAGCAGCTGGAAGTACTTGGCAATTACCTGATACCTCTACTAACTGCTTGTCTTACCACAGTGGCGTTCAGCTTGGAATTTCCCCTAAAGGTGTATTTACTAAGTAGCTCCTCTACCATGCTGGGTTGCAACATTTAAAAGCAGGCAGAAAACAAAATTGGAAGAAAGAGTACACACATAATGTAGGCTATTAACAAAAGCTGTTATGTACCATTAAGTAATACGGTTTTTAAAAAGACCACTGTGATATATCCTAAACAGAGAGACACCTCCGTGGTTGAATGACACAAAAAGGGCCTCAGCCCCACTGTCTTGGCAAGACATTAATGAGGAAGACTGACTGAATACAAAAGCAGGCAATAATCAGATAAGTTTATCGCAATAAAAGTTGTTCAATAACAGGCTAGTATTAGGAGCAGTTTTTCAGAGCAATCTGGTCTTAAGTTGATCTTTTGGTTTGCTGTTTCCCAACTAATGAGAATTGATAGTTTGTGTTTATGTGGCCTGTGGGGGAGCAGAGGGCTTAGGAGAGCACCTTGAACCGTTACTGCAGTCTTCCTTCTGCACCCCGGATATAGAAAGAGCACACAAACAGTAACAAGGATAGCACGGTGGCATAGTTAATGATTTTATAATCCAATGCAAAGCTAAAAATCTTGCACTGGAAGAGATGTCACAACCAGAAGTGACATCATACCAGTGTTGGTTTTTTTTTTAAAGAAAATAGTGGGAAAATCCATCTTCTCCCCCCAACCAGCATGCCACCCATTTACTCTGCTGCACCCTCCATCTAGTGGCATCTAACTGCTATCTGGGGTCAAAGAAAATTTGTATCTCCCTCATCAACAAAAATCAAATTTAAATAAGTAAATAGAATCATAGAATCATAGAATCATAGAGTTGGAAGGGACCTAGTAGGTCATCTAGTCCAACCCCCTGCCTGCAGCAGGAATTCCCCCTAGAGCATCTCCAACAGGTGCTCATCGAGCCTCTGCTTGAAGATCCCCAGTGAGGGAGAGTCCACCACCTCCCTTGGCAATCTGTTCCACTGCCGAACCACCCTCACAATAAATTGTGTGCTTCTTATTGATTAGTGTCACTGTGCTGGAGCAAAGGGATGGTTATTCTCTCTCTGTTAAATGTAACAGGAGCACCACTTAGAAGTTCTTCTTTACCCAGTTAGCAGGGGTAACTGACTTATTAACTTCGGTAACTCTGGCCATGCACAATGGACTCAGGGCGCTCCTGGGCCTGGCCCATTGCATATGCCTGAAGTTCCAGAGCAGAACAGTCAGAGCAGTGCCAACTGTATGGATGCCAGAGCTCTGGGCATGCATGCTGGGCTTAGAGTGCTCCCAAACTGAGCACTATAGCTGTGTGCTGACAGAGAAAGCTCTGAGTGCCCACTGTGGCACTCGTGCCCTCGGTTCTCCACCACTGTCCTTGATCATTTGTTTCACATGGACCTCTAGCATGGGATTACCATAAGACAGCCAGGCAGCTTACAGATCATATTTAGTTCACTATCACCATCACCACCACCACCACCATCATCATCATCTATACGGTAAAATCTTGTCATTCCTTCAATTGTGACCACAACTGGGTACGTCCCAGCAAGAGCGGAAATAAAGAACAGACACCATTGGTTAGAATTACAGCCCACACATTTTACTGATTCCAGCTTCAGAGAGATGAGGCATAACGGAAAAGATCTTTTTCCTAATGGACTGGTTAAAGTTGGAATGGTAGCAATTATCCCAGTCTATTGCTGGGGAAGAATGAAAGTTTAGGCCATTGATAGCTAGGGCTGCACTTGTGATCCTTGCTATCTGCCCAGGAGTGATCTGCTCAGCCCAAGCACATACATTGGTCTAAGTTTAAGTGGTAATAGTTGCCAGCAGGACTGGGGTCTGAATTTAAACACCCTGATGTGAACCCAAAGGAAAAAGATTTTCCTTTCTCCATTTCACCACCTTACATGCATTGGCATTTGAAAAGCATCCAACTGGTCCTTGAGAGTTCAGGAAGATTTCCTTTGTTTTGGGGTCATTCTTTACTTGGAAACAGCACCACTATCTGTTCCAAGCAGTCCAACACCATCTCTTTTTTCTTTAGAATGTGACAAGAAACAATACTACATCATATCATGGGGTCTTTTTCCTATGGATAAATGCATAAACTGAATACTGGGTCCCTGTATCACAGATCCCATATCTGGCATTTCATTTATCCATGGATGTGGGAACCCCCACCCTGTGCCGCATGCTGTGTCACTATTTAAACTAACCCCAGCAGTGATTTTGCTTAAACCTGGTTCCTATGAGCTCATAGTGACTTGACAGCCTGTTCACATCTAAATAACTAGACAGAAGTTAACAGGAGGCAGAAATTAACTGCTTCCTGTTCAACGTCGTCTAGTTTTTGTTTTTTAACAACCAGACATCTAAGAAGCAGCCTTCTCCTTTAAGGAACTTTTTAGCTGCAGTAAGTTCTTAAGTACTGGTAAGTTAATGGGAAACTGGAAGCAAGGAGCCCATAAGCTTGTTTTAATGACTAACTCCAATTAAAAATTTTCCTTAAAGCAGATGATCCTTGCAAAATAATTTCTGATGTAAGGAAAACTTCTTGGCTGGGAGCTAGCAAGGGGACCAGCTTTACTCTGCCAGATCCAGAGCCCCACTTTGAGCCTCCTGGCCTGACACATATTTATGGGGAGCACATTATGGGGGCTTTGGGACCTGCCACACTTTGTGATGAACTGAAGAGGTCCATACCCAAATATTAATCCAAGGTCACTTGTGCTAACTCAGCAAATACTTATCACGTACCCATCATGGTACTAGCGAAATTTACCCTCTGTGAACACCCCCCCTGAAGCTAAACCCTCCGGGTGCAAATCACCTCCCTGGTGCAAAAACACCCTGTGCAACCCCCCTTGTGCAAAATCCCACATACAACCCTCCTGTGCACTGCCCTTGCACCGTCCCCCCAACTGTGGGCACTCCTACTGGACATTTAGAGCTTTTTTTAAAATCAGTCTTCAATGTTAACTATAGGACAAAAGCATGTTGCACCCCTTTTCACTCCCTTAGGGGTTAAATTTCTAGAAATCAGTTCTTGGTGGGTGCTCATGTCATGCAAGGAATACCCTCCCCATGCTTCTAGGTCTGGGGGTTGGGACAAAATGTCCATAAGTCAGTCAATGTAAAGTATCAGGGATAAAACACACTGAGCCCCTTTTCACCCCTTCCAGTTTGAATTTCCCCAAACTGGTTCTTAGTGGTGCCTCCATTACAGAAGTAACACCCTCCCCAAATTTCACACTTCTTGGTCTGGCAGTTTTGGCTGGCCATTGAAAAGTCAGTGAGTGAGTCAGTGAGTAACTTTTTAAATTAAAAAAGGTAAAGGTAAAGTTTCCCCGCAGGTTAACTGCTAGTTGTGTCTGATTCTGTGGTGCTGTGTTCATCCCTGTTTCCAAGCCTTTAGAGCCAGCATTGTCCAAAGACACTTCTGTGGTAACAGGTCCATCATGACTATACGCCAAGGCGCACTGAACGCTGAATGCTGGTACCTACTTATCTACTTGCACTGGCATGTTTTTGAACTGCTAGGTTGGCAGGAGCTGGGCTAAGGATGGGAGCTCAGCTCACCCTGTCTGGCAGCACTTGGGTCTTGAACTGCTGGCATGCTGAGCAGAATTCCAGTCAAGCGGTGGAAGAAAATGGCTAAAAACACACTCTAAAATATAAAAAGACCACTCTAAAATCCACTCTAAAAACCTTTGATGTGGTTGTGACACCCAATCTCTGCTTCTCTCCTAGCTTGCCACTGTATGATCACATTGTGTCTCATGTAGAGCAGACATAAAGGATGATGTAGGAGCAAAACCTAAATCATACAGTTGAAATACTACTGTACTTTGAAGCAGTATTGTAACTACACAATAAAGAATGTTTTATACATTCAGAATCTGACATGTTTATGCCAGGACAATACTATGTAGACAGTTAAATGTATGTGAACTCCCCTTATCACATGTTTGACTGGTCATCCTTAAAGTAACAATTTGCCCAGTTCATTGTATGGCTTTTTAAATTTTAAAAGTGTAATTTTATGCATACAAAAATAATTATTTTGTTATATATACAAAATCTGTTATTGTATGTATAATTTTATACATACAAAACTGGTTATTCTTAATTGGTTATCCCCAAAATTGATTATCCACAAAAGCACAACAGCATCAGAAACAAAAAAGAAAATTGCATTTGCGTGTCTCCCAACTTTTCATAATTCAGCAACAAAGGGAGAAAATACATAAGGCTGGATATGATCACAGAATTTGTTATTCCAGAACAACTTTTCAATTACTATATATGCTTGTTATTCATAATAATATTTTCCACAATACATCAACTGCAATATACCAAATCTTGTTATAGAGATTAATTGGGATTAATGAAATTAATTATTTCCCAACAGTTAACAGCAATACAAACTTTGGATTAGATGAATATGTTAGAATCATGATATTAACTGTGGGCAAGTGTACTTTATTGCCTTCTCTAATTTTCCTATGAAAATTAGATTTATACCCATTTTGCAGACTTGCAAAAGTAAATTCCAAAACAATCCTATGCATGTCGGCTCAGAAGTAAGTTCATTGTAAATCAAGTTCATTGAATTTCCATTCCTCTCATGCATACTGGCATCAAATGAGCACATCTGAAAAGATAATTTCCATTCCTCTCATGCATTCTAGCCTCAAATGAGCTTGCATACTGGCCTCAAATATGTGTGTGTGCTTGTGTATGAGTGTGTGCTTGTGTGTATTTATGAGTATGTGCTTGTGTGTGTGCTTGTGTTTGTGTGTTTGTCTGGGTCTGAACTACGTAAGTTGGAGTCACTGGCTTGTGTTATGCTACTACAAACTGTCTCTTAATGGCTTGTGTTATGCTACTGCAAACTGTCTCTTAATAGCTTGTGTCATGCTACTACAAACTGACTTAAATGTCAGTTTTTTAAATGTGTTATGCTTGTGTTATGCTACTACAAACTGTCTCTTAATGGCTTGTGTTATGCTACTGCAAACTGTCTCTTAATAGCTTGTGTCATGCTACTACAAACTGACTTAAATGTCAGTTTTTTAAATGTGTTATGCTTGTGTTATGCTACTACAAACTGTCTCTTAATGGCTTGTGTTATGCTACTGCAAACTGTCTCTTAATAGCTTGTGTCATGCTACTACAAACTGACTTAAATGTCAGTTTTTTAAATGTGTTATGCTTGTGTTATGCAATTACAAACTGTCTCTTAATGGCTTGTGCTATGCTACTGCAAACTGTCTCTTAATAGCTTGTGTCATGCTACTACAAACTGTCTCTTAAATGTCTGGGTCTGAATCATGCATTTTACAAGGTTCTCAATTTTTAAAATGTTGAAATTAAGTACAGGAAAGCAATATGAGTATGTTTGCTTTATTTTAACATGTCCTACATGTGTCCTACTTTTTTGGGGTGTCCTACAATTTTTTAAGTAGGTAGGAATTTTGGCTTGGGTCAATAGGAATTTTGGCCTGGGGGTAGGAATTCTCAACTTGGGGTTCAGGAATTTTGGGTTTGGCATCTGGTCACCCTGCTTTACAAGGCAGTAGGAATGGGGCCTCAGGATTTTTTTTGCTTCAAGGAAAGCAAGAATAACAGACAATAATTCTGGTCCACGACTATAAGCCAGAAGTGCCTTTGTCGATGAGCATACTGCTCATCCAGCAGGAGTGGTGAGGCAACCCTTAGTAGGCCACACTACTAGGTACATTAACACAGGAGTATCTCACCAATTCTTAAGCCCTTTGGTGAATTTCAAAGTACTGAGCATCCAAAAATCACAGTCCAGACACCTGGTGGGCTGTGACATCACTATTAAAGTCCATACTTAGCTGTTGAAATATCAATAATATTTTTCTATTAACATTGCATGTTAATAATTATAAACAAAATAATCATGTGGTTTTATGATTTGTAACACAGCTATAAGTAGCTACCCCCAGCCACTAAAGTGCTTAGTTTGCTCTCTGTTCTTATGCAACACTGCCCTCTCGTGTGCAAAGTATTGGTCTGAAAGCTGTTTTTTCGGAGCTACTGTGAATCATTCTGGATGTCTTTGAAAGGCAGTAAATATACTCAGTTCACACAAGGTCAGCAGATAGGCTTGTGAAAGTCAAGCACTATATATCTGAACACAGTGCATTTTCATTTTCTGTTTCCTACTGATGCAGGTTTGCATTCCTCTTTCCCAAAAGAATCTGGACTAACTTTATAAAACAAACAGCCACTGTAAGAAAGATGTCAGATCCAGTGGTGGGCTCCAGCAGATTTGCACCTACTCTATAGAATTAGTTGTTAATGAGAGATAGGACATATAAAGTTTAAAAATAGCCATTTAAAAGTGGCTGCCAGATGGGCAGAGAACCAGTTGTTAATTTCTTTGAATCCCATCACTGGTCAGATCCAAATGTTGCAGCCAAACTCATTGTACCTTGGATATGAACTTCAGTGTATTTAGCCATGACAGATTAGGCTTAATCTTATAAGAGAACATCTAGCAGCAATTTTCAATCATTTTCACCGCACAGTACACTGAAAAGGTGATAAAACTGGCAAGGCACACTATCAGATTTTGACCATTGACAAGGGACACTATACTGCAGGTGGTGGAATCAAATTCCCAAAGGCCTTACTAATAAATGACTTCCCCCCAAATTCCTGTGACACATCTTTGGACCATTTATGTCATACAATGTGCCATGGCACACTGGTTAAAAATCCTTGATCAAGACTGGAGAAAGCTCTGATAAAGCAATTCTTGTATCATTCATAATATCTAAGGCAGGGTGACCATATGACCGGAAAAACCCGGATTTGTTTGGATTTTTAGCCTCCTGTCCGGGTGTCCTACATTTTGGCTTCATTGTCCTACTTTTTGGCTTCATTTTGAAACTTCGCAATAGTGAACAGTACCCCATCATGCCATATGTCGTTGGATTCGTACTGAAGAGCGGAATCCAATGCAAAAATCAAATTTGAGATATCTCCTTCCTATAAAAAGTCACGGTCAAAAAAAAATTACATTTTTTGGCAATTTTTTAAAGTGGGTAGGAATTTTGGCCTGGGATTAGGAATTTGACCTTGAGGGTCAGGAATTTTGGATTTGGCATCTGGTCACCCTGATGTAAGGAGAAAAGGAAGCCAAAGATTAGATATTATTATAAATATAGGGGTAAAACTAACAAATTGAAGTTCAATGAACCCAAATGCAATGTTTTTCATTTAGAGAAGGAAAAAAAATCAAACGCACAAGTGCAGAATGGGTGATACCCAACTGAGTAGTACATGTGACAGGAGTCTTCTTCTTGCAATGGATCATAAGCTGAACATAAGCTGAACAACCATCAGCAGGGTGATATGGCAGCAAAAAAGGCTAATGAGATTTAAGTTTTATGAGTAGAACCGTAGTTTCTAAGTAGTGGTGCAGCTAATGATCATGTAAGCTTGGTACCAAACAAAGAATGATGTCCCAGAACTTTTTGTCACACCCAGGTTTTTTTTTGAAAAAGTGAAATAGTGAAAATTTGGGGAATTTTCAGCAATTTTCACCTCCCTTCAGCAGCAGCTAATCAACTCTCAGCCAACAATATAACTATGGTTCTAATCCTAAACCCTAGTTAGATCAGGAAAAACCTTTGACCAGCACAAGTCCTGTGCTGGCTTGGGGGTGTCATAAAAGTGTTGTAATGCACTTCTGTGCCACTTCTGGGGGAGGGGTAGATCCGTGCACAGACATGCACTTGCCTCCCTACATCACCACAGGAATGGGAAGACTTGGGAAGACCAGGAATGGGAATATGAAAGCGTTTTATAAGCTGCATTTTCCAAAATTCCCTCTCTTCTATTAGGCACTCTGTTCCTCCTTGTACCCAGTAATGCTAACTATTCCATGTCAGCAGGATTTCAGTTTGTATTTAGAAAGCTCCCGATGTAGCATCGTTCCTCAGCTTTTTGAAGAAAAGACGAATGCTACCAGCTGATGGCTGTCAAAAAAGTTATATAGCTTCTATAACTACTATCCTATAACTGCTATCCTTCAGGACAGTGGTTCTCAATCTCCTTAATGCCGTGACCCCTTTATAAGTTCCTCATATTGTGGGGACCCCCAACCCATGAAATTATTTTCGCTGCTACTTTATAACTGTAATTTTGCTACTGTTATGAATCGAAATGTAAATATACGATATGCAGGATGTATTTTCATTGTTACAAATGAAATGTTTTTTCTATGCACACATTTAACACAATGGGATTTATTTCAGAGTAGGCATGCATAGGATTAGGCCCTGAGGCTGCAATCCTATCCACATTTACATGGGAGTAAAGGCCTCCTGACTATAATGGGATTTATTTCAGAGTAGGCATGCATAGGATTGGGCCCTGAGGCTGTGTCCAGTGCGCAGTGTCAGTCCCAGTGCGCAGCTACAGCCAGAGGTGTGGCAAGCCTGACCTGGCCCCCTGCACCAGAGATCTTTAGGTGACCCCCAGGAAAGCTCTAGGCAACCCCCAAAGGGGTCCCGACCCCCACTTTGAGAAACACTGCTTCAGGAAGTCCTTCACAGGGTAAACATATGTCATATCTGGAAAAGAGGACAAGACCCCCTGAAATGTAGGACACCCAAGAAAAATAAAAGCTAAAAACACCTATATACATTGCTTTTGTGTGGTTAAATTAAACACTGTATTACTTTTTATTATTAAATTTAAAACTATAACATGTAATTTATTACATTTTGGCTGCAATCCAAACCTCTGGCCTAAGCCCTGGTGTAAGTCCCGTGCTGACCTGGGGGGTCACAAAAGTGCTATAAGACACTTGTGTGCCACTCTTGGGGGAGGGTTATGCCAATACACAGACATATGCTTTCCTTCCTACATCACCATGGGAAGACCGATGAGTTGTTAGGTTTGTACCCCTAATTTATTAATTACAAGAAGGCTACATGCTGCCCTCTTATAAAGGAAAAGGAAGATAAAGATTTTTCTAGTACACAAGGCTAAAAAAGAGGACATGTCCTGAAAAAAGAGGGCACAAGGTCACATTGGTTCTTCAGAAACCTTAGGGGGAAAACACACATCTCCAAGCCTAAGAGAGTAGCTCTGCTCTTCTGTGGAGACCCAACAGAAGGCTTGCTGTCAAAGGCCCCCTCAAGCTTGGAGCTGTCTCTAGACAGAACTTTTAAGCTGGTGGTTGAAAAGGACCAGGGACTGAATGTAAAAAGCCACTCTCCCCTTCCACATTCATCATGTTTGCACAGTTCTCTTGAGTACCTGTATGATGAAATTTATGTCCCCTGGCCAGAAATCTAAAGTTTTGTTCCAGAGGTTGCAATTCTGTGACAGTATGTTCCGACAACAACTACCACACTACAAACATGTTATCAGATTAGTGATTATCAGATTAGTGGTTATCAGATTAGTAGATTAGCTTTCCTCAGTGAATCCTTGGAATTATAATTTGGCAAGGGTGTTGAAAGAATCCTTTATCTGAAGATGTCTTTTCCCCCATATGTATTTGGTTTATTAGCTATAAGGAGCAAAGGGCACACACGAGAAACCAGTTAAATACTGACCAGGGAAAAAATCCATCTGGCTTCTTCATAAGCCTTTGAAATCTTCTTAATGTGTAGAAATCAGCAAGTGAGTCTGCATGTCATGATATTCTCATTATCACCTGCTAACAACTCTGCAGATCAAAGACTATTAAGAGTCTAGGTTCAGGGACTGGTTGCCATACCTAAATAAAATCTATATTTTTGGCTGCTTTTCTATGTGCATTCACACCTCATTGGTGTTTAACAGGTTAAGAGAGGAATTTTCAGAAAGAGGTTTGATCTGTCCATTCGAATACTATTAAAATATTAAAATAAGTATGAAGCAACTGCTGGGAGAGATGATTTTATTAAACTTGGTTACCATTTCTGGCACATCAAACCAGCCAGCCATGACTGATACAACTGGATTGGAGTGAGATAACAATCCTGTTACTCCAGCAAGTTATGATCCCTTTCTCCACTCTTTAATTTCAAACCCCTTGTGAACAGCTTTACAACTTTTTGTAATGGGGTGTGAAAAATTGCCCAAAGGACGGAGACACATTTTGTGAAGGTTGATGACCTGTTTGTGAAGTGGGCTCTCTCCTTTGGCCCAGCATCATTTAGGATGGTAATCTGAGCTCAAGATATAAAAGAAAACTTTAGGCATTGCAAGGTCTTTAGGCAATGCATGGTTTTTGACTCTTGTTTTGCCTTTGAAGAGAAGGAGATCCCCTACTGTGCTGTAATCACAAACTGCCTTGAGAAGTCAACTCAGCTTCAACACTAAGCTTTGTTAGTTTTGGGGGTGGGTGAGGAAATATACCCACTCATCCAGTTTAACTGCAGTTATTTCTCCCAGACCAAACATTTAATGGCCACCTGGTCTAAAACTAGGCCACCAAAGCTCAATCACCTTTTAATTTTATATGCAGCCATATAAGAAAAATAAAAGTTCTTATATGAATCCAGAATGAAATGGCAGTGTTTTATTACTTCAGATAACTCAGTGGTACATGTGGTGATTTGAACATACAAGTGAATTCCCCTTCTATGTGGTCTCCATGGCAGGACCAGTCTTGGTCATCTGAGAACCTCTCTCAGGCAGGGATGTCAGGTTGCAAAGACTTCTTAGGGCGAAATCCAGAGTAACTACGGGGAGTCCTTGCTCCAGTGTAAGAACAACCTGCCATGGATTGCATTCTGAATTTTCCATAGTTTTTCACTAGGTAGTGCAGTAACTATGGGTACATGTAATGTCTCTTACATGCTCCCATAGTTAATCTGGATTGTAGGGCTAGGATGGACATGAACCTGAGCAAGTCCAAGAAAGAATTGAACTGATCTGGGAAGACATCATCACGTCTTTTATAATCTGGGAAATTGATGGAGCCCGTCTGGGTATATTCATAAACCCAATTGATAATGGCCTAGCTTGTAGCATATATGTCCCTGGAACTTCATAAATTGCCCCTTTTTGCATCAGCAAATGCTGTGGAGAAAAGGCAAGGCTGGAGATAATGGCATGATATTTCTTTCAAGGCTGCCAGGTCAAAAATAGCATGCCAAAGCAAGGAGCATGACTGGTAGGAGGCCGATAAGCTCATGAACCCTCTTTCTCACTGTGTTGTGGTGTGAAGGGTAACCGAATCAGCCATCCTGCACATCTCTGCAGTTGGGTGCATCAGTTAAGGATAATTAGGTTTGCAACCTTGTGGTTCTTTGCACTTCTGCCTCTAATAGTACACATATAAGCCTGAACAGGCTGCCAACAGGCTGAAAAAAACTCCTCATCTGAGATACTAAGGAGTAGAATGTGGGAGTAGAATGTGACCAGGCACAAGCTTAACAATCCTCTAAGTTGTTCTTGAGCATTTCAGCCCAGTGGTGCGCTGAGAACCATTTAACAACCGGTTCGCAGCCACCACTGAACACTGCGCAAGCGCCAACCTTGGCGCCTACGCAGTGTGTCTTCTGAAGCCGGCCGGCATCTGAAGACGCACTGCGAAGGTGCCAAGGTTGGCGCCTGCGCAGTGTCCTCTGTAGCCTTGCTCTGGAGGTGGAGCAGCTGGCCCTGCCTCCAGAACAAGGCCCAATGGGTGCGCAGAGACACACTGCACATGTCCAAAGTCTTGGACTTGCGCAGTGCGTCTTTGCATACAGCGCCATTCTGGCTAGCTCCGAGACGAAGCAGCAGCTTTTGGCTGCTGCTCCGCCTCGGACCTAGCCGGAATGAGGTGGGCGCCGGAAATTGGGCCCAACGCTAGCGCCACCTACCGGTTCGCTAGCATTTGGCCCAATTTAACAACTGGTTCTATAGAAGCGGCGAGAACCGGCCTGGGCCCATCTCTGTTTCAGCCCAAGACCCCATTCTGAGAATGACAATCTGTCCAGGACCCCTGAAAGTGATATCATAGTCAGAAGTGACATCATTGTGATGCCAGAGCGTCACCATATCTACTTCAAAGTCCAAGTTTGTTCAATGAGACTTACTCCCAGGAAAAGTCATAGGTGCTTTGCCTATTTGCTCACCAACCAGGAAATCCCTGGAAAAAAAAGCACGGCTCCATACAGAGCCAGCTGCATACAGGGTCTGGCTCGTTAAGCAAGTCAATGCTCACTACTCGAGGCAGACTCTCAGGGAAATTTTGCCTCGCTAAGTGAATCCCTCGTTAAGAGGAGCACTCACTAAGCGAGGTACCACTGTATAGGGTTTAGTTGGAGGCCAGTTGTGCACAGCTGCTTGAAACAGTAGGCCACATTTTACAACCACTATAAGCAGTGGTGGGATTCAAATAAATTAACAACAGGTTCTATGTCCCATTAGTAAGCAGTTCTCAGAACCAGATGCTCATTAGCAAAGGGTTCTATAGAACCTGTGAGAACCCCCTGAAGCCCATCACTGACTATCAGGCATGTTACACTACCATAATGCAAGTTTCAGTGGTGCAGCACACCTTTAGGACTGAACCAAATGATTAAACCAAATTCTGTCTCCAAATGATATTTGTACAACTGTACCAGAATCAGAACTGTACTTCGATCCCCAAATCCAAAAACTTCCTTCTTTGGTCACATTGTCATTCTCTCTCTTCTGTTTGCTGAACTCACAATTTGCAAGTTTAACTGTATGCTTAAGACATTTTAAATTTATATTCAGAGATATAAGTCTGAATACAGACATTGGACAAGCAAAAAAGCAGTTTTACTTAGGTAAGTCTCTGTGAATCCCTCTGCCTGCTACAGCTGTATGCACTACATCCCCTACTATTCAGGAGGCTGCACCAACTCCCAAGAGCCGACTTTGGGGGATACAGGAGTTGGCAAGAAAGTATGTTCCATGAATGGATAACATAGCTTTTAAATTGTAATATTGCTTTTATTTTAAAATTGTAGGCTGCTTTGGAGCTAAGATGAAAAGGATCTATACATGTAGGAAGGTTTACAAGGATACATTTTTATTTTGCACATTCTCCAAGGACATCATGACATGTTTCTTCCCCTTGTTTTGTCCTCACAACAATCCTGTGAGGTAGGCAATACTGGCCCAAGCCCATAAAGAAGCTTCATAGCTGAACAAGGATATGAACCTGGATCATCCTGGTTTTAATCCAAACACCTGAACCACAACAGTCCCTTGTACAGTTTAAAAGACACTTCCTCCCACCCCCCCCCCCCGCACATGGTGTTTGCTTTGAAACGTGGGCAATGATCTTGAGAAGGCTGAAACACATTACAATCTCAGTGTAATGTGCTAGTATGTTATGATATATGAAACTCTGAAAAACTGAATACAGATTACTAAAAGTCAAAACAGTAATGATAACTTCTGATCTTCACTGCTACTCTGTCATTCAATTTAGAGCCCTTTTGAGTAAACAACACCACATTATTAATATCTCCTCTACAGATTATTTTATTCTGACTGAAGCTTTTTGAAACCTCCTGACCTCTAAATTTCAACTGCTTATTAAGATTTTTCATCTGGTTTCTTAGACTGAATGCTGTTTAGATAGCTTCTTGAACTAAGTGATTTCCCTACTTGGCTTGACAACTGTATCGAATCTGGATGACAGCAACAAATCCACTGTTCAAGGTTGAATAAGCTACTCACTTTTAAAGAAAAAACAGGGCATTTTAAGCATATCAATAACTCTTCTCCCCAGAGACTGATATTCTGCCTGAAGAGGAGTTGTTGGTTTCCCTCTTGACCTCTGTCAACTGCCTCTTAAGACTTTTGAACTAACCAAGATGGCTTCTTCAAGTGAATGGTTCCTCTACTTGGTTTGACAACTGTAACCAATTAGGATAGAAAAAATCCATGTGTTCAAGCTTGAATAAAAAGCAAGATTGGGGATGGCATGGCCCAATTTAAAGAGGAAAATGCGGCACAATTGAAGTATACAAAATCTCTCCCCCCATGGCTTCCTTGTCCATTATCTGCCCACAGATAGGATCTGATGTCACAGGAGGGTTGCAAGGTGTTATTTGGAACTTGGGAGAGGAGTCAGCACTGGTGGCCCAGCGCCAAATTTTAAGGGGTCCCAGCAAAATCACCTCTTTCAGCCCCCCTCCTACCTGAGTGGGACTCTTCTTCTTACTATAGCAGAAACTATGGATTTCTTCCATTCTTTGCAGGCCATCAATTGTGTGGCAGCGATAGCACTGTAGTCCACGACTGCCACCTGCTCTGCTTTTCTCCCCACAATACCCCATGGGGCATTGGGGGGAGACATACAACATGGAAGGCAGTTACTCTAGCTAAGCCCTATCCTCCCCAGGTGTCAAAACAGGTGGCAGCCATCCTTGAAGCTTCTCTGGAGTTCTTTCTGCTGATATCAAACTTGCGCATGCAGCCTTTTTGCTTTTTTAAATCAGACCAACTTCAGTTCTTATTTTCTGCATTGTTTTGGACGAAAGAGTGCATGTTGCAATAATGATGTGATCCTTTCATACCTACGTATTACTTTGACTTCACTGTCAGTATGTGGATAATTGCTTTCAGCACTCACACATCTGTCCATGCGAGTCTGAACTACATTTGTGTGCCATCAGGTTGGTTAAAGCTCTTCACCATCCCGCAGTTTTCTAGCCCAATACACAAAGGCCTATATCCTAAAGTGAAATTAAGCCCATTGTTCCAGAGCAGTTAAGATGACTTTCCATAAAATAACACTAGAGGGTGATGTAACTGCGTGGACCCGTAACTGCTATGGATTTTGCCCTAAGTTGCAAACTGGTGAATTTTGACTTATGCATGCACAAACTGTTAAAATTTGTCTTTGTATATATCACAAATAGTTCATGCGCTCTGCCCCTTATCACAGGGTTGTGCTCCTGATTACAGTTCCACATCATAGGAAAAGTCAGGGTTAAATCCAATCCACACTTACCATTTGTCTATAATTGGACCAGATTGTCTATAACTGGAAATGCCTAGATTTGGGTTCTCATACTGGTTATATTCTCATAAGATCTGTAGAAACATCATATGGATCGTTGTCCCTTAACCGTCTCCAGTCCTTTCAGCACCATTCTATATAAGCAGAGTGCTGTATGATGTATGCAATTCCTCTTCTATATATTCCTCTCTACCACTATATACTTATGCTGCAATCCTAAAGACATTTTCCTGGAAGTAAGCCCCATTGAACACAGTGGGACTTGCTTATGAGTAGACATGGTTAGGATTGTGCTCTTTACTCAGGAGTTGATGCAGCAAAGTGCCTTCTTGTCTGTCTTTCCTGTGGTACTCAGTAGCACATCTGCTGCAATCCTGCGGACAGGAGCGATGAGAAACACCTGTTTTGCTCTTAGCTTCTTTTTTTCTAGTTGAATAAGTTATTCTGTGTAATGGGTGTTTTCTCAAGGAAACAGCTGTATTCCTTGTTAATTCTAAAGAGACATCTCCCTTTTCTGAAATGAAAGGAAATGGGTTTCTTTTTGACTAATCTATAGAGAGAGTACTCCTATCCCCTCCTGCTCACCTGGCATTACACGGGAGAAGTTAAGCTTCAAAGATTTTAAACCATGTTAATAAGTTACAGCTGGTTTGCAGTGTCTGTCATCCAAGCTTGAATTGACTGGCTTTCTAGAAAATGACAATTTAATTATTTTCAGATAATACATTATTTCCAGCATTGATTTCTGTGAAACCATGCATGTACTGTAATGGATCAGACAAAGTGCATGATAGCAAACATAAACATATTCTGTTCATTGAATAGGATTACTATCTTTGTGGGGAAAAAATCCAAAAGTCAAAGTAAGGTAATAAACTTATCAGGACCAAGTACACCATCACAAAGTAGCCTTAATATAACTAGGATTATTAGTATTAGGGCTAATAACAAAGTACAAGCGTACTGTGTCTGTGATGGTTCTGGACCTCTTTCCATTGATATCACATGTCTGTGGATACTGGAGACTGGTAAAGCATTATTAACTGGTAAACAATGTTTAAAAAACATTGGGTAAGTAAAGAAAAACCAAAAATAACTTTCTGTAGCCTTCACCATGAAACCACTCCAGAGGCAGGAAGATTGGAAACCACTTCGGTATTAGATTGTGAAACAAGAGATGGATGAATTTTAGTCCTTTTGAGGTTTGGGGAGCCTTGTCCACAGGCCTCCCTGCATGCTTCCAAACCCCGGCCCAGGGGCCAGTTGCGGCCCTCAGAGAGCCTCTATGTGGCCTCTGGCAAGACCCTTCTATCTGGCCCTTGGGCAAGCCTTGTGATCTACCCCAATACATTCCTATATATAAATTTATATCAATGTATTCAAATTTGAAATGTAAATTAGTTTTTCAGGCCCCAACACAGTGTCAGCGAGATGATGTTGCCAAAAACGTTTGGGCCCCCTGCCCTTGAGGCTGGCATTGGCTAGGTAAGTTTTTTTTAAAAAAAATTCTGGTCCTGGTAGCAGCATGAGCCTCAGGATCTTGCTACTATCTCTGTGCCCTGCCTCTTAAAGGGATAGACACAAGGGCTTCCCTGGCTGGTGAGTTGTGATCCACCAGTTTGGGATCCACTGTTCTACATATTTGGGAGATGCCCTGTATATGTAGACATATAGAAATTTATAAAATCAAAGAAAAAGTAACACTAACACTGCCTCATAATGCAGACTGACTCAAGCTGCAAGTGTAATTCCCAGATAGGCTTGCATAATTCCCAGCACAAGTCCTGTGCTGGCCCCGGGAATGTCACAAAAGTGCTAAAATGCACTTCTGCCCTACTCCTGGGAGAGTTAAGCCAGTGCACGGACACATGCCATTCTCCTCATACCACCATGGGAACGGGAAACAGGAGGGTTGTGCTGGCCAAAATTGGTTAGGATTGTGCCCTGAGCATGTTATGTGACCCCATAGTTGAAAAAGCTGCCTGTCTCTAAAACACGGTATGATGGACAAAGTGACTATATACAGTATAAGCCAAGTTTTTTGAACCCTTTTTTTGGGGCTCAAAAAGCTCCCTCGGCTTATACTCGGGAGAAGCGCCAGCAGCGGGCTGGCACTTCTCCAAAATGGCAGGCACAACCACGAGCGCCTGCCCTGAAGCCACCAGAGTGGGCTGGGGGGCTTCCAAGGAGGTGCTGGTCGCATCTGCCCTGAAGCCTCCACAGCGGGCTGGAGGGCTTCCAAGGAAGCGCTCTAGCCAGCTATGGAGGCTTCAGGGCGAGCGCTTGTGGTTGTACCCACCCTGGAGCCTCCGCACCTGGCTGGAGGGCTTCCTGGGAGGGGGCCCTGAGGCTGCACTCCTCTCCATGCTTCGGAGAAGCTGGCACTTCTCCAAAATGGTGGGTGGGTGCAACCAAGAGGAAGGTCTACCTAGGAAGGTCTACCCAGAAGTAAGTCTCATTGCAGCCTATGTGGCTTACTCCCAGGAAAGTGTGGAGAGGAGTGCGGCCTCAGAGCCCCCTCCTAGGCAGGTCTATTCAGAAATAAGTCCCCTTAGAGCCAATGAGGCTTATTCCCAGGAAAGTGTGTAAAAGGATTATATCCTTAGAGCTCAATCCTAAGCATATCTACTTAGAAGTTAGTACTAATAGAGCCAATGGGCTTACTTTTGGGAAAGTGTAGACAGGACAGCAGCGTCAGATCCCACCCAGAGTCTGTGTCATTTCCCACCCTAGGCTTATACTTCGAGTCAATAAGTTTTCCTAGTTTTTTGTGGTAAAATTAGGTACCTCGGCTTATACTCGGGTGACTTATACTCGAGTATATACAGTATCCTCTTTTCCAGATGAACTCTTTTTTAGCCTTGTGTCTTGGAAAATTTCATTGTCCTCTTTTTCCTTGTGAGCAGGAAGCGCTTAGCCTTCTAGTAATTAATAAGCTTTGAGTAATTATATGTAATAAAATACTGTGGCGCCTCACATAAAGAACGCCTCAAATAAAGTATGTTTCACGTAACAGACAAAAATTTCTCTAGGATTCTGCTTCACGTAAAGAACTGCTTCACGTAAAGAACACATTCGTTGGCAGTTGGGGCAGACGCGCTGGCCGGCAGCCTGTTTAAAAAGCATCAGGACTGCCTAGCGCACCTGCCCATAGTGAAAGCAACACTTCCATGCTGTTCCTCCTGTGGCCAGGTGTCCACTGGGCAGAGAGAGAGAACAGCAGTGGAGAAGAGGGAAGCAGCTCAGGGCTAGCCAGAATGGAGCAGGGGAGAGAGAGGCTCAGGATGGAGAGAAGGAGAAAGTGGGGAGACTCTTTGAAGGTGTCTTGGATTGCAGCCTCCTAACCATGTCTACCCAGAAGTAAGCCCCATTGTGTTAAATGGGTCTTACTTCCAGGAAAGTGTGTTTAGCACTGCAACCTAAGTAGACTTCATAAGATCATGCACATTGAATGCATGTTTTGAATTCAATCCTGGTGTTCTGTCATCATTTTTACATCCAGTTAATATTTTTATATGAATATTTTGGGGGTTGTGGAACCAATCGTCTGAGTTTCCATTATTTCCTATGGGAAAATCCGCTTCACGTAAAGAATGTTTCACATAAAGAACATGCCTCCGGAACGAATTAAATTTGTTACGTGAGGCACCACTGTATATTGTAATTAATAAGTTGTACGTAATCGTTTAAAGTTAATAGAAAGTAATAATAGTGTTAGCTCAACCACATGAAAGCAATATGTATGAATGTTTTGAGCTTTTGTTTTGCCATGCCCTACATTTTTCTTGGCTGTCCTATATTTTAGAATCTTGTCCTTTTTTAGTTATGACATCTGGTCACCCTGGTGGTGAAATAATTGGTCTACTTGAGACTTTCTCAGCTGGAGGTAGGCATTAGAGAAGATGTGACATTTTAGTGGCAGGTCCTGTTTGAATTTTATTCTCCTTACTTATCGTCGGAGCGCCACATCTGGAACCAGAAGTGGTAAAACTAGACATTAATTTACCAAAGTGCAGGTAATTGGATCTCCGGATGCTTTCTTTCTAAATTAGATGCAGTCATGGGTAAGTCCTAATTTTGTTAGACCAGAGGTGATTGAGAAGAGAGTGTTTAATGGTTTCTCCTCCATTATGTTTGAACATTAAAATAGTTATTTGCTGTGGCTGCTTTTCATGGTATTCCTCTTTTCCCATGCAGAGAGCCACCAGCTGAGAATATTTTGATGGGGAAAAGACAATATTTTGATGGGGAAAACACCCTCTTCTCGAATGTTCTGCTCCTGCTGTGATCTTGCCAACCCTCCAACAGTTGCATTTTACTACCAAAGAAAATCTCTGAGAACTAAGCCAAAGTGACAAATAGTAGCAAATTGAAATAGATTCCTCTTTCCAGCTCTTGGTATTTCTAGAAAGACTACCACTATGAATAGCAAGATGAATGCAGCTTTAATGAAAACATCAGAAAGTAAGAGGTGCTGCAGGGGTAACATATTTGGATTTCCTCTTTGGATTGAATATCAAAGGAAATGAGATGTGAGACAGCTGCAATTGGATCTCCCATCTCTTTAAATTGTGGTAAAAGCAGCTGTGGGAGGTGGAGAGCTCTGACTGGGATCAGGACCATGTGCTGGGGAGAGGCTTTCTCATGATTTCACCTGTACTATACTCAGTGCTATTTTTCTGGAAAATAGTGCCAGTACTCACCTGTGCGTGGGGTGTGTGTGTGTTTGTGTCTATGTGTGGATAAGCCGGTACTTACACAAAGGTGCCAGTACTCTGTATGGGCCCCAGAAAAAGACCCCTGGCTATACTATACCAATGGAAGCCTTTCCAATCTCAATCCAGCCTCACCATATCTGCAATTTGCCTTGTCTCTACTCAAAAGTAAGCCCCATTGTGTTCAATGCATCGTACTCCAGAATCCCAGGAAAGTGTCTTTAGGATTGCAGCCTTCATAAAGCCACCAAAAAACTTGCTTTTAGTTTTCATGAAATTCAAATTCTCATCTTGCACACCAGCAGGGGATGAGATGCAACCAGGATATAACCAGAGCCATACAGTAACGGAGAAATTGGATTTTTTTCTCTCTTTTGCTTCATTCTCTTTGTGAAATATGAACCCAATTGTGGTATATGTGTTCTAAATCAATTTTATGAATAATCCTCAAAACAGATCTTTTTTTCTCTGCACCCCCCAGTTGCATCTGTGCAGAATCAAGCTGAACCATATAACGGCTGGGTCTTCTGGCTTAAATTTTGAAATTCCACCAACGGTATAATGGACAGCACAAGGTAGTTTATGGCTACCCAAGATGACAGAGATCAATGATTGGATGGATGCTCTCTTTGGGCAAAAACCATGATGAGGAGGACATCAGGATGCAGGTCTCTTATCTTGTGTGCTCCCTGGAGCATTAGGTGGGCTACTATGAAATACAGAAAGCTGGTCTGGATGGGACTTCAGTCTGATCCAGTAGAGTTCTTATGCCTCCCCCATTCAGTCCTCCCCAATTCAATGTAGGAGGTAGTGACATAGCTAATGATCATGTAGTGCAAAGCTCAAAATGTTGTCTGGGAAGTGATGTCACAACTGGAAGTGATATAATGCCTATGCTTTAAAAAAAATCCACCTCCTCTGCAGCCCACCACCCATTTGCTCTGCAGCCTAATACCACCAGCTAGTGGCATAGCTAAGGTATATATTTGCTATCTGGGATCAAAGAAGAAGCCCATTTCCAACAACAAAATCAAATTTAATCTATATACAGTACTGTACATATAAAACTGAAAAGTCACTGATTGGCTGACTTATCAGCCAATCACTTAAAGTCACTTATCAATGCACAGCCAAAACCATTGAATGTAGAAGTATGAGATTTGGGGAGGGTGTTCCTTCCATGATGTAGGCATACACAAAGAATTTATTTTGAGAAAATTCCAACTGAAAGGGGGTTAAAAGAGGTGCAACATGTTTTTATCCCTATACTTCAACACTGAACAATTGCTGACTGATCAATGCCTAGTCCCAACCCCTGGACTCAGAAGAATAATTTTTGGGGAGTGTATTCCTTATGTGGTGTGAGGACCCACTAAGAACTACTAAGAAGGTGAAAAGGGATGCAACATATTTTCAGCCTATATTTAACATTGAAGATTGATCAACACCCAGCCCCAAATTTTGCACCTGCCTGGTAGGGGTGCCCACGGTGGGGGGATGGTGCATGAGGGAAGGGGGGGCTATTGCACGAAGGGGATGTTGCACAGGGGAAGGTGCAAGGGGGCATGTTGCACAGAGGGGGGTGGTGCACTGGAGGAGGATGTTGCATGGAAGGGGATGTTGCATGGGGCAGTGGCGCTGCACAGGGGGTTGGTGCATGGGGAAGATGCATGGGATGGGGATGCTGCACAAGGGGATGTTGGTCTATGGGGAATGGTGTATAGAGGTGGTGGTGCATGGGGTTGGTGGTGCACAGAGGGAATGGTGCACTAGGGCATATTTTACTCCTGCAACATGGGTAAATTTCGCTAGTTAATAAAAAGTGTGCACCTTATTGGTTAGAGAAAGAGTGCTGTGACAAAGAGGAAAGGTTATTCTTTCCCTGCTAAATATAAGAGGAACACCCAAGAACACCCTCTTTACCCAGCATGGTAACTGGATTATGATATATGGAAATGAGACCTCCTTCATATCAACACCTTATTAGTTCCATACTGTGTCAAAATTACATCTCATTAGGTCTCAGAGCAATCAGTCTCATGGGTCAGTTTTGAGTTTAAAAAATCCACTCTTTGTTTCATATGCTTTTGTGTTTTCATCTTCTGGTTAGTTGGTTTGATTAAATATATATAGATATTCCAATGCAGTTTGTTTCATTGCATTCTGCATTAAATTACCTTTCCTGCGTTATATAAATGATGGGATTATCATTCATACTTGTTTTTCACAATTTTTGGTTACTAGTGGTTAAGGTCATCTTGTTGATCGCCTAAAGTTTGCTGCCTGGTGCAATTGCCAACCCCTTCATCTCCTAGCTATGCCCCTGGCTGGAGAAAGAAATTAAACCTTTTCTTCTATCCGTTCCTCATCCTCCCTGTAAATTGCCCTCCAGTTTTTCTACATGAGAAAACAACATGTTTAGGGCAGCAGGAAAATTGGCATACGGTAAATGGTTAAAATTCCACTCCTAGAGCACTAAAACCTTTATCTGAATTGGAGGAAGGCCATGCTATTTTCATCCAGACTCAAAAAGATGAAGGCTGAAATCCAGAAGTGCAATTGAGTTGCCCTGTCTATCACTGGGGTGGCCCAAGTCCAAGATAGGGCAGCCCTGTTATGCCAGAGAAGGCTTGGGGCAGCCTAAGGCAACATCGGCTGCCCCAAGACAGATGGAGCTGGGCAGGCCTAGTGGTGCCAGCCTAGGCAGCTCAGGAGAGGCATACTGAGGGCATGTTCAGCATTACCTGGGGCAGAGCAGTTATGCTAGATCCAGAGCCTGTTTCCTAGGCAGAAATTCCCTCTTCCAGCTCCTCAGAGTTATACCTACTCAGGAGCAGTTATAGTAACGAGTAGACCTCTAGCGGTCCATGATAAGGCAGAATAAAAATGGCAGTGTTGACCAAAAATCTGAGTTTTTCGCCAGCTTATCTGCAACTCCTGCCTCTCAACCTCAAGGTATGGCACAACTATGGCAGCCACTAACCTAAGGATACAGCAGGCCACTCCAACAAGCCCCTTGAATCAACTGGAAACTGTATTGCAATTTCATGCAGCAGCTGTTACTAGTTATCAGGTACTCCTTATAAGGCAGGCACCACAGCTGTTCTTTGTTCAGTATGATTTGAGGGGGTCTCCTTGGGAGCAAGCCCTCCCCAGGTGCCTCCTGAGCATGCCTAGGCTTGCTAATTCTCTGGATCCAGCATAAACGTTATGCTCTGAATTCAGAATAGTTGGAGCAGCCCTGCTGGGGCACTCCTCACTGCCCTAACTCTGGATTGCAGCCCAAATCACAGTTCTCCATTATCTTCTCTAGTTTTGCGCTTAGAGACCAAACTACAAATCAAGCTACAAGCTACAAATCAAGAACCCTTTGTCACTTCTGCTATGTCTTCATTATCAGTCCACTGGGGGTGGCCCCTATCCAGGGTGACCAGATGACCGGAAAAACCCGGACTTGTCTTCATTTTGAAACTTTGTGATAGTGCACAGTACCCCATCATACCATATGTCGCTGGATTCGTACTGAAGAGCAGAATCCAATGCAAAAATCAGTTTTGAGATATCTCTTTCCTATCAAACGTTATGGTCAAAAAACTGAAAAACAAAAACAAAAAATTACATTTTTTGGCAATTTTTTTCAGCGGGTAGGAATTTTGGCCTGGGATTAGGAATTTTGGCCTTGGGGTTCAGGAATTTTGGGTTTGGCATCTGGTCACCCTGCCCCTATCCATTAAATTTAGAGGGTAATAAGATGAATAAAATATACTGGACTGTTATAGGGATTAAAGCAGAGCAATATATGCAACTGTCTTTCTCAAATGTGGATTAGGACTTGCTAGGAGGGTTGCAAGCCAATTTCAGGTGGGTTCCCATTTTTTTCAATGTGTAGCGGTATTTTATTTTTAATATCATAGACTTAATGCTACCATTGTACATGACTACATTTAGGAAAATGTTACAGATCTGTACTTTCAGCAGGCTTTAACACATAGGTGTATGCTTTTAACAGTGATAGTCAATGGGCTTACTCTTGTGGCCTTTGGGATTTTTAGGAATTTTAAAAAAAACAAATAACCATCTGCTTGGGAGACTGAGGAAGGTTTCTTTAAATTTGAAATCCAATTTTGCAGTGGCAATGCGACTCTGCGCGTCACCTGGAGCGGGAGTCTGCGTGTCACCATTGGGATGCGCACACCCCCCATTCCAGGACTGCGCAGACGCCAAAGTTGGCGCTTGCGCAGTCGCTTCTGAAGCCAATCAGACAACTCTGACACCTGCACAGTCTCCTCTGAAGCCAAATGGCTTCAGAGGAGACTTCCTCCTCTCTAAGGAGGGGCAGCACCACATGGGTGAGTTGGTGATGAGTGAGTTGTGCTGGCCTAAGTTTGCTACAATTGTACTCTTTGAGAAAAAAGTTTTGGCCTTTGCTTACAGCATGTTTGTGACTCTCCAAGGCTGGCTGGAAGACTTGTGCCAGCTGAAGAGGACCTCAGGATTGCACTATACTGTAATTTTAACTGCTCAATGGCCAAGTGATTAGGACAGTTTTTTTAGACTCCATACCCACCTTGCCTTATCCTTTGTCCTTTCAAGAACATCTCCAACTGGGGTGGAATTGACAAACCAAGGATTATGCCAGTGAAATATGTGTATTGCTGCTGTGCTGCCACAGAAATGTAGTAAAGGGCTTTGATGCACGTAGCTTTCCTATGCACAATGCTGATGCAAGGGAGGCCCATTGAGGCATGTAAGCCCTGCATAGGATGTTGGGGATGGAAGGGTGTTAACAGGGAGGGAGACAGAATGGTAAGGAGATGGGCAAGGGTGGGCGGATCATGCCCTCTACAAAGGAAGGATACTCTATAGTAGGGGTATCCAAACCTCCAAATTTAGGGCTCCTGGATTTTTAACAATTGTATAGAAGAGGGAATTTCAGCAGATGCAGCTTGTGATCTATGAGAGGGGAAGCTGCATCTGCTGAAATGCTCTCTTTTACACAATGTTAAAAGTTCCAAGCAGTGGTGTCACTAGAGTTCACATTACTGGGTGTGGGAGGCCAGCGTGTCATCCCCATGAAGTAGGCAGGGCAACAACCTGGATGGCGGGCGTTGTTATGTGCCATTGCTCTGCCTCAGTTTGTTTTATGGCCACATGTATTGATAGAATAAATATATTTCAGAGTGGTATGTTTCACTGCATTCTTCTGCAAGTTACGCATCCAACAATATATAACATGATGGGATTAGTCCTAAAAACCATAATTTTTAACCATTTTGTTCACTAATGGTGTCACCCCCTTAAGTGTGTCACATTTCTGACAACTTATTATAATGGTTCTCAAACCATCTAGCTTGGGACCCACTTTGTTAGGATCCACTAAAAGTGATGTCATAGCTGGAAGTGACATCATCAAGCAAATTAAAACAAATAAATATTTATAAATACTTTAAAGTTAATCAAGTAAATAACCTACAACCCCCCCCCAATCCTCCCCCCAAAAATTCAGTAATATTTTCAAAACCCAGTTCAATTTTTAAAACAGGTTTGGTATGATTTGGGATTAAATAAGTTTTAAACCCAGCAAGTTTTTCTTATTTTTGCTAGACCAGGGTGACTATATGTCATAATTAGACAGAGAAGTTTCTTCCCCCATGTAGGACACCCAAGAAAAGTGTAGAACATAACAAAATATATGCTTCAAAGACTTGGGTATATTGCTTCCACATGCTTAAACACTATATTACTGAATATTACATTTGAAATTATTAGATATAATTTAATTCATATACAGCAGAGTCCTAACCATGTCTACTCAAAAGTATACCCCATTGTGTTCAAAGGGTCTTACTCCCAGGAATGTGTCTTTAGGATACATAATTTATTAATTCTAAGTGGGCTCCAGGCATATTTAAATACTATGGCTACAATCCAGAGTAACTACGGGACCTTTTACACTGATGTAGTTACAGTGCAACCTATGGGAAACCTATGGGAAATGCATAGAGCAATCAAGAGTAAATGCCTCTCACATCTTCCCATAGTTACTCTGGATTGTAGCCAGTCGCTGAAATCCTAAAGAAACTTTCCTGGGAGTAAGACTCAATGAACATAATGGGGCTTTCGTTTGAGGAGACATGGTTAGGACTGCACTGTTTATTGATTATTATTAAATTTAAAATAATTGAATATAATTTAATACATATAATTTATGAATTACAAGCACACTACATGCTGCCTGCTCACAAGGAAATGGAGGACAAGGAAGGCTTTTCAAGGACACAAAGCTAAAAAGAGAACATATGCTGGAAAAGGGGAGATCTGGTTAAAAAAATATTTTAAAAAGTTAAAACTGTTGTAATCGTCCCCGCCACCCACCCAAAAGGCATTAAAATCCCAGAGAGAAGAGGGCTGTAGATTCAGGAGAGGCTTGAGAAGAGGGAGAAGAGAAGTTTGGACTTTACAAATAAATTTTTCTTTAAAAATCCCCTTTGCCTGCTGAGCCATTTTCAGTGTTGGAGGGTCTGCCTTCTGGAGCCCTTTTAGCCCTTTTAGGACCATTCTGGAAGCCTTGCACCTTCCACACCAGCCAAGTCACATCTGCTTACTTGCAAGTAAGCAATGCAAAGGGGAGCTTTTTAGGAGAGAACTTCCTTCTGAGGTGATTTTGGGGGCTCTGTTCCTTGGATCAGTACCCTTCCAATGTCCATAGATTCCTCTCAGTCTGCCCTTTCCGGCAGACTAAGGTGCGTTTGCTTACTTGCGAGTAAAGCCACGAGATGCAAATTTTGGGGTTTTAAAATTTTTTTTGGCCATAACTCGCTAGGAAGCGGCTATCTCAAAATGGATTGTTGCATTGGACTCTGCTCTCCAAGATGAATCCAACGACATATGGCATGATGGGGTAGTGCATACCATCGCAAAGTTGCTTTTTCAGGGTGCCACAGCCCCTCATTGCGCATCACCCCCCCCCCCCGGCACGTCACCAGTGGTGGGCTGAAGGTGGTTTGGGCTGGATTGCATGAAACACTTCCTAATTCTGACCCCCCCGCCACTGATCCGGTGGCTGGGGGGGCCCCCAGAAAACCGGGTGCACCAGTTTGGCACACCTAAGGAAGCCCACCACTGTGCGTGCGCCAACCTTGGCGCAGTGCACCAGGGTTGGGGCCTGCCCCTCACCCCGCCCCTTGCCCCGCCCACCTGCACTTGCAGCGCACTGGGGTGGGTGGTGTGCCCTCCCCGGCCCTGCCCCTCCCCACCCCTCCCCACTCCTTGACCTTGGCCTGACCCGCCCACTTCCAGCGATCCAGTAGTTGGGCCAGGCCGGGCCCATCACTGCACGTCGCCCATGTGGGCCACACCCCCGCCACACCACTCTAGCGATGCCAATGGGTCCATGAGCTTTGAAGTTGAAAGTTTGAACATCCCTGCTCAGGGCTGTAGCCAGGATTGTAGAAGTAGGGGGGTGGCAAAAAAATTTCAGGGAGGTGGGCAATTATACCAACTATCACTGCTGTTGTACAAAATTAAGGGGTAGGTATGGGGAATCAAACACCTGTAATTAAACCTAATTTCACGAAGAGAAATATTTTGGTTAGTTATGACTATTAATTGTAATTAGTTATACAAAATTATGCAAGGAATGGATAGAGGGGATAGGGAGATGCTCTTTTCCCTTTCACATAATACCAGAACTGGGGGACATCCATGAAAATTGAGTGTTGGGAGAGTGAGAATAGACAGAAGAAAATATTTCTTTCTCCAGTGTGCAGTTGGTCTGTGGAACTCCCTGCCACAGGATGTGGTGATGGCATCTGGCCTCAATGCCTTTAAAAAAAGATTGGACAAAGTCCTACAGCAGGGATTGCCAAACTTTTAATTTTAGAGCTTCTGGACCTTTAACAACTGCATACAGGAGGGAATTTCAGAAGGTGCAGCTTTTGATATGTGAGATGAGAAGCAGCACCTGCTGAAATTCTCTCCTCTATACAATTTTTAAAGGTCCAGGAACCCTCAAATTTCAAGTTTGGAAACCCCTGGTATGTAGGATTGGAGCCTATATAATAATAATAATAATAATAATAATAATAATAATAATAATAATAATAATAATAATAATAATTTATTGTCATTGTATAGACATACAACGAAATTCATAAGACATCCAGAGATGTCTATAAACTATATGTAATAGTTTTAAATTTAATAATAAGTAAGAGAGGGTGCAATCCTAAGCAACTTTCCAGCATTGGCATAAGGGCAATACAACTCTGAGGTAAGAGAACCAACATTGCCTTACTTTGGGGAGGTCTCCATCACTCCCCCCCCATTGCAGGAGGCATCACATGCCCCACTGGCACTACTATACCCTTGCTAGAATATTGGTTAAGATTATGCCCAAAAGCTGCAATCTTAAGCCATAAAACTATTTCCCACAAAAGTGGAGCATATAAAATAATCCCCATAGATTTCACATACCGTAGTTGCCACAACTGGGGCTTTGAAACAGCTTAACTCACCAATTCTGCCGCAGGCTGAGCTTGCTAAACTTTAATCCAGCGAGTGAGTAGCTTTTGAAAGAGTCTGTCAAAGCTCATTTTGTAAAAATTAAAAGAATAAAAAACAGAAAACTGCCAACATAAGATTTGCAGCATTTGCAAGGAAATTTGGAAAAAAGACATGAAGAGATTAGCACATAGAGAAGCATGTAGTAGTTTGACGGCAGTGTAAGGAAAAAAATGTGACAAGGTCTGTTCCTACCTGAAAAAGAACACTCCTCTATTTATTCTACCTTGGACAACGGAAATCTTAAAACTCTTCCTAGTTATCTGGATTAGCCTTCCCTTTACCAAGTTTAACAATTTTCTTTTTGGCTTGATTCTCTTTATGAAATACGACCCAACTGTTGGAGGGAGGGCAAGGGGAGGGCGGAATGAGAAAGAGATGGTGGTGGACAGATTGGGCCTTGCAGACGGTGGGTTTAATAACAACAGCAGCGTAAGATGAGTCCAAATCTCCTTCCACGGCATGATCTGCCGACATGATGAACTTGGACTTGCACCAGCAGTATCACTCCAAGTTGACCCTGTGACTCCTGGAGTTTGCCTCAAGGTGTCTCCAGCAGCTGAAAATCCTCTGAAGTGTAACCAGTGCACCCTCAGAGGAAGCAGTAATGGCACTGGGTCCCAGCACTGTAAAGACATCACCATGAGCAAGGTGAGTGCTCTGGGTGGAGGGTGTTCCGGGGCAGCGGAAGAGCATGGTGGGGTCAGAAATGCTTTGGGGAATATATTCCACTAGATCCTTGAAAGCACAACATGCTTCTTGTCTACGCTGCCAAAATAGCTGGCACAGACATGAGGAATCCCATTGCAGGTCCTGGGGCTTTCCTCTTTTTCCTATTTTATATCCTTTTTTGCCAAGACATGTCCTGGGAAAAAAACTTGTGTCCGCCTTTTCCTTGGAAGTGGGTGGTATGTAGCCTTCTTGTAATAAATAAATTATATGTGATAATTTTTCATTTAATACTGATATAGTGTTTAAATTAAACACCTGAAAGCAATATATCTGAGTCTTTTATATTGTCATGTCTACATTTTGGGGGGTCTTCTCTTTTTTTGATTATGGCATATCCAGCCCAGGGGAAAACTAATACTTTTACCAAAGGAGACCTCTGATGGCTGTCTAGTACCCACATGAGACCTCTGCCCACAAATGGTCTCCAATTTGGTGCTGCTGTTCCACCAGGATTGGGCTGCCAGTTCTTTTGGAAGACTCTCCCTCCAACAGAAACTTACACTTTGGGCGCAATCCAGAGTAACTATGGGGAGTTCTTGCTCTGGTGTAAAAACAATTTACTCTGGACTGCAATATGAATTTCCCATAGGTTTTTTACTAGGTGGTGCAGTAACTACGGGTGCACGTAAAGTCTCTTACGAGCACCTGTAGTTACTCTGGATTGCAGGGTTTGTCCATTTTGTTAGGTTTTTCTACTTGGAAACCCTCTAGCCACAGTAGCTGACAAGCCTAGGATGTGTCTACACAGCTTCTAATACACAGGTCTACTATACAAGTAGACCTGTAAAGGTCTACTACAGCTTTGCTATGAACAGACTGTTCTGTGCTTAGGATTCATTTGAATACTTGGGGGGAATATTTGCCTTGGTTTATTGTTTCATTCAGTAGAGCTTGATATTCTTGCTCCTAATGGGTTTCAGGATTTCCAGGTGTTAGCTTAGTTGCATTTTTCTTTACAATGCAATCCTAAGCATGTCTACTCAGAAGTCCCATTGTGTTCAATAATACTTACTCCCAGGAAAGTGTGGTTAGGATTGCAGCCTAAGGCCCCTCCCCTTGCTGTCCCTCCTAAGGCTGCAATCCTAACCACACTTTCCTGTGAGTAACTACTATTTAACACAATGGAACTTACTTCTGAGTAGACATGCTTAGGGTTACATTGCTTAATGCTCTCCAGAGTTGAGGGTGAAATATCAGGTTGTTCCCTGGTCTTAGTGAATGCGGCTTTGAAACCTGGAAAAAGAATTTCTCATCAGTTTACCTGAGTTCATTTCTACCTTTTTCTTTCTGCTGACTGGGCATAGGCTGTGACAGATGTTATGTCAACATCTGTACTGCTTTATCTATGCTACTGGTGCAGCTTTGATATAAGAATGCACAGTTAAGTCCTGCAAGAACAACTACCGTGACTAAATGACAGAATCCGTATTCTCCAGCAGCTGCAATTAGTCATCCAAAGCACAGTATATCACCCCTATGGTGAAGTTGATAAAATACTTACAAACGCAGCTAGATAGTGCATGGATAACCTGTTCTTTTTTAGTAATCCGTTTTATTAATACATTAATACATATGAAACATATTATTAATAAATCCAAGCATTTTATGCTGCTTGAGTATAATAACTTGAGCTGAATGTTTAATATGTATTTATTGCAGTTAAGAAGTCGTGTATATTTATTCTTATTATTGTCTATGTGGTGCTGAGTAGATAATTTTTGTACGTTTCTAAAATAAAAAAATTAAAGAACAACCAATTTCTGGCAATATATACATCTCAGTTTAGGTAGAAATCAAATTTTAAGTTTCTCTACACAACAATCTTAAATTACCAAATACATTTTCTTATGCACTCGCAGGCATATGTTTGTGTGTGGTTTAAATTTATTGCTAAAAGGGGCACAAATTAAACTGCTTATTGAGTTCTTCATTAACTTAAATTGTCATTGTTTAAACTCTGGAAATTATTGTACTTCAGATACATGTTTTCATTGTATCATGTATTGGAATTTTAAAACATCTGGGTATGTATTCATGCATATGTAAAGACATCTTTCTTAAAATGTAAAACAATATTTTAAAATGTATAGTTTCTAAAGCATGCAGTATATATAAAAAGTATTTTCAAAGCTCAGAAAGATGAAATTACATTATTTATTTATATGTACATGAAATTGTATAATGCGAACTGTATGAGTTCTGCTTTTGTTTTATTTCATTTTAGTACAGGGAAAGTATTAAAAGTATTAAAAGTATTAAAAGCCTTTGAAAGGTCTTCCCCTTTAAGATTTTCTTTTGAGACCACAAGAAATATTTCTGAATGTCAACACATTACTAAACATGAAAATGAATTTATACAAAACGGCATTATGCAATATTTTTAAGTTTTAACTAGCTTTAATATTTGCCATAAGACTATTTTAAAATTTTATTTCGTATAAATATATATTTTGACTATTTCTATATATTTTAAATTCTTTTTATTTTTCAACTGAAGTTTAAAGTTCTACAGTAACCTATTATAATGGCATTATTATAATTTGATTTTCTCTGCGCATCACTTTGTAAATTTGTAGAAAAGTGGTACATAAAGGCAATAATAAAAATAATAGGTGCTCTTAGTGCTATTCCAAAATGCTTTGAGCACAATCCTAACCATGTCTACTCAAAAGAAAGTGCCATATTTGAACACAATGGGATTTATTTCTGAGTAGACATGGTTAGGATTGTGTTCTATATCTCTGTGGAATTTGGGGTAGATAAGTGCTGCAGTAATAATGAATAGAGGGAAAATAATAAAAACTGGAGAAATAGAATTGCTCAATGAAAACAATATAGAATTGAATGAGAAGGAGCCTTATAAATATTTGGGCATATGTCAGGCAATAACAAAAATACTGAAGTTAAAAGAAAAATTGAGCATGAATATTTTAGGAGAGTCAGAAAAATCTGAAAGCCCAAACTTAATGGTGGAAACATTATACAAACCATAAACACCTTGGTTATACCCATCATCATATACACTCCACTGGGCACAAGAAGAGCTGGAGACACTATACCAGTTATTTTCAGCAAGCATGCTATGGTACAGTGGTGTGTCGTGAGTGGTCCACAATGGGAGTTTGGACTATTTTTTAATAGACATTTTATTAATAGGATTATTGAGGAACTGAACTGCCAACCAGCAGCATGGTGTGCCTTATCAATTGTCCAAAAATTGATGATGTGCCTTGACAATTTTAGCACCTGGTTGGTGTGCCATGACATGAAAAAGATTGAAAATCATTGCATTAGCCCATAAGGTCAGGAAGATAATGACCATCAAACATTCTCTGCATCCTCATAGTGATGTCGATAAATTGTATCTCCCTTGCAGTTCAAGTGGACAAGGGATGTTGCAAGTCCACCAAACAGTAGAGAAAGAAAAAAAGAAGAATATGGGAGCAATACTAAGAAATTTAGACCAGTCTAACTCACCTCATCTAGCCTTCCATGATGGTGTGGGGAGGTTGGGGTATGCCTGTGCATTGGGCAACCCCCCCCCCCGACCTCCAGGAGTAGGGCAGAATTGGCTTACTGCACTTTTGTGACACCCCTGGTGTCAAAATCACAGGACTTATGCCAGGACGTAGGCCAGCCTAAATGGAGAGTAGGTTTGCAGACTATATAAAGGATAGCCAAAAGGATACGCTTAAAATGGTTAACAATGAGAAATTATTAAATGCCAATAAAACAAAGCAGGCTTATAAAGAAACAAAGAACCGAGTGGAAAAGTGGGAAATAATCCACTGCATGGGAAGTATTTGAGAGACACTATTGGGAAAACAAACAATACCAAAACCTGGCAGTGGCTGAAAAATAGGCAATTTGAAGAAAGAAATATAGAGTCTAATAATGGCTGCCCAAGAACAGGCATTAAGAACAAATGCAATGAAAGAAAAGTTGGAAAAAAATTAGCAACAAACAGTAAGTGCTGTCTGAAAAGAAGCAGATGTCATAGTGGACCACCTAATTACCAGTAGTTGCTGTAAAAAACATTGCACAGACTATAAACAAAGGCATGACAAGGTAGCAACCACGATACATGGGAACATCTGTAAAAATACTGCAGGCTACCTGCACACAGAAACTGGCGAGACTACAAAATTGAAAACATTGTTGAGAAAGAAGATGCCAAAATATTTTGGGATTTCCAACGATAGACGGACATCTATTGCACAATACTCCAGATACTCCAGTTTATCTGGAGTATTATGCAACAGATTGTCTGTCTGTAGTTGGAAATCCCAAAATATCTCTAGTCAAGAAGGAATAAAAACAAGTCAAAATAATCAATATAGCAATCTCCGGTGATAATAGAATAGAAGAAAAAGAACTGGAAAAAATATTAAAATATAAAGATTTAAAAATAGAAATCGAAAGACTGTGGCTGAAGAGGACCAAAGTGATCCCAGTGGTGACTGGTGGTACTATTCCAAAACACCTTGAAGAGGGCCTGAACTGTACTGGGGCCAAGGAAATTACCATCCACTAACTACAAAAAGCAGCTTTACTGGGAAGAGCTTACATCTTGCGACAATATTTATAACATTGAAATAAGATGTAAAAACCAGGCATCTCAGATCTGTGGGAAGGACTTGATTTCCAGGTAAAACAAACCAGTCAACAGCATTTACCAGACAGTGCAAAATTCAACAACAACAATAGATAGAACATATGCGTAATCTTATTTATTGCATACCCATCCCTCTATGCTACCAGTTTACAGTCAGTCCTGAAGAGATAGGCATCCTCACTGAGGATTAAAACTGATTTTTTTAAAAAAAAACAGATCTGGCAATTTACTAATAATGGACACAGTAGCTTTAGCATAAACTAGGAAAATATCTTATTTTTAGGAGACAATCCTCTGGATTAGCAAGGCTTACCCGTGTCTCTTTGATGTTTGCAAAGAGTACCTGAATTCAAGGATTCATACGCAGGAACTTTGTTTTTTTATTTTCTATTTATTGAATGAGATATAACAATCTTCATCCCACCTAATTACCAGTAGTTGCTGTAAAAAACATTGCACAGACTATAAACAAAGGCATGACAAGGTAGCAACCACGATACATGGGAACATCTGTATCTTTCGTAGGTTCTTTCTATGAACTGAATGATGTTCACAATTTTCCTTTTCCATGTGGGAATTGTTTCTAAGCATTGTAGATAAAAACCCAGCATGCACAAAGCTCATTTGGGATGTTTGCAATTTCAGACACAGTCCCAACATATCTACAAATTTGTTATTTTGAAAAGTGAAAACAGTAGTCTGGAGAGCCAAATTCTATCCAACTTCAGTGCTGGTACAGCTGCCAACAGGGTGTGTGTTGTACTCTGTAGATGGTGATGGTGGGGAATCACAAATGCCTTCTGAAAAGGAACATTTGTTCCATTTCCATAGAGCTGTGTTGCAGCTGCATCGTCTCTGGAAAGTTGGATAGGATTGGGCCCTACAGGAAACATTTTTTTAAAAAACAGGAAAAACCAAAATTGGCAACACGATGCTTGATTTGCATGTTGTAATGTTAAGACTGAGATATTGCATGCATTTCAAATAAATTCCGTTGAATTAATGACAGTTACTTCCAAGTTATTACGTATTTCATGACAAAATTTGCAAGATCTGTGCACTACTCTCTTTCTAAACAATTGGCCAGCATGCAATTTATCTAGAAATTAGATTGAAAAAGTAGGTTAACACAGATTTTATTTTAAATTTTTAAAATAAAACATCAAACATCCTTGCAGAGGTTATTATGATGGAAGGCGTATTTGTTCATTTCGATCTCACTCTCCACCATAGTTTGTGTGTTAGAAATCCTCACCAAGTCTACTGGTGATTTTAAAAACTTTCATTCATGTTACAAACACACAGAATGATTAACAAGAACACAAAAGTAGATTTCCTTTTCCAAAACTGCCATAGCAAAAATAGAAAGCAGTCAGTATTTCTCATGCAAAACTATTGTTATTATTGTCTGAGCGAGATCAGATATTCTAAAAGCAGTGCTACCTCTTTTATTTAAAAATATTAAACTCAGCAACCTCTGTCCCCAATTAATGACCTTTGGGGCAGATTATAACCAATCCAGTCCGTATCATCATCAAAATATTATGTCCCTTCTCCAAAATAAAACAAATTTGTGGAATTTTATGAAGTTAAAACAATGAAGTAAAAACAAAGGCAGAGAGTCAGGCCAATGTCAAACTAAACAATTTCAAATCAGAGCTGGGGGCTTCCATTTTCTTTTGGAAACATGTGCCCTGGAGAGACCAGGTGACTTAAAAGTAATCTAATATCAAGGCATAAGGGAAGTAAATGATATGCTGCATCAAGTGGCAAATCCCTGGAGAGAGATCCTAAATCCACTAAGATGTTTCTGCTTCACCCGCCACATATTTCTCTATTTCTCTCTCCAGAATTCAAACCGGCTCCAAACATAAAGCCGTCATATCAATATAATCACTATCAGTTTCACATTCTAGGCCAGTGATTTTCAACCAGTGTGCACCGGTGTGCCATGGATCATCCTCAGGTGTGCCACGGGAATTTGGGGATTGACATTCATTAATAGGAAAATTGGGGGATTTGAGCAGTCTGGTGTGCCTTGTCAATGGTAAAAACAATTGATGGTGTTCCTTGACCATTTCAGTGCCTTGTTAAGTGTGTCATGAGGTGAAAAGGGTTGAAAATCACCGTTCTAGGCTATTCATGATTTTGTGACTGCTGTGCTGTTCCCAAAAAACAGAATATATAAAAAAATTCTATGAATTTTCAGATTGTTGCCACAGCTGGGACTTTGAAACCTTCGTTCACCAAGCCAGTACTAGACTGAACTTTCCACCCCCAGTCCAGCCATTTGTGGAAGATTCTGTCAAAGCATATTTGCTACTGATTGTAAAAATTAAAAAGAAAAAAGAAAAACAGAAAACTGCCAAACATAAGAAGATTGCAGGCACAATCCAGAGTAACTACAGGGAGTCCTTGCTCTGGTGTAAGAACAATTTACTCTGGATTACAATATGAATTTCCCATAGGTTTTCACTAGGTAGTGCAGTAACAACAGTGCACGTAATGTCTCTTAGATGCTCCCATAGTTACTCTGGATTGTAGAGTTCCAGTGTTTGCAAGGAAATCTGTAGAATTTGGGGAAGGCAGGGAAAAGGTATGGAGATTTTGGCAGAATTGATAGAAAAAGGCATGCTATTTGGTTGCAATGTAAGGGAAAAAAATGCAACAACGTCTATTCCTACCTGAAAAAGTTGGTTCTTCTATGTAGTTATTCTATCTTGAGAAACAAAAACTTTTGGATTCTTTCTTGTTACCTGGATTAGTCTTCCCTTTACCAGTGAAAGAAAAACGAATCAGACCCAACTGCCTTTAAATACAGACATACACTCAGGGGAAAAGGAAGGGGAGGGAAAACGTATACAGTGAAGCAATCAAGCACGATATAGAAAATGAACAGAATCAAAATATTACCTGCATCTTGAATGCTGCCAGCTTCCGATCACTAGTTAAAAGGGGAGAAATACTGGAGAAAATGCCAATGGAAGAGTATTTTAGCTTTTCCCCAGATGCAAACTCTATCACTCAAGGAATGTGGCACAGTTTGTTTTTTTCCTGGTTCCAATTTGCAGTGAAATTCACAGGCCTTCTTCATTCACTTCTAGTTCCTTGTAAATCAAGGTACAGCTCTGGTGTCTACACGAGAAGCTTAACATTTACGGTAGTTTAGGACAGGGGTCTCCAGACCCTTTAGCATAAGAGCCACATTTTTTTACACATTTATTTTACATATTTTGTGCCTTGTAGGAAAAAAACCCCAGTTTTATAAATGAGCAAAATCTGAATAAATATGTTTCACTTGGATCATTTGTATAATTAGCATGATATGATTCAGAACAAAAGAGAAATGTGACAAAGTTAAATGATACCTAATGAGTTAAAATGTCAACTCTTTTAGACCAAGGATTCACTTTCAAACACTCTTTTCTCAGTTATCAATTGCAAGCAAATAAGATTTTTTGGCAGTTTATTAGACCAAAACATTAAGCGGGGAGTTCTGTAATCTTATTCAGATGCTGTACCAACAGTGCTCATATGCTAGTATGACATAGGTTACAATCCAGAGTAACTGCGGGACCATTTACACTGATGTAGTTATGGTGCCACCTATGGGAAACTTATGGGAAATGCATAGAGCAGTTGAGAGTAAGTGCCCCTTACGTCTTCCCATAGTTACTCTGGATTGTAGAGAATCATCATATCTTAAGCCTGCTCTGGAAATGCCATAACAATGGTATACCCACAGTGAGTAATAAGGGCAATGCCAAGCTTGTCCTAATTAAGCAATGCTGGTGCAGGTTTTTCCATTAACTTCCGGCATCCATGGATACTGCATATCTATGGAGCAGCATCCTGATGTCCAGAAAACTGACATGACATTGCTTCATCATCACTGTGGCAGCAGCGCATCATTGGTGTGACACTGGCACATTATCAATATTTTATCTGAGTGCAAGCAAAAATCATGTTGTTGGAGTGTGATGGGCATGACATAACTGTATCACTGCCATGATGTGTGTGTGTTATTGGGATGACATCCCCATGTCATTGGTATGGTCTTCAAGAATAATATTTTCTAATGAATAGGAAATATGGCAGATGAGAAAGGGTGTGAACAATTTTGGTACTCCAGATCACCATATACGGGAATTTTAGAATGTGGGTGGTGTTAATAATTTGGAAACATGATTCATTCAATATGTTCCTAAAACACTTGGTATGTCTTCCAGTTATACCGAAACCATGTTCTTCTACTCAGAAAGTTCTCTTTGACTGATCTTTAAATGGTTTAAATTTGATCTGGCTTTCTCAACAAAGGAGTTCATTTGATTTTGTCTGTAAACTGTTTTGTGAACTTTTTTGTTGAAAAGTACTGTTAACAATATAATATTCTCTCACACACAATGTATATTGTTCTCACACACATGCATATGTACACACATGCACAGATGCACATACACCAATATTTTAGAGCTTTTTTGTTTTTGTTCAGTGAATTCATGAACCTTTTCAGATCTCAGCTGAGCGCAAAAAAGAACGCATGAGGATTACACCGGTTAGTAGCCTGCAGAAGTCAGATTCCCTGTTCCTGGTTGCTGTCAATTCCTTTCAATTAAGGAATCATCTATGCCCTTGCCGATATGAGATTTAAATTGCTGTATACTAAATGGCAGTCAAAGGAAGTTGTCACAATGCCTGCAGTAAAAAAGCATGCATTTTTTCTGCATGAACTGCACATGAATTTACTCTGACTTAACATTTAGGGGGGAAAAATTGCATTCCACTTGCTATTATGATTCAAATCTGACAGGAAACAGTCAATAAACTTTGGAGATCAACATGGCATCACAAAAGCATTTTTTAGCCTTTAAACTTTGTGAAAGGGCAAAATCCAGAGTAACTACGGGGAGTCCTTGCTCTGGTGTAAGAACAACTTACTCTGGATCCCAATATAAATTTCCTATAGGTTTTCACTAGATGGTGCAGTAACTATGGGTGCACGTGAAGTCTCTTATGTGCTCCCATAGTTACTCTGGATTTGGGGACTTGTTTGTTAATCAGATTGAATTACCCGTGTGAGGGTTTTTTCCCACTCAGGGTGACCAGATGCCAAACCCAAAATTCCTGAACCCCAAGGCCAAAATTCCTAATCCCAGGCCAAAATTCCTACCCATTGAAAAAAATTGCCAAAAAATGTATTTTTCTTGTTTTTGTTTTTCTGTTTTTTGACCATAACCTTTGATAGGAAAGAGATATTTCCAAACTGATTTTTGCATTGGATTCTGCTCTTCAATACGAATCCAACAACATATGGCATGACTGGATCCTATGCACTGTCGCGAAGTTTCAAAATGAAGCCAAAATGTAGGACAATGATGCCAAAATGTAGGACACCCGGACAGGAGGCTAAAAATCCAGACAAATCCAGGTTTTTCCAGTCATCTGGTCACCCTGTTGTGATTTCTTTATTTATTGCATTTGTGTGCTTCCTTTTTCCAATTTGGATTTGTGCAGTTTTCAAGAATCAGGAATATGGGGTTATATGTACCGCCCACAGTAGGTCTCAGCTCCAGTTCTGGGCATCTCTGGGAATGGTTGGCAGTATTATTCTGTGTAAGGAGTATGGCCACTTGTCTGGGCACCTCAGATGCAAACTCAACACAGAGTATTTTGGATGGTGATGGTGAGATATAGATAGATAAATAATGAAAGTTGCTTTCATTTGGTTAATTTAAACAATATATTAATTTTTAAAATTCAGGACTATGCCTGTAATCTATATACTGTACATACAGTAAATAACAGTGTTTTATTACAGTTAATTGTGTTATATTACAGTGTTTTGAATTCAATTCCAGTGTTTTGTCATCATTTTTACGTAGTTAATATTTTTATATGAATATTTTTGGGGTTGTGGAACCAATTGTTTGAGTTTCCATTATTTCCTGTGGGAAAATCCGCTTCACCTAAAGAATGTTTCACGTAAAGAACATGCCTCCGGAACGAATTAAATTTGTTACGTGAGGCGCCACTGTATATAAAAGAGAAAAGTCACTCACTTGACTCACTGACTGACTGACTCATCACCGCCCTGCCAAAACCGCTGGGGACCGTGAAATTTGGGGAGGGTGTTCCTTCTGTGACTGAGGGGTGCACTAAGAACCGGTTTTCGGAAATTCCAACCGGAATGGGGTGAAAAGGGGCGCAACGCATTTTCCTCCCTATACTTTGCATTGGAGAATTGCTGACTCATCAACATTCCTCCCCAACTGCTGGGCCTGAAGCATGGAATTCTGGGAGTTCCTTCTGTCACCTGAACACCCACCAAGAACCATCTGGAGAAATTTAACCCTTCAGGGCCTGAAAAGGGTCAATGTGTTTCTGTCCTATACTTAACATGGGAGACTGACCAACATCCAGCCAATTTGGTGCTCAGTGCCCGGTGCACTGGGGGATGTTGTTCGGAGGGAGGGGTTGCATTGGAGAGGATGCTATGCATGGTGGGAAGTTGCGCATGGGGGTTGATGTGCACGGGGGATGTTGCGCATGGTGGATTGATGGGGGATGTTGCGCATGGGGGGGATGTTGCGCATGGAGGATGTTGCGCATGGGGGTTTATGCACATGGGGAGATGTTGCGCATGGGGGGATGTTGTGCATGGGGGTTTATGCACATGGGGAGATGTTGTGCATGGGGGTTTATGCACATGTGGAGATGATGCGCTTGGGGGATGTTGTGCGTTGGGACTGATGCGCATGGGGAGAAGTTGCACATGAGCGACTGATGAGCACGGGGGACTGATGCGCATGGCAGAATGTTGTGCATGGGGGAAGTTGCGCATAGGGGACTGATGCTAATGGGGGGGTTGATGTGTTGTTTGGGGGAAGTTTCGCATGGGGATGTTGCACATGGGGGGTTGATGAGCATGCACATGGGGGAAGTTGCACATGGGGGGCTGATGCGCATGGGGGTTTGTTGCGTATGGGGGTTGATGCACATGGGGATTGATGCTCATGGGGGTTGATGCGCATGGGGAATGATGCGCATGGGGGTTGATCAGTGGTGGGCAGGCCTGGCCGCAACAACCGGTTCTCTGGAAGTGGGCGGAGCAAGGCAAGGTCAGGGGTGGGGCCAGGGGGCGGGGCCAGGGATAATTTAATTAAAAATTAAAAAAAATTTAAGCATGTGACTTACCTCTGAGTAGACCTGCATAGGTTGGGGCTCTGAGGCTGAAGTTCTCTCCAGACTGGCCTGGAAGTAAGTCCCATTGACTTTCATGGGACTTACTTCTGAGTAGACCTGCTTAGGATGGGGCTCTGAAGCTGAAGTCCTCTCCACACTGCCCTGGAAGTAGGTCCCATTGACTTTCATGGGACTTACTTCTGAGTAGACCTGCTTAGGATGGGGCTCTGAAGCTGAAGTCCTCTCCATACTGCCCTGGAAGTAAGTCCCATTGACTTTCATGGGACTTACTTCTGAGTAGTCATGTAAAGTATTGGAATCTCAGGCTGCAGTCCCTGGCCACATTGCCAGCCAGCGGGGGGAGGCGGGCTGTGGGTGCACTGAGGAGCGTGCGGCGGCGAGGAGCCCTCCCAGCCAGCGAGGAGCCCTCCCGGCTAGCGGGGGGAGGCGGGCTGTGGGCGCGCTGAGGAGCGCGCGGCGGCGAGGAGCCCTCCCGGCCAGTGAGGAGCCCTCCCGGGCAGTGGGGGGAGGCGGGCTGAGGGCGGGCTGAGGAGCGCTCGGCGGCAAGGAGCCCTCTCGGCCAGTGGGGGAAATGGCTGCCGCGGTGGCTGTTAAATGACCCCGGAACCGGTTTGGCCGTTGTGGCCAGCCCCCACAACAACCGGATTGCGACCGGCGGGCTGATTTTAGCTACTGGTTCGGCCAATCCGGTCCGAACCGGTCTCAGCCCATGCCTGGGGTTGATGCGCATGGCGGAAGTTGCGCATGCAGGGTTGATGTGCATGGGGGAGTGATGCGCATGGGGGTTTGATGCACCTGGGGGAAGTTGCGCATGGGGGAAAGTTGTGCATGGGGGATGTTGCACATGGGGGGATATTGCACAGTGGGGGGATGGCGCATGGGGGAATTTTACTCCCGCAATGTGGGTATGCTTTTTGCTAGTTGATTAAATATAATTACATTTTCAGTGCAATCCTAAGCATGCCTACTCTAAAGTCCCATTGTATTCAATAGTACTTACTCCCAGGAAAGTGTGATTAGGATTACAGCCATAATTTATTAATTACAAGAAGGCTGCATGCTTCCTGTGACTGCTGTCCAACTGCAGGATGCAACAAGTGTCCCACTGTCACAGCCATGCAAATGCTAGAATTAAATATTAGGATTTAGGATTATTAGGTTAGGTTAGGTTTGCACCCTATATTAGGATTGTATTCAATATTAGGTTAGGATTGCACCCAATATTAGGATTGCACCCAATATTTGGTTAGGATTGCAGCCAAAGTTGATTGTCATTTCAGAGGTAGCACCTGGAAGAGATTCCATGAGACACATGGGCAGATGACATTTAAATGTGGTATTGTGAGTTGCTTTTTGATGGGGTTGAAAAAACAATGAAGCGGAGGCAGCAGGAGGAGTGGATCCAGCAGCAGTGGTGTATGTTAGTTTCCATCCCTTCCCTTGTGAAGATTTGTTCACATGGGAGGTCTCATGGGAGGTGCGGACCACACAAGGTGATGCATTTAGGGGGAGAGTAACTGGATTTTTAAAACTCAAAACTGATTCATGTGGCTGATAGTTCTGCAAACCAAGGAAGAGTTATTAATCTGACTCATATATTATGATATTAGCCAGATATCTTGGAGTGTGAGATCAAGTGGGCCCTAGAAAGTATCCCTAACAACAAAGCTAGTGGAAGTAATGGTATTCCAGTTGAGCTCCTTACAATCTAAAAAGATGATGCTGTCAAAGTAACGCGTATCAGTCTGTTAGCAAATCTGGAAAACTCAACAGTGGCCTCAGGATTGGAAAAGATGCCAAAGAATGCTCAAATTACTACACAGTTGCACTAATTTCACATGCTAGAAGTTGCACTAATTTCACATGCTAGAAGGTAATGCTCAAAAGTGTGGCTCCAGCAGCATGTGGATTGCAAAATACCTGAAGTAGAAGCTGATTTTCAAAGCGCCAGAGAAAGAAGAGATCAAATTGCCAATATTTGCTGGATGGAGAAAACAAGGGAGTTCCAGAAAAACACCTACTTCTGCTTCATTGACTATGCTAAAGCCTTTCATTGAGTGGATCACAACAAACTGCGGCAAGTTCTTAAAGAGATTGGAGTCCCAGATTATTTTATTGGTCTCCTCAGAAACCTGTATGTGAGTCAAGAAGCAAGTCAGAACCAAGTATGGGAAAAACTGAGTAATTTAAAATTGGGAAGGAGTACAAGGAGTACAAGTACATATTGTCACCTTCTTTATTTAATTTATATGGAGAGTACATTGTGAGAAAGGCTGGGTTGGATGAATCACAAGCTGGAATTAAGATCACTGGGAGAAATATCAATAACCTCAGATACACAAACAATACCACTCTAATGACAGAAAATGAGGAGGAACAAAAGACCCTCTTGATGAGGGTGAAAGAAGAAAGTGCAAAATGTGGCTGAAAACTAAACATTATAAAACTAAGATCATGGCTTCTGGTCTCATCAATTCATGGCAAATAGATGGGGAGAAATGGAAGTCATGACAGAGGGTTTTTTGGGGGGACTAAGATAATTGCAGATGGCAATTTCAGCCAACAAATTAAAAGATGCCTGCTTCTGGGGAGGAAAGCTATAGCAAGTCTAGACAACTTAATTAAATTCGAGACATCACCTTGCCAACAAAGATCCGTCAAGTTACAGCTATGGCAGTGGTGTAGCTAATAATCATGTAGCCCAGCGCAAAGCTCAAAATGTTGCCCTGGAAATGAAGTCACAACCGGAAAAAATGTCATCCCGGGGGTATTTTTATTAAAAAAATATTTTTTAAAATTTCCCCCTGCAACAACAAAATCAAATTTAATTTAGTACAAATATGAAAATTGTGCCTCTTATTGGTTAAGATACTGTCAAGATACTCTGCACTGGCACTCCACAAGGTTGTGTCTTCAGCCCATTAATGTTCTCCATTTATTCATCTGATTGCACCAATAACCATCCCAACAATAGGATTATCAAATTTGCGGACGATACTACACTAGTAGGATTTATTTCTGGGGATGATGAGTCTGTATATCGGGACGAGGGACAGCTATCCCGTTGGTGCAAAAAAAAATTAATCTTTTATTTAATATTCAAAAAACCAAGGAGTTTATAGTGGAGTTTAGGAAAAAAAGCAGACATTCAGCCTCTGTGTATAGATGGAGTTTGTGTGGAACAGGTGGTTGAATGTAAGTTTCTTGGGACCATCATAACAAATGACCTGACTTGGAGTGTGAACACTGCTGCTTTAATTAGGAAGGCACAACAATGGTTGTAGTTTCTAAGGATTCTCAGAAAACAACAATTGGCTGAGAGTTTACTGACTATCTTCTATTGGAGTTCAATTGAGAGCATATTAACCTACTGTCTCTGTGTATGGTTCACGAGCTGCACGGTGGCAGAGAAAAAGGCAATTCAGAGGGTGATTAAGATGGCCCAAAATATCATTGGCTGCTCACTCCCCTCTTTGGAAGAACTGTACAGGAACAGATGTAAGAGGAGGATATCTAATATATTGAAAGACTCCTCTCATCCGGGACATCAGCTCTTTGAACGATTACCATCGAGAAGAAGATTCAGGGTATTGAGAAAAAGGATGAGCAGATTCAAGAACAGTTTTTATCCAAGTGCAGTACTGAGTTTAAATGAGGGGTTGTAAGTTTGTGTGGAATTTAATTGCTGGGAGTAAAGGGGTATTTATATTTGAATAGAAATTGTTGTATGGTTAGTTGTGTTTATTTTACTTTCTTATTTAGTGGTGTTGTCCAGTTTTACCTTGGGGAAGAGCAAGCACCTCATTTCATTGCTCAGTTGTGAGTGTAATGACAAATAAATTTCTTATCTTCTTATCTTATCTTAAGGGCCAAAGAGGAATGATTATTCTTCCCCTGCTAAATATAAGAGGAGAACCACTAAGAAGTGCCTGTATACCCAGGTAGCATGGGTTAACTGTATTATTATATATGTATATTGAAAATGAGAGCTTATTCATATTAACACCTTATTTGTTCCATACAGTAACAGAATTGCATTGCATTGGCTCTCAGAGTAATCAGTATCATGGGAAAGTTAAGAAAATCCACTTTTTGTTCCATTGGCTTTTGTGTTTTCATTTTCTGGTTAATTGGCCATAACTTTTGATAGAATATAGCTATTCCAATGCAGTTTGTTTCATTGCATTCTGCAATAAATTATCTTTCCAACAATGTATTACAATATTACATGATGGTATCATCATTCATATGTCGCCAGTTTTTCACAATTTTAGCCACTAGTGTCAAACTCAGCTTGTAGCCCCCCTAAAGGTTGTAGTCCAGTGTAACTGTACCCCCTGAACACCCCATAGCTATGTGACTGAGCTATGGCTTTCCCTGTGGTTATCCCTGTGGATAAAGAAAGCTGAACAGTAAAGAATACTTGCCGTTGAATTATGGTGCTGGAGAAAATGAGAGTCGCTTGCACTGCAAGAGATCAAATCAGTCCATCCTTCAGGAAATCAGCCCTGACTATTCACTAGAAGGACAAATATTAAAGCTGAAGCTCAAATATTTTGGCCACATCATGAGAAGGGAGAACTCCTTAGAAAAGACCTTGATTCTGGGGAAAAACTGAGGATAAAAGGTGAAGAGGACAGCTGAGGATGAGGTGGTTAGATATGTTGCAAACCAGAGTAACTATGGGAGCACTGAGAGACACTGCACTATCTAGTGAAAACCTATGGGAAATTCATACTGCAATCCAGCGTACCTTGTTCTTACTCTGGAGCAAGGGACTCCCCGTAGTTACTCTGGATTTCACCCACAGTCTCATTGAGGCAATGAACATGACTTTGGATGGAGTTTGGAAGCTAGTCGAGAATAGGGTGTCCTGGTGTGCTGCAGTCCATGGGGTTATGAAGAATTAGACACTACTTAATGATTAAACAGCAAACAACATGAGTCAGCTTTCATTTCCATCTATCAGAGTTCATACCAGAACTTTTATTCACTTACGTAAATGTCATCCAGTTGGCCATTGGTGTTTCTGCTGGGAACTTATTTATTGGGTAATTTATATTATTTTAAATGGGGGACACACCAACCCAAGTGATGTTACTACATTTATGTTGTGTGTATGCTGTTGTCATTTGTCATTTGTATGGGTTTGGTACAGTGGGAGGTCTGTATGGGGTGAAGGAGTGAGCTTTTGTACCTGGTGAAGCAAACTCTAGTCCTTTCTGCTCTGTGGGCCACCAAAAGTGCCATATAATTATTTTTAAATACTGAGCTCCCATTTGCCCTTGGGTTCCTTCCCCCCTGCCAATGCAGCATGTTTCAACCAGCAATGGTGGGTCAAGCGCACTAATGGAATAACAGTAAGGCAAAAAGAGGAGTGAAGGATAAGGACGTGAGTATCCTGTGATCTGAATTTCTTATACCGTAAATTGCATTAGAAACATATGGCCAATTTTTCAATACACTATTATTTCCTGGACTAAAATTGTCCCCCACTGCTATTTGCCCAGCAAGAGAAAAGAAACATGTAGCATAAAATATGATCTTCTCCCCGCACTACATGGCAGGAGCAAGGAGGATTTTGCTATCAAATTACTGCAGTTGCAAATTGTACTTAATCTTATTTTCATCAAATTGTCAGAAACAGCATCTCTTCTGCTTTATGCCCATTTGACTGAATACATTTCTTGTTATTTATCCCATATATAAATATATACTTGCTAAGTAAGGATAGCACTTCTAATGAAACGAATTGCAGCCCACACACACATTGATGCCACAATAAATTTTTGGTCTTGGAGTGCTCTCACCATGCTCTGCCAAATCCTTTTTCTTCAACAGGGTCACAGGAATAGGTGTGAGAAGGCAAGAACAGAGAGCCACAAGGTAAGAGGCAGCATCTCTGGGGAGGTTACTAAATCACTGCTCTGCACTGTAGTCCACTCCAACTTAGTCCTTGCTCACCTAATCTTTAGGTCAGAGATTTTCAATCATTTTTTTTATCTCACAGAACATTGATAAGGTGCAAAAATTATTAAGACACACCATCTGTTGTTAGATCATTGACTAACCCTACAATCCAGAGTAACTATGGGAGCACGTAAGAGACATTGCATGCATCTGTAGTAATGGCACCACCTAGTGAAAACCTACGGGAAATTCATATTGCAATCCAGAGTAAATTGTTCTTACACCAGAGCAAGGACTACCCATAGTTACTCTGGATTGCACCCAAAGCACATTAACCTGCTTATAGGGGCTTAGATCCTCAAATATTGCCCTACTATGACCTTCCCCAAATCCACGAAGCTTCCTTGGGCCAGTCACTGACCTCACAGGTTGTACAGAGGGCAAAAACAGGGAAGGAACTAGTATGATGTCCTGAGCATCATGGCTGAAAGGCAGTATAAAATATCAGAAATAAATAAATAATGCTTGCATAAGGTTGTTTTTGTGTGTTTTTCCAAATGAGATGGCAGGCAGGCAGGTGTGTGGAATCTGCTCCAACTCAGGAAGCCAAATCCACAGGCAATGCTGCTGATGTAAAAATTATATTTAAAAACTGATCTGTATTGAAATATATTTGTTTGTTTGTTTGTTTGTTTCCCACCTTTCTCCCACACCAAGGGAACTCAAGATGGCTAACAATAGAGTATAAATCCAATAAAGATTAAAAGACACATAAAACTAATACATAATTTAAAAAATATTTAAAACATTTGAAGGAACCACTTGGGCAGCAGAAAAAAAGCAAAGTGATTAAACCAATCAACAAAATGAGCAGAGACCCCAAATGATGCAGTAAAGTGTAATCCCAAAATGAATTTTGTCTTTTAAACACCCTTAAAGTGTAATAGTGTAACCAAACTGGGTAATCGCTTATAAGCAGTCAGAGGTATTTATTGCTCCAGCTTCACAGCTTTGATCTCTTGATTCAAAAAGGAAGCTGTTTTAAATGAGAAGTTCCGACCTGTCATTTGAACCAAGCTTTGAACTCAGAAGGGCTGGAGTCTCCTGATGAGCAAACCAGAAAAATGTCAGTTGTGCACCAGATACTGATAAGCCATGTAATGGACTATAGAAAAAGAGTATAAAAGAGCTACCGCACTTGAGATTTTCTGTTGTGAAATTGCTGCTCCTGGGAATGTTCGGTCAGTTGCTTCAAAGTGTTCTGAGTTAGGATCTATTGACCAGTCGTTCTGAAATAACTATTTGATACTCCCAAAAATTTTCTCAGGAAAATCACAGATAAACAATTGCAGGTCCTGCAAAGGAGAAGAGGAGGTGGCCCAAAAAAGAAAGAATGTAAGAATTGTGATTGGGAGTCCAATATAGAGCACAATCCTAACCATGTCTTCTCAAAAGTAAGCCCCATTGTGTTCAATTGGTCTTACTCCAAGGAAAGTGTCTTTCGGATTTCAGCCATACTGTACATGGCTACTCAGAAGTCAGACTCCATTATAGTCAATGGAGTGAACTCTCGGGAAAGTATGGATAAGGCTGCAATCCTAAACACACTTTTCTGGGAGTAAATACTATTGAACACAATGGGACAACTTCTGAGTAGACATGCTTAGGATTGCACTGTTAGATTGGCATCAGGTGCTCGTCCAGCCTCTGCTTGAAGATCTCTTCCACTCATCATCATCTGCTTCCTCCCTAGGGAAGAGAAAAACTAGTTTATTCCAGTGTCAGCTAGATGAAGGACAAATAAATATTCAATGTTTTGAGAGCCTCTTTACCAATATTTGAATTTATGGCTCAGATATACAAAGTGGGCCTAAAGAAGGCTTACAGTTGTTACACTATTGGTTTCACATTTCACGTTTTTCCCCAACAATAATTCCAAACCAGTATTCTATATGCCTTATCTATGTTTTGGAAATATACATATACATTATTGAACAAATACATATAAATGTAAAAAATGAAAAAAAATGTAAAGTGCATACCTATTAAGTGTAAGCCTACTTTTGGCCCACTCTGTAGAAAGATGCTTTAAGCCAGTTGGATCAATTGTTCCCAACTGGTCTTCTGCCCTGCACTTAGGGCGCAATCCAGAGTAACTACGGGGAGTCCTTGCTCCGGTGTAAGAACAATTTGCTCTGGATTGCAATATGAATTTCCCATAGGTTTTCATTAGGTGGTGCAGTAACTACGGGAGCACGTAAAGTCTCTTACGTGCTCCCGTAGTTACTCTGGATTGTAGGGTTAATCTACTTTTGTTTTATATACTATTTAATATTAAAATGCGCTTAGATCATTAACCCACAAGCACTTTTAAGCACATATTTTGATTGCTTTCCATTCTGTCATAAAGATATCTCCATAATAAATTTTATTTATATCTTTTCAGATTTTACAGCTATTTGCTGTGAACTTGGAGTCATACAAAAAAGTTTCCAGTTGGACCCCTTTGCTCTTTGGCTGTGAAGATGTGACTGTGCAAATAAAAATGTTTCCAATTTGGCCCTGCAGCAACTTAGGCTGGCTCAGCTTCTAGACATTTGGAATTCTTTTTTTGACTTTTATGTATTGAATACTCATCATTTTTATGCAATGATAGTATACTTTTTATTGACTCTCACAATTAGTGAGAGTCTTACAGACCCAAGGCAGTACACATAGGCATGCTATCATCAAATTCATTTTTTACAAATAGAGTTTTTGCAATTAATATTCTATGAAAACGTCATATAACTCTTCATTTCCAGATGTTGCCCTTTATGGTGTGCTCATCGTTCTTTTTTGCTGCAAGCATTCCATCCAAGCTTCGCAGCTGCAAATCAATCAAGTATTATTCATTCTTGGCAGCTGACCTCCACCTGTGACTGCGCGTCTCTCACAGCCCACTGATCACAGTGACTCCTACTGGCTTAATCCTCTCACAACAGCTTTATCATTTGCTTCGGTCTCCCCTTCAAGGTGTGACCAGAGGTAATCCTAGGGCAGCAATCAGAGGGAATCCCAGCCCCCAGCTTCTGCCCGTGTTAGAAATATTTTTGGGGGTTACCTATCCTTTGGATCGTTGCAGCTGGCAGGTTGATTTTCCAAGAAGAGAGACACAGCTGTAGATTGAGTTGCATCATCTTTTCTTTATTGTCAGCAGAGCAAACAGGCCCAATACAGCTTTGAGGATCAAGTCCTACCTTCCCATCTTTTTGCTCAGTTTATATTCCCTTTTGCTCTGAACCACCCATCATATTCTTGATATCCCATTGGTTCTTTAGCTTCATGGCCTGCTTATAATCACCTCATGTTCATGACTATGACCAGCTCATGACCACCTTATGGGTACTTTACAACTTATTGTTATGGATGGACTAATAACTAACCATCCCAGATCCACATCTTGCTGATATTTATTTATCGTATCTTTCTACTCTTGACCCTGGTCAAATATTAATATACTATTATTTATCATTGCTTAATATAAAAAAATAAACATAAATTTTGGCCCTTCTCCTAACTCCCTTGGTTTTCTTGCCAAAAAGTCAACATGACTTCAGGGGACTTTCCAGCCTAAAGGTGATAACTGGGCCTTCTAATATCAATTCCCATATACATAAAGAAATATAGAATTTTACATTTCTTCCCATCACCCTTATATTCTTTGTGATCATTATGCATTTTCATTTATATTACCTATTTTTTCCTTTTTCCTTTTAAATTCACTAATAAATGAGAAGGGGAAAATTGCATCTAGATTGACTTTTATTACTATGGGCACTGAGGTCTTTGAATAATGAGACTAAACAGAAATTTTTCTCCCAGCACTATAAATTCAAATTAACCAAATAAAATAGATTGGCAGCAGGGCCATCAAACACAAGCAGGGCCATCAAGCAGGGCCATTACAGAACTATTTTACGACTCTAATTTTGTCTCTTAATCCCATACGGTACTGATTCTTGTTCTTAAATTGGGGTTGTGTGCTTTTGTACATGGTTTCATTTTGGCTTTGTAACTAAAAGTGTGGTATTTCATTCTCCTACTATTCTGGTCAATGATTGGCATAAACAAACAGACTTCGCTAATCAAGATGTGAAAATTACTACAAGATGCACCATGGCCACTAGTTTAGGTGGTTTTAGAAAAAGGTTAGAAAAATTCTTGACAGATGTAGGCATCCATAGTGATTATTAAAGACTCTTAAAATTGGAATCTGTTTTCAGAGGCCATTTACTTCTGACTAGCGAAAATGTCCTCGGGTTGCAGGACTAGAATTCCCTCGTATGCACATCAACCCCCCATGCACACCACCCCTCATGCGCATCCACCCCCATGTGCAACACCTCCCATGTTCATTCACCCCATGCGCATCATCCCCCATGTGCATCATCCCCCCTATGCACATCAACCCCCATGTGTATCAACTCCCCATGTGCATCAACCCCCATGCACCACAACCCCCATGCACCACAACCCCCCATGCGCAACACCCTCCATGTGCAGCATCCTCCCCAGTGCAACCCCTCCCCCAGTGCACCAGGCTCTGAGCACCAAATTGGCTGGATGTTGGTCAGTCTTCAATGTTAAGTATAGGACAAAAACACGTTGCACCCCTTTTCAGCCCCATAAGGGTTAAATTTCTCCACATTAGTTCTTGGTGGGTGTTGATGTTACGGTGTGGTGAGGCTCCAGAGATACAAGAAGATCTGGTGGGAGAGCCAATACAGAGAAGAGATGTGTGGGCTGAGGTGCTGGCTTCCACTGAAGGCGAGAGGGAGACCTGGTCCGATCCATATTGGGACCTCCTGCACCTTTATATGAACAAAAAGACCGGGATGTATCCCGGTAGGCCTATTTCGGTGCGATCCAATCCTGGCTTTTCCCGCGGCTGGAGACGAAGAGGAATGGATGAGAGAGCCTGGATGGGGAGGGGGAGAGATAGCGGTATTTAAGGAGGACGGGAGGAAAGGAGGGGACTCCCGGAGGAAAGAGAGGGAGGAGGAGGACCAAGCTTGGGGCTCCAGGCTTGGGGGATATCCCGGAAGAGCAGACTGCACCCAGAAGAAAGAAAAAGAGACTATTAGAGTTGGACTTTGTTGAAAGATACTTACTTGTTTCCTGTGCCTGTTGCGTGGGTGGTCGAAGAAACTGCTGTTGTAAGTTGACCTGTAAAGTAACCAAGAAGAGAATCTGATTTGTAACTGCCAAGCGTTGATACCTCAAAAGAGAACTCAAGTAAACTTGTTTTGTTCATTATACTCACCTGGTCCAGTGTCTCCTTGTCAGTAGAATCCTAGAAAACATGGCTGATAAGCAAGAAGGTATAGTAATAGAGCTCTCGAGTGAGGCAGATAGTGAGAGACATGACATATGGAAGGAACACCCTCCCCAAATTTCATGCTTCTAGGTCTGGTGGTTGAGATGAGGCTGTGATCATTCAGGGATTCTTCAAAGTATAGGGAGGAAAACACATTGGAATTCCAAATTTCAGTTGGAATTTCCAAAAACAGGTTCTTAGTGAGAGCCTTCACAGAAGGAGTACCCATCCCAAATTTCATGCTTCTAGACCCTGCTGCTTTGGAAGGGCGGTGAGTGAGTGAGTGAGTTTTTAGTTTTATATATAGTATATAGATTACCAGATGTTTGGAAGGAATAATAGGGAATGTTGGTTGCCATTGTGCAAAGCTTATCAGTTTTTTAGGGCCATCGGGATATCACTGATCGAGACAGATTATTGGACTTGTCAATAATCTGGATTTGTTAACCCAAATTTGGATCAAAATTTGGATCAAGTTGCTCAGTAGGGTGTCACAACTCCTAAACTATGCTGGCCTCCCTTAGTTGTGCTTCTGCTCTTTTTTCCAGGTCATCAGCAATGTGAACTTCCAGCTTGCTGTGCTAGAAAGATCTCCAGGAAAGCAGATCCAGCTTTCCTGTATGTTAAAAAATGATTTGTGTATGTTAAAAATGATTTGTGGATGATGGGTGCTTTCAGCAGGGTGCAATAGGTTTTGGGTCATAAAGATGCTCTCAAAGAGAGTGATGGGGGAGAGAAGGTGGGAGAGGAAGCTGAATTTTTTTTCTCCATTCACATATGCCTGCCATTCAAAATTACTTTTCTCCAGCTGTTTCTCCTCTCATTGTGGATCACTACTGTGGATCACAGTAGGCACCAACGAGGAGATGCTCTAAGGACATCACACACAAACACAAACATAGCACAACAATGCCACAGCGCTCCCCGCCTCTAACAGGAGTACAGAGGCATCAGCAGTGAAGGAATAAGAGTATATAACTAATAGTAACATTTAAACTTATCCTCAGAATGAAACTCTACAGAGGAACAACTTGTGACAATAGTGCAAATTCCTGGCATTCATCAAAAGGGCCTGATCTTAGCTGTTGCAAAAAGAAGAGATAGTTAGGCAACACAGTTTATATATGATACTCAGATATAAAATCCAGAAGGGTCAGAAAGAGGAAGGTAGAGCAATATGAGAAAGATTAGCATCAATATTTTGTAGTGTCTGCTGAATTAATTTCTTTTGGGGGGCTGGGGGGGCTCAGTGGGCTTTCTAATTTGCATGGAACAAAGAAAAATCAGTCCATTTTGGATTCTGGGGAGACAAATTTTCCTTTCCCACAGGGAGGCATGTCTACTTCTTTCCCAAGCAAGAAGCAGACATGTCTCTCCTAAGGAGGCAATAAAAGATCATAACACAGGCAAGTAGATTACCAGTCGGTCCAGTTTAAAATTAACCAGATGCAGTCCTGACATTTTGGTTTCTTTGTTGACTGAATGGTTACATGTTGATTAAAATATGCATTTTTGATTGCTGATTAATATTATTTTTACTGTACTCAACCCAAATAATCTCTTATTTAACTGAGCCCCAAAATATAAACTTTTCAATTTATTTCTCTCTATAAAAATATACTTAAGAAATGCATACATTGTTTCATGTTAAATGAAAAACAGAATGTGTCATTGATACTGTGAACCCCTGTACCATGTAGATGTGAATTAAAAATAAAAAGGAAAAATAGATTTGTTTCAGCACATGACTTTAAAATGAAAAAGAAGCAGTAGGGAAATATTACTAGCATTCTGGGAGACAAATATTCCGTTTAAATACATACTCTCATTAACATCTTAAGTGCTCATTTCAGGTTGGCACTGGTGCCTGTGCAGGATCCATAAAATGTGCAAAAATAATTTTTATTAGCTTGAAAGAAGGTTGTGGGCTGCTGTGCTGACCATGACAAATCAACACTTATTTGTAGTTATGTTGAAGGGTTTAGTGGATTTTGTAAAAGAACTAACTTTATTTAGCTCAATGGAAATTGACTTTGTCAACTGTGTAGTTTTGGTGTCTACAGTTCAAGTTTGACTCTAAAAAGATATCAGGGAAAAACTCCTGACAGTCAGGGTAGTTCAGCAGTGGAACAGATTGCTAAGGGAGGTGGTGGACTCTCCCTCACTGGGGATCTTCAAGTAGATGTTCGACAAGCACCTGATGGAGATGCTCTAGAACAGTGGTTCTCAGTCTTCCTAACGCCATGACCCCTTTATAAGTTCCTCATGTTGTGGGGAACCCCAACCATAAAATTATTTTCATTGCTACTTTATAACTATAATTTTGCTACTGTTATGAATCATAATGTAAATATCCAATATGCAGTATTTCCATTGTTACAAATGAAATGTGTGTTCTATGCACACATTGAACACAATGGGATTTATTTCAGAGTATGCATGCATAGGATTGGGCCCTGAGGCTGCAATCCTATCCACATTTACATGGGAGTAAAGGCCCCCCTGACTATAATGGGATTTATTTCAAAGTAGGCATGCATAGGATTGGGCCCTTAGGCTGTCAGTCAGCCCCAGCGTGTGCACAGCTACAGCTGGAGGTCTGGCAAGCCTGACCTGGCCCCCTGCACCAGGTGTCTTTAGGCGACTCCCAGGAAAGCTCTAGGCGACCCCCAAAGGGGTCCTGACCCCCACTGTGAGAAATGCTGCTCTAGGAGGATTTCCTCCTGCAAACAGGGAGTTGAACTAGATGACCTGTCAGATCCCTTCCAATTCTATGATTCTAAGAGGCAATGACTTTTAGAATACAATCCTATGCTTATCTTCTCAGTAGTTAGTTCCACTGTGTTCAGTGGGCTTTACTCCTAGGAAATTGTGGTTAGGATTGCAGCCTTAAACCATTTTTAAAAAATCTTTCCAGCCCATGCTCATCAGCACTGGCTTTGTTTCCCAAACGATCACACTCCTATCAGTTCCCTTCCCAGTTTTCCTTTGTTTCTTACTTTTCCTCCAAACTGAGCCCAGATGAACAATGACAGTGCTGAAAAACAATGAATTTATAAATTATGATGAATAAATACAGACTTATGGAAAATCACGTGTAGCAATTTTGAAGTCCAGAGAAAGAGGAATAAGCTGGTAAATCTTCTACAAAATGACCCTTTAATGGGAACTTTAGCATTTCCAGATGCCCAGCACATATGGCAAATAGGAACATTTGATGAGATTTTCCAAAACGAAGTTATGCCTGGACAAAGAACAAACATGAGAACATTTCCCACTCAGTAGATCTTGTTTCTCAGACATGTTTTTAATATGGTGGACCTCCACTTGGAGTGTCAAAGTGGCCAGCCTCAGTAGTACTGGATTAGGAAGTGGAAATCATCCAGAATGGCTTTGGTTTTTCAGGAAAAAACTCGAGAGAACATTTGTTTGGAACAGCTAAACAGAATGCTAGAAGGCATTTTGCAGAGGAAATTACTGTGTAATTGAAAATTTGGCAGTTCTTTTAGACTTGTATGAATTCAACTTTGCCCTTCATCCCACAAAATTTCTGCAGTCAGAAGTAGTGTAGCTGTGGTGGAGGGAGGGAGGAAATAGTAAGTACGGCACTACAATGTACCATGTAAGCAGCTGCTCCCACTTGCTATTGGCAGCGATGGCAACACACAGGTGCTCTCCAGACCAAATGGTGTCTCCTGTGCTTTGCCATCACTGCCTGGAATGGCTCTGATGATGAGTGGGAGGGATGACTTACATGGCACATGGCCCAGCAGTAGTTAACTGTTTTGCATTTCCCAACTACTCTGCCAAATAGCAAGACCTGGCACAAGTGCAAATAAGAGTTAGGACTTTGCTGCATCAGCATTGCAGAGCCAGTGTGCCCAAGTTTCTTTAAAAAATTGTGAATAATATGCTAGGGCAAGCTGAAATTTGTCTGGATTGGGTCAATTTTTCCTCATCAAATTGTACTGTTTTAGCTCAAGGAGAATCAACCTCTTTTTTCCCCACTTCTTCCAGGCTTGTCTCACTCTTTCGGGCACCATCTTGGGGACTCCAACAGAATATTCACAACCATGAAGTGATGATGAGTAGCTGATGATCTCTGGAAGGCTACCTGACAGCTGCTCTGAAAGGAAGAACAAGTGGAGGAAGAGCATGGGTGAAGCAATCACCTTCCTACTACTGAATTCTGAGGTCTTCTTGTTCAGCTTTCAATGAGTCAAGGGACACAGCATGGAGAAGTTACCATCACCACAAACTTCAGTACCTCAAGGGGTATTCACCACAGAGAGGGAAGCATCAGATGTTGGAGATGCAGATGAACACTTTAGCCCCGCATGGACCAGTGACTACTTAGACAACTTTATGGGGATATTAGGGCACACTTTATTGGCAGACATGTTATACAAGTAAATGAAGAACCAGCAGCTGCTAATAAGCATGGCCTTTTGGTTGGGTAATAGAGAGGGAATTGGGAGTTCCCTAGGAATAAGCCAGGATCCCTGGGCTGGGTGCACTTATACTCCAGGCCTGGCCTCTCAAGAGGCATCTCAGCCTCTCCTGATTAGCCCTTGAAGGGCATTGGCAACTGGCCCAGGTAACCATGCCCCCAACCATAAAGTTCAAGGGCTGGCACCCTATAGGCCCTAGCTGGAGGCATTCCCTGTTCATGTCCTCCCATGCTGCTAAGAGTCAGGTTCATAAAATTCAGAGTGTATAGTGAAAAAGTTCCTTGGAATCTATCCCAATTTTTCCCATAGTTCAGTGTTTCAGTATCCGATAATTCAATATCCAGTAGATTATTCAAGAACCTAGCGGATAATGAGAACTGTTAGTAGGGTATGATATGAATAAGGCTTTGCTATTGCTGTGCCAGATATAATTTTGCAGTTGCACCAGATCCTGCCTGTGGGCTAAAGTTTGGCAGCCCCTGGACTAGAATATTGCCAATGATCATTCCATGAAAGGACTCCATCCGGGAATGAATGAATAATATTATTCAGAAGACATGAGGATCCTAAATTTGACCTGTTGTTACTATGCTCTTTGGTCTTCACTTGTTTGCCATTTGAGAAGACATGGACAGCCCAATCCCACCCAAATTCCCTTACCACCAATGAAGCCACAGTCAACAGGATGTGCTGTATCAAGACTGAATTACTGTAAGGCACTCTGTGTGGGGCTGCTCTTGAAAGTGGTTCAGAGACTGCAATTACTTCAAAATGCTGTGGCCCGTGTGGTTGCTGGAGCCAGATGATTCAACTCTGTCAGGCCACTCCTCCAGCGACTACACTGGCTGCCCATTTGTTTCTGGGCCCAATTCAAGGAGCTAGTCTTGACTTATAAAGCCCTAAACAGCTTGGGCCCAGAGTATCTGAAGAACCATCTACTTCCATACAATCCGGCCTGTTCCCTCAGGTCATCAGAGAAGGCTGTGCTTTAAGTACTGCCGCCTAGGGAAGTAGGTGGGGTGGTGGCTAGAAATAGGACCTTCTCAGTAGTGGCACCAACTCTCTGGAATTCCCTCCCTCTTAATCTGAAAACTGCTCCATTCCTCGAAACTTTTCGGCTTGGCTTAAAAACGTTTCCTTTTAGAAAAGCCTTCTTTTCTAAAGAAGATAAGATAAGATAAGATAAATAAGATAAGATAAGATCTAAACAAGATAAGAAGATAAATTTATTGTCATTGTACACAAGGTATGAGAACAACGAAATGAGGTGCTCTCTCTCATAATACAACACAGATATACTTTCATAATATACACAGATATACAACACAGATATACAAAACACTGAGCTTTTTAGTCTCCTACCACTGTGCTACTTCTACTGCACAACTTTTTTATTTTAGTTTTAATCAGTGTTTTAATGTAGATGTTTATTGTTTTTAAGATGCCTGTTTTAACTGTTTTAGAGAATTGGATTTTATTGTTGATGTTTATGGATTGTTTTTGTAAGCTGCCTTGAGTCCCTCCGGGAGAAAAGTAAGGTATAAATGATGATAATGATAATAATAATAACATTAAATTATTATTAAAATAATATAATAACAATTATTATTAATATAAAACTATATTATTATTTATATAAAAAATTATATAAAACTTTATTTATACCCCGCTTTTTTCCCGGAGGGACTCAAGGCGGCTCATAAAAACAATCCACAAAACATCAACATGATGCTCCTGTCCCTCTCCTGTCCAATAAGTGGGAGATGCCTATTTTTGATGTAAAGGTCATGATCATGATAATCATTTGATCATGATAAAAATCAAACAGCCTTTGTTTTGGGGGTTTCTGCAATGCATGTAGAAAATTTCTGAATTCCTGAAAACTTTTGAAACAGTGCCCTCTGTCAGTGGATAAGGGGAGAAATCAACATTTAAAACTACAAAATTCAATCATTACATGTTTTTTCCCCCTCTCTGCCCCTTCCTTTCCCAGTCCAAAAAAATGGAAAGGAGGGGCAGTGGAGGAGATTTCTCTGCCAAATACAACATTGTTAAATGGAAGTTGTTAAAACGTTTTAACAGTCCGCTGAGATGCTCTGTCGTTGGGAGGCCCATGAGCAGACCCTATGCTCTTGGAAGAAGGATGGTGTGTAGATTTTTATGTCTGTTAGCAAAAGAAACTCAGAATCACACAACCTACTTCTGAAGTGGTGGATCATTCATGCGGACTAAAGGTAAAGGTAATCCATTAAACACAGGTTAGGTTCTGGAATTCTGCACTTCACGTTATTGATGTGGCAGCAGGCATGATCTGCTGGTTGAATGCAGGGCTGCTGAAGATAGCTAAGCAGGGAAGGACCTGGACAACTCCTGGATGGGAGTCTAGCTGATGAAGCTGCCATGAGTCTTCAGAACCAGGTGTCGCCATTTATAGCTTGGCTGACCTGAAAACACCTGCTCGAAGCTTGGAAGGCATTTCCTGATAACCACACCTGGGAAGAGAAGAGTTCTATGAGCTTCTTGTAGAACAATTCTCTACCTCGTAGGGTTGTTGTGAGGACAAAAAAGGGGGTGTATGGAAGGCGCTTCAAAAGACTTTTGTGGAAATGACATTCCCAGCAATTGGGCGTATACTGGAAACGACACTGGAAACGACACCGGTGGCTTAATCCTTCGAGAACCAGGGGAAAAAAACCTTTGGTAAAAGGTAAAATAAATAAATAAATAATTGATGTGACAAACAAAACTGTGAACAATTTTGTGTAATGGTTGACAATAATATAGGGACATTTTTATACAGGAATCATGATCATCAGTGGTTCTCAAACTTTCGTGTAGAACCATGAAGTATTTGCAGGGGTGGGGATGGCAGTGGCAGTGTGGCACAATTTTCAAGATCCCACTTCCAGGGACAGTCCCCACTGCTGGGGATTGAGGGTTAACTTACAACCCTTGTGGAGCTTCCTGGGGGTAAAGGCAACCTGGAAGTGGGGTGTAGTCAAATTTTAAAAAAAATTTAAAAATGTAAAAAATATTTTGAGATGCAGAGGGCTCTGCAGGCCGGCTCCCTGCTCCCCAGGCTGGAATAAGGAAGGTAGACTTAAGGAAAAGCCAGTACAGCAGAACTATGGTGAAGAAGTCTTTTAGAGCTTCTAATGTCTGTGCCAGTGTGTGTGTGAATGAGAAAAATGAGGTGGCACTCAAGAGATTCTGTCACAAAGAAACTTTATTTACATATATATTTTACACAGCAGTCAGTATAAAATCATTAATGCATAGTCATAAGTCCAATCCAAATGTCAATTATCACAAATCATGGGTCAAAGCATGTAAAAAACATGCACAGCTACAGAAAGATCTCAATTCACTTCCTTCTCTGAGGTAACTCTCATTTGCACTGAGATAACCCACATTCTGAGGTAAAATTACCTCAGGAACGAGAGACTTCAGTTAACCAATCAGAATGTCTCTTCTGCACATGCTCACTTAGGCTACAATCCTAAAGACACTTTCCTGGGAGTAAGATCCATTGAACACAATGGGGCTTACTTTTGAGTAGATGTGATTAGGACTGTGCTTTTAGTATCACTGAGCTGTTTATCAGTTTCACCTCAACTAAGGCTAGACAGGCAATTACCAGACTCGCATAAAAGCTGATAGTCCCTGGAGTGCAGTTTTGAGGACTGCGCTACTGCCTTTGCTCCCATTAATGGTGTTTCCCGAGGGCCGGAGTCCAATCTTACGCATGTCTACTCAGTAGTCCCACTGTAGTTTATGGTGCTTACTCCCAGGAAAGAGTGGAGGAGAAGTTCTCAGGGGCCACTTGGAATGGTGAGGTGGGCTGCATTTGGCCTGCGGGCCTTGTGTTTTACACCTGTGCCTCAGAGCATCTTAGATGGGGGAAGGAACTGCATCCAAATTAGGCCTGATCCAGCAGGGCTATGTTTGATTAGCCCGTGGAACTCCTTGCCACAGGATTTGGTGGTGGCACCAGGTTGCAGGTTATCATGTGTGCCTCTGAGGCATCTAATGGGCCAGAGTGAGGCACAGGAAGGTGGACAAGATGGGTCTTAGGCCTGATGCAGTGGGGATCATCTTATTTTCCTAATTTCCTAAGTGAACAGCCTGTGGAACTCCTTGCCACAGGATTTGGTAACAGCACAAGGATGCTCTTGAGACACCTGTGAGGCAGAGGAAGGTGTGCCAGGTGGGTCTTAGGCATGATCCAGTGGGTCTCATGCTCCTCCATGAACAGCCTGTGGAACTCCCTGCCACAGGATTTAGTGGTGGCACCAGGAGGAAGGTGCCTTGTGTGCTCCTGGTGGCAAGTGACGGGTCAGTCCATTTTTTGTCCTGATCCAGGCAGACTCTTCCTGTGTGCCTAAGTGGTTGCCCTGTGGGACTCCCTGCCACAGGATTTAGTGCTGTCTCCTGGATGAGGGCTTGTGTGTGCTCCCAGGTGGGTGACGGTGAGATGCAGCAAGGAGGGGAAGCAGGACCTTGGTTCTCATCCCCTTCACTGCCCTGCCCTTCCCAGTCCAAAGGAACACGTGTTGTAGTCCTCCTTCCCTCCCATGAACTGCAACTCCCGACACACTCTGCGAGGAGCGCACTGCGCATGCGTTCATCCGGGGAAGCGGTGATGTGGGAAGTGGGCGGGGCTTCCTTCTTGGGGCTGCTGATGCAAGAGCAGAGTGAGGCGGCGGCGAAGTGGAAGCGCGGCTGATCTCGCAGGCGGGGAGACCCTTTTCAGCTTCCGTCGTGAAGGCTGGGGAGAGGCGCAGCCATGTCGGGGGACGAGGTGAGGTCTGGGCCTGGCCTGGGCTTGAGGCCTGCCTGGGGAGAGCCACGCCGGGAGGCCTCGGGCTCCGGCCCTGAGTGTGGCCGCCCTGTGGAAGGGCTGGGGTGGGAAGGAAGGGGCCTTCTCCTCTCCCCTTCAGGCGCCCTCTCAGGGGTCACTGGGCTCCCGCACGTCTGAACGTGACACGCGTGTTTGAGCAAGACACGTGTCACCAGCACTGAGCCAGGCCTGGCTTCAGAAGACACGTGTAGCCTGCCAGGCCCAGGAGTGGTCCTCCTGGTTCATTTCCCTGGAATATTGAGAATGTCATTAACCTGTGGAACTCCCTGCCACAGGATGAAGGGATGGAGTCTGGCCTGGATGCCTTTAAGGGGGAATGGGGTACTCCTTCATCTCCCACTCAGCACCACAGCCAGGGGACATGCACTGAAATTGGTGTGTGTGTGTGTGTATGGGGTGGGGGGTTCAGGACAGACTTAAGATATTTCTTTACCTTTAGTCTGTGGAACTCCCTGACACAGGGTGTGGGAGTGGAGTCTGGCCTGGGTGCCTTTAAGGGGGGAATGATGTGATCCTTCCCCTCCCACACAACACCACAACCAGGGGACATGCACTGAAATTGGGGATTGGGACAGAGCTAAGAAGATAGTCCTTTATCTTTAATCTGTGGAACTCCCTGCCACAAGATGTGGGGATGGAGTCTGTCTTTAAAGGGGAATGGGATGCTCTCTCCCTTTCACTCAACACTACAACCAGAGACACCCACTGAAACTGAGTGTTGGTAGTCAGGACAAATCAAAGGAGATATTTCTTAACCATCATGTAATTTAATCTGTGGAACTTTCTGCCACAGGGATTTGGTGGACAGCACATGGGCTAGTAAAGGGGTGTTTATACCCCAGTACAGGGGCCAGATGTGGTATGTATAGAGCCTCAATGCGGCCCCGGGTAAGCCTCCATAATAGCTATAATACACTCTTGTATGTAAACTTATTCAAATTTTAAATGTAAATCATTTTTCTGGTGTCTGTCACAGTGTCAGATGATGTGGCCCTCCTACTAAAAGGTTTGGACACACCCGGGCTAGACGGATAGAGGGATATGCTTACTCATCCCACACAACACCAGAAACTGAGTGCTGGGGGTCAGAACAGACCAAATAATTCTTTATGCATTGTGTAGTTAGTCTGTGGAACTCCTTGCCACAGTATGTGGAGATGGTGTCTGGCCTGGATGCCTTTAGTGAGGGAGTGGGATGTTCTTTGCTCTCTCACACAATATCAGAACCGGGGTACAGCCACTGAAATGGTGCTTTGGGAGGATCAGGACAGACCAAAGAAAATATTTTGTTACCTAGTGTGTAGTTTGTGGAACTCATTGTCACAAGTAGTGGCAGTGACATTTAGCCACTAGTGTAACAGTTCCAAGTGTGTGTGCCACAGGACAGTCGATGGTGGAAAATCAGCACAGCCCTCTCTGGTGTGGGACCTGGAAACACCATCCATGTAGTACACCCAACACTAAAATTGAGTTAGGGAAAAAACATTTCTTTACCTAGTGGCACCACCCAGTTTGGAATTCCTTGCCACTTGATGTGGTGATGGCATTTGTTCTACATGCCTTTAAGAGGAGATTGGACTTAATGAAAAGTCCATTGTGCGGATTGCCATGAAAAGCCATAGTGTGGATTATTTTAGATGTAGGCTACCCCAGAATGCCAGTGCAGAAGAGGACAACAGGATGCAGGTCTCTTGTCTTCTGTGTTCCTGGAGGCATCTGGTGGGCCTCTGTGTGGGGGCTAGATGGGCTTTTCATCCACTGAGGTTGTTCTTACACTAATTTTCAACTTATGGCCAGAGTGACCAGAGGAGGACCAGGTACCCCAAAATGTAGGACACGACAAAATAAAAATGAAAAACATTCATGGATTTCATGTGGTTAATTTAAACATTATATTACTTGTTAAATTAAATGCTATATTACATTGAATTTATTATTGATTACAAAAGGCTGCACTACCTGCTCACATGGAAAATTTATGTTAAGAGCCACGGAAGCCAGCAGTGGGAGCTGAAAAATGTGAATATCCCACCACCCTACACAGTGTCCAATCACCTTATATACTCCTAGTGGAGTGGCATGGCCCGTGGCACAATAGGTCAAGGGATCCACCAGTTTTGGGAACCACAGAAGACAGGGTTAAAGGAATGTAATCTTCTGGGTTGAGAAGAGATTCTGTCTTTACAGTGAGTTGTATCTAAGGTTTCTAACTGAAGCGCGTTGGTTTTCTTAATCCATTTTAACTTAGGTAAGTCTTATTTGTGCTTGATTCAGTTTAATGGAATGCATGTTCTAATGGCATAGTCTGTACTAGATGTTTATAGCAGAGGCTGTGTCATTTCTGGCCTGGAAGGGTGATATACTTGAGCCATCAAAACCGGGAAGCACAAAATACAGAAAATATAATACCAAAAAAAATTGTTTAAGCATGAAACTTTAAGTATCGTCTCTGAATGTCCTTAAAGCTGGCACTTTGTACTTCTGATATTGAATGCACAGTCTTGTATCTGCTTGATTCTGAGTTACTGATCAGTTAAAATGGCTAGAAAACATTGGTTCAGATAATTTCCTATGCCAAGGAATGCCTTTATGTTGAATATGAGTGGTCGTGCTCAAACTACATTATCCTTCTAAAAAAATTAAGACTTTTGTGTCTAGGTCTCCCTGTTGACTGAACATTTGTCTGCACATGCTCATGAATGAGTATATCTGCACATACTCAATTTAGGTTGAGTCTATGTGTAGAAAGAAAGGGGTCTATGAGTAGAAACCAATAAGGCCTTGTCTTTTGATGGCCTTGTGTGTATCAAAGAACTGTAATTGCCTGTTTAATCACTGGTCTCTGTCTAGAAGAAGTTAATTCTCATTTGGCTTGATGTGGCAAGTTCTCTGTAACTCAACGTTTTTATGAACAACTAGTGAAATTGACTCACATTGAAGGAGTAAAATACCTCCCATTGTGTGCAACATCACACATTGTATACACACACATCATCACATTGTGCGCAACAACTAGTGAAATTGACTCACATTGCAGGAGTAAAATACCTCCCCCATGCACAACATCAACAACCTGAAGCACAACACCCTGCATGCGCATCACCCCCACACAACATCCTCCACTGCACACCATCCCCCAGTGCAACACTCCCATGGACAACATCCCCATTCACACCATCCCCCCATGCACACACCACCATCTGCACAACATCCCCTCATGCGTACCATCCCTCCCAGTGCATTAGGCACCAGGCACCAAATTGCCAGGATGTTGATCAGAAAGTCTTCAATGTTAAGCATAGGACAATAACACGTTGCAACCCTTTTCACCCCCTTAAGGGTTAAATTTCTCAACATCAGTTCTTGGTGGGTGCTCACATCCCACAAGGAACACCACCCCAGTTTTCAGGCTTCTGGGTCCAGGGGTAGGGTGGTGATCAGTCAGGGATTCTTCAATGTATAGGGAGGAAAACACATTGCTCCCCTTTTCACCCCCTGGACCCATCATGAAAAGAACACTCTTCCCATGCCTCCATCATGAAAGGAACACTCTTCCCAAATTTCATATTTCTAGGTCTGGCGGTTTTGACTGAGCATTGGTGAGTGTGTCAGTCAGTGATTTTTCAATTTTATATACAGTGGTGCCTCACAAAAAGAGCTTAATTTGTTCCGGAGGCATGCTCTTTAAGTGAAACACTCTTTAAGTGAAGCAGATTTTACCATAGGAAATAATGGAAACTCAGACGATTGGTTCCACAACCCCCAAAATATTCATATAAAAATATTAACTGGATGTAAAAAATGATGACAAAACACTGGAATTGAATTCAAAACATGCATTCAATGTGCATGATCCTATGAAGTCTACTTAGGCTGCAAACCTAAGGACGCTTTCCTGGGAGTAAGCCTCATTTAATACAATGGGGCTTACTTGTGAGTAGACATAGTTAGGCGACTGCAATCAAAGACACTTTCCTGGGAGGCTCACCTGGACTGCTGCTGGAGGTTCAAGGTGGTCGGTGGGGGCAGTTAGGAGCAGCTGCCTCTGGCACCTCCAGGCAACTGCCCCTAAGTTAGGGGCAGTTAGAGGGAGCAATGCTGGCCGGCAGCTCTTTTAAAAAGCCTCCATGTGGAGCGTCAGGGCTGCATACACGTGTGCCCATAGCGCACTTGCTTGTTAAGTGAAGCGTAACTTGTTATGTGAAGCAAGATTTCTTGGAAATTTTTGCTCGTTATGTGAAACGCTTGTTAAGCAGGGCACTTAAGTGAGGTACCACTGTATATACTCACCAGAGAGACATATGTATATTTACATGCATGTACTGTATATACATACATACATTTACATACATACATTTTAAGTATGTACATACATGCATACATACGTGCAGAGAGAGAGAAATGCATTAATACCATGTGTCAGTAGCAATATCTGATTCCTTTTGCCATGGAAAGTGTTGCATCACCATCTGGCAGTTATGAAAAGGGGAGCTTTTGGCTTCCTCTTTAGTTAGGAGCTGACCAGGGGTTATTTCTACAATTATTCTGTGCAGATGCATGGTTTGATTACAAGAAAGATCCTGTCTCCCCAGTTCCAAATTGAGTGGCTGGGTTGCTGAGGCATGTTAAGCAACCTGTCCTGATTGGTGATGGAGGATTTATTTTTATAATTGCTTTGGGGATTATTCCTACCCTCACCTCTGTGCCAAACTAGGACCTGGAAGGCAGTGAAGAGAAATTTTTGACTGATCTTCCACTGAAGCACAGTGTAAGGTTATAGACAAAATGGGACATGTTTTGTGGTTTTGATTTTGATTTTGTCAACAAGATCAGCCATGATTTGTGGGCCCCATGCACCAATTACTGGATTATGTGACCAGGCACTATCACATACGCACCATATGTTGACATGATGTTCCTGGTAGATTACCATATCTGAAAGGGGAATAGGTTGCTTTAGAGCAGGGCTATCCATACCTTTTGGCAGGAGAGCCACATCATCTCTCTGACACTGTGTTGGTGGGCGTGGGGCGGAAAAATGACTTGCATTTCAAATTTGAATAAATTTACATAAATTTACATATAAGATTGTATTAGAACTATTACAAGACTTGCTCACGGCGGGAAGGGATGGTGCATATTGGGTTTTATAGGATCACCACTGCATGGAGTGTGTGTGTTGCATGGAGGGGTTATATAACAAATATTCTTGAAACTTGCAGTGCAGGTATGTTTTGCTAGATGTTATAAAGTTGTATGCAGGAGATCAAGCTCAAGAGGTGCACTCTGTCTCAAAAGCTTCTTCGATGTGTGAAAGAAGTTGTCCCCATTCAAGGATATGATGGCCATGTGCAAGAGCAATTTACCTTGAAATTGCAGTTTACTACCAAACAAGAGCATAAATATACATTGAACTAGCTTTGCTTTTAATTCTGTCCAAATATAGTAACTACTTGTCTTTAAATGTGAGGTGTATGTTGTTTTTATGAGATGGCTCTGTTCTTAGGAACAGTTGACTTGTGCAAGACAGCTCCTAACTAGTCCTGTTTAACCACCCAGCATATAAATCCTTGTATTACTAATCTGAGGTGAACCAAACTGTAATCAAATTTTAGAGTGAATTAAAAAAATACAGTAGACATAATCACACACGAAAATGTGACAATCTGCTTTCAGAATGCATGAAATGTACATGGTGTCTGGACTTACCCAATTGCCACGAAACCTATAAAGTTTAAAATGAAAGTTATAATCATAAAATAGTGAAGTATTTGACAAAACCAATGGAATGGAAGTCCCATTGCAACTTTGGAGCCTCCGTCAGTCTTGAAAGACTATGGTATTGTGCTTGGCGCAGCATACGCTACATGCGAAGCACGAAAGCCTGGGTTGGATTGTTTTGGAGGATAGGCTGTTACCCATGCAGCAAATCTCCCCTCTTCACGCCACTGAATTAGTCCAATGGAAAGGCAGAGCCAATACAATTGGATCCAGCTGGCGTCGCAGAGCTGGGCTAAGGACAGGAGCTCACCATGGTCCATACTCCACAGTCCATTTCATATTAACTTGCGCAAGCGGTAACGACGCCTGGCCTGCTGGTTAACAGGCACAGCATCTTTACCGCTTGCGCAAGTTGATGTGAAATGGATTGTGGAGTATGGACCATGGAGGAAATAACTTTCTCCATGTTAGTTGTCACATTTATCATTATATTTTCTTTAGATCACTGTGGCAATTTTAGTTTTAGATTGCTGTTAAATAAACAATAGCTTGTTTAACAAAATAGCGTTAGATTATTGTCTAAAAAGCTCTTAAAAGTAAAGTTTTGTTTAAAAGCATTGTTATGAAATTGCCTAAGGAAAATATTGTTTCTTTCAGATGATCTTCGATCCGACTATGAGCAAGAAAAAGAAGAAGAAAAAGAAGCCCTTCATGCTTGATGAAGAAGGCGGTGACACACAAACTGAGGAAACACAATTCTCAGAAACAAAGGAAGTGGAGCCAGAGCCAGCAGAAGACAAAGACACAGAAGCAGATGAAGAAGACAGCAGGAGAAAAGGTACCATTGCACACCTCAGTTGGTGTCAGACCTTTAAGAGTTGTCTCATAACCTAAGCTGAGACAACTCATCACTCTTCCCCTTCCCATGGTGATGTAGGGAGGCAAGCACATGTTTGGTAAGGGTGGCACAGAAGTGTCTTACCGCACTTTTGTGACACCGCCAGGTCCGCACAGGACTTTTGCCTGGGCTTAGGCTTGCCTAACTGGAGATTTAGATTGCAGCCTAAATGAAAGTTTTTATGTCAGAGGAAATATAAAGTTTATGCAGTTAAAGTGGACTTTGGTGAAGATGGGGGTTCAAATCCCTGCACAAGTCAAATTCATTTGGTGATCCTGAGCAAGTCATTCTTGACTAACCCAACTTTCCTATCATGTTTATTGTGAGGATAGAGAAGGGTGGTTGTTCTGGAGTTGGACTTAGACCTGGAAGATCCAGGTTCAAATCCATGCTCATCCATGAAGCTTCTTAGCTGACCTTTGGCCACTCACTATTTCTCAGCCTCACCTATCTTGTAGGGTTGTTGAGACAACAGAAGGAAGAAATTATGTACCCCCACCCTGAGATACTTAGGGGAAGGGTAGTATTAAAATGAGAAACAAATCTTTAAGAATAAATGTATTTATGTTACTTGAAGCTAAATGTTGGAGTTCTGCTTTGTCGTGTGGAGAGGAAATTACTTTAAATACTTAAATCACAGTATAGGATTATAGCATGAGTGGTCTTGATTTTGATGGATAGAATGTGCAGTGTGACATGGAATGGGGTAGTAAATTCTATCCTCTTATCACAGTGTCTTGAAAAATTCTCCCATCTATTGTTTGCCCCAGGCAGAGATCCTTGTGTTGTTAATGGAACTTCAGGTAGTTTCATTACTGTGCTATATTTCTCAATACTGGTCTTGTGTTAAAATTTATTTATTATTTATTTATTACTAGTGAAAAGCGTACCCGTGTTGCGGGAGTGAAATTCCCTCATACGCCAACCCCTCACAGTGCATCAATCCCCCCATGCGCACCATCTTCCCCATGAGCATCAACCCCATGCACATCATCTCCCCATGTGCAACTCCCCCCATACGCAGCATCTTTCCCAGTGCAACCCCTCCCTCCAAACAACATCCCCCCCTCAGAACAACAACCAGGCACCGAGCACCAAATTGGCTTCCATGTTAAATATAGGACAAAAACATGTTGCACCCCTTTTCAGCCCCTTAATTTCTCCACATTGGTTCTGGGTGGGTGTTCATGTGACAGAAGGAACAGCCTCCCTGAATTTCATGCTTTTAGGTCCAGTGGTTGGGACAGAGAATTCCTGTCCCAATTCTTCAATGCAAAGTATAGGGAAGAAAACAAGTTGTGCCCCATTTCACCCCCTTCCAGTTGGGATTTCCAAAAATATTAGTGCACCCCTCAGTCATAGAAGGAACACTCACCCCAAATTTCATGTTTCTAGGCCCAGCGGTTTTGGTAGGGCATTGATGAGTCAGTGAGTGAGTCAGTGTATATGTATATATATATTGATTGATTGATTTGATTTGCATCCTGCCTTTCCTCTTAAAGGAAGGATACCCAAAGTGGCTAGCAGCATTTAAAACCCTAGAATAAAATATAGTTTAAAACCAGATAAAAGCAGTAAAACCAAATAGTAAAATACAATTAAATCTATATAAAAACAATAAAACCAGGTAAAAAGATAGGTAGACTTATCTATTATTAAATTTATATCTAATTCTTTATTTGTGGCTGTTATCGAAAAACATATTTATTAATGTTGGTTTGTGAGCTTCTGTTCCTATTTGTAAATGTGGACAAAGCTTTTTCTATGATTAAACAGAAGGCCAATTATTTCAACCTTTTTTCTTATTGCAGCTTCTTTGGTCATAATCCTAATCAATTTAGGCAGGGAAAAGTCGCCTATCTTTCCATTTCCATGATGGTATTAGGAGGCCAGTGCGTGTCTGGCATGTCAGTACAACACTTTTGTGACATCCTAAGTCAGCACAGGACTTGTGCCAGGTCTTATGCTGGCCTAACTAGGAGTTAGGATTGCAGCCCCAATTGCATGTCTTCCCTGTTTGTTGAGCAGCTGTACTGTGTGATTGGTAGCTTCTAGCATGCCATATTATAGATTATTTTCCATTTTTGTGAACATTTTTTCTGTTTTAACATATGTCCTGGTATTTATAACCTTACAAAGAATGGCTACAATATTTGGGCTTTTTGTTTAGGAAAAAGGCAATGGTGGAGGGGAAACATTGATGATACAATGGAGACTGCAAGTCTTATCTGGAAGTCAGTCCCATTGAACTTAGTGGGACTTGCTTCTGAGTAGACATGTACACTATTGCACTGAGGCCATAGAATAGGTTCTGAGAATGAGACCTGAATTATGTCAAGTTACTTAAAATCTATGGAATACTGGAGTTTGGCTGTGGCAGAATACATAGAGCACATGCTTTGCGTTCATAAGGTTCCAGTTCTGAACCTTAGCATCTCCAGTTAAGGCTGGAAAGGACCTGATTTGAAACTAAAGCAAAGCAGTTGCCAATCAGTATAGATATACTGACACCAATTCCAGTAAATGAGTCAGCAGTCTTTCTTATTACAATCTTATTACAATTGCAGTCCTTATTATTAATGTGGTGCATTTGGATATTATATAGATGCTTTTTCATAGTTGTGACAGCTGCTAATATTTGGATTGCTTGTAATATGTAACATTTCATGTAATGCATTTTTCAGATGCGTCAAATGACCTAGATGACTTAACATTCTTCAATCAAAAGAAAAAGAAGAAGAAAACAAAAAAGATATTTGATATAGATGAAGCAGAAGAAGGCATAAAGGTTAATTTACTAAATACTAAGACTTCTTTTTGTGTCAGCTTTCTTCAAACCATCCTGCACTCTTAACATTGGAAGAAACTAGAGCAGTGCATCTTCTTTGCCTTATCAGTACAAATTGGGGACCAATTTTAAAGGTTGTAGAATAGGGCTGTGGCACAAAGAGCACAATCCTAACCATGTATACTCAAAGGTAAGCCCCATTGCGTTCAATGAATCTTGCTCACAGGAAAGTGTCTTTAGGATTGCAGCAGAAAGGAGAAGTTCTTATTGCCTTGGTCTGCTGTGTGATCAACAAAGGCCGCAATCCTAAAGACACATTCCTGGGAGTAAGACCCAGTGAACACAATGGGGCTTACTTTTGAGTAGACATGATTAGGATTGTACTCTTAAGTGACTGAGCAAGTTTAAGTGTGGCAGTCCCCTGTGTTTGCAGTTCTAGGAAAGCAAGAAGCTTGGTCTGTAGTTGTGTTTAAAAAATGAAAAAAGTCCTTTATTGTGCTAATATTCAGTTTTTATGACTGACAGGTAGCAGCATATTTTAGTACAAAGTTTTGTTTTTACTGTCAGTTATGAGTTGCTGACAAATGTTCTTTTAAACAGGACTTGAAAATTGAGGGTGATGTGCCAGAGACTACAGAGCCAGAAGATGACCTTGATATCATGCTGAAAAAGAAAAAGAAAAAAAAGAATGTAAAATTTCCAGATGAGGATGAGGTATTGGATAAAGATGAAGGTAACTTTTCTGATTCTTGCTGTAGGTGAAAGTTACTTTAAGATTTTGAGCAAAATGTTTATTTTCTAATTTAAACTCTTTAGTGGGTTGTGGGGAAGTAGCAGGCAGGATCTTCTCTTAAAGAAGACTGTGAGGAAAGTTGGATTTTGGAAGAGATATGGAAGCACTTTGACAAAGGTTGCAACTATTACAGCAGAAAGTCAGTAGCACTCTATTTGATGTTCTGGGTGGGAGTGGGAAGACATGTGGGTGGTATTAACATTGATTTTCCCTAATCTACCCCAAGCCAGGACCAAAACTGGCAGACTCCACTATTGTCATACGACAGGAAGCAAAGACCAACTTTCAATTGATTTATTCTCAGTTGGATGGTTAATGTCCCACAAAGTTATGCTGTTGCATGTAGTTCAAAGTCTATGAAGGCTGCACAAATCTGAATTAAAAATGGGGAGGGGATGGATTAAACCAGGTCAAAAGATTAAAACATGCAGGCTTAGAAAATATTTAGGGTGCAATCCAGAGTAACGACAGGAAGTCCTTTCTCTGACATAAGAACAATTTACTCTGGATAGCAAAATGAATTTCCCATAGGTTTTCACTATGTGGTGCTGTAACTATATCAATGTAAATATCTTTTCCGTGCTCCCATAGTTACTCTGGATTGTAGGGCTACTGTACTTATAAACCACCTTTCTCTCTAGAGATCCAAGGTAATAGAGCCCAGGTATTGATCTTTGCAAAAAAGCAAAAAAAAAAAAAAAACCACAAGCAGGCAATTACAGGCAAATGAAAAGAAAAATAATTCCCTAACGTAACTCAGTGTCACTGTGCTGTAACTGATACTTTATAGTCGAAAAGGTATCATAGTGCTCTGATTTCTTAGGAGGTAGGAGACAGCTTGGCCAAAGATAGATGTGATGTTTGAGGGAGCTGATCCAGAACATTCTTGGACTTTGTCTTAAGAAACCTAGAGTGGTGGTTGTCACTAGTAGGTGAGCTGAGGTGATTAATTACCACCTGTACATTCACATGTATATGTCCTGCTGCACACTGATCATAGAAGATGTGGAGAGCTGTTCATCTGTGTCCACCAGAAGACAGTGAATCTACAAAACTATCTTTCTTCATTATCATATTGTCTTTGAGCAAATGGTTGGAGTCTAAAGCATCTTGCCAACCTTGTTCCTATTGCTGCTTACACTGTGACTTTCCCTGAGTGGCACAATTAGAGAAAAGAAGGGAGAAAAGAGGAATCCACTCATGATAATCAAATCCTGGTTTGGATTGCTGGTTATCTAAGCTTTGGACAAATGATTTCCCACTGTCTAACAACATTAAGGTCAATTCAAACCACAACAAAAATTTTCAAGTGAAATGTGATTGGTTCACCTATTCCCCTTCTTTTCTCCATTTATTTCCCTTATGAACTCAAAGCTATTACTTAAAAGTCAAGATGATAATGCAGAAAGATAGTCTTGTGGTTTCAAGAAACTTAGGAAATCTTGGGTTGTAGTGGGGAATTCCTTTTGAGATCCCTAGCCTCTTCTGAAATAAACCCTACAATCCAGAGTAACTTCGGGAGCACGTAACAGACATTTATGTTGACGTAGTTACGGCACCACCTACTGAAAACCTATGGGAAATTGATATTGCAATCCAGGGTAAATTGTTTTTACGTCGGAGCAAGACTCCCTGTAGTTACTCTGGATTGCACCCAAGTTCCCATGGTATTGAGGAAAAGTTGACAGTAAGTTGTCCTTGTTTAATAACCTGTGTGACCAGGCTTAGATCTGTGGTGGTGATTCAACAGAAGAACATTTCGTATGGATTGGATAAAGGTGGCAGAAATGAGTCACCTATTTGCATGGGTGACTGGAAAGCTTGTGAAGCATATATAACACCAAGTTATTGTTATTGCAGAAAATTCTCTTTATCAAGTAAAACTCTACAGTGGTGCCATGGTTTACGAGCATTATTAGTTCTGGAAGTATGCTTGTAATCCAAACTAGATTTTCCCATAGGAAATAATGGAAACTCAGCAGATTGGTTCCACAGTCCAAAAATATTTATATAAAAATATTTACTGTATAGAAAAATGATTTATAAACACTGTAATATAACACCAAACACTGTAATAAATAAAATTTTGAATTTTTCTGTACTTTTGAAAACCTTCATGGCTGGTGTGAGGGAGACAAGAGAGGAGATGACTTTCACTATTACTAACTGAATCACTGCTGTCCATTGGCTCAGTGGAATCTTTGTCTTTTTGTGCAGCTTTAACATTCTGATGTTAACATCCACATGCTGATGGGGAGGTGACTATAACATTAAGGAGCACTATAACAGGAAGGCACACCTTCCTCACTGCCGTACACAGATCTCACACACACTTGGCTCAGGCTGGACCCCCTAGATCCCCCTCTCCCCGGAAGTTCCCTGGTCATGGAAGTCTTTTTCAAACTTTGCCCAGGGCTCAACCCCAGCTCAAGTTACCCCACCCCCCAGTCCTTCCTGTGGGTTTCCTGGCCATGGAAGCCTGTTCCAAACTTCCCTAGAAGTGCTCATCTTCCAAGATACCACACTTAAACCAAGATAAAAATTTCTGAGAAAATTTTGCTTTTAATTCAAGTCACTCTTAAACTAAGGTACCATTGTACTTTGTAATCTTTATCAAAATAAACTATACTTTGGAAAAGTTGGAAGGCAAGTCTGTAAGTTGTTTTACAGTAATAGGTAAGCCACCTTCTGGCTGATATAGGCACTAAAGGACAGGGTACAACTTCTTTTAAATGACTATCTTCCCAATATATTTTCTTTCAAATAGCATTGGAGGATGAAGACAGCAAAAAGGATGATGGAATCTCTTTTAGCTCTCAGTCAGGACCTGCATGGGCAGGCTCAGAAAGGGATTATACCTATGATGAGGTAAGTATATTTAAATAATGCTTATTATTAAATGTCAGTTTGATAGGTTTTTTTAAAAGTGCTTTTTTGGGTGCATTAATATAAACTTCTACAGAGCTTATGTAACTAAATGTTACTTTATCCTTTGATTACAATACTGAAATATAATCAAATACTGAAATATAATCAAATATAAATATAATCAAATAAATATAAATAGAATCAAAATAAATACTGAAATATAATCAAATACTGTACTTGCTCAAATCGAATGTGCCAGCAAATCTAATGCACATGATTTTGGAGACTAAGGGCACAATCCTAACCTTGTCTACTCAAAAGTAAGCCCCATTGTGTTCAATGGTTCTTACTCCCAGGAAAGTGTCTTTAGGCTTGCACCATAAATTCAACTGGAAAAGGGGAGCATTAGATTTGATTAAATAAAATAAAAATGAGACCCATGAAGAAGAGAGGGAAAGTGGCAATAAAATTTCATGTTGATAGTATCTTGTTTTTATGTTTTGACTTGTGTTCGGAAGGCAGGAGTGCACTCCCATCTATCCCAGTTACTGTTTGATGTTTTAGAATAAGTGATTAATAAAGAGAATAAGTGATTTTCAACCATTGTCCATCAACATTGATGTGCTGCAAATTGTCCTCAAGTGTGCTGTCAAAGTTTGAGGAAGAATCATAATTGGTAGGGCCACTGGGGAAGGTGCTATGTGGCTGCTGGCCATATGGTATGCCTTGTCAGTTCTCAAAAACTGATGATGTGCTTTGATAATAGTGCTTTCTCAATGTGCCATGAGATTGAAAATGTGGAAAACCACTGTTTTAGAGGTATAGGTGGAAGCTAAAAGTTCCCTCTCTGGGGGCTTCTGCTTCCCATGATATTTATCTCTGAAGTAAACTGGTTTTTTTTCTCTTGGATCAGAGCATGAGGGAGAGCTATGGGTAGTGTTGGAGATTTGATCATTTTTGTGGGAGGGGAGAAGCTCAAACCACAAGTTGAATAATCTTCGTTAATATCTAATGTCTATATCCAGAGAAAAGCAAAACTTCAGATATGCATTACCTTTGGAAGATCTTGATGAGAAACCCATGCCTGCTTTTCAATATAAAAGTGTAAAAGTATAAAAATATAATAGTGTATAAAAGTATAATAGTGGCCTGTGATTCATGCCTGATTATGTTCTTAATTGTGCTTGCAGTTGCTAAATCGTGTATTTCACATTATGCGGGAAAAAAATCCTGATATGGTAGCTGGCGAGAAAAGAAAATTTGTCATGAAACCTCCCCAAGTTGTAAGAGTAGGAACCAAGAAAACATCCTTTGTCAATTTCACAGATATCTGTAAACTGTAAGTCTGACTATGTTATGACGCTTTGTGGAAGGAGATGGCAGCCTCCAAAGGCCAAGAGTATTGTGAATTTCTGTTGGGGGCCGAGTATAATTACGAATTGAAAGGAATCTATCACTTACAGAATGTAGATATAGATATTAGATATTAGATATAGATGTAGAATAAATTGGCAATGGGCCAACTCCAAAAGTAAATGGCATCATTGTAATAAGTTCATGGGGTGCTTCATTAGGTACATCTGCCCAGGCCCATTGAAATGGATGGCAATTTCATAAGAGTGGATATCACATTCATTTCAGAGAAGGTTGTGAAGGAGACATTACTGTTACAGCTGTGCCTATAGTGTCTTAAACTTGAAAATAATAAGAGTACCAGATTTTGATCTGCAAAACTAGTGTGGCTATTAGTTGTGGATAGCCCTTTCAATAGGTCTCGGGATTAGGAGTATGTAAATGTTCAAGAAAACTTTGTTTAGAAGCCTTGTTTTAAATTTAAATAATGGGAAAGTTTTATAACATTTGCTTAGGTAAACTACTAATATATCTTTGCCCCTTCTTTAAACTTCATTCCACTTTTCTTCCACTGCATAACTTTCTTATTGAATGATCTCTCCTTGGTAGACTTATACTTCTTGGCAGGAAATACTTCTCTCCATGAATTTTCACTTAAGAGTTCTGGACACTTTGGCAGAGCATAATGGTTTGATAGAAAATCTAAGAATACAGCAAGGCAAAAGGTTATTGCTAGGAATGAGACATGTTTTTTTCCTACTTACACTAAAAACTATATGTCCAAACAGCAAACTTCTGTTGGAACAAACTAGCCCTTTCAAGCCAATAGTGGTACTGGTTGTTGCTACTGTCTGCTTTGTACTCAGAAACATATTTGAAACTAGGGCCTATTGAGGCTTTCTAAAAGCATCTTCTGTTAAAAAGTGTCTACAAAAACAAAACCAAAAAAACACCCCAGTTTGCAACCTGTATTGCTCCAAAAATAGATTTTTCACATTATGATCTTGGGCTTTTGCTAACAGAACTTTAATCTTATGGTAGTTTGGGTTCCCTTGAGAGTGACCATCATTGTCCTTGTGGAGTGGTTTAGTGTCTGCTCCCTTAATTCCCCTCTATTTAGATGTCCTGGCTTCATATATCCTAATAAGATTTGTAGAAAGTGGTCTTTATTGAAAGGTTGGTACTGCATGAATGTGCCATAAATTGTACTTTCTCATTTGCCAAAGTCTCAAGGCAATAAAATGTGCCTGATGAGATTATGGTGATGTGTATCAGAATGACAGATCACTACTTTGTGCAGTTATTTGGATGAGTCAGGAGTATTTGAGTAGTAAAGCAAGCAGGAAAGTGATCACAAGAAGGTAATCTTAACTCCTTTTATTTTTAGATTACATCGTCAACCGAAGCATCTTTTGGCTTTTTTGCTTGCTGAATTGGGTACAAGGTGAGCAGCTTTCACATGCATATATATGGTGTTAAATTTCTATCACATAAAAGCCTTAACTTGTGTGTTTCTGGCAAACATTCTGCCAGCAGTTCAAGACCTAAGTATAACCAGGTGGGGTGAGCTCTCATCCTTAGCCCAGCTCCTGCCAGTCTAGCGGTTCAAAAGCATGCAAACACAAGTAGATAAATAGGTACCACTTCAGTGAGAAAGGCAACGTCCTGGCGACAGGTCCCTGTGACAGGCTGGCCAGGTTTCCCCATGTTGCGCCCATCATGGATTGGAGTAAACTCCAATCCACAACAGCAGGCCTCTGTCAGTCTTGAAAGACTATGGTATCGTGCTCGGCGCTGCATACGCTGCATGCGAAGCACGAAAGCCTGGGTTGGATTGTTAGGAGGATAGGCTGTTACCCAAGCAGCAGATCCCCCTCTCCACGCCACTGAATTAGTCCAATGGAAAGGCAGAGCCAATACAATTGGATCCAGCTGGCGCAGAGCTGGGCTAAGGACAGGAGCTCATCCTATCTTGTGGGGCCAACCCGGGTCTTGAACCCTGGCCTGCTGGTTAACAGGCACAGCGTCTTAACTGCTTGCGCCACCCACAGCCCAGACACTATAAACACAAGGTACAAATGCTGAAAAAGTAGTCTTTGTACTTAACATTGAAGAATCCCTGACTCATCAGTATCCAGCCCAAACCCACTGACCTAGAAGCATGAAATGTGGGGAGCCTGTTCCTTCCATGATGTAGGCACCCACTAAGACCCAATTTTTAGAAAATTAGCCCCTATGTGGGTGAAAAGGCATGCAGCGTGCTTTTGTCCCTATCCTTCACATTGAAGACTGGCTGATCAACACCCAGCCCCAACCCCTGGAACAGCAAGCGTATTCCTTCTTTGTTGTGAGGACCACTAAGACCTGATTTTGTGCCTAGTGGTGCATGCTACCTGATGTTGCCCACTGGTGCATGACTTGTAGGGATGTTTGGCCCAATGGGGATGTTTGGTTCCTGCTGTCCGCTGCTTTCCACTGGTGTCTAGAGGCTCCTTAGCTTTCAGCAGAGGCATTCCTGGCAGTCGAGGTCATGCAGGATTCTTTTCAGAAGGGACAACGTAGGAGCTCACTTGCACAAGTTGCACCAGTCTCGCACTGGGGAGTCTAAAAGCAGTCTTTAAGTAGTTTTCTGTTGCGAGCACACAAAAATGACCTTTCAGTGTGTGCTTGTGGGATAAGCACTCTGCCTTGCTTGGATTTCCATCAACGAGCTTGTTGGCAAATGTGCTGCATTAAGTTACCTGCACCTTATGGTGAGGTGTGGCTACAGTTGTCTGCAGTCTAAGTCCAAAAGGAAGCACTCAACAAGTTTTTGCATATGCTGTAATGAACATTACAATAAAATATCATCTTTATGTTTTTCATGCTACCTGCTCTATTCTGAACTATGCAATTCTTCTGTTGACTTTAGTGGCTCAATAGATGGTAACAACCAGCTTGTAATCAAGGGAAGATTTCAACAAAAACAGATAGAAAATGTCTTGAGAAGATATATCAGTAAGTATGTTCTGTGTTTACAGGATACTTTTTTAATTTTCCAAAGGCTTTGGTCCTCTAGCTTGCATAAGTGCAAATAGGATGAAAAAGCCATATTTTAAACAAGACTAGCACATGTTCCTTTTTTGTTTACATGGAAGTGATAATTTATTTCTATATTATGTAATAAAAATGTTCTTGATAGATATTTATGTTTATAACCAGTGTACCTTGGTGGGATGTACCTTGCTCCCAGTTGCTGAAAATAATGCATGCAACCATTAAAACACACATTCACACCTCTCCCCCAAAGAGTACATATAGCATCATAAGAAGTAGCACTGAATGTAATTGGCTTCTTCTGTCATCTTTCCCTTTCCCTCAGCAACTATGCATGTGTAGGGACACTCCAAACAATGGCCGCATGAGAAGATAGTCTTGGCACAATACAGCATTCTTTTCAAATATGTTTAATTTTCAATATGTAATTTTCGATATGTTTAATGCGATATGTTTAATTTTCTCCCGCAGAGGAATACGTCACCTGTCACACGTGTCGGTCACCAGACACAATCTTGCAGAAGGACACCAGGTTATATTTTTTGCAGTGCGAAACCTGCCACTCGCGCTGCTCTGTTGCCAGCATCAAAACTGGTTTCCAGGCTGTCACAGGCAAGAGAGCGCAGCTCCGTGCCAAAGCTAACTAGTTGGTTGGTCGACACTGGATTTTGCAAAGTGATCTGGGCTCAAATGGCTGGACAGGCTTACAACCTGAGTGGATTTCCAATGTATTAAAAACAAGATTGTACAAGCTGCTTGGCTTTGGGTTGGTCTGTGAAATTCTTGTGAGAGGCAGAACCTCAAGCTGCTGACATTTGCTAACTGAATATTTTACCAACTGTCAGAAATGTGATGATAAAGGAAGTGCTTTTTAATCTGTTCATAGAATTCTGTACAATGAAAAGAGAAATTAAAGTTATTATAACAGTGACTGTCTTTCACTTGCATTTTTCCTTCAGTTTCTCTGAAAATGATTGATAAGGGCAACAGAAATACTGTGAATACATTCAAACAAGGTGGCTGATTCCAAAGACTCAGATGTGTGTTTGGAAAGCACACATTGTCTTGAATAAGTGTATTGTAAGAACAATTGGAAATAGTTAAAGGATGGAAAGGAAGACTGTCTAAAATTATCCAGTGGGAGAACTCTTCAGTTTAATGATTCCACGCATGTAAGACTTTCTAGTTACATGGATTAATTTCAGAGATATATTCTGAGTTCTAGGTTAATTAGCATTAGATTAGCTCTCCTTGCTGTGCTGAGGCTCACTTTCATATGTACATTGGGATGCTCCAATACAGTTCATTAAGTTAAAAACTTCATTTGAGGTTCATTAAGTTACTGCAGAATATCATGGTAATGCATCTGTGCATATAGGCTTGGGGAAACACCGCAGTAAACATGCACATTATCACTGCCTTAAAACATTTATGGGTTTTGCAGGTTTCTGTCCTACGATTGTTGAATTCCTTTCAAATTTAGTAGGGTGCCAGAAGTAGACTGAACGTATGTTTAAAAAAATGATAAGAAAAGCATAGAAGCTAGTAGACTTGTTTCATTGACTGATCTCCCATTTCTCATAAGTTGAAGCTATCCACTGTTTACTAGTAAGTTTCCAAAATTAAGCAGTGCTATAAACTACCCAGTGACTCCCTTTTAATACATTCACTTATATTCTAATTTTATCATATAGAACAAGGTGTCACCTGAATATTTTTAAATTCTGGTACTTTCCAAATCAAGCTTAAGACATCAAAATTAACTGGCCTTTTTGGGAAGAGTGCCTTTTCATTACTACAGGTTTTCAGTTCATGGTAATTCACAATTTTATTAATGAGTAAGATGGTGGATAAATCCATAGAAGGTATGTGCTGATTGGGAAGTTCATTGTACTATGCGTGTTTTCTATGTGTGTTGGGAGAGGACAACATGTATCTAGTACTAAAACTGTATAACCCGAATAAACAAAGTTGGGACTGTCCTCTTCTATGTTAACATTGGCAGTTTGTGCGGGATTTTAATTTGTATGTATACTAATACAAAATTCATTTTTGCAAGCAAGTCCATTTTTATTTTCTCTTTGGAAAACATGGAAATTAAAGATTCTAAATGATTTTAAGAGCCTTCTGAGCTGTAATGAATGTTGGATGTAATTTTAAGTGAATAAAGCCAGGATCGGTGCTTCTTGTGTAACATTACTACAGCATTGTGGTGCTCTTTGCCAGATGGCCCTACAACCCTTACAGCAGGAGTTAAATATGAAGCAGCCATATGTGCGTTTCTTGTAGGTGTCTTCCTGACCCAACTCATGATAGGCACAGAAACTGAAATAAACATTACAATGTCAGAACTCCAGCGGCATACAACATGAAATTAGACTCTGCTAGGTTTTGAAGGCATTAGGTATGAAGGTGTAATGTGTAAAACTTGCTGAAACTATGGCTGCAATGCTAAACACACTTTTCTGCGAGCAAGTTCCATAGAACACAATGGAATTTACTTCAGAGTAGACATTCGTAGGGTTGCACCCTAAGTCTTAAGTATGGCCATTGTCCTGATGGGTAGAGTACCTAGGAGTTCTGTGGGTGATTAAGAAAAACAGGATATGAATGCACTTGCTTTAATTGTGTTCTGTGTTTAACATTTGTCAGGATGCAGAAAATTCAGGGTGAGGGCTGTTTGATGTGGTGGCGGCCCTTCTTTCCTTCACGGGGAACTGCTATTTCAGCACTTGTAGGATTTCAGCAATGCATCGAGGTATAGAAGGGGAATCTAAAGTACATCACATGGGATTTACACTTGATTTTTCAAAGGTTCTTTCCTAAGTTTTATGATCGGATATCTTGAAATACTCCTATCCTCCTATCTATGTATTTACTCGACTCTAATGCACCATCAAATCTAATGCGCACCCTGTACTTATAATCAAAATACCACATTTGCTCTGATCTAATTAGCCATAGAATCTAATGTGCACCCTGATTTAGGAGATTAAGAGCACAATCCTAACCATGTCGACTTAAAAGTAAGCCTCATTGCAATGGGGCTTACTCCCTTTTATTACTCCCTTTCCTTACTCCCAGGAAAGTCTAGGATCGCAACCTAAATTTGGCTGAAAAGGTGAGTGTTAGTTTCGAGTAAATACACTATTTCCTTCATTGAAAAATGTGTTCATTGGATTTTTATAGCTGCTTCAAGGAAAATGCAGTTTAGAGGTAAGTGATTTGTTTACAAAACTGTTCAACCTTCAAGACAACAGAAGTGTTTAAAAGAGCCATTGTGACTGGAATAGATTTTCAGAACATTTTTTTCCGTTCCATAATCTGTATTTATGGTAATCCTTGTTTCTACTTCTCCCTAACAGAATTTGAGTGCTGGAACTCGTTTCTGTAAAACAGGGAAGAAAAACTAGACCTTTCAGGAACTCTATCATAATGGTGCTGTCTTTTTGTTTGCTTTTAAAAAAACTTGCTGACAGTCTCACAATCTATGATAAATGTATCTGTTGTTTATTAGGCCACTGGGACGAAGAGACATGTTAACGTTGCCTAGACATTATCTTCAGGCCATGTTGTTATTCCCTTTTTCTTTCACCTGTACAGCCCCATTAATATCTTCCAAGGGATCCCACCTGTGGTGCTCAGTCTTGACTGTGGGTGTCTGTAGAAAATACAGATTTCTAGGAAAGATCCCAGAACTTCCCAGAAAGTTTCAGAACATCTTTTGAGGACTTTTTCAGAACATCTTTTCTTTCTGCAAGCTGCCTGTAGCTATATCATGTAATGAAGTGTGTGCATTTTCCAAGTGTTAAGACTAGAGCATTTAACGGTGTAATCTTTGTAACATCTGAATGATAATAGTAGTAATAAGTAGTTGTATAGAATTATCCCTATGTTGCAAAAAAGGGCCTGGGCTGCAGAAAAAAAGATGATGTTGCCTGAGATATCTATAATGTATGACTCTATATAGTAAGTTCTTATGCTTGGATATTGTCTGACAGTAAGTTCTTCAGGGTTCATTGAAGTCCTTTCCACCTTACGTGCTGAAGCCAGCCACAGCCTGAACCTGGTACTGTGTCTTCAAAAACCTGTGCACTTCCACTGAGCCGTAGCCACGATGGGCGCAAACTGGGGAGTCCTTGCTCCTGTGTAAGAACAATTTACTCTGAATTGCAATATGAATTTCCCATAGGTTTTCACTAGGTGGTGCCGTAACTATGTTGATCTGTCTCCTACGTGCTCCTGTAGTTACTCTGGATTGTAGGGTAGAGTGGTACCTCGCTTAACAAGCACCTCGCTTAACAAGCAAAAATTTCCAAGAAATCTTGCTTCACATAACAAATTCTGCTTCACTTAACAAGCAAGCGCGCTATGGGCACACGTCCTATGAAGCCCTAACGCTGCGCACGGAGGCTCTTTAAAAGGGCTGCCGGCCAGCACTGCTGCCTCTAACTGCCCCCAACTTGCTAGAGGCAGCTGCTCCCAAGTGCCCCCACCAACCACTTTGAACCTCCTGCAGCAGCCCAGGTAAGCCTCCCAGGAAACTGATTTCAGTCTCCTAACTAAGTCTACTCAGAAGTAAGCCCCATTGTGTCAAATGGGGCTTATACCCAGGAAAGTGTCTTTGCAGCCTCTTAACCATGTCTACCCAGAAGTAAGCCCCATTGTGTTAAATGGGGCTTACTCCCAGGATAGTGTCTTTAGGATTGCAGCCTAAGTAGACTTCATAGGATCATGCACATTGAATGCATGTTTTGAATTCAATTCCAGTGTTTTGTCATCATTTTTACATCCAGTTAATATTTTATATGAATATTTTGGGGGTTGTGGAACCAATCGTCTGAGTTTCCATTATTTCCTATTGGAAAAAATCTGCTTCACTTAAAGAGCATTTCACTTAAAGAGCATGCCTCTGGAACAAATTAAGCTCTTTATGTGAGGCACCACTGTATTTCTTTTTTGATTCCATTCAGATTTTAAAAGGGATGTCCCAACTCAAAGTGAGACAATGTGGCATATTAAAATGGGTCCTCATCCCATTTCCGAAAAACCATAACTATTGGACTATCAAGGTTAAATAATTCATCAAATCGTACAGCAATTGCTTTAAATAATAAATGTGGAGATAGTAGCCAAAGAACTAAATTTCTCTTCAGCCAGAGAAAGCCCTACTGTTCTATAGTTCTTACTGTTATGAAGTATTTATATCTAATACAGTTCTTTGGAAGGAATCGTCTTATGTCAGTGTTAATTGATGAGAACACAGTACTAACTTGACAAGTCCAGTTCTAGCATATATTGGCCACCGTAGTGTTACCAAGCAAAATGGGATTTCAGCTCCTTTTCATGATGCAATGAAGATTGAAAACTATTTTTTATATTAATTGTGATGCGAAAAGGAGTTCAGGCAACAAATTTGAGAGGTGCCTTTTACACTGTATTTCAAACTGCACGTCACTCACTGGGAACAGTTTGGTAACCTCTGGGCAGTTGAGTTGTGCTGGGGAAGCTTATGGCAGGGTACAGAGACAGATGGTCACCTATAATTCTGCAAATTGGAGGCTGGTTTACTTGTTGCTTTACAGTGAGTAATGAACTGGAACTTTAGAAACTTCTAAAAAATTCTGAAAAATTAAGTGCATTAAACGGACAACCTGAAAGAACAAAAGCCTTCATGGAAAATGGTGGTAAGCAATTTGATGAACTAAAACCAGTCTATGAAATTCAGACTGGAATCTGAAATTGATTTATACATTTTTTAGAAGAGCAAGAGAGCAAGATTTATACATTTTTTAGAAGAGCAAGAGGCTTAATAATAATAATGATGATGATGATGATGATGGCGGCATTGACAAAATATCACTCTGCCAACTGCAGAAAGCTGCTCTTCTGGGATCAGCACGAATTATATGCCGCTACATCACACAGTCCTAGACTCTTGGGAAGGGTCCGACTGGTGATGTGAATGAAACCAGTACAAAATTATTTGCTGTGTATTTATGGAGGATGATGATGATAACAATAATAACAACACCTAATGATTTGTGATTCCTAGTTCCTTTTTGTGATTTGTGATTATTTGAATAATTTTTGATTCGGAGTTCCTTGGATAGGAACCAAATCACAAAAGAGCCAGTTCCAGTCAAACACCATGTGAAATAGTACATCATCATCATCATATGTTTTCCAGTTATTACAAGACTACAAGTTGAATCAATTTCCTTTTTATTATACAGGATTTTATATACAAAGCCCCCATCTTACCATGTGTTAGTTTTGTGGGTCGGTCATAGCAAAACATTGCTGCCTTTCCCTCAAAAGCAATTCTAAAGTAGCCCAGTACAACAGAGTAGGAAAACTTTTTATAAGAAGCAGAAGAGGACAGAAAAAAACACAAAACACAAGTTTCCTTCTAAACTTGCTGACTGTAGATTCAACAAAGAAACACATTTCAAATGTGTCATGGAAGAGCAATGATCCTTCTATATCAATGGAGGAAGCTGGAGAAAAGAAAACCAATGTGTTGGGATTTATTTTTCAGAAGCCATTTTTTAAAAGAAAAAAATGAATGCTATTTGGAACCACCCAATATATAGTAATGAGATTTTTTGTTTCTTTTTGAGTAGCTGTGCACAATCCTAACCGTCTACTCAGAAGTAAGCCCCATTGTGTTCAATGGGTCTTAATCCCAGGAAAGTGTGTTTAGGATTGCAGCCTGAGTTACACTATTGAATAAGCATCACGTTATCCAGCCTTTGAGGCTAGTGACTAGGACTGAATTGCCTTACAGAAGAGTTTACAAAAAGAATTTAAAAAATGTTATTGAGATTTTTGTTGCAATATTTTGCAACACTACTGTAAGTTGCCCCATGCAATTTTTGTTTCTCTTCAGTGATTTTGCACCCATCTTTGCTTTTGTCTTTCCAAATGTGAGTGGACTGAAAGTGGTCTGAAAGTCAAAGGGGAAGAAAGGAATCTTTCGGCAAGATAGAGTAAATTTATTTTCCCGATTCTTTTGGCTGCTGAGTCACAAGTGGGTCATGCACTACCCTAACATTGGCTGGTGGTGTCATGAGTTTTGGCCCTCTGTGGTCTTGCAAGCATCTCACCCTTGTCCGTCACTAATGTTTGACCTCAACTTAAGAGCTAATAAATGACTTATGGGACTGGAACAGCAAAGTGGTGGTGAACACGTCAATTGCATCCTTGTGATGTCTGTAGTCCTCAACATACAACCAGTGATGGGCTCCAGCAGGTTTGCACCTACTATATAGAACCAGTTGTTAACGAGAGATAAGACATATAAAATAGTCATTTAAAAGTGGCTGCCAGATGGGCAGAGAACCGGTTGTTAATTTCTTTGAATCCCATCACTGCACACAACCACTTGCCTAACTTCATTCATTGCTCAGACACCTACCATCTTCCTAACCTTCATAGATGCTCAGGAAACTGGGATAAATGGAAATGGTTTTTACTCTGTACAAAACAGCCTGTTCATAGCCACGTTCTCTGTTTTTTTTGAAAGGAGGTGCCATACAACAAAGGGCATTGTCCAAATGCCAGCATCGGTGTACCCACAGAAGCAAAGCTAATTAGAAGACTCCTAATGGACCTTATAGGAGATACCCCTGGCTATCCCACTCATTATTTCAACTGCAAAACCACAAATGGTACATTGTGAAATTGTTTTGTCATAATATCACACAGTCTGTGTCCATCTGGCTCAGGAACAAGTTGTTTTTTATATTCTGCCTCTTTATTTTCCTGCTACTAGGGGAAAAAAAAACACAAATATTCTTAAAATCTTCACCAACCAGTATAAAACCAATTCCAATATCTGGCCATTGGAGATCACAGGTTAAGTGAGGCTTGCTGGCAGGAGGGCTCCGAGTCTCTGTACTGAAAGGATGGGTTAGGAAGCGATGATGAGGTTCCACTGGGATGACTAACTGGCAGTGTCCTACAGGACGGCTTGGAGACATTGGTCCATGTTTTTCCTTTTGAATGCCAGGCAAAGAGATGGTGGAAGTCCTGGATGTTATGTTTGTCTGGGCTCCACATGCCAAGGCAAAGTTTAACCTCTTGTTGTCTTCCCTCTTTTCATTGTTGTTGTGCTGAATGTGCTGGGGGAGGGAAGGGGAGAAAAGTTAATGAAGACCATCACTGGATCAGACCAAAGTCCCATCTAGTTCAGCTTTCTGTATCTCACAGTGGCTCACAGATGTTTAAGGGAGCTCACAAGACTACAAGAGACGTGATTCACCCCAACTAGTTACTGAACATGGTATAGCATCTATACTGATGTATTCAACAGGAAACACAGAAGTGGGTCTTCAAAGCTGTTTTTAACACCAAGAAGCTTGCAACAGGTGCAGTTTTAGAGCACAAAGGTAGGAAATTGGATTTTGATGCCCCCCATTTTACAAGGTATTCAAATGTGAACCTTGGTATCAGTGGATTCCAAGATACCACCTGTACAATATTAAATTGCATAATCTGTGAATATCTGGCATGATGAAGTCATTGTGAATCTGCCACTGAATGCACACATAGGAGCAAGTCAATAATTGTAGTGGCTGCGGAGAGAGACCTGAAAACACATGGGAATAACTTTGAGTATGTGTTTACAATCTGTTGATTGGGAGGATAAGTGATGTTCAGAAGTCAAAGAATATAAGTGCCATGGTACCTTCCCTAGACCTTCTCTGTAAATCACAGCATTCACCTTTCAGTCACTGTCTTATGCAATTCTAATAGTGTACAGAAAGAGTGTTGTGGGAAAAAAGAAAAAACAGAAATAAAAAGTATGCATGGAAAATTATTTAAATGTATGCAAGCCTGTGCAATTTTTTTTCTTCAGAGAGCAGAATTGGGGCTGTAGCAGTAAGAAAAAAAATCAATATGATACCTGGCTACTGTAGGCTGGAATCTTCCACATCTGTGTAGTGACTATTCTCCTGAAAAGAGAAAAAGAGCAGGAAAGAAAAGATTCTCTTTGTGATTATTGCAACAACAAGGCTACTGATGTCCTAAAGAAGATACTTCACACTGCACACCTTCACACTGCACACAAATACTCCTGAATGTTTTGATTTGATATTTAAGGACTAACTTTGATACTAGTGATAGCACTTCAAGAACTACTCAATTTCCTAATACTACATGGTTATGTGTCTCTGGTGAAAAACACATCACCTTGATTTTCTTTTTTGGGGTGGGGGGAAGGGTAGGATATTTTATTTAATAGTGTGTTGTTCAGACTCCACGACATGTGCAGCTGTATGAGTTGGTGGCTAACCACATCGCACCCATGCACAGCAAAGGCTCTAGGTGGTGCCTGAAAAATAATCTCTCTCCATCTTCTCACAGAGATAGCAATAAGGCAGTCTTCAGGGATGTTCCTTTGGTGGGCATCTTCCCACTCAGAATATTCCCGGAACATTTGACAGAGACAAGGAAAAGGGAGAGCAAAGCATCACTTCTAACCAATATTACCATTTCACTACCATGACATCACTTAAATGTTATTACTGACATCACTGAAATATTATATAAGCAAAAGGCACAACATGATGATTCTAAACTACACATGGAGCACAATCCTAACCATGTCTAGTCAAAAGTAAGCCCCATTGCGTTCAATGGTTCTTAATCCCAGGACTGCAACCTAAGGAAAGATACTCCTCTGAATTCAACTGGGCTGCTTTCAGCTTTTCTGATCCACAGACGGCGAGGGCATTTCTACAATGTGCTTAGTAACATCCAGCTATAGGGCAGAATATGAAAATTACCATACCAATATGCCTTTGCCATTTATTTCTTCTACCTTGTAGAATTCACTGTTATGATGTCTTCAGAGGTTTTACACTTTTATCTCATCTTCCAGTCTCTCACAAAAACCCAAACCTAAGCTATTCATCTGAGAGTGTTGCAGAAGCTGGATCTGTCCTCTAGAGTCCAGCACACCGCTGTGAGCCAGCCTTCTGACTCGCCCAGTGGGTGAGTCTTGATTTGGTATTTACGAGCACCTTTGCGACATTTTTGGGCTGATGCAAGAGACTGCACCAGCTGAAGAGTACTTTTGAATGGTGCTCTAAGACTGCTACCCTGTCCAGACTCAGCTGGGAGCAAGCCCCAATGAGTGTAATGGGATTTACATCCTAGTAGATATGGACACGATTGGTCTCTATATGTCTCTGCATGTGGTAGTTTTTGTAGGCTAGTAGAATACAGCATGTATTCTTTGACTTTCCTGAACGGTCATAAATCTATGGCAACCTAGTTATTTTCATGACAGATTATGAATGAATTTGAGTAATTTGAATGAATGCAGCATTTTCAGTGGACTGCTCAAAAGATTTTTCTCTATACATTGTCATAGGAGAAAACTGATACATGAATATGAGTAGTAAAGCACTTTCCAAACTGGCAAATTCTACAGAAATCAATGCTAAATGATGGTACCCGAAAGTAGCTTTGGTATTTGCTGAGCAAGCAAATCTGAGCACAAACAAGTTTCCATTAATGACTTTCACGAGCCTGCTCCTTCACAACACTATTAAATCAGAGCACTTGGGTTTTGATGTGTGTTGCATCTATTAAATGTAAGACACACAATTATGTTTTTATGGAACTAAGGCATCAAACCTATGTGTCACTTGGCCCATTTATTTAAGCTAGGTGTCACTGAGCCCATAGTTACCATTCATTTGTTCCTAGGATTGTCATAATTCTCTTCCACAAAACTGGGTTAGGATCCCCTATTTATTTATTTAATCAATTTATATCCCACCTTTCCTCCCCCGCAAGGGGGAGCCCAAGGCGGCTGACAACAGGGAATAAAACATCATTAAAATAGCTCATAAATAAAGATTAAAACTTCGCCAGAGTGTGAACACAATCCCCGAAAACCAGGAAAGTCCCAGTTTTCAGGGACAAATGGCAACCCTATTTTTTGTTCATCCTCTTCCAAAGGGGAACATATTATTTTGTCCTCATTTATGCTGACGTCTCAGATCAACTTGTGAAATTGTTTAGGCTGCGTGATTGTGATTAGCTCAAAGTCACCCAAAATGAGCTTCAGAAGTGAACAGAAATTGGAAACTGGCTATCTGAAATCATGCTTCACATGAGATAAAATTCAGGCAAACAAACGTACAACAAGGAACTCCACCAATCTCTGTTTTAAGAGGGTAGAAGTAACTAGATTTAGCTGCAATCCTCTGCCCACTTACCTTGATTTAAGTCTCAATGAATACCATAGGATTTACTTCTAATCCAACATGCATAGGACTGCACTCTCTTTACCACTAAACATCTAATGGAAAGGTTTTTTTAAAAGACTACACATGTGCTTGGATTGGGTCCAAGGTAAATAGCAGGAATTTTACATGGCTGTGTGTTAGAAATTTTGAAACCTTTCCCAGCCACGTATTCAGACACACCTGAGAATAAATTATATTGGATCAAAGCTGTTAGCATTTGCCAGGGATTGACTGCTGAGAAAATCTGCATTTGTTCTGAAGATATGAATTTGAAAGGACAGACCTAAGGCTTTAGAGTTACTTTGCCAAGCACTTTCTGGAAGGCATTCTCTTAATGCAAGCCAGCTTTAACCAATTATAGCATTAAAATTGGTTATTCTTTTCCCGGAGAAAAAGAAAATTATTGTCTTTGGAAATATGAGCCTCATTTAAAATGGTACAAGGGAGAGGGAGAAGGATGCTTTTTCATGGTCTCTTACCAAATCATCTTCACAATCATCCCGCACTAGTCCTTCCTCGTCTCCATCCTCCCCATTTAGTGGTTCGTCTGTGTTAATATCTGCTTCTGAAGCCGTGTCTTCTTGGGAGACCTCACTTTTGTTTCCATCTGATTTCTTTCTGACCTCTGTAAGGACGACATGCAAGGAACAACACTAACATTTCTTTCCTAATATTCACAATAATTCACACCGAACAAATAGTCTGGTTTCTCTTCTTTGTGAGTCTACCGCTTATCCCAGGTGAGAGGAAACAAATGGGGAGTACGTAAAACTCTGGCCACTGACTGAGAGCTTAGGGTATTAGAGCAACAAATTTCAACCAGTGTGCATTTGTGTGCACATAGCAGCATAATGTCCCTGTCAATTAATCATATGCATTGACAATTTTAGCACTTTGTCAATATGCCATATGTTGAAAACACTTGAAAATCCCTGGTTTAAAGTGATATGACTCCCAATGTCTATGCTGGTGAGAGTGGAGCAGTGAGGAACCCCTGGTGAGAGCCGGACAGACGGTACACTGCCCAAAATGTTATGGGTGGCATTTTTCCAAATGGCAGAGATGCCCCCCCTCATTTTGTATATGAGAAGATAAGAATAGCCGCAATCCACCAGTGAATCCAAATCCTGCAAAAAACTTATCTGGGCACAGTCTTAATAAGGAAAGAGAGCAGAAAAGTCTCTGAAATAAAATACATTGATATTTTCTTTAATTTGTTATGATTATCTTAATTTCTTTCTGCTTTTGCTATCTGTTTTGGAATACTATAAATAGGCTACCCTCTCCACACAAACCACTATAATGCTTATTAAATATGTTTGGGAAAACTCCTTTCAGGATATGTGTCTAGTGAAATCTGGCAAATCTAGCCCCTTGCAGGTATACACATCAGGAAAGAGAGCAGCATGGTAGTTCCAGTATGAATATTGGCAGTGTTTCACATTCAGGTCTCAGGGGCTGTTAAGTCTGCTATCATGACCTTTATGCTTCATGCCTGTAATCTATTCCTGTCCATTTTGATGTACTAAACCTAGTAACTTGTACTTAAAAATGATGGTAGTGGAATAGCAAAAAGGGAACTGGTTCCTGAAATATGGCTGCAAAATTGTGAATTGCAGGATCCCAAAGTAAGGGAGGTTAGCTGAACAAGAAGTTCTTTTTGCACCTGAACTCCTGCAGTGTCTTGGCCTCAGTGATGAGAAGTTTGGAATCAGCCAACTGACCTGTGGATGCTTTCTGTTGTTCAGCAATCTGTTCCAATCTCCCCAGGAGAGCATCAATGTTAGATTTGATCTGCGTCAACTCTGTTTTGATTGTCTGCAGTTCGTTGCACTTCACTTGAAAGACAGAAGTTGGAAAGAAGCCTTAACTTCTTCATTATTTTGGAAATTATTTTCTTCAGCAGAGATTTAGTTATTTTCCGTAAAGAATCTTCAGATTCCACCAGGCCTGCCTGGTGCCAGCATAATGTTGTTCAGACTCTGTATAGAGCAAACTCTGCCCAGACTCCAAATATTTAGCTAAATAATTCAAATGAGCCTTCTACATGCATAGAATGGCATGTAACAAGCTCTGTAAGCAATTATGATCTATGTGCAATCAGATTTACTGATCATGTGCAGCTACATGCTGATACATGCAACTACATGCACATGACTTAGGCAAGCGCCAATCAAACATGCTGGTAGTAATGTACACTAGTTTTTGTTCCCTCAAGCAAGTTTATTTCACACATAGATTTACAGGTAAATGTCTCTGAAAAATCTGATTGGGCCACTGTCCAAAATCAAGTGTACTTGAGTACCTCTTGTTCATGTATCATATATTCAGAGTAAAGAATGTGAATATATATTCAGATAAAGAATATATGTGTTATATGTTCAGATAAAGAATGGAGGACAGAGCACCTCTATGATTAACATTTCCATAGGAGACAGAATGTAAGCAGGTGCTGCTTTTTAAACCCTTCGATGTTGAGCTAAAGCTGCCTCAATTTCCTCTTCTATTCAATGCTTAAAGGTAGAGGCACTCTGTCCTCCATTCTGTATAGTCACCCTTCTATGCATAAAAAAGCAGGCCTCCGTCAATCTTGGAAGACTATGGTATCGTGCTTGGCGCTGCATACGCTGCATGCGAAGCATGAAAGCCTGGGTTGGATTGTTATGGAGGATAGGCTGTTACCCAAGCAGCAGATCCCCCTCTCCACGCCACTGAATTAGTCCAATGGAAAGGCAGAGCCAATACAATTGGATCCAGCTGGCGTTGCAGAGCTGGGCTAAGGACAGGAGCTCACCCTGTCTTGTGGGGCAGACCCGGGTCTCAAACATACTGCTGTAGGAAACACTTGTGTGTCATTGGTGTACATGCAGTTAACAAGTACTGCTGATCTTATTGTACACTGTACATGACACAAAAGCAGGTTGAAGTCATTCTTGCACCTTGCAAGCTATGGATTACCTCTTTCTGCAACAGAATAGAAACTTACATTTTAATTTGGCTGAGCTGTTTGTAATGGCAGAGGACCGGGCAAAGAGTTTGACTGGGATTGTTGCTTTTACACGCCGCACCAAAGGAATGGTCACTCGCGGACGCTTCACAGGAACCACCCTGGGAACAGGAGAGACCCGTCCTCTGTACTCAAACAGTCTGCAAAAGAAAGCCCTTTCAGTGGTACAATGAAAATAGGAAAAACAGTCAGGAAGAAAAATTTTAGCAGTGTATAATTCCTAGATTACCTCTAGGGGGAGCTCGGGTTCTTTCCATAATTAGGGTTAGGATAATTAACTAGGTTTGCTATTTGATAAGGATGGTTTTTGGAAGATACATTCACTTAGTTATTGTAACGAGAGACAATGTTGTTACATTCATATGGGAAGGCTTTTATTTGGCAAATCACTCCTTTTAATGTTTCTTAGAATTTAATGAGGGACTTACTGAGGTTGACAGGACTGACACAGGAGGAAAACGCTCTCAATTTTCAACATCACAATTCTTTCATCTCCCGTGTTCCTGATGTCAGTTTAGAATCTTTCAATATACTCTGTGACCCAGAACACTGTCCAATGCTGCATTGTATCCACAACCTTTGCACAACTAAAATAAGTTCTTTCTTACTGTACTCTTCACACTGTTTTTAATTGCAGAAAGTGATGACTTTTGGGTTGATTGAAAGGGATTGTACAAATAAGGATCAACTATTTGGTCCCTATAAGTTCAACTGGAAGTCTGAGAGTTTTGGAATTAAATGAAGAGGGCACTAGGAAGCTCTTTTGTTTGTAAGTGTTAGATTATGAGGTGGATGATCTACTTTCTCCTCACTTTTAGTGGGCTAGACAGGGCTTAGAGTGGGCTTAGAGTGAAGTGCATCTTGAGTCCGTCACTCTTTTGCCCCCCCCTGCAATCTGTGGCTGATACATGAGGTCATCAAAGGCAGTATGATGTGTGGTTTGAGCAGATAATGCAGATATAGAACTTATCTTAGCAGCTTACCTTTCATAGAAATCATCTCTGTAGTAGTCATAATCAAAATCATAGCCACTGGAAACCAAACAGAAAAAGTGCATTGTTAGCATGCTTGCTTTCCCAGTCATTGCTGTTAATCTGTTTGCATGGGGTTTAGGGGGAAAATCAGTTTTGTAGATCCAAAGTTGGGGGCAAGAGGGGGGGCTGAACAACACTTTAATTGGTTCATATCTGAGAGACAAAAATGTTGAGTTACAGAGAGTTGACATCTTGGGCATATTAAATTGCATTTGCATTCTTCTGACTGCAACATTACCTGCAAGGAAATTTAGTAAGCAGTTGTCTTTCAGTCACAACAACTCTTTTCTGCAGTGAAGTTACAAAAACTCACACTCTCTTCCTTCTTACTAAGAACTTATAAGATGAGCGCTGCAGGATAAGGCCCATCTGGTGCAGCATCTTATATCTCACAGGCCACTAGATTCCTCAAGGAGCACACAAGATCACAAAACAACTGCAATCTGATGCCCTCCCTTGCATCTGGCATTCCAAGGTAGCCTACTACTAAATCAGAAGGTTGCACACACCTCTCACAGAGCACAATCCTAGCCATGTCTACTCAAAATTAAGCCCCATTGAGTTGAATGGGTCTTACTCCCAGGAAAGTGTGTTTAGGTTGCAGCCACAGCTTATAACCTATGACGGACAATTCCTCCAGAAATCTGTCCAATCCCTTTTTAAAGAGCACCTAAATCTCTTTTAGGCCCGGCATCCATGACAAAGTTCAACAGACTAAATAATGCTGAAGTTAGTTAATTAAGAAAAATATTTCTTAACTTTCTTTTGTTTGTTCTAACTCTCCCAACGTTCCATTTTAGTGGATGTCCTCCGGTTCTAGTGTTGTGATTTGGTTCTGGTGGTATCCTCCCTCTATCAACCCCATTCATTCCTTGAATAATTTTATACCTTTTAGGCTGCAATCCCATATACATTTTCCTGGGAATATATTCCTTCATTATTCCTGAAAATAATGAGATTTACTTCTAAGTACATAGGATTGTACTGTTAATCATTTGCCCCTTTCTTCTAGACTAAAGAGCCCCACCATTACTTCATCACATATAATAGTGATGCAGAGGTAATTTCAACCGGTAGTCACTGTGTGCAGGGCTGTCCAACAGATAGAGGGTCAGATCATGAAAGCATTTTGGAGAGGATGCTACAAAATTTTATTTGCTGGAGGGCTGGCAGGGTGTTTAGCAGAGGCAGGATAAACACCTCTTAGGGATCGTTTAACTGCAGTCATGACAGTCCTGGCACCAGTGGCTGCCTTGATAGCGCCCCATTCCCCTTTTTCTTCTGAGAGCGATATTTTCTACACCTTAATGAAATTATAATACAGAAGCTCTTCACAGAAGGGAACTTTCAACATGAATCCAGCTGGCAAATGGTAGAAAGGGAAAGCTTTGACATTTTCTATTGAAAAGGAGCATAGCAACACATCCGGCTGAAAGGTCGGCTCAATGTGAGCATTTTAATTTTGGCTTGACATTTTTGACTTCATGATGATGTTTCAGTGGCATTTCAGGACAATAAAAAAATCCAGCACCAGAGAGCATGAAGGCTCTGCCCTCACAGTGTTTCAAAGAAGCAACTACAGAAATAACCTGAGAGTGTCAGAGATCCTGTCCTGATTGAAGGCAGTTGTGGACCAGTGGGATCCGGCTTTCCAAAGGCTACCCACAATTGGAGCTTTTAGCAAAGATAGGGTTCAGGGTACCTCACAGGTTCATTGTAATGCAACAGCTCTCATGCAGTATCCGTTCCAGGTTGAAGAGGCTCTGGGCAAGTCCTGTATTTCCTTCCATAGAACATCAGCCACCCATCCACTCCCTTGCTGCATTAAGCGTTACTGCAACCACCAGTCCTGATAATTCATGGGTCAGCCTGGTCAGGTTCTTCAGATACCTGAAGGGCTGTCATAGGGAGGAAGGGGCTCATTTGTTCATAGCTGCCTCTGAAAGCAGAACTAGAACCAATGGGTACAAACTGCAAGAGAGGAGATTCCGGTTGGATATCCGGAAAAAATTCCTGACGGTGAGGGCGGTTCAGCAGTGGAACAGATTGCCAAGGGAGGTGGTGGACTCTCCCTCACTGGGGATCTTCAAGCAGAGGCTTGACGAGCACCTGTCAGGGATGATCAAGGTGGATTTCCTGCTGCAGGCAGGGGGCTGGATTAGATGACCTACTAGATCCCTTTCAACTCTAGGATTCTATGATTCTGTGATTCTAGGTGGGTCAACTAATAGCATGATTCTGTGGCCTGCCTATTCTGGCTGATCACTGAAGCCACCCTTGAGATCACCTGTCACCTGAGATCAGCTTAGGAATTATGAGTTCCTTAGATCAAGACCAGGAGACCCTTATGAGAGGAATGGATGTCTGGCCTCATTCAGCTCCAGTGTCAAGAACCATGGCACCCAATCTGAGAGATACAATAATGTTTGCCCAGCTTCATACTTCCTTGCACCTATAGCACATGTTGCTTTGGATATTCCATGGATAACAATAAGAAATTGTTAGAGAGTGTCCCAGCAGGCGCTGAGATGAAAGGTAGGGGACTCTTAGTGAAATCTGCATGCTCCATCTTTTGACTTGAATAATTTTTAGGCAAAGCCAATAGCTAAAAAGATCATTTTAGTAGGTGAGTCCTCCTGTAATTCAAACACAATTTCCCAGCCTCTTGGCATCCACAGTGACAGCTGATATGGCATTCCTGGCATTCATAGCGAGAGCTGGCATGGAGTGGAAGTTTGGAAACAGAAATACAAGGGCATATTGAGTGATTGGATGTTATTACCCATGTATTAATTGGTTTCAACAGTCTGCTTTTTAGGATTTGTTTGTTTCAATGTCCTTCTGAGAAAATTCTCAGCCTTTGGTTTCATTTTCACGAGTTTTGTGCTTTACACATACATTCCCAATGTTCTGTACATATGTCTTGCTCATTAATTCATAAGAGTGCTCCTTCTCATGGCATTTTTTTCTGACTTTGATCTAAACCATTCTTACATACTGCTTTTCAAAAAATAAAAAATAAAAAATAAAAAATGAGCTAAATGAATGATCAGACCAATCCTAATGCTTTAATGGTGTTCTGTGCATCATGCTGCCAGCAGCCATTTTGGAGCCACTGCTGCAAATGGCATAAATAATGTTCTAGCACACGGTTCCAGCCAAGCAGCATTGGTCATCCCAGATTCCCATGATGGCCATTAAGTTGGTGCAAGGGAGGGAAAAGAAGGGGAAAGAACAAGGATGTTTTTGGAAGGACAGGTGGCGGTTCAGGGGAGGGAGGTAGTGGATCCCAGCAACATTTCAAGTCTTACTTTGGGCATAGCATCAACACAATTTTTGTTAGAACACAACATTGCTTATCTTCGTCACCCAAAATCTAGCAGTTTCCCTATTCGCCCGAACCGGATCTTCCCATTTCTCTGCCGCTGGCGAACCGCTAGCGGCAGGGAAAGTCAAAAAGAGGGTGGACCAGTTCGCTCCGGTCGCCATCTTTTTTTTAATACGCAGTGCACAAGCGATAACGTTGGCGCTTGCACAGTGACTGCCCTGCGTCTCCTCCTGCTGAAGATGCACAGCATGCGCACACCAGAGTCGGCGTGCGCGATGTGCATCTCCTCCCGCTGGAGGAGTCACACTGCGCATGCGCTGGGGGTTGGCGCATGCACAGTGTGCTGGGTTGGGGTCTGCCCTAGACCTGCCCCGCCCCCTGGCCCCAGCCCCTCCCCCTGGCCCCACCCCCTGATCCCGGCCCCACCCCAACTTCTGGCGAACCGGATCTTGGGGCAGGCTGGGCCCATCTCGCAAAACAAACAGATGGGGGGCTGTCTTCACATGGACACTTTCTCTTCACTTTGAGGAGCTTACTGTATATATTTTAAACAGTGTTCTGTCTAACAATTAATGCTGCTTCTGCGTAAAGCGCTGTGCAGCTCAGTGCCTGGTGACGTCTTCCCAGCGGGTGGCAGTGAAATAATCAAGTTATCACTGACTTCCAAGCTGCCTGGAGCTCAGGTGAAAAGTGTAGAAATGTGCACCTTTGTGGGAAATACTGATCTTGTGCCTGTCTCATTAAGCATGGATAAGGGCAATCATGGTATTTGCATGTATGCTTGCAATTGCAGTAGCTAGGCTGACTGAAACTTACATCATAGCCAGGAAGGTGTGTGTTAGAAAGGGGAGGTTGATGAGTTTGAACTGACAAATAATGTGCCCAAGGCCAGGAACCTTCATGGAAAAGAAAGCATCCATGTGGCATAGATTCAGGGTGACCATAAGTCATAACTGTAAAAGAGAACAAGGCCTCCCCTCAAATGTAGGACACCGAAGAAAAATGTAGGGCATGACAAAATAAAAGCAAAAAAATACTCACATATGTTGCTTTCGTGTAGTTAATTTAAACATGATTAATTTAAACTTAAGTAATATAAAGTTTAAAACTGTTAACATATAATTTAGTACATGTCAATTAATTAATTTGTGACATGTTAATTAAGCTCTTATTAATTCTGAGAGCTAAGTGCTGCCTGCTCCCATGGAAAAGAAGGACACTAAAATTCTTTTCCAGGAAAGAAGGCTAAAAAAGACGACATGTCATGGAAAAAGAAGACATATGGTCACCCTCTATAAATTACTGCATTTACTCGAATTTAATGCTCACCCTTTTCAGCAAAATTTAGTCTCCAAAATCAGGGTACACATTAGATTCAATGGTTAATTAGATTCGAATACATGTGATATTTTGATCATAAGTATAGGGTGCACATTAGATTCGATGGCACACTAGATTCAAGTGAATGGGTATATCAAGATGACTATGCAAAATTGCAAGGTTTTTTGAATCTGCTCAAAGAAAATAATAATTGGGAGAATGAGCTAGTGTCAGCTAACTCAGTTAACAATCATACTGGTAAAATTGCTCAAGCACCACTTTAGCAGTGCAGTTAGGCAGGCACAAGTCTGGTCTGGTCTGGAGTATCATAAAAGTGGTGTAAGATACTTTTGTGCCATGCCTAGGGGATTAGGCCACTGGACAGACATGCACTGGCCTCCCCACACCACTAATGGGGATGTGGGTGAGCTGTGCTGGCTTAAACTGATTAGGACTGCACTCTCAGCCTGTGAGCCAAAGGCACATGATAGAGTAACTACGCTGGAGCTAAATAGGCCTGGACTCTGGCTGGATGGGTAATTATGTAAGAATTTCACGTATGCTGCCTTGACTTTCATCATGAAAATAAAGTGAGTTGTAAATGTAATAGCTCTTTAAACATTAAATTTGTTGCATGCTTCTGGAGAAGTAAATTAGGAAATATAGAACAGCTTCATTTCCTAGAAAGAACATTATTTGGAGTTCAGGAAATAGCCAGGGGCATTCATAGATGTGGGTAGCCCCCTGGGTCCCCACACAGTGGTCACTACAAATTATAAGGTCTGATTATATAGATATACCTACAATATTAATTAGGACCTTAGAGGAAAGTTGGTTGCTGAAGTCAACAATACAGTTAATTATTCGTTTTAAAACCACACAGTAAGTCAGCAACAAAACAGCACATTTGCATCTGCTGGGCCAGGAAACACAGAAATAAATTGGGCAAGGAGATATGAGACATGATAAGCTTTCAAGCTCGACTGAGATGACTCCAGCTCAACCTCTTTCTTTTAATGGCCCTTTCCCCCTATGATTACTCATAAAGACAGTGACAGACTGATGCATTTGCAGTGAACAGAGCTATCAGAGGCTATTAACTGGAAGGCTCAGGAGCTGACTTTGATTTCCACATTTGACTGAGTCAAAAAGGCAACAGGCATCTAGACATGATGCTGGTTAGTGAAGAACAGCAGCAAAATCTAGGACTTGACCTTGGAGTTTGGCAACTGAAAGACAGTGAATTAGGTCAGCTGGGTATATTGGGATGGGTACAAGGGACGGGTACAATAGGTTATAGCTTTTGGATGGGTACAATAGGTTATAGCTTTTGGGATGGGTACAATAGGTTATAGCTTTTTGTACACCTGGGATGTTTTGAACCTTATAAATCTTGACTACCAGTCAGGAGAAAGAGGAAGAGTAGAGGCTGGTGGGCTATGACAGTGGAACAAATTTCCTGTTTGGTGATATAATTGTGACAATTTTATGGTTAAGCAATGTGATACCATGAGGAATCAAACTAGAAGCACACACACACTTGAAATAAAAAGAAATTTAGAATATTTTTGGTGTGCTCAATCAAAAAATTGCATCAGTTTTGCCCAATGGGCTCTAGTTCTAGGGGTACCACAATGGCATAGAGAGGCCAGTGCATGTCTGTGCACTGGCCTCACCCCCCCTCTGAAGTTGCACACACACACACACACGTATGTATTAAACTCACACATTTCAATGAGTGTGATAAGGGAGTAAGCCCTCAGGTATAAGACCCATTGAATTCAATGCAGGGTGACCAGATGCCAAACCCAAAATTCCTGAACCCCAAGGCCAAAATTTCTAATTGCTTAAAAAAATTTCCAAAAATGTATTTTTTTTTGTTTTTATAGTGTTTTTTTTGGCCATAACATTTGAAAGGGAGTAGATATCTCAGAACTGATTTTTGCATTGTATGCTGCTCTTCAATATGATTCCAACGACATATGGCATGATGGGGTACTGTGCACTATCGCAAAGTTCCAAAACAAAGCCAATATGTAGGACAATGAAGCCAAAATGTAGGAGACCCAGACAGGAGGCTAAAAATCTGGACAAATCCAGGTTTTTCCAGTCATAAGGTCATGGGACTTGTTGCCCAAGAAGTGTGCATAGGACAGCAGCCTGTGGGTGCAATCCAGAGTAACTATGGGGAGTCCTTGCTCCGGTGTAAGAACAATTTGCTCTGGATTGCAATATGAATTTCCCATAGGTTTTCACTAGGTGATGCAGTAACTACGGGTACACGTAATGTCTCTTACGTGCTCCTGTAGTTACTCTGGATTGTAGGGTTTGTGTGCCATCCTTCATGTGCTCATATGTATGTGGGTATGCCCCAATGAACTCAGTAAGGCCTTCATATGAGAAAATGTATGTAGGTTGGCACTACAGGGCTCTTCAATCAGAAACAGAAATTATGTTCCCTTTTAACAGTGAATTTATCACTATTGTGATAAATGGAAAAAATGAATTTATCATGAATTCATAATTATCATCTATACACCATATATAAAACTGAAAAATCACTGATTGATTCACTGAGTCACTGACTCATCAGTGCCCAGCCAAAACCACCAGACTGGTGCATGGGTGGGGGGTGTTTACTCCCACAACAGGGGGTAAATTTCACTAGTGAATTAATAATAATCTACCTTGTGCATTACATGTAGCTCAAAAATCAGTATGCTGGAACTACAGATCATCACTCTTTCACCTTTATTTTTCCCCACTCAGGCAGTGTTTAAGATTTCTTATGCTGGGAAGCTAGTCCTGAGGGCAGACAGCAGAATTTAAGACCATCCGCTCCCAAATTGTACACAACGATTTAGAAGTCAGCAGCAGACAATCTGATACAGCCTTAAATCAAACTGTTCTCAATAAATAATTCTTGTGAGCCAAGACATGGATATGAGAAGTGCGCTGCATCCTTACAGTGGCCTCCTGTTTAGTAGGTTTTAATTGCCACCACTGAAATTAGCAAAAGCCCTGTGCATCATTTTGCGGAATTTGTGCACAAGACCATTAATAAAAGCAAGAAGAAAAAGGAGGTAGAATTGTACACTCTTGGAGCTATGCAAAGGGCTAAGAAATGGTGGCAACTTTCAGTGTTTTTTTAAATTTTCAAGCATGCCTAACTGAGCACCAGATTGTGAGCAATCACTGGAAGGTAAACTTGGGCTCAATACTAGAAGGAGCCTTCCTGAATAACCACCGTCACAACCACCCCAGTCATAGGAAATACATTCTGGTTTTTTTTTTGTGGTTTTTTTGGGTTTTTTTGGCAGAATCTAGGCTTGATCCACTTGCTCGAGCAAAACGGTTTATGAGCAACAACTTTCTGCAGCCTGCTTCTTGCTTCCTCCTAGGAGGGGATCAGAGTAGAGAGAGAGCCATGTGGTCCCCTAACTCTGAGCTTCGATTCCGGAAATCTTACGGTTGCAACAGTGTCAACTCATCTCTTGTTGATTTTACCAGAGAAAAGGTATTATTAATAGAGCACAAAGAACCAAATGCTAGGATGTGCATGAATAACAGCTGCTATTTATGTTTATAGTCCGTGGCTAATAGTTTCACTGACTAAGATGCCAAGCATGTCCATGTAAGAAACCGCTTATTGCCTTCCTTTCTCCCCAGCTGGGATCTGGATCCAGCTGGCTGACTGAAGGTCTCTCTGGTGGATGCATAACCATTTTTTATTCTCTTAGCCAACACTTGACAGATCAGAAGTCATTATTCTCACTTTTCTCTTTTTCCTGTGCAGTTAGTCTTAATTTTACCATTTCCGAATGTTCCTAATTTGAGGGCTGGATCAAGATTAAAGCAGATACTTGGGAGAAATCCATTCCCTTTAAGCGTCCTGTGAAGTAGATCGATCACAAATGCAACAGCAGAAGGACAACCATCACCTTCAAACAGGGTTGTTTAGTGAACATAATTATTGGCAGTGACACATTTTCCTGCTATTAGAAAAAATTTATCTTCGCAATGGATTCACTGAAGTCAGATAAAAATCTTAGGCTGTGTTCCTATGACAATGGCTGCAATCCTAACCACACTTTCCTGGGAGTAAGTATAGAACACAGCAGGACTTACTTCTGAGTAGACACCTTTAGGATTGTTCCCTTAGACCGCAATCCTAAAGACACTTTCCAGGGAGTAAGACCCATTGAACACAATGGGGTTTACTTCTGAGTAGACATGATTAGGATTGTGCTGTTAGATTGGGTGTTAGCCCCTCTTCCAGGTGATTAGGGAAATAAATGAGCACATACCATTCCTCTCTAAGCAACGTACCTCTGTGGCTCTTTTAAGTGTTGTATTTAGAGGTCTAGATGAGTTCCTCACATGTGATAAGAAAAATTGGGAATACTGTACTTGTTAGGAGTGAGAGTAGGAAATGCTCATTTGTGTCCCTATTTGCCTGATAGCTTGCAATCTGAACTAGCCCCATGCTTCACTGGAAGGTAGTTCCAGTAATAGTGGGTGCTTCCTTCCCACTAAAGGTGGTTGAAATGGGAATGCTTCAACTTACGAGGCTGTGTTGATCATTGAATCGGCCATTTATGAATGCTTTGTCTTGTAGCATAAAATGGAACATTTGATCTATTGTCATTCTAGCTTGGCCAGAAGCAGTGGTGGGCCTGAAGAAGGGCAGGAGGTCATAAACCACAAGCACTGCATGCCCATGCAGTGTTATGGACAGTGTTGTAGGAAGCCTTCTATTTTCTTGGAGGTATTGTTTATTGTTCACTTGGGAAGACTCAGAAGGCTTTCTGAGTTGTCCCTAACACTGCATGAGGATCCTTTGAAGTAGGTAGGTATCTAGGTGGGTGGAGGGTGGCATGATGAAGGGAGGATAGAATCATGGACTTGCACCCCTGGGTAGAAGTGGCCAGAAGGTAGCATGCCCCTTAACACATGTGACCAGGCTATGGTATGACTCTATCTGTTTATCAGAATTTAATCTGGCCATATGTGGAATCTGGTTATGAGCAGGTTTGGGGCAGTTTCCATATGTGGATAGTGGTTTGATCAGTGTCTCTGATCTGTACTTGTGCCACACATTGTTTGATAAGGCTCTGGACTCATAACATAGTGCTGCTGAGGCACCGTAATGTGTATTATGTATTATTATGGCTGCACACATATGCTAGGAGAGCAAACAAACAAATCAGCGCCAAGGTGACCTTAGTTCTGTGTTGACCAAATCCATTCTGCCAGGCACAAATTGCCAATCATGTAAATTAAGCACATCTGCATGCATCTGTTCAGTTTTGCATTTTGGCTGCTTCTGGAAAATAATTACCAATAAATAATCACAAAGAAATAATTACCAGGAGAAAAAGAGGAAAGGAAAAAGAAAGTGGAAAAAGTGAGAATTGTCACATCTGATCCTCCATATGTCAGCTGAAGAGCAAGAATCTCTCTCTGTTTCCACCACAGGGATCACAGCAACCACCCAGCCAGCCCACCTGCCTTCCTAGTCAGATCCCAGGTGGAGACAAAGAAAAATCAAGAGATATTTCCCACATGGTTACACCAGGCATTTCAGTCAATTAGACCATTAGCAGTTGAGTTTGCAGATAAATGGAAGTGCCAGTTGGACTACTCTGTGTTGTACTTGCCAATTCCCACAGGGAAAAGATGGGAGTTTTCAGAGAAAACATGCCAACAAGCAAACATAACTTGCACCCTACAAGCATTAATGGGTTATGGGCCACTACTGGAAATACCCTTTCCCCAATCTGACAGTAGGAAAGCCAGGATGGTGTAGTGCAGCGTTTCTCAAAGTGGGGGTCGGGACCCCTTTGGGGGTCACCTACAGCTTTCCCGGGATCACCTAAAGACCCTTGGTGCAGAGGCCAGGTCAGGCTTGCCAGACCAGCTGTAGCTGCGTGTGCACTGGGTCTGACTGACAGCCTCAGGGCCCAATCCTATGCATGCCTACTCTGAAATAAATCCCATTATAGTCAGGGGGCTTTACTCTCATGTAAATGTGGATAGGATTGCAGCCTCAGAGCCCAATCATATGCATGCCTACTCTGAAATAAATCCCATTGTGTTCAATGTGTGCATAGAACACATATTTCATTTGTAACAATGAAAATATATCCTACATATCGGATATTTACATTACGATTCATAACAGTAGCAAAATTACAGTTATAAAGTAGCAACAAAAAAATTTTATGGTTGGGGGTCCCCACAACGTGAGGAACTTATAAAGGGGTCAAGGCGTTAGGAAGATTGAGAACCACTGGTAGTGGTTAGAGAGTTGGACTGAGACCTTGAAAAATCCAGATTCAAATTTCTCCTTATTCATGAAGTTTTCTGGGTGACCTTTAGCCAATCACCCACTTTCAGCCTCAACTACCTCACAGGGTTGATGTGAGGACAGCAGGAGGGGAGAAACTTGAGCTTTGTTAAGTCACCTTCAGCAGTTGTTTTGGCATGGGAAAGGTGGGATACAATTCCTGAAATAAATAAAATATTTGATGAAGAAATTGCCATGCTTTTATCCCATTCTGCTTTGTATCTGGTATGTCTGAGCTTGAGATTTGTCCAATACATCTGGCAAGTTTTTACTCCGTAAGTGCCCTTAATTTTGTTATCTTATTTATGATTAGAGATGATTACCCTGTTTTTCATCGGTAATAACACGAGTGCCACATCAGAATGTTTGATGTGTCTTTGGTTGCTTGAAGGTAACAAAATAAAGATGAGGCCAAAACATCACTCTGGTCAAAGAGAGTCCCAGAGTCCAGTGGCTTCCCTTTAATCTTCAGATGGCCTTTACTCTGATTCTCCTTTCCAAAATGGCTGAATCTAAGCTAAAAGGAGCTACAAAGATTTACCTAAGATAATGATATGATGAGAAAGGCGAAGTGGAAGAGACTGTTGACCAAGAATGCGATGAAGTAGCAGAGGAGGGCAAAGGATGAATAGTGTGTATATTCACTTGCTGGCTTCCTTTGATTCTCAAACCATTCAGAAGTCGGAAAGATAATTGGTCCAGATCTATCTACCCCCAAAGCCTCAACATGGCTACGCAGAACCTGGAATCCCAGATAAAATAACAGATATAACTTAGATAACTTTGCACAATGAGCATCAGGACTATTTGATGGAAAGAGCACTGCCTAGAGCAGGGGTTGGGCAAACTTTTTACCAGAGGGCCACATCATCTCTCTGACACTGAGGTCAGGAAAAAAGAATAAATTTATATAAATGAATAGATTAGAGATGGAATTTACATTGAATGGAAGGACTTCCACTTGCAGGAGGATTGATGACAAGCACTTAGAATGGTGCCAGAAGCAGGCTGGGAATCAGTGCGGTGGAAAAAGAGAAGCAAGATGTTTCTCAATCTTGACAACAGCCAAATATTCATGCAATGGCAGTTTGCGCAAGGTACTTTCCCAGGGCTCTTCAAAGGTCCATGTGGTACAAGTGATTCAAACAGACAGGGATTCCAGGCTCAGAGTTCATATTGTATGTGAGTGATGAATAATTCTGGTTATGTTTATTAAAATATCCGAGAGGAGAAATCCTCAAACAATTTTACCTACCTGTACAAGGCAGATGCTGATCTCTTCAGCCCTTTCGGTCTATTGGGTTTTGGTTCTCCAGCCATGTTTATATCTGCAATGGATGACAATTGAGAATGAATTATGTGCTGTTGCCTTTTTGTCATTAATGCAGAAATGCAGCACAATCCCTAATAATCCTGGGTGTTGTTTTGATAGGTTGATAACACAGCCCCTTTTCAAAGCTCAGTTCAATATGAACAGTTGCTTACCTTTAATAAATACAGGCTGCCTGCACAACCAGTGGATTTAGAATCAAAAGGTTTGTTCACCTGTGATTCTGAACCTGCAGATGGGTCCAGCCTATACCTTTCAGAGACATGGGGGCCATCCTCTAGTCTTGTCTGGAGGACCTTCTGAGGCCTCTGTAAGTCTGAAAATCATGACTTCTAGTTTTGGCCATATAAAATATATTTATTTATGTTGCCAACATCCAACATCGCTTTGAGATAAAGAAGCATATAGGATGAGTTTAATAAACAAAGGCATAAACATAGGATTTAATAAATCCTTATCACACTTATCTTGAAGTAAGCCCCATTGTTTATAATGGTACTTCTGAGTAGACATGCACAGAATTAAGCTTAAACACTATTATTTAGGGCTGTTGCAGACATACAACGGCCCTGTTTCCTAATAATAAATGGGATGTAGGGAGAAGACTTGTGCATTTCATTTCATAGCACCACCTCTCTGTTTTATAAATTCCTCCCCTTGTTTTCTTTTTCTAGCATTATCTAAGGATTGCATTACAACTACAGCATGTTTTTATAACTACAGTGGGTGGTGCAAGCGGTTAAGACTCTGTGCCTGTAAACCAGCAGGCCAGGGTTCGAGACCCAGGTTGGCGCCACAAGACAGGGTGAGCTCCTGTCCTTAGCCCAGCTCTGTGACGCCAGCTGGATCCAATCATATTGGCTCTGCCTTTCCATTGGACTAATTCAGTGGTGTGGAGAGGGGGGATTTGCTGCTTGGGTAACAGCCTATCCTCCATAACAATCCAACCCAGGCTTTTGTGCTTTGCATGCAGCATGTGCAGCGCAGAGCACGATACCATAGTCTTCCAAGACTGACAGTGGCCTGCTTTTTTTTTAGCTTCAAATGAAAGTTGGCAACCATGGTTAAGAGTTGAGTTTGCAAATTAGTGAAAACATTTTTGTTGATGGAATGTTGATCATGGTTAGCACTGATAAAGGTGGAGGGAATTAGGGTGGAGGTGGTGGAAGAAGAAATGTGAGATCTGATGGGCTTTTCCTGATACCTTAACTATCTGTAGAAAATCAAGCAGCATTACATCTGCACCAGCTTTCATTTGGAAGAAAAAGCATTTGTAAGACAGTGACGCCTCACGTAAAGAATGCCTCATGTAAAGTATGTTTCACGTAACAAACAAAAATTTTTCTAGGATTCTGCTTCACGTAAAGAACATGCTTCACATAAAGAAAACATTCGTTGGCAGTTGGCGCAGACGCGCTGGCCGGCAGCCTGTTTAAAAAGCGTCAGGGCTGCCTAGCGCACCTGCCCATAGCAAAAGCAACACTTCTGCGCTGTTCCTCCTGTGGCTGGGTGTCTGCTGGGCAGAGGGAGAGAAGAGCAGTGGAGAAGAGGGAAGCAGCTCAGGGCTAGACAGAAGGGAGCAGGGGAGAGAGAGGCTCAGGATGGAGAGGCTCAGGACGGAGAGGCTCAGGACGGAGAGAAGGAGAAAGTGTCTTGGATTGCAGCTTCCTAACCATGTCTACTCAGAAGTTCAATGTGTTCAATGGGTCTTACTCCCAAGAAAGTCTCGTTGATTGCAGCCTCCTAACCACATCTACCCAGATGTAAGCCCAATTGTGTTCAATGGGTCTTACTCCCAGGAAAGTGTCTTTAGGACTGCAGCCTAAGTAGACTTCATAAGATCAGACACATTGAATGCATGTTTTGAATTCAATCCCAGTGTTCTGTCATCACTTTTACATCCCGTTATTATTTTTACATGAATATTTTGGGGGTTGTGGAACCAATCGTCTGAGTTTTCATTATTTCCTATGGGAAAATCCGCTTCACGTAAAGAATGTTTCACGTAAAGAACATGCCTCCGGAATGAATTAAATTTGTTACGTGAGGCGCCACTGTACATCCTTTTTCATTTTCTAATATGGCCTAACCAAAAAGAGATTCAAAAATAAAAATTGTGTCCTCCCCTTGGAGTCTTATTGATTAGTATTTGTACATTTCTCCATTTATTAGCATCCACTGAATCACGAACCTTCATTATCTTGATTAATCTACAGATTAAAGCTTGCAGTCTCAATTTCAACCCAGTATAGTGTAATGCACACTCACTCCCTTATAATCTTCTTAAGAACAAAGACTTGATGGCAAACAGATTGCTCTTATACCTCTTCCCTTCCTCCTTTGGCCTTTTGAAACTCAGAAATCCTGTGTTATCACAGTTAGATCATATCTTCTTTTTGCTTTTAAAACTGGATCAGCATCTTTATAAGATTGGCTTCTATAATGCCTGAGTCTTTATGACGGGCTGAATTTTTCATGATCCTTTCATTCATCCAGTCTGCCTCTTCCTACTATAAAATGAAAGCTGAACACAGGACCCATAGAAAAAGCTCATCAACTTCCTTAGAACCATCCTCTTTTTAGTCCACGCTAATGGCTGTATTGATTGCAGAAGCATGTCTGAAGTCACCCAATGTGATCTCATGGACAGTCTTCAATTCTAGCAATGGGGGAGAATGTGATTTTCTGATCTGCCAAGAAAATCTCAGCCCTAAGCCTAAATATTGGGAGGTTGGAACGTGAGGATAAAGGAGTGTGTCCAATTTTCACTTTCTGTGTGAAAACAGAACAGAGGAACTCTGAGCGCAGAGATGCTGCTTGAAGAAACAAAGCATAAGGAAAGATGGTGTACCCTTCTTCCTGCTAATTTTAGCTGGCGTCTGGAAAAAATGTGCACACAACTAACAAAAACACTACACAAGGCCCTTTGTGTTTCACCTCTCCTCTCCAAATTCTGAGAATCTTACAAAGCGCAAGAAACGGCGCTGCAAATGGCAGACACTCTCTCATTCAACGCAAAGATTTACAAATTCGATTAACAAACCCAAAGAGCAACAAATTAAACACAAACCTATCAGTGTCACATGGGGTTGAGGTTTGTTGGAAAAGATCATGTTTTGTGGAGTGTTGTAAAACAGACTCAAGGAGTTGAAAGGGCAAGGGTACTATCTGCGGTGGGTCAGAAATGACACACCCAGCTGGACCTTGGAGGGCTACTGAAGAGTAAGGCATGTGAGCATGGCTATATCAAACAGTCAAGCTATGATAAAGAATGCAATCAGGAGTAAATGTAAGTCAGTGGTTGGGAATATTATTTGTACCCAGGTCCAGGTTTCAGGGGTGATTGAGAAGGGCCTCTCCTTGAAACCCCCGGAAAGTCATCACTGGTCCAGAGATTTCAGACAACAGCAAGATACTAGATGGCAGTACAGTTTCTGACGTAATGCAGTGCTTCCATCCTGGAGGCAGGATCTTCCAAAGAGATTCATATAATTCATTAACTAATTACGAGTTAGTTGAATGAAGGGCTAACAGAAGATTGCTAAGCAGGAAAAATGGATAACTTTTGGGTGGGAGACTGAAAGCTAATAAAGCTCTCATGAGACAACAGAGCCAGGAGGTGTCACTGTTCACAGCTTGGCTGACCTGCTGGAACCTTGGACCGCATTTCCTGTTTCCAGATGTAATGACCATGCAGTGAAGGATTTCATCTGGAAGGGAAGTGCTCTACAAGCTGCCATAGAACAATTACCTACCTCAAAGGGTTGTTGTGGGAACAAAATAATAAAATGCTATCTAAGCTTGGATTGCTATCTTAGGCATTCACATTAGCATGGGAAAGTCTATTTTATAAATCCCTAAAATAAATAAAACAAACAAATAAATATAATTCACTAATTAATAGGGCCAAGCAGTGCTTTCTGTGTGCACCATATGCAATATATAGGCTGTGCCTTAGCATCCATGAAGGGTTCTGTTTCCAGAAACCCTATGGATGCAGAAAACTGTGTTAAATGAAAGAAAAGTTTTAACTTAAGTGGCCATTATCACTATGATGAGAAAACTGGATTTGCTTATAATTAAAATCTGCTTATCATTAGGTTATATTTGTATATAATATTATAATATTATAATATTCTGTATATGTTATAGTATTTGGCTCTGCACTTAGTCCTTCAAATCCTCTTCCTTCAATGAACATCTACTGTGTCAGAGCTTCACACACTGCTTCATAATTAAAGTTTTCAAACTTTTTTGAAAGTGTTTTTTTCTGAAAGAGGAAGGGCAGAGACACACTTTGTTCACAGTGACCTCCTATATCCAGACAGCTGAATTGCTATTCTCATACCCATTTCTACACTGCCTGCTAAACCTCAGCAGCCAGTCGGTATGCAGGCTTTGCCATTCCATGAAAAGGGACAGAAGTCATTACATGCTATTAATCTTTCTAAAATCTAAGCGCCAACCTTAGCCGAGGGACACTGTCTAAATGTATGAGCTGCTGTTTTGCCCATTCATTCTAGCTTGTAAGAGAAAGTGTCTCCTGCAAACCGTCATTTACTTCTGGAGGACAACTGTACGCTGAGTTCTTATGTCATTACAGCTGGATTGGGGTAACAATCTATCCTAGCACCAAAGTTTTTGTACTGTTTCAGTGGGGCTCACAAATGTCTTGGGGGAGGCTTCAGACAATCAATCGGATATTTTACAGCAGTATTACTGGGTTTCATGGAGCTTTCAGATAAAATTAAAAAAGTTCTCATTGCTTTATCATGGTTCCTATTCTCACCTTAACAATTGCATTGAGAATTGGGTAATTGCAGATCAGAGTCTTGGATATACAGTACAGTACAAAATTTGCTCTGAAAGTTGCAAAGCTAGAAATAGATCAGCCCATCATCATTGCAATGGGATAATTGAAAAGTTATTGCAAGATACTGAATTCCACATATTTGTACTATTATTCTTGTACCTGTTCCCCTTACTCCAGAGTGCCTAACTGTGTTGACAGGATTCCTTCAGATATTTTCATTTTATTTAGGCATTGTGAAATGCCTACGAATTAAAATTAAAATGAACGAACAAGTTTCTAACTAAGGTTCTAACGAAAAATAAATGATAAGGTGATCCTATGGATCTCTACTGAGAAGTAAATCCCATGTGATATAATTGTGAGGTATGTGAGGCTGAAAGATAGCGACTGGCCTGAGGTCACCCAGCAAGCTTCAAGGCCGAGACAGGATTTGAACCTGGATCTTCCAGTTCAACTCCCAGACCATGAGGCTATCCAGCTTTCATTGTGTTTTCTGGAGGAAAGGCAGAATATGAATGTAATACTACCAACTGTAATCTCAATTCTCACATCCTGGATTTCAGTGGAGTCCATTCACTCATTCAACCACAAGGCATCAAGTGTGCAGCAACAAATCACACAGAAATGGTGTACATACATGTGCAAAGCAGCCCAGTATAGCACAGAAAGCTGCATTTTCTTTGCAGAAAGAGAAGGTAACAATTGGAGTGCAGCACACCTTGTTTTTGACAGGCACAAAAAAAAATTGCCGCCAGGCAAATGACGATATCTGATGTTGAAAGGGTAGCAATGTGATCCTATTCTAATTTCAGTTTGTTACGTCGGACTTTGTGCAGTGGAGGAATAGGATTTGTGTCTCTGCAGAGGTGGGTCTAGCACTCTTCCCACCTGCTGGGAGGTGAAAAATGCTATCCTGAACAATAATTCTTGGCTATGCCTGGTGACAAGAGTTTCTCAGTGGGTGACATTTCAAGGCACTGTGAGAAAAGGTTACACTAGAAACTGTTTGTTTCAAGCAAATGGGTCTTGGAGGTCCCTATGATGGCTAGTCTGCATCAGTTGCTTTGAACGCTGCTGTACAGTGGCAGCTTGGATCTGAAACACATATGAAAAGTTAATTATTACACACTGCTAGATGGTGTTGAAACTTTACACTAACCCTACAATCCAGAGTAACTATGGGAGCACGTAAGAGACATTACTTGTACCAGTAGTTACTGCACCACCTAATGAAAACCTATGGGAAATTCATATTGCAATCCAGAGCAAATTGTTCTTACACTGGAGCAAGGACTCCCCGTAGTTACTCTGGATTTCGCCCTAAGTAATACAAGGAGTGGAAGATAAACAAGGGCAGTGGAAGCAGGTAGACAAACAGAGATGGGCCCCCATTCTCACTAGTTTGCTTCCTTAGGCGAGTGCTTCAGCTCACTTTATTGATTGATCAGCTCTGGTGCTAGAGCACAACCATTTCATGCAGAGTTTCCCATAATTCAACCCCACCAAATAATTCAGTTTCACCCAATAGGGCTAGAAGACACTTCTGTCAGTTAGTGCCCAATCCAATGCCTGACTACTCAGAAGTAAATCCTATTGTGTTCAGTGGGACTATTGAACTAAGTCCTATTGTATTCAGTGTGTTCAAGTAAGTCATATTGTGCTTACTCCCAGGAAAATGTGGTTAGTATTGCAGCCTAAAGCTCAGTATAGACAATTTTGAGCTAGATGGACCATTGGTCTCACCAAAAAGTAGCTCCCTATGTATGCACATAGAATCTCTACGCACATTGACTGCTAGGCAGTCTGGAGCAGGGAAGGCCTATATGATCCTGCTCCTTTACTCCATACATGCAATAGAATATCTTAAGTCAGAACATAAGTATTTTCTATTTAGACCATCAATGGCTGTGACGTTCTTAGGCAGGGCCTTTATACCACTGCTACGAGATCCTTTATCATAAAGTCAATCCTTTACCATGAAGACCTTCCCTTTACCATAAATTAAACCTAGAAACTTTGGAATACAAAGCATGACCTCCGCCACTAGACCTGGGCCCTCTGTCTTGGCCCTGCCAGCATTTCTTGGACAGAGGGCTTTCCCGGCAATGGTACTTGAGATTCTGTAACCAGAGATGCTATGGAGGATGCATGAGACTTTACTCATGCTTTACGCTGTGCTTCTGCACCATAAGAGATTTGCTGGAGATAAAGGGTGACTTATGAGGGTGGGAATAACATGGATTAGAAAATATTATTCAGGCATCAAAAGTGGTATGGGTTCTATATATAAACATTATAATACAGTGTTAGGTGTATTGATGCCTATGTACACCAATACAGTGACCCTATGTATTGATGCCTAGGTTATGCGCAATGCATCCCATACTGTTGTGGTTCTCAAACTTTTTAGAGATCCTAGAGACTGCTGTCTCATTGATAAGATAATGTCCCCCTCCAAGTAACTGCTTGTAGGTGCACAAAACCTAATTTGTCCTGTCAGTTTCACCAACCACCAAAAATTGGGTCATGACCTACTGGTGAGTTCTAGACCCAGTGGTGGAACTACCATTAGGCGAACAGGGTAAATGCCCAAGCACCTCTAGGACCAGACGGGAAGCCTTCTGAGGCTACTAATATAGTTGGAAACTGTACCAGAAATACAGATTAAGATTGCGGAGATTAAGATTGTACCAGAAATACAGATTAAGATTGTGTGTGTGTGTGTGTGTTTGTGTGTGTGTGTGGTGCCATCATAAACCCTTGCCCCATGGTGCCTAGAGGGAAGGTCCCCTTACTGCCCAGACTCACAGTTTAGGAACTGCTGCTATATTTATTTATATGTCACATTTTCCGTACTAAAGCAAAATGTCCAAAGCAACCTATAGAGCTCTAATTCCTCCCCTCCTGCTGTCCTCACAACAACCCTGTGAGGTAGGTGAAGCTGAGAGTGACTAGCCCAAGGTCACCCAGGAAGCTTCATGCCAAGGAAGGATTTGAACCTGGATCTTCCAGGTCCTTAGAAGATCTTTCTAAGGTTCCTTAACCACTACACCATCCTGGCTCTCAGGATCTCTATGTCAGATGCTTTTGCATATCTATTAAGCAGCAAGTTCCATTGTGTTCAACAGAATAGTATGTATAAGACTACAGTTAAAAGAAAATAATGGTATTGGTCAGGAAACATGAACTTGTTCCTATGTTATGTTTGTACTTGTACTTGTGGAGGTAATCAGGATTATCCCTGAGGAAACCCTGCAGTTTTTCTACTACGTTCTCCCCGTCCTGCTCCTAGTATAGTATTTCATGATTAAACACCCTTACTGTGCTGCATGATCATTCATGGCACTTAGTGGCTGCTTTTTGTAATATGTGAACTGCAATTTGAGGGCTATGGCTACATATCACTGCGACGAAACACTGCGAATAAGCCTTTTGTGTTTTTCACAGTGCTCCCAACATTAAGTGCCTAATTTGATTTGGGACTTCTCCGTGCTGCCACAGCACATATTACCACAAACATCATCATCATCACTTCCAAGGCTTGCTGTTCAGCAGCTGGCAGCCTCACTCAGGAAATAAAACACTCAGCATCAACCACACACCTGGTTTTAGAACATCTGTTTTTCTTACTGCAAAGTCTCTTCATAGATATACAGCAAATTTCACATCCTAGACAGAAAATTATTTTTAAAGAACTATGGCGGAAAAATGGAGGGATCTTGACAAAGGATAGACCAATTGCACTAAGACCTGCTCCAAAACTGCCTCTATGGGCGCAATCCTGAGTAACTACGGGGAGTCCTTGCTCCGGTGTAAGAACAATTTGATCTGGATTGCAATATGAATTTCCCATAGGTTTTCCTTAGCTGGTGCAGTAACTACGGGTGCACGTAAAGTCTCTTACGTGCTCCCGTAGGTACTCTGGATTGTAGAGATACGTCTCCAAACTACAACCTGATGGAAAAATTGGGTCCACCACAAAATTTTATCTGGTCCTTAAAGCTAATGTTTGACATTTTAACTAATTATCATCTCTCAGTTTAAGCATGGCATGGCTTCTCTGTAATAGTCTCCTTTTTTTGTTCTGAATAATATGTTGATTACAAACAAGATCCAAATAAAACTTATTTATTCATTACAATTTCATCAATAATTTCATCTACAATTTCATCTACTGACTCACTCATTCACTGACTCACTGACTCATCAATGCCCCGCCAAAACCGGTGGAGAAATTTAACTCTTAAGGGGCTGTAAAAGGGTACAACTTGTTTCTGTCCTATATTTAACTTTGAAGACAGACTGATCAACATCCCGCCAATTTGGTGCCCGTTGCCTGATGGAGGGAGGGTGTGCATGGGAGGATTTCGAGCATGGGGGAGGTTGATGCTCATGGGGCTTGATGCACATGGGATGATATTGATGCCCATGGGGGACACTGGTGTGTAATGGGGGGGATGGCACATGGTATTTTACTCTTGCAACGCAGGTACATTTTGCTAGTTCATTATAAAACTGCTTTTTTGGCCCATGAAAATATGCAAAATATATTGTACAATGTGGTCCTCATACTGGAAACTGGAGATAGATTAGAGCAAGGATATGCCTAACGAGACCAGGGGCAGACAACCTTTCAACTTTAGGGCTCCTTGACCTTTAATATGCTGTTAAAGGTCCAGAAGCACCTAAATTTAAAAGATTGCTTATCTCTAGGGTGACCAAACAGAATGGTTTAAGCATTGCTTAGAAGAGGGAATTTAGACAGGTGTAGCTCAACAAGAAGGGTTTAAAAAGCAGCATCTGCCTCAATTCCCTCTTCTATGCAATACTTAAAAATAGAGGCACTCTGTCCTCCATTCTATAAGGCCACCCTGATCCTGATCTAGACAGTTTATTATATTCTAAGCACAGCGTTAGGTGCTATAGAGGATGAAAAACCACCCCATCAGAGTGTTTTAAAAAGCACCATCATGGCTGCGGCATACAAGCAGACTCAAACTGCAAAAATTGCAGCCCACAAACTGCAACTGTTGTTCAGAATGTATGGGTTGTAAGTGCCTGGGCATCTCAAGTGGTGGTGGTGCTTTTCTAGGGATTTTAGTGAGGTGGTTCTGCCTCGCCTGCCACCCCGACAATGCACATCCCTGATTCTGAGTAACCAGATCTGTGCTTCCTTCTGTGTGAGTGTGTTGATGAGTGTTTTTGGTTTTGTGCAATTTATCAAAATGCAAATTAACCAATTAATTAAATAACAAGGCATGTGATCAATCAGCTCATTAACTGGCTGGTGGCAGTTCTGAAACACTGACAGTGTTTTTCCATGCAAGTCTTTTTTGCATGCATTTGCAGTACAAAATTGTAAAATGAGTACACCTTAACTCATGCAGAAGCAAGGAAACCCACACTAAGGGTGCGAATTAAAGCTGACAAGTAATCAACGTTGGCTTCAAAAGTATGTGAAAAGCGATTCAGTAATAAGTGGCAAGGATTTTTCTTAGGGTATGCGGAAAAAAACAAACATCAGCAGAAATTCACATGCTCCCTTCTAATGACCAGTCTGATGATGGTTCTATCCCACCAAATCCCATCCTATCTGTAGCCCGAAGAAGGTGACAATTACTTTTCAAGATGAGTTTCTTTTACTTCCTCGCTCATAATAACAGCAGCATAGGACATGCAGGGCAGGACTGGAGGAACAGAATTGAGAACACATAGACACAGACACATACATACACGGCACGCACAAATAGTTTGGTTTTGAACAGAACAAATCATAAAATCAAATTAGATTATATTTTGGATGCGCTAATAGGGCTAACCTGCTTGCGTTTTATTCAGTACACATTGCACAGGACTGTAGACTAGTGCTGCGGAAAGGAAGAAAGGGATTAATCTGCCACACAATGGTCCCAGTCTAGATTAGCTGTGAGAAGTTCTTACCTAGTGTCTGCCCAGCGAGTACTCTTCCATTCTCCCCCAGGACTGCAGCCCGTGCGTGCCTCTCGTTGGAGTACTGTACAAATGCATAGCCTTTGTGCACAGAGCAGCCTACTACCCTCCCGTATTTAGAGAAGATGGTCTCTACATCTGACTTCTTGACCACTGCTGTGTTGAGATTCCCAATGAAGACTCTGGAATTGATGGACTTGGGGTCATTCTTGTTTGTGATGTTACTCGTTTGCACTTTCAATGACATCTTGACACCTGAGTAAGCAAGACAGGGAGGTTCAGGAAGGCACTGACATCCTATAGAAAAAAATAGCATGACTGAAGGGCAACGTGGGCCTATGAGATTATTAAAGCAGATCCACCAAAAATTTTCAGGTGATGAAGTAAATTTAATAGAGGTGAAGCAAAGGTGATCCATAGTTCTATTTGTTGAAGTATCCACAGAACCTCACAATCAAAACAGCCTTGGGGAACCTTAAGGAAATCACACCAGAGCAGGGTGACCATATAGAAGAGGGAATTCAGGCAGGTGCTACTTTTTAAACCCTTCTATGATGAACTAAACCTGCCTAAATTCTAAATTCTTCCAAGTAATGCTTAAAGGTTGAGGCACTCTGTCCTCCGTTCTGTATGGTCACCCTGCGCCAGGGTTCTACACAGAGATGGACCTTATCGTTGAGAGTACCAGGGTTCTGAAGTGTGGAGATATTTGAAAAAGAGGTCCAAGAACTATAGCAGAAATTTAATTGTTCCCTTTCTTGGTTCCTCTTTACTGAGCAAGGGGACATTGTTACAGATACAGAACCCAGCTTGAAATTTGGAGATTTACTTAGGCTGCAATGCTAAGAGGACTTTCCTGGGAGTAAGACCCACTGAACTCAGTGGACCCTGCTTCTGAATAGACATGAATAGGATTGCACTTTATGTCATGTTGATATTCATTCACAAATTAATATTCATTCACAAATTCACATATACACAAATGAAGCAGAGTCTATGCATTCACAGTTTTCCCTTGCAAATTCTCCCCTTAGCCTCACAGGCTGTGCAGTGTGTGTAGAATTGAACTCTACAGAAGAAAGGAAAGAAGAGAATAGTAAATTTTTTAGAAAGAGGAAAATGAACAGATGTAGCTCCATCTGGTTCATCTTCTACCTAACTGGTGGCTAAAAGGAGAAGATCAAGTAACCTAGAACCGAGATGCCAAACCTCAAAAGAAGGACAAGGTCTTAGATTCCTCTCAGCCTGCCATTTCTAGTGAACAATGGCATGTTTGCCCACTTAGGAGTAAATTTATTTATTTTATTTATTTTAAAAATTTATATCCTGCCCTTCTCAGGCAAATTAGCCCGACAACTTAGCAGCTGCCATAAAACATAATTAAAAAATAAAGCCACAATATTGGGCACTTTCACTTCCCCATAGAGCTCAATGCGTATTTTTTATTATTAGTTTTTTGGCCATAACTTTTGATAGGAAGGAGATATTTCAAAACTGATTTTGCATTGGATTCTGCTCTTCAGTACGAATCCAGTTACATATGACCTTAAGGGATACTGCGCACCATTGCAAAGTTCCAAAATAAAGCAAAAATGGAGGACAATGAAGCCCTTTTGGAGGACACCTGGGCAAGAGACTAAAAAAGAGGGTGAATCTGGAAATTTCCAGTCATATGGGTGCCCTAGGAGCAAACCCAAACATATGGTTTGAGTGACAATGTATTATGAGAATTGTTGCTTAAATATACAAAGAACCAGCATTTCAAATGGAAAAAAAATCAAGCTGTTATGATTTTATCACTTGGTGCAATGGGACAACTACTTGGATGATGGATATACTTGCAATGTTCACCCAGATTAACTAGAGACACATAACAGGAAGGTGAGGAGTGTTTTCCCAAGGTTAAAAACTTTACCTGAGGAAGTGCAGAAACTCCAGTCCTAATTCTATGAGCATAAACTACTACCAGAACTTGTATTCTAGTTGTGCAGTGTCCTTTATGGTGGTCTCAAAAAACTGGTTACCATTTGGTGCAGCTGGGCCATTATCACTGGAGGAGGAATGGGGACAAAGACTGAGATGGGGCAAGGTATGTGGAGAGCCCGGGAAATAGATGGTATCAGTTCCAATAGCATTGGTAATGTCTTATCCACCTTCCTTGTCTTGAACCACCTTCCCCTGCCTACTTGGACTTGCACCAGCATCATAGGTCTCAATAGGCCTATATCATGGCCTCTCTCAGTCAAGAGACCATTATTGACTTTGAAACTATTCCACCAAACCTTCCATGTTCCAGCCTTCTGAGAACAATTTGCCTTGAAAAACTGATACAGGGATGAAAAGGACAACAGAGGAGATAAAATCTTTTCTATGAATCTCTTCTCTTCGCCTTACAACTCCAGCTCTTCTCTGAGTGGAGTTGTAAGAAATTGAGAAAATAAGGGGTTGAAACCCCATAGGTAAACTCTCCTTTGCTAGGTGGGCTCCCTCCTGAAAATGGGCCCAGATCCAAGGCTTATGTGGTTTACTTACCTACACACCAACCAATTGCATCCTCTGAACGCTTTCAGTTCTACCAAGCATTCCCAGCATTGCCTGTCTGGCTGCAAGCTTCTGATCTCTTATAAGACTCTTCTGCCTGCCACTTTGATTGCACACAGCCACGGGGAGATCTGAAAGCTGTTTTCAATATGCAGAGCAATGCTGGCCTTGGAATACCATTGAGCATGTAACATTCACCTTTCCCAGTGCTCTCTTGCCTTCTGAATTATGCATGCGCCCAGATCAATCTGAATAGATTTGTACTCTGCATCCACAATCCAAAAAGAGCAGAGAGCTAGACTTTTAACTTCCATTTTTACTCCCATACTGCAGTGTCAACACAAGCAGTCAGTGTGCTCAGCTTCCAGTGGGCAGTTCTTAGCCTCTGACTTGTGCAACAAGCATCCTTCCCAGCTTTCCATTTTATCAGGTTTCTAGTTATCCTCAACAAATTCCTTTTCTTAGAGTGAGACATGCTGGTGTATGGTGAGTATATGGAAATGTAAAGAATCATTTGTGATGGTGTGCAGTATTCAGAGTCTTGTGCAGTAAAAAAAATCAGGCCTCCATTAGTCTTGAAAGACTATGGTATTATGCTCGGCGCTGCATACGCTGCATGCGAACCACGAAAGCCTGGGTTGAATTGTTTTGAGGCTGTTACCCAAGCAGCAAATCCCCCCTCTCCACGCCACTGAATTAGTCCAATGGAAAGGCAGAGCCAATACGATTGGATCCAGCTGGCGTCGCAGAGCTGGGCTAAGGACAGGAGCTCACCCTGTCTTGTGGGGCCGACCCGGGTCTCGAACCCTGGCCTGCTGGTTAACAGACACAGGCTGCAATCCTAAAGACACTTTCCTGGGAGTAAGACCCATTGAAAACAATGGGGCTTACTTTTGAGTAGACATGGTTAGGATTGTATACACAGTGTCTTAGCCACTTGCGCCACCCACAGCCCTTTTGTGCCGTATTCATTGTCTTGCACCAAAGTGCTTCAAAACGTCTGATTGTGAGGGATGTGATGTTGAATAAGGCTAGAGCAGTTGCAGAAATGGTAAGGTTTTGATTGAGATTTTCCAATAAAACCTTTGCTTCTGGCAAATCAGGATTAATGTTATAAACCTAGTAATCCTTTCTTCCTAGGAAGTAGGTCCCCTTAAAATCAAAGGGGCTTTCTTCTGATACATAGGATTACACCAAATAACTTTCCCAGCCTATCATGGAGGCTTTGCCATGGTTCCCCCATCATCATTGTGTTAAGTACAAAATTGCATTGGATCCTGCTGTTGTCTGAGTTTGTAGTTTGTGATACACTTATTTTGACTTCTTTATACTGTAACAAAGGAAAGGCACAGTCCTATGATACCTGTGAGCAAGCAGAGCAACAACTCCGCCAGCACAGACTTAGGGTCACAAAGCATGTTGCAGCAGTGCACCAATTAGGTCTGCCAGTGGAAAGGCCTGTGCAGTCCCAATATCCCCAGCATGCTGGAGCAGATAAACTATGTGCACATGTTGAACAATGTTGAGGGACAAGCAGGTGGAGGGAGGGGGTGCAGGACAGGGTGGAGAAGGGCAGAGGGTGGGTGGATTGTACCCAGGAGCAGGTTTGGTGGTTCCTATGCACTATATCCCATTCCCCATTCACAGCCTGATCCACTGACCCAGGGCAACACAGATATAAACTAAGGATTTTACAGGTGCAGGATCATGTTCCCCCATTGCAGATTCTGGGGATAATCCTGGGGCAAGGGGAGTAATGTTCCCATACTTTAAAGAGATCGCCAGTAGCTGAAATTCCTCCAAGCGTGCAATGGAAACCATGATGGCATCATTGTTTCAGCATGGGGGAATTTTGTTAGGACTTGGGTGCCCATGGCAATTCTTTTTCTCAGAGAATATTCACAGATATATTCACAGTGACCATATTCACATATTCATATAGTGACCATATTCACAAAATACAGACTATTAATAGTATGATAGTGGTGCCATATATTTCTATGGCCTCAGAGCTTGGCAGAACATTCCTGACAACAAGACCTGCAGTTGCTGACAACTCTGGCAAGGGAACAAACTGTTTGTATGTGCTAACCAGCCATGGAAGTGTCCCCCTTCTTTATTCTGAACGGATCTTTAATTCTGTTCTCAACAGACCTGCTTCATGTGCCATGTTTTTGTTACAATCTCCATCTGGACAATGACTTACTACTGAATTTCAGCATCTCTGTTTTCATTCCCTCTTGTCACCCCTATTCTCATGACAAGCTGAAATGGAAGAGTAGAAGGGAGTGAGTTATTCCTCGCTGCAAGAGAGCTCCAGTTCTCATCAAGTGTTGACCTGATTGATTGCAAAAACCTTCCGGTCACTTGTTAAAAGCCCTGGTGAATGTGTTGGTTTCCATTTCCAACCCCTATGAATTATAGTTGGCCTTGCAAAAAAAACTAAGTCGGCTTCGCTCAAAGACAGGGTGGCCATATAGAATGGAGGACAGTGTGCTTTTAGTTTAATCATTGCATAGAAGAGGGAATTGAAGCAGGTTTAGGTCATCATAGAAGGGTTTAAAAAGCAGCACCTGAGTAAGTTCCCTCTTCTATGCAACGGTTAAAGGTAGAGGGACTCTGACCTCCATTCTATATAGTCATGCTGGCTCAAAGCGTATTGAAGTAATGCTTTTGTATAGACCAAGCCTGGTAAGAATGTGAATGAATGCCAATCCCAGTTTAAGGGACAGTTTAAGTTTAATCCCAAACAGTGTAGTGATTCCTAAATGATCCACTTAGCTTTGAGTAGCTGTTACTTTCCTTAGTAACCCCTTCCTGCAATACTTATCACACCACCCCAGTAACTACACCGCTAGCAGTGATAGAGCACTGCTACATGCATAGGAGGTAGATAAATACTGAAGATAGATAGGTTCCAGTTCTTAAAGAAAGGCAACAGTGTTTGTGGATCTCCAACAGGGATGCAGCTGCACCACCAAACCTTGCCAGGAACCATGGGCAACTACTGTAAGTCAGAACATACAATACTGAGCTATTGGCATCAGTTTTGGATGAATGGTCTAACTTTGTATGGCGGCTTCAAGTGTTCCTATGACAGGGATGAAGCATGATGGACATGGGTGTCTCAACCAATGGCAAAACCTCTCAGACCAGGCATCCAATTGCTGACTCCAGGGGTGGGCAAACCCTGGCTTTGAGACAGTAACAGAGGCCTATTCAAGGTAAGGGAATGTTTGTTCCCTTCCTTGAAAGTTGCATTGCCCTTATGTTAGTGATGGAAAGTTGGTTAGGATTGTGCCCGATGTGGCCCTCCTACCAAAATGTGTGCCCACCATGGCCAACCCCTTGATTGTGGTCCTTCCTCCTCTGATTTTACTCTGGAAACTCAGATGAGAAGGTTAAACTCAGAACCTTCAATTCACACTCTAAGATTTGGCTACATACCATTTATTGGGCATTAATACAGTGTTGAGAACAGCTTGAGAGGAGAAGCCAAATGAATTTCCTAATGCTGCAAACTTGAATTCATTGACATTAAAATAGAGACCCAAATCATTCATGATGGTGCTTAAAAAGTGGTTAGAAGCAAGTTGCAAAGGGCCTGCAGTGTGGGGAAGGCATTAAAAGTCACAGCAGGCTTTTAAAATTCCAGAAGGAGGGATGGGAAATTAGTGTGGAGAAAGAAAACCCTGGCAGGCAATCAAACCAATATATATGCGGTAAGCAACTTAGAAAAATTATATCTTTCTGAAGGAGCTGCTGCCATCAGGACGTGTTTTCTAGTTGTCTTGGGGGGGGGGAGTTTCAATTTCATAAGAAGGAGAAATCAGCTTCTTGTGGGCTTAAGGTGGAGAGTCTAGGGAAAGTGGCAGTGGTTTTACTCTTGATCAGAAGGTGGCACTGCTACACTGAGAACAAGCAGCCTAACAGGCACTCAGTAGTTCAGCCTGACTTAATTCTAAGTAATTCCTCATAGCCTATCTGGTTTTGAAGTCTCCCGGTGGAGAAAGAAAAGCAGTGATAGCACCAGCACCCCATAACCTCCAGTTCTATTACCTGCAGTTCCTCACTTGCAGTGATGAGCAGATCTCTGTAGTGTTTGATGGATGCACAGCGATGGATGGAGGGGCATGGATGTTAGTTGGGGCCAAGGAAGATATGGGCAGGATGACACCCTTTTTCCCAGTTCAGAGATAAGCGGTGGGAACTGTGCTTTCCAGTCAAGAGGTAAATAGCTGGTTGGCTGCCCATGTGCAACCTTGAACGTGCTCATCACTGCAACACTAGAGTAATTACAAAATAATAAATCAGATATGTGCTGCAAGAATCAGATTGGTTTAATTGCGTCAGCCTGATTTGAATCTCCTTTGTGCCAGCAGCAATTAGGATGTTGGAGAAAATGTGAATTCAGATATAAACAGGTGAGCAGAGCTCAGACAGAATACAATCACAGGTCTCTTTTCTCTGACTTATTTAGGAGGATGCTGGCTGCGTCTACTCTGTGTGAACTAAGAACGCCTTGCACTTTATGTGTTGCCTAAGCAAATCTTCCCAGATGAAACTGACAGCAATCACAGTGGACATGGAAACTCTGGCTTCTGCCTGTTGAGCTCACACCATTATAGTTAATCATAATGGATCACTTTATAATATAAGGGAATAAAAAAATTAATCAATTAATTGATGCAATTAACTGAGAGCTCTGATGAATCAGAGCTTTTCATCTGGGACTGTCTTGCTACTTCAGTTCTGAGCCAGGTAGTTCTTATATTTTCTCCTTATGATTATCCTGTTTTCCCCCCTGGCTGTTGCTGGAACAATCTGCCAGGTACTATTTATCCCAATGGCCTTGGATGGTATTGCAGACAAGCCCCACTTACTCCCACCGAAGTAAAAAGATACAGCAAGGTCCATTGAGAGAGCTCTTTTACCATGAGCAGTATCAATATAATAACATATGCGGGGGGGGGGGGAATACATGAAGATCTTAGCATCTTCCTTTCCTCCTGATGTACATGCCAAGGTACTCCTCCCCCTAATAAGCCCAATAAGCCCATTTGACACAGATCTGGAGAAAACCAATGGGCCATATTTGTCGGTTGCGCAGTACATGTGTTCTCCTGCTGCAGTGGGTCCTGCCCAGATGTTCATCCACTTTGTGTGAGCACCTAACCTGCAGTTGAAGCCTTTAAGTCTGGCCGTCCTTTCTCAGAATCTAAGATCACCTCTTCCAGATTCTTCACAGCCAATTCCGAAAAAAGGCAAGGAAGCAGAATCACCTTGCATGCCCTAAACCAGATCAATAAGATTGGCATTACAATCCAAGTTGGAGGGTCCTTCAGCCCATGTCCACGGCCAGAGGGCCAGTTGGAACAAGATATAGCCCTGTCCCACAAATCTTGCTTGCTGAAGCACACAGCTTGCTATCCCTATCTCCCCTCCTTGCCTGGACTATTCTGAGAGGCATGGCCTAGCTCTGCCTGGGCAAGTTATGCATATGCATATGGGCAAAGTGCCATTCCTAGAGATAATCTGCTATTATAAAGAAGGTGCTGTAAACCTGATGACCCTTGTGCCAGATCCAGCAAAACAATGCCCAAGTTGTTATGTTGCTGAGGTCCAAATTTGACAATGTATATATTTCTGATGGGGCTGTGTGCCTCCACATTTTTCAGAAGTAAACAACAGCCATGTGGGGTCTGATCCAGTATAGGAACATGAAATATGGATAGGGAATTTAATCTCTCGTACCCCTCTGGTAGAGACCTGGTCTCCTGCAGCTGTGGTTTGTTGAAGGAGGGAAAGGATAGAATCTACTGCGGGAGGAAAAGTTGAACTCTTCAGCTCTATTCTACAATTTCAGTGTATATAACAGTCCAATCTATGGAATAGTCTCCAGGTGAAGCAGGAAGGGGAATAATACACCAGAATGGTTGTAGTTCAAGCATGTGGACAGTATTTATTAAACTATTTCATACTACTTTTTCATAGACTCAAGGCAGTTTACATAGGCAGGCTGACCATAAACCCCTTTTTCAAACAGGGTTTTTACATTTCTAGGAGCAAAACTCATTGATCCCTCCATTTCTCCAGATATTTCTTTCCTAGTTCAGTTGTCATCCTGGCTGCATAGCTCCAGCCTTCCAAACTTCCACAGGCAGCCACAAATCAAGCCCCAGACTGGCTCTCAAGTGATATTAGTTGTTGCCAGCTAAATTATGCACACTGGCACTCCTCCACAACGTTTTGCATAGTTCCATCAGTCACTTTCAGTAATCAAAGCATGACAAAGCTGATCCTGCATAACTTCTTTAGGCAAGGCAGTTGCTCTAGACCACACCTAAGTTGTACCCAAGTAATGCTCAACTTCATGCATATAATTCAAGTGGGTGCAAGATGTATGATCTGGAACAGGGACAGGCAAGCTGGGCCACTTTTGGGATCCTTTCATCTTTATAAAAAGGGGAATTTCAGCAGGTGCAGCTTGTCATCTGTGAGATGACACAGATCGTTAAAGGTCCATGATCCATAAAGTGGCCTAGCTTGCCCACCACCCCTACCCTGAAGCAACATCTTGAAGCAAATTTGGATGTTCTTTCTTGAAGGGGTGCAATCCTGACCAGCACATTAGCAAGACCCTTTCTTGCTGATTTAGGAGTCCCGGATGCTGGCATACGTCCTGCTCCATCAGCATAGAAGATAAGCCTGTACTGGTCAAAACTAGGCCAGCATGGAAGTCTGGGGGCCAAGGGTTGTGTGAGGAGGAATTTCATGGAGGGGGAAGGCAAAGGGCAAGCCAGTAGATGGGAGGCAGCTGTGTGTGGGATGGAGCAAGGATCCATCCCAGATTTAACCCTGGTTCCGAGCAGTTGAAGTAGCCCTGGGCTGTTTGGATCTGTGCCACCTCCAATGGTGTTACTCAGATCTGTGCCATCTCTTTAGGTGGCAGGCATCCATCAGTCTTGAGAGACTATGGTATCATGCGCAGCGCTGCATACGCTGCATGTGAAGCACAAAGGCCTGGTTAGATTGATATGGAGGATAGGCTGTTATCCAAGCAGCAAATTTTCCCTCTTCACGCCACTGAAATAGTCCAATGGAAAGGCAGAGCCAATACGATTGGTTCCAGCTATGTTGCAGAGCTGGACTAAGGACAGGAGCTCACCCTGTCTTGTGGCACAGATCTGAGTAACACCAATGGAGCAGGTGTGGCTTTACCTGGTGTGGCTTTCACTGGTGTAAGGGGAAGTTATTATTTCTCCTTTCCCTGGCTGTGCTGCTTTTGACCATAAACCTGCATTGGATACAGTGCAGGGCAACCAGGATCCTGTTCCAGAGCAAGTTCAGATTGGACTGCTCAACTAAAATCTTGGTAGTAATCCCCTTTAATCTCATTGGGGGTTTTTTCTGAGCAGTCATGTACAGCCTTGTTATATAGAACATTTAAGCAATTTTGAAGGAGAAAGGAAAAAGGTTTAAGGTTCCTCCAGTCTCACCCTTGGGGTTTTTTATGTTCAGTTTATAGCCACTGAAGCGTTTGTCAAAGGATGTTGATACATCACTTTGGCTGCATAGGAGCCCCATAGTGAGTTCAACCAGGAGTTAGCCTAATAGCCTCTATCTTTACAAAGGTCCCCAGATGATATTTCACAGGAGAGCCTGAATGACATGCCAGGAACATGAATCTGATTCTCAAACTACTTGCTATATGACTCTGAAATCTACCAGAAATTGTGTTGAATTATATCACATTTGCAGGAATTGGGATCCAAACAGGTTAATGTTTAGTACAGTGATTTTCAACCAGTGTGCTGTGGCACAGTGGTGTGCCGCAGATAGTCCTCAGGAGTGCCGTGGGAATTTGAGGATTGACATTCATTAATAGGAAAATTGTGGGATTTGAACAGTCTGGTGTGCTATCCTCTGGTGGCGCAAGTGGTTAAGACATTGTTCCTGCTAACCAGCAGGCCAGGGTTTGAGACCCACAAGATGAGGATTTCCTGCTACAGGCAGGGGTTGAACTAAATGATCCACTGGGTCCCTTCCAACTCTATGATTCTATGTGCCTTGTCAATGGTGAAAACAATTGATGGTGTGCCTTGACAATTTCAGTGCCTTGTTAAGTGTGCCATGAGATGAAAGAAATTGAAAATCACTTTTTTAATAGATCTTATTAACATCAATTTGGCTACCCACAGCAGGGTAAAGGACATTTCAATAATGCTGTTTAAATTCTTGTTTGTTAGGATTTTATGCTGGTTTGTTTTAACTCCCTATCTTCCCAGATAATGCCTCCTTATCCCTTCTGCTCTAGGCGATTCTTACCAGTTCAAGCACACGGGTTCCTATCTTTTTCATTAAGCCTGAGAAAAAGCAGATAGAAAAGAAGCCTTGTACATATCCTAACCTATAAAATGAACAAAAGCCTGCTCTGCCCTGTGCTCTGCCTCTAAAGAACATAAATGCCAGAATCTCAAGTGCTGGCTTTAAAGAAAGTTTCATGCTGCTATTAGTCTAATGTTTCCCAAATTCTAATGGATCCTGAACAATGATATTGATGAAAGCCAGCTAACTCACCAGCAAAGAATAATGTCACCACTGCTGATATGATAACCTCAGAACTGGAGGCATGTACATACCACTAGTTTGCATGTGCTCAGAACTGGATGCATGAAAAGCAATGCTGAGCAAGGAGCATTAGCAGGGTGAGAATTGAATTTGCTGTTGATTTTGGCTCCAGTCACTAGGTTAAGTGGTTTTTAAAAAAGGAGTAGGCAAATTTATAGAAGTTAAGGGACAATCCTAAATTAAAGGTACAGTGACTGGCACTTATGGATCTTCTGCACCCTGTACACAGCCAGAGAGCATGCAAAGCCAGACAGGTAGAGAAAAGTAAAACATTTACTTAATATAGGCTGCAATCCTAACCATGTCTACTCAAAAGTAAGCCCCATTATATTCAATGGGTCTTACTCCCAGGAAAGTGTCTTTAGGATTGCAGCCTTAGGCACAATTCTAAGATATTTAGGCTAGCCTAACTCACCTGGCCTATCTTTCAACCATGGTGTGGGGAGGGCGGCATATGCCTGTGTTTTGGCCTAACCCCCCTCCAAGAGTGGAGCAGAAGTGTCTCGCTGCACTTTTGTGACATCCTAGGTCAGCATAGGACTAATGCTGGGGCTTAGGCCAGCCTAAGTGGAGCTTAGGGTTGCAGCCTTATTTACTTAAACATTTACATCACTCTTGCATGGGACTTTATGGGTCTATTTCAGGGGTCTCCAAACATTTTGGCCAAAGGGCCACATCCAGGATGACTAAAGCTGCAATCCTAAAGACACTTTCCTGGGAGTAAGACCCAATGAAGACCATGGGCTTACTTTTGAGTAGACCTGATTGAAATTGTGCTCTTTATGTCATAACAGCAAAAAGAAACAAGGGCTTCCAAAATGTGGAACACCCAAGAAAAATATAGGACATGACAATACAAGCTAAAAACACTCATATATATTGCTTTCATGTAGTTAATTTAAATTCTATATTGGTTATTATTAATTTTAAAATTACTACATGTGATTTATTGCATATAATTTGTGAATTGCAAGAAGGCTACTTGCTCCCTGTGCACAAGGAAAAAGATAGGAAATAGGAAGGAAATGAAGTATTTTTACCCTCTAGGACACAAGGCTAAAAAGAGGACGTATCTTGGCCTCATCATATATCTGGCACAGTGTCAAGGGCTCGGAAAAAACCTAGATGTAAAATTTAAATAAATACATTAGAAATGGAACTTAGATAAATAAATATCAAATTTCCAGGATTTTGCAAGCACAGAAATAAAACACACATGTAAATGTACCCCCATTCCCTTACCTCATCATCACAGCTGCAGTTGTGTTTGGTTAACTGGGACAGAGACTCATAGGAAACTAGAGGCATGCCGTGGGCCAGTTAGAAACTGGAGGAGGTACTTGAGTCCAGGGGTGAGCAAAATGGTCACCAATGGGGTGCTATGCACACTGCTCTATGGCCATATACAAGATTGGGATTGTTTTGCATCTAACTAGGGCACGCAAGACCTAGTTAGATTAGGGGTTCCCACTCATCAGTGGATATCAGCCAAACATCAACTGGAGTTTCCTGATTAGAGCTAATATTCCTTTGTCTAGTTTGAGTGTTGCTGGAGCTGTGTATTTCTTGATGTCTTATGAGTGAGTAGGGGGGTCGGGGGGGGGGGTCAAGGGGCAGAGCATTTCAGGCCTGATTTCCAGCCTGAAAGGGACTGATTCCTTTGTCTAGTTTGAGTGTGGCTGGAGCTGTGTCAGGGGGCAGGCCTTGATTTGCCAGCCTTGAGAGAGACTGATTGCTTTTGTCTAGGTTTCTGAGTGTGGGTGATTGGCTAGTTCTATCTGACCATGAGGCTGAGGGAAAAGGGATAGCTCTACCTCGAGGCAAAATCCGGAGTTGGAGTCCCGGAACCAGTTCGTGGCCATGTAAAGTCACGTTCTAGTAACTCCTGCGACGCAGCTGGATCCAATCGTATTGGCTCTGCCTTTCCATTGGACTATTTCAGTGGCGTGGAGAGGGGGGATTTGCTGCTTGGGTAACAGCCTATCCTCCATATCAACCTACCCAGGCCATCGTGCTCTGCTAGCCACACAATGTGTGTGGGACCTAAGTTGAAAACCAACAAGCAGATCAACAACTCTGCATCATGCAACAAACACAAGAAAATCTCAGCCCTAAAGTTGGGCACTTGGAACGTTCGGACAATGACCCCCAGCTTTTCTGATGACTTGCAAGAAATAGACGATGTTCGCAAGACAGCTGTCATCGACATGGAGCTGAGCAGACTGCAGATGGTCATTGTTGCCCTTCAAGAGACAAGGCTGTCAGACTCAGGATCTATTAGGGAGAGAAGCTTTTCATTCTTCTGGCAGGGAAAACCATCAAACGAGACTAGGGAATATGGGGTTGGATTTGCGGTCAGAAACACCCTACTAGGATCCATTGTTCCACCTACAGGAGGAAGCAAAAGAATCCTGTCCCTGCAGCTACACTCACCAGCTGGACTGATCACTCTTATTAGTGCATATGCACCAACACTATCATCTTCAGCAGAATCCAAAGACAAATTCTATGACGAATTGGCTGCCACTATCAGGAAAGTCCCCGGGAAAGAACCATTATTTATTCTTGGTGATTTTAATGCAAGAGTTGGATCTGACCATAGTTCTTGGCCTGCTTGTCTAGGTCATTTTGGCGTTGGGAAGATGAATGAAAATGGTCAACGCCTGTTGGAGTTTTGGTGCTACTACAGTTTTTGCGTTAGCAATACATTTTTTAACACAAAGCCCCAACACAGAGTCTCTTGGAGACATCCAAGATCAAAGCATTGGCACCAGCTTGACTTGATCCTCACCAGGCGCTCCAGCCTTACCAGCGTTAAGATAACATGCAGCTATCAGAGTGCTGATTGCGATACTGACCACTCCCTGGTGTGCAGCAGAGTAAAACTGAAAGCAAAGAGGCTGCATCACTCAAAGAAGGAAGGAATACCACGAATTAACATCAGCAAGACCCGCAGTCTGGAAAAAGTGTTGGAATTTGACCAGGCACTCGAGGAAATTCTCCAGGGTCCGGCTGAGGCAAACGCTTCTGAACGATGGGAACATTTCAAGAATGCTGTTTATACTACCGCCTTGTCAGTTTTTGGTAAGCAGGTTAGAAAGACAGCAGATTGGTTTGAAGCCCACTTGGAGGAGCTGATGCCAGCCCTTGAGGAAAAGAGGAGAGCTCTAACTGCATATAAAGCCTGTTCTAGTGAGCACAACCTACACGTCCTGCAAGCTGCTCGTAGCAAAGTCCAACAGACTGCCAGGAGGTGTGCTAACAACTATTGGCTGCAGCTTTGCTCTCAGATCCAGGTAGCAGCTGACACAGGCAACATCAAGGGAATGTATGATGGCATTAAGCAGGCCTTAGGTCCAACAGTGAGGAAATCTGCCCCTCTGAAGTCCGCTACAGGTGAGGTCATCCAGGACCGAGCACAGCAGATGGTACGCTGGGTGCAGCACTACTCCAAGTTATACTCCAGAGAAAATGTAGTAACTGAAAAAGCATTAAACAACATTGAGTGCCTGCCTTGACAGTGCTTGACAGTGAACCAACCTTGGATGAACTAGATGCGGCCCTGGATTCCCTTGCCTTTGGAAAGGCACCTGGGAAAGATAACATCACTGTTGAAATCCTGAGGTGCTGTAGGGGAACCATTCCCACTGAACTATATGAAATCTTCTGTCTCTGTTGGAGGGAAGGTGGAGTACCACAGGACATGAAGGATGCAAATATCGTCACATTGTATAAGAATAAAGGTGACGGGGCGACTGCAACAACTATCGTGGCATCTCTCTTCTTAGTGTTGTAGGGAAGCTACTTGCACGCATTGTGCTGAAGAGGCTCCAGGTGCTTGCAGAGAGAGTCTATCCTGAATCACAGTGTGGATTTCGAGCCAACAGGTCCACCACTGATATGGTATTTTCCCTTAGACAGTTGCAGGAGAAATGCAGGGAACAAAGACAACCACTTTTTGTAGCCTTCATAGATCTTACGAAGGCTTTTGACTTGGTTAGTAGGGATGGCCTTTTTAAAATCCTCCCCAAGATTGGATGCCCACCTCAGCTCCTCAGCATCATCAGGTCCTTTCACGATGACATGAAGAGCACTGTAGTTTTTGATGGCTTAACATCAGATTCCTTTGACATTCGAAGTGGAGTGAAGCAGGGCTGCGTCCAGGCACCAACTTTATTTGGGATCTTTTTTGCTGTCATGTTGAAACAGGCTTTTGGAATGCAACAGAGGGAATCTATCTCCGGACCAGATCAGATGGAAAACTCTTTAATCTGTCTAGACTGAGAGCAAAGTCCAAAGTCCAGCTGAAATGCTTGCGGGATTTCCTCTTCACTGACGATGCTGCTGTTACTGCTCACTCTGCCGAAGACCTTCAACAACTTTTGGACCGTTTCAGCAAGGCCTGCCAAGACTTTGGACTAACAATCAGCCTGAAGAAAACACAAGTCATGGGACAGGATGTGGATTCACCCCCTTGTATAACTATCTCTGAACATGTTCTGGTGGTTGTCCATGACTTTGTGTACCTTGGCTCATCTATCTCCGATACTCTCTCTTTAGATACCGAGTTGAATAAACGTATCGGTAAAGTGGCTACCACGTTTTCTAGGCTTACAAAGAGAGTATGGCTTAATAAGAAGCTGATGGAACATACAAAGATCCAGGTCTATAGAGCCTGCATCCTGAGCACACTCTTGTACTGCAGTGAGTCTTGGCCCCTTCATGGGCGGCAGGAGAGAAAGCTGAACACATTTCATATGCGCTGTCTCTGACATATTCTTGGCATCACTTGGCATGACAAAGTTTCAAATGGTGCAGTCTTGGAACGTGCTGGAATCCCTAGCATGTACACACTTCTGAAACAGCGACGTCTACGCTGGCTTGGACATGTCGTGAGAATGGCCGATGGTCGGATTCCAAAAGACCTCCTATATGGAGAACTAGCACAGGGAAAGCGCCCTAGAGGGAGACCACAGCTGCGATATAAGGACATCTGCAAGAGGGATCTAAAGGCCATGGGAATGGACATCAACAACTGGGAAACCCTGACCTCTGATCGTTCAGCATGGAGGCAAAAGACGCAGCATGGCCTTCTTCAGTTCGAAGAGTCACTCATTCAGCAGGCTGAGACAAAGAGGCAGATCCGGAAACAGCAACATCTGGGGGCTGGGCAGGGGACTGACTGTATCTGCCCTCAGTGTGGAAGGGATTGCCACTCTCGAATTGGCCTGTTCAGTCATAAAAGACACTGTCTTAGGACCTCCACCTCTGAGCACGATACCATAGTCTTTCGAGACTGAAGGATGCCAATGAACCTCTGACAATTGGAAACAAAATATCAGATGCTCGGTCTAAACCAATTAGAAACAAAATATTGGATGTCCGCACTAAGCTGTGCACATTGGCTGCTGGGACTTTTTTCAGCACTTAAGGACAGCAATTTCTGCCAGCGCAAATAGGCTAACCTGATAAATTTATATTCTTGTGAAATCTGCTGTTCATTCATTCAGGAAGCACTTGAATTGGTTTTACTTGGGAGCAATGAGACTTTTGAATTTCTTGCAATATTCTGCAGTAGCACTGCTGTTTATGAAGTTGTAAAACAACAGAGCCCATGACACCGTGCAGAACAGCCAATAACATTTATGTGCAAAAGTATACTGGGTCTGCACTGTGAAGCGAGTTGTTAATATGGGAAGTATGAAGTGAATGGGACTAGCTGAAATCTGAAAAAGGCAGATGAACTGAAAAAATTGTTTGTAAAATGGAATTCTTCCTGGGCTTTTACATAGATCCCTGCTTCAAAATAGTTTGAGAGTTTCTGGCAAAAATCATGCCAAAGGTATTATGCTATTACCCCCCAAAAGTAGCTTTTATAAATTAGTCTATCAGTCATTAGGAGACGAATCCTCTTTTTTTGGAACATTTTGCAGAGCTTGTGTGAAAAACAGTCAGTAATAATTTCACACTACTTAGTGCCCCCTTTACTGTGACAAGTGAAAAAAGATACATTAAGCCATCGTGTATTAATATTTCATGCTCGGCATAATTGCATTGTAGCAGTGAGAGTATTACACACTGTACGCAGATTAATTCCAGCATCGTATCAGCCATACTGGCTTATTGTTCTTTTCATAGGAGAAACAAATGAAGTTCTTCTCAGAAGGATGCAACATTGTGCTAGATTCCTTTGACTCATCTGCAAGCTGCAGAAATTCAGGAAATCTACTAAAAGACACGTTCCTGAGAGTAAGAGCCATTGAACACAATGGGCTTACTTTTGGGTAGACATGGTTAGGATTGTGCTCTATGTCTGCTATAAAGAGAGCATTGGCGAATTGTTTTTTTTTTTGTCTGACATGGATGTTAATGTCTGATTGCGAGTGTGGATTCTGAACTAGCTATGGAGGCAGGTGGCAGGGAAGAAATGGCATAACAAAGGGACGTAAAACTCTTTTCATATAGAGGGCCAAAGTCAGCACTGACGGTGCTATGACATCATTAAGCAGGAAATGACATCATTAAGCAGATGATGGCCAGAGATACACACTGTTCTGACATAGAAACTGATTAGCTGCAAATGATGGGAGAGCAGATGTGAAAATTTTGTTCAAATTTTCCTTTCAGAATAAACTCCCTGGATGGCACACAAAGCATGTTGCTGAGATGTGGGCTGAATGTTGAGCTGTTGCCTTCAATGAAAAAGTTAAGCTGGGTTGGACAAAAAGTGAAGCTTGGACGGGACATCTGAATTAGGTGTTTTTGGGAGTGACTCAGAATTGGAGTGAATGTCCCTCTCAAAGGCAACCTGAACATGGCCTTTGGTCCATGTAAACCCGCCTTATCTGGGCTTCCTCCCAAGTTCTACCAGGAAAGCCCAGACCTTAAGATCTCTGAATATATTATCTCAATGTTTTCCTAAGCTACAAAACAATAAAAATCTTCAGAAACTGCTTTGGCCAGGAAAATGTTCCAGATAGGTGAATATTAACATTTCCAAAGTTAATTAAGAAAATTGTATGTGTAATTAATTATACTGGAATGAGGAAGAAGTTGCTGTTGTGAACACCTGCATCATATTTAGTCATTTGAATAAAGTTTTTTGTTGATTTTTTTTTCAAATCTCCACCTGGAGCATGGAGTGTCCTTAATGTCTTTTTAATTGCCTGCTTGTTAACATGTAGGTTGACATGTTTAACACTGGCACAAGTGTTGCAGAATACTGCAGGTACTGCAAATGTGTTGCACTAAGCCACTCAGACAGTATGGGGTTAGATTAAACTCTCAGCAATGCTGGGATAAACCTGATATAAATCAGCTGCTGCCAAGAGGTTTATTCTGGATTTATACCAGCATAATAAAAAAGCAGATGCTGAATCCGTGGGAGGAAAGCTTTCATGAGGATGAGATGCATTAATCACAGCTACTTGCAAAGTGGGCAAACGTCCTGTTCTTAAAACTTGTTGGATTTTGCAATCAAGACCTCCCATATACTTTGCTAATGCCATAGTCAAAAGTGAAATGTTCTCTTTCTTGGAAAGTTTATTTATTGTCTGAGGAAAGCACAGTTATTACCTTGTTCAGAGCATGATTTGAAAAAAAAATTCTATCTGCTAGTAACCAAAATAACAGAAAAATCCAGTTTTCTCGTCTCTCAAATGGCACAGTTCGCTTATACAGGCACCCCCATCCCATGGTCCTGTATCCATGGTTTCACTTATCCGTAGTTCACAAATTTCCTCTCCATCATGCAAATAAGTTACATTCATCTGATTTCAGCCTTCCCATCACTGTCTGTCTCTGTCTCTTGCCTGCACACAATAATAGGATATAGAAAGAGCTTATAAGAGGGCTGGAGGGCTAAAGACAACATAACCTGCTTCCAACCTGTTTCTTGTGAGCAATGCCTGCTAGTGTTTGCAGCCAACAGAGACAGATAGACCAGGAGGACTGCAATCAAAAATAAGCCATGAATGTTGTTATATGTACCTCTCCTAGCGATAGGTGCTGGTTGTTAGAAGCTTGCATTGAAAATACTGGCTTTAAAGTAAGAAGCATTCTTTGCTTCAACACATGTGTCATAGTGCAGAACTACACATGATCTTAGATGAGGTTTTCCTTCCTGTTGTGAGAAAAAGGAATAGCTCTTCTAAGATGATTGCAAAATTTTAAGCATAGTACTGGAATGAAAACTGTTTGTAAGGCCAGTGTGGTTTCCTGGCCTATAAATTTGTATATCACAGTTTGCAGAAGTTTTGAGAAGTCCAGAAGTCCAGAAGCTGTGAGTCTCATGTGCTACCAGCATCAGGTGATCAGCAGGACGTGAACTAGTATCTGGTCTGGACTTTGGACACTGGATTATGGACACTGATTGTGACTATATACTAATCTGACCCTGTGTATGACCATGTATTGTTTAAACTGACATTGATATTGTTATACTGGAATACAAAGTTGTTTCATTCTTCAACTCTCTGTTGTTGGTCTCAGTCTAGTCTATCTGCACCATGCTGTATATCAAGATCTTGCTCACATCCATCTTATACTGGTTAAGCCGATGTGCTCTGCTATCTGGGAAAGGCTCTGTTCTCAATTCAGACTCCACACTATTAGTGTCTTTTGTTTATAAATCTATTGCTCCATTAATAAAAGGCAACTTTTTAGTTGATATTTACCCTACAATCCAGAGTAACTGCGGGAGCACGTAAGAGACATTTACATTGATGTAGTTACAGCACCACCTAGTGAAAACCTATGGGAAATTCATATTGTTCTTACATTGTTCTTTGTTCATTGTAAATTGTTCTTACACCGGAGCAAGGACTCCTCATAGTTACTCTGGATTGCGCCGTAAGTTTTAAAATCAACTCAACTAATCAATGAAATGTAGCATCATTTAATCATTTTAAAGCCTCACCATGCAAAAATCTTGCTTTATGTGGTACACCAGTTAGAGTCCACCACAGTACACCATGACAGGAGTGGTTAAGAAGGGTGAATTTGAGGAACTCTTTAAAACATGATCCCTTCAGACTATAGAATGCTACAATCCAGAATTATTTTGCCTCAATAACCTGTCTTATCCCTTAGAATGTGGAGAATGCTTCTTCGTTGTGGGCTCTGCTGTCATTGCCATGTTGGAATCCCTTAAAATTATTGATGTTCTTGTTCTTTGTGGCCTCAGGCCAGAGCTGGTTTACTTGATAAGCTATTTTTCCCTTCCCGGTGTTAAGTGTTTTGCTTCACAGATTAGCTATTTAATTGAGAGCCAGGTGTCTCTCAGCTCCCAGAGGCCACAGTCTTAGTGATGAACTGTCAGAGTAGAAGACAAGAAGCCTGACTTCTCCCTCTTTGCAGAAGGCTCTCATTTCATTGCAAAGACAACACATGGCCTAACTATTGTTTCCTTCTTATCATAGTTGTTCACAAATGGGAAACATGATTTTTCATCCTGTACCTGAGCTTGAAACAGAAGCAAGTTTCTAACAACTCAGATAATTAACCCAACCAGAAAGAGTCCCAGCAGGATGTAAGTCCTTAATACAGAAAGCAGCACTCAACCCTTCTCTTTCTACAGCTTTTGCGCTCAAGCTGAGATTACATTATTGAAATGGAAAAACAACGGAAACAACAATTAGTCACTGAAAGTTGGTCCCTGGGACATGTGTGACAGCACAATCCTACATGTGTTTACTCTTAAGTAAGTTCCATTTTGTTCAGTGGGGCTTCCTCCCAACTCAGTGTGTTTATGATGGCACTCTTAAAGAATCACTTTGAAATAGGCAATTACTGTCCATGAACACAAGCTACAATAGGGCCCATAGAATCCTAAAGTTGGAAGGGACCTCATAGGTCATCTAGTCCAACCCCCTGCCTGTATCAGGAAATCCTCCTAGAGCATCTCCATCAGGTGTTTGTCAAAACTCTGCTTGAATATCCCCAGTGAAGGAGAGTATACCATCTCCCTTGGCAATCTATTCCACTGCTGAGCTGACATTACCATCAGAAATTTTTCCTGATATCCAGCTGGAATCTCTTTTCTTTCAGTTTGTACCTGTTGGCTCTAGTTCTGTGTTCAGAAGCAGTGGAAAACAAATGTGTCCCTTCTTCCATATGAAAGCCCTTCAGGTATTCGAAGAGCCAATTTCAAATTGTTTTTCAGAAGGAAGTGATAACAAAGTACGGTATGTTAAACATGCAGAGTATCCTCACCTGATCAATAAACACAGCAAATGATAATGTTAGGGTCAGCCGTGGTGGGGCCCATGACCATCAGAGGGCTCACACGTATCTACCAGCCTCTGAAGCCTTATTAACGCTGGTAGTGGTGCGCATACACAAACACATAGTTGAAGAGAAATTAAACAATATCTAAGAATTATCAATATCAGATGGGCTTAGCTTCCTGAGCATCAAACAGCACAATCCTGACTTGTGCTGGATCAAGCAGGCTTGCTCAGCCTTCACTGAAACAGGTGCAAGGAACAGGATTGCTACTGTGTACAGGATTGTACTGTAGGAACAGGACTACTGTGGGCAAGGGGAAGATTTTCTCCTTCCCTGTTGTTCACATAATGACAAATGGGACAGAGGGTCCTGTTCCAATTTTGTGGAAGAGAATTATGACAACCCTACCTCCTGGGAGTGGCACAGAAGGGACATGTATGCTGTTAGGATTGTGCTCCTAGAGTACACTCTAAAACTCAAAAAGTAAATACAGTAGTATATAAATATTGTCCACAAGACTCACAACTTCTCCCACAACCTTCCTCAAAATTCATGAGTTCTGCAGCAGACAGATCAATGTGAAAAGTGTAGGAAGTTTGAGTTCTACGGCCCAAAGTACCAGGTAGGGATGTACACCATTATAAACCAGACATGCATTTTAGAATACATTGTATTAAAAATCTCTAGCACCAGTTATTGCCCCAAAGTGAGCGCAAGGAGAATTATGAGCTCACACTGAATTATGAGTTTCATAACATTTGTTTAATAGCAAAAGTACAGCCAGTCTTTTAAATAGCTTCTTAGGCCTCATATTTTCTGAAATGCTTCATGGTCTCAGTATCTCTCTCAAAAGATGGACAGACAGGCTTTTGGCTTCTATAGAGTTCAGAAACTTCAGCAAATTAGAAATACGGGGTCTACCTGCGAGGGATATATTTTGCCCCCAGCAGATTCCAAATCCAAAATCATACATAAAAGAGAATCTTGTGCTTGGCTAACAGCCTTGAGTCTATAGAGAAAGGCAGGATTTAAATATTAAAGAAACAAATGAATAAAAAGAAGACCAGAATAACTAACTTTGATGAGAAGCAAGGCAATAGTTAATATCATTAGGAAGGACACACCATTGTATGGTTAAAAAAATAGAATAGAGATGACTTTTGATGGGAGAAGACACTCTAAAAAGATGAAAAGCAGATGAATGAAGAGGCCAGACTAAGCCATAACAGAAATCAAAGAGACAAGGAAAGACCAAATCATCAAGAGCTGTAGGTGTTAGAATCAAAACGTTTAAATTAAATGCAGAGCAAAATTGGGAGCCACAGGATATTATCTAAAAAAGGGTACATTCTGAATCAATGCAGATGGAACAGGAATAATGAGAGCAGAACAGACCAGACATTTAAGAATAGAAGTGTATGTATGATATGTAAATCCATGCTGTTAAAATCATCATTTTATTTGGGAAGAAGAATGGTTTGATGAAAATCTGAGATCAAATGTGGAATTTCCAGGTTTGGGGGTGCAATCCTAACCCACTTTTCAGCATTGGCATAATTGTGCCAATGGGGCACAAATTGCAGTTAGGACTGCAATCATGGAGGCCTCCCCAAAGTAAGGCAATGTTTGTACCATTACCTTGGAGTTGCATTGCTTTTAGGCCAGTGCTGAAATGTTGGTTAGGATTGTACCCTAACATAGGAACTCTTTGCTGCCTAGAAAGACGATATAAAGAGTAATTCTGGTTGAAGTTTTGGGTTCCTGGTTGTACCTCTAGCAGCTTTGAAGCTAATCCTGAAAGTGGCACTGCTAAAATTTCAGAATATTCAGACTCTCTCCTGCCCTGCCAATGCTGACTGTATGCATCTTTCCATGCTTCTGAATGCCCGCTGTGCAAATCTAAGCCAATGAGTACCGCTTATCCTATTTCTGTGCATATAAGATGCAAATTAACCACCATGACTGATAATTTCCTTAGAGGTACTTTTGACAATTATGAGATCTCTCCCTCATGTGCCGTTTCACAGCTCCAATGGCAAATAAACATTTCCTCAATTTTCTCTAACAAGCCTTCAGCCTAATCCTGAACTACTGTGATGGCAGCAGTCTGTCTATTGTCTGTGAGCAACCTAAGCAGTGCCACACCATGGAGCAGATGCTACAAGTCTTTTTTGTGTGTTGCAAGGTGCTACATGATTTCAAACCACTGATTAAACAAACAGCGTTGGTAGAGAATGGGATTAGAAGACGCAGGCCTCCGTCAGTATCATGCTTGGCGTTGCATACGCTGCATGCGAAGCATGAAAGCCTGGGTTGGATTGTTTTGGAGGATATGCTGTTACCCAAGCAGCAAATCTCCCCTCTCCACGCCACTGAATTAGTCCATTGGAAAGGCAGAGCCAATACGATTGGATCCAGTTGGTGTCGCAGAGCTGGGCTAAGGAGAGGAGCTCACGACAGCTGAGATAATTCAAGTACTGCCAATAGCTTTCTGTGGGGGAACTGGGTAAGAAATTTTCAAATCCTTGAACTTCTGTGTCTTGAAATGTGGAGCTTTTCGGCCTGTTTGCAGCATTGCAGTGGGGCTAATGACATTTTGGAATTCTACATGGCAGACTTTGCATTGCATTGATCTTTGGTTGGAGTAATCATCTGAAGACTGGCGGTCGATATTGTGGCTGTTATATAGTGTTTAACTTCTGCAGCTTTTGGTCCCAATCCTATTCAGTTTTCCAGTGGTGATGCAGCAATGGGTGACCAGATGCCCAAATCTCAAAAGGAGGACAAGGTCTTGGATTCCTCTCAGGCTGGCCTTTCTGGCACATTTGCTTCCTCTCAGGCTGGCACATTTTCTGGCACAAGTAAAGCAGCAATATTGGGCACTTTCACTTTCCCATAAAGCTCAACACATATTTTTTATTTTTAGTTTTTTGGCCATTACTTTTGATAGGAAGGAGATATTTCAAAACTGATTTTGCATTGGATTCTGCTCTTCAATATGAATCCAATGACATATGATATGAAGGGGTACTGCACACCATTACTAAGTTCCAAAATGAAGCAAAAATTGAGGACAATGAAGCCCTTTTGGAGGACACCCAGACAGGAGGCTTAAAAAGAGGATAAATCTGAAAATTTACGATCATATGGTCACCCTGTTCAGCATCTTCCAATGGGGCAGCAGTCATTGAAACCTACTCAAGATAAGCACATAAGGTGACAGATCACAAGGTAAGGGTGGGCAGCATTTGGCACAGTGCCTGCTTTCAGTTGAACTTTCTTAGACCACTGGCAACATGCAACAGCATTTTAAAAAGAGATTTGAGGTGTTTGATCTTGGCCCATGGACTGGTAGAGCACCACAAGGTTATTTGAAGTGGTCAGCTATCCACTTCAATATGGCTGGCAATTAAGGGCACAATTTTAACCCATGCTCCAGCTTGGAGTATCCACAGTGCAGTCCTGTGGTAAGATTCCATGTTCCCATATCTTGAGAAGGCCCCAGTGATTTCTGGGAATTATTTTTCAGGGGGTCCTACAGAGGTTTAGAAATGTTTGTAGGGAGTTGAATTTCTAGGTTTCTTGTTTTAAAGTAAAACAAGGCATTTATATGCATCAGTGCACACTAACAAGAGCTTAAAATGTCTTTTAATGCACACTGTCATGCTGAAACAAGCTTTAAACAAGAGTGTTAATGCATATTAACTCACAGTGATTGGATTTAAAAGACTTTTTAAATTGTACTACTGTTTTAAAGTCAGGTGCTAATGCACCTCAGCACACAGCACAAGTGCTTATACCTATAAATGTGCATTTGTTTGTGCATCAGCTCATTGCAATGGAGATAAGAGTAGGTGGTGTCATTTCAGCAATAGTCAAAATCCAAAGGACGTGAGAGGTCTTTCATGTACTCTCCAGGAATTTCAGGTTTCTTTTATCACATGGCAGAACCGTGCATATTGTGTCTTGGACACAGGACCTCAACATGCTGCCTATCTAAGAGGAGACTTTACAGCCTTACTTCCCAAAATAAATCAAACTAAGGTTTGGGGAAACCCTCATAATACATTAAAAATGAAACCAGATGTCTTCATGAAGCCAGATGTCACATGATTTGAGGTTTGAGCTACTGGGCTCAGTCTAAGCCCATAGACATTTGTCCATGACCTCTGCTGAGTTCAGAAACATCTACAGATGGGAGCAGAAGCCTCGACCCATGGGGACGAGAATCATAGAATCCTAGAGTTGGAAGGGACCTACTAGGTCATCTAATCCATCCCCCTGCCTGTAGCAGGAATTCTTCCTAGACCATCTCTGATAGGTGCTCGTCAAGCCTCTGCTTGAAGATCTCCAGTGAGGGAGAGTCCACCACCTCCCGTGGCAATCTGTTCCACTGCCGAACCGTCCTCACTGTCAGGAACTTTTTCAGTTATCCAACTGGAATCTCCTTTCTTGCAGTTTGTTTAGTTTGTGCAGTTTGAGACTTTTGCCTATATCTGTGGTTCAGCTATCGGTTGTCATGGATGACATCTTCGTTTGTGGTGTTTTTCAGCATAAACACAAGTGATGAACCAAAGTCTCAACAACTTTAACACTTGAGGATTGAAAGCTGAATAAAAAAGTGCCCCATGTACCAGAAGTAGTTGACATTTCTACTTCTGTTCATCACAAAGATGAACATAGCACAATATGGCTGGAGTACTCAGAACAGAAACTTCATTTTGGTGAATTTAAACCAAAGTATCCATATTTACCTAAACATTTTGCTCATACCATATCAAAATTCCACCTTTGGAGGACCTTAAACTCCAACTATTTCATTCTTCCCTTTCAAAGTTTTTCCATTCCCCTTCTTTAGAAGCATTGCATCAATTGTCTCAGTGCATAGCAGCATGACACACTTTAAAATGAAAACTCTGAGCCATGTGAAAATACATACAACTATGGGACTTGTTCCAGACTAATGAAGAGAAACCATGAAATACAAGGCAATACAGTGTGAAAAGTTAACGTACCATCTGAGAGAATGATTTTAGCTCTATATCTGATAGGAGCCTCAAATGAGAACCCTCAAGCCAATATCAAGTACCCTAACTGAACACTCATGTTCAACAATTGGTCCACATGAATCTTTTGTTCGTTCTTGAATAGAGTCATTTGAATTCCTTATTAAAATTCTCTTCATTTATTTCTCTTTTCTTCAAACAAAGAGTGAGTGAGCGAGTGAGAGAGAGAAAGAGAGGGAGGGAGGAAGGAGAGAGCTTGCTTCATGCTCTGCAGATAAATGCAACAAGTAGACTTTTCTATAGTTTCCACTCCTAATCGCCTTGGAAATCTCTCTTGTGTAGGCTAACATGCTTTTTGACAGAAGCAAAATAAATTTTAAAGGTCAATTGAATCAGATAAGCCCCTTTTGGCAGCAGTTGCATACTCAGAGTTTTATGGCTAACATTTAGCTTATGTTAGCAAAGGTGGAGGCAAGGGGGGGAATAGAACGATTCTTGGGAGGAAAAAGAGTCTCAAAGGAAAGTTGGAAAAAATAGCAAACAATTAAAACAGAATGTCATCGACAGTCCCCTTGGCGAGAATGATTACGTACTGGGCAATGGATGATGCTACATGCATTAATCTCATTAAAAACCTTTGGTGTAATGCTTTGGATCCAGCTCATTAGAAGCCTACAAGGACTATCATTAATGGCCGGCCATGACTAATTTCTCTGGAATGACTCTGTAATTCTTTGTCAGTCACGTTCTAATAGGCAAAGATGATGCTCTCTCGCTCCATCTCCAAGCCTGTCTGGCACCTCATGAGATAGGCTGCTTGATGAGAAGCTATTGACTTGATTTTAGTTAATGAACAAATGTGCCAGGCACTGTAATGTCGTTTTAACTGTGAGTGATTTATTAAAGAACAGTCTTTAATGAGTGAGTTCCTTAGAAGTTCTACAGCTGTCAAAGGAACCATTAGTTTTCTTCCAGATTCATATGAATGCAGGGCCCAGCATTGGTCTATGACTATATTGTGCCTGAGGTGACACATCCCCACTGCTCCCCTTGACTCACTGGGCAAACCATGTAGGAGGGCTCCTAAATATGCATGACACTGTGCCTGTTAACCAGCAGGCCAGCATTTGAGACCCGGGTCCCCACAAGATGAGGGTTTCCTGCTACAGGCATGGGGTTGGACTAGATCCACTGCGTCCCTTCCAACTCTATGATTCTATGAAGCATATGTGGTGCTGGTTGTCCCCAAGGACCATGTTCCCTCTCCCCTCCAGTGGGGCTGTTCCCCCACTCAGTATCCAGCAGACCTGGGGGTAGTGTAGAAACATATGGAAACTGTTATGCAGTGGGGAAAAACAAATGGTTTGCATGCAAGTTCTTACTCCTTCTCCCACTCCTCGTGGGCAACCACACTTGCTTTCCAGTGACCTTTGCATATAAAAGAACTCTAATGAGTTCTTTTATCAAAATTATTTAATTAATTATTATCAGTATTAATTAATAAAATTAACTAGATATTAATATTTTCATATGTAAAAAATCATCTTACAGATTAAACCTGTTTTATTCTTTTTTGGGAGCGAGGAGGGGATGAGGATGTCTCTGGAGTTCCACTTTCACTGGATTATGACCATTCTAGTGGCCTTGCATTCCTCTGTGCCTGACCTGAACACAAGCCAAGGCACTGTTGCTTACTCATGAGTAAATGCAGCTGTGTAGCTCTGTTCCACTTCCCATAGGACTCAATGCAATTATCAGGGACTTACTTCTGGGTTGATTTGCAAGGGCTGTGTTCATTGGATCAGGACCATTCTGGGAATGTTGGATTTCTCTCAGTCTACCCTTTCCAATGGAATAAGGTTTATCTACTCATGAGTAAAGGCATTACACGGCTCAGTTTTCAATTTCAATTTCCATGCATTTTTTTAGCTGTTTTGGCCATAACTTTGGATAGGAAGAAGATATTTCAAAGCTGTTTTTTGTATTGGATTCTGCTGGAGAACACACATCAACAATATATGATTCTATGGGGATAGAAATTTTTCCTGTTTTAAAATCATTGTTTTAATGTTGTTTTTAATTGATGTTGAAGTTTTAATGGACTGTTGATTATTGTGAGCTGCCTTGAGTCCTTTGGGAAAAAGGCAGGATATAAATAAATTATTCTATTCTGTTCATTACTGGTCTGTACAAAAATATATGCTTGGGGATCTCTGGGGATCAGCCTGGTGAGTCCTCCTGTTGAGTAATGCCCAACCTGACCCACCTCTTGAGACCGACCCTGGAAAGAATCCACAGCAGAAAACACCTAGTTGCTGCCTTCACAAAAAGAGCCTCGATGCATCTGCTTTTCTTTGCAACAGCAAATACAGTGATTCATCTGCACAAGGGACATGCATAACTATTACGGCCAGTCTTCTGCATGCTTCCTTCATGGAGATGAGGTAAACCGTCTAAAATTACTGAGATGAAAATAAGTTACAGCTGTCTGGAGAGTCAAAAGGCAGCAAGGCAGAATACAAATGGAAATAATAAACAAACACTTCAGAAGACTGCTTCATCAGTTGTTACATGTCTATGCTGCTGTTCGTCCATCTTGGAACTAAAGACAGTATATACTGTACATGTGAGATTCCCACGTGATCTCCCATCCAGGTAGTGGCTGGACCACCGGGACCTGTTTAATGCCTGCAAGGCAGTTGTATGATATACCCTTATTTAGACCATGCCTGGGACTAGTTAGAACTCCTTTCTGGAGTCCAATGGTCCCCTTAACCCTTAGATGATCAACCGGATTTATTGACCGGCAATTATAACTTTTGCAAATTAGGCTATTTTTAGATGTTCATCTAAGGTTTAAGGCAGTGGTTCTAAAACTCTCTGAGAACAAATTGTGGGGTGTAGGCTAAGATGGGGAGCATTCCCTGAAGGCACCACAGGTATCACACCTCTGTGGGCTTGCAGGAGCATTTTAATGTTCCTGGGAGCACTACACAGCTCCCTTGGCAAGCCTCCCCTCACAGCTAGCAGTAGGCTCAGATTTGAAGTCAAAGGTCACTTCCAGTTTTCATTAGGAAGTTTTCATTTCATTTCCAAAACTGAAATTTGGCTCCAATGGCAGATCAGCACAGTGCTATGGAGGGGAGGCTTGCCAAGGGAGCTGCAACCCTCTATGATCTTCCAGGAGACTGCACAGTCCTCCCATTACATTAAGTGCTCCTGGGTGTCTACCACACTACAATTGTAATGGTGCCAGTGGGGCACCCATTTCTAGTTCACTCCTTTTAAGGGGAAAATGCTATTTTTTTGTTTCAGTGGTGGGTCGTGAGCCACCAGTTTGAGTACCATTGCCTTCAGGCATTGGGCATATTATCCTGATGTTTAATTCATCCAATAGTGCAAGTTCTATATATGAAATGCAGTTCACAACATCAGGGGAAGTATCCTGCCTTGGTTCCACTCAGGTGAATGTCCTCATTGTGAATGGTGAAACTCACAGAGATACAGGATTAGGATGGGCAATTTTTATAAGGCAAGATTCACAGAACCCTTAAGGAAAGGGTTGCATTTTTGCCTGTCGGTGAATTGTGGTTGTGCCCAATAAGCATGTGGCAATCCCTGTGTGAATGAATATTTATGTCTTTCCTACATTTATAGAATGCCTTTCTGCCCATGTACTTGAGAGGCTTCATAGTTTGTTGTTGTCATTTTGTTGTTAAGTTGTGCCCAACTCTTTGTGACCCCGTGGATTGCAGTATACCAGGCCAACCTATCCTCCACTAGCTTCTGAAGTCTATCCAAATTCATGTTCATTGCCTCAGTGACATTATCTAGCCAACTCATCCTCTGCCATCCCCTTCTCCTTTTGTCTTCAATTTTTTCCCAGCATTAGGCTCTTTTCTAAGGAGTCCTCCCATCATAGTTTAACTTCTCGCAAAGGGCAAAAAGGAAATAATACAATTCATGGCCACATTGCATGAATGTGGAGAAGCCAAATGTTCTAGTTAAGGCAGGATGGAGCCTCTCTGTCTCCCCCTGGGCCTGAAAAAGCCAGACATTTAACCAAGAACTGGTTCCCAATCCTTTTAACTAGTTTGATCTTTTAAATTATTTCAAAAATAACTTCCAAGCCACTGAAGCAGGAGAATCTGTCTGTGGTTGGAAGTTCATAAAGAAGAGCTTTCCCAAGAGGAATGGCTGCTGCAGTGTGACAGTGATGAGAGCTGCTGTCCAAGCACGAAGGATGTGATTAGTGAGGTGCTCTTAGCTTGGTTTGTCTTTCCCTGTCAGTTTGATAATGCGTCCTGCACATTTTGACACAAGGGGCAGCTGGCTTGTGACGCTTCAGAGAGCAGGGAAAGCTCTGGCTTAGGGAAGCCATTCCAAAGCCAGGTCTCTGTGTTGACTTGCTGAGCCAATACAGACAAATCACTGACCAATGGGGCATTTTACTGATGTGCACACAGCAAAGAGGAGAGTATGATAGCAGACCCAGTGGAATAGGATGGCCTATAGTTGGGACCAAATAGCTGATGGTGGATCATCAGGGAAGCACTGATCATTCTTCATGAGGGAGGACATTTCAGACTGCATCAAGTAGCCCTGAAGAAGGCCCTTTCACAAGACACTGCAAAGTTCACCTAAGTAGCATGAAAAGCCCACAAGAAGTCTTCTCTGAAGGTTCCTGTGAGATGGGCCCATGAGATGAGGAAAGGTGGTCTTAGCTCCAGGCTACTTAGGGCTGTAAAGAACCTTGAGCCAGGATTGTAAGTTGTATCTAAAAACAAAATGGCAACAAGTATGGTTGGAATAGCCCTTGATGTAGCCAGATCTCAAAGCCTTCCAGTGATGGGATTCAAAGAAATTAACAACCAGTTCTATGCCCATCTGGCAGCCACTTTTAAATGGCTGTTTTAAAACTTTATATGTCCTATTTCTCGTAAACAACCGGTTCTATAGAGTGGGTGTGAACCTGCTAGAGCCCACCACTGCTTGTGCCCATTAATACACTTGCAACTTCCTTTAGTACAGCAGTGGAACATTGCCATCTTGGAATCTGACAATGGGCACTGCCATCTTGGAATGGGACACAGGCTGCAATCCATACTTTCATTTGACTAAGGCTGCAATCCTAATTTCCAGTTAGGCTGGCATAAGCCCCAGCACAAATCTTTTGCTGACCTGGGATTGTCACAAATGTTACATAAGACACTTCTGCCCCCCTCCTGGTTCAGTTAGGCCAGTGCACAGGCAGATGCTGACTTCCCGACATCACCAAGGGAAGATATGCCAGGTGAATTCATCAGCCTAAATTGGTTAGGATTGTACCCTAAAGCTGCAATCCGAACACCCAGTTAGGCCAGCTTAAGCCCCAGCACAAATCCTGTGCTGGCCTGGGGAGTGTCACAAAAGTGCTGTAAGGCACTTCTTTTCCACTCCTGGGGGAGGATTAGACTAGTGCACAGAAATGCGTTTACCTCCCTACATAACCACAGGAACAGGTAGATCAATTAGTTGTGCCCACCTAGGATTGCACTCTATCCCTACAATCCAGAGTAACTACAGGAGCACGTAAGAGACTTTACGTGCACCCGTAGTTACTGCACCACCTAGTGAATACCTATGGGAAATTCATATTGCAATCCAGAGCAAATTGTTCTTACACCGGAGCAAGGACTCCCCGTAGTTACTCAGGATTGCGCCCTATGTCTCATTGAACACAATGGGACTTACTTCTGAGTAGACAGAGCTGGAGGAGCTCAGGCATAACGATGATATCACTTCCTGTTTGATGTCACTTCTAGCCATGACATCACTTCTAGGGGAGATGTCCTGGACAAACTGTTACTTCCAAGGACCATGACATCACTTTCGGGGAAGATATCCTGAAGATGTCATTCTCAGAAGGGGGTCCTGGGTTGAAATGCTAGAGAACTTAAGTACTAGTTGCAGTTTCTGGAGGATCTTCAAGTATTCAAAGCCTCTCCCATCCCATGAATTACCCATCACAGCCTACAGTTGCCACATTCCACAATCCACAGAGTCTTAGGAAAGCTGATGCTGAGAATTTTTCTTTCTTTTTTATAAAACAGAAAATAAAGACAACAGTTCTAGTGATCACTATGCCTGCAGACAGACGGCACAACATGTGCTTCTAAGTGAAAAAAGAAGACAGTCATTATTTACTACGACCCCCTTCATACTGTATCCCAATGGCACAGCTCCCAACTACCGAACTATCCAGGAGGCTGCATGCAAACGATATAACCGTATGGGCAGAACAATTCATGTGTGGGTCAGTATAGGAGAAAGTAAATTGTCATGTACAGATTGTGTATACAATAGGCAGTAAAGATTCCATCATAGCACAACCACTGATCTTAAAAACTACTGTCAGCCATTGTTACTTCACAGTTCACAACATGTCGGACTCCTACGCCTCCAGGATGCAGTTAGATTGGTGCTGCTGCTAGAATGCATGTAGGAAAATGGGCCCCTCAGTTTTTGCCAGGCTGCATCACAATGACTGGCAGGAGAGTATTCAAAGATGTTAAAAAATATCTGAGAATATCTATGCGCTACGCTGAGAAAGTGACAATGTAGAACTTGCCACAGACTAACCCTGTTTGGCATGTTTACAAGCTGTGAATGGAACACCAAAAGTTTTCTCCCAGGCTGAAAATTGGCCACATACTAAATTCCCTTTTCAGCTCAGCGTGGTTCAGAGAACTGAGACTAAATGACAGCCAAATGGAAGCAAGGGCATAATGATAATAATGACATCCCTGTACCACGGGGGCTGCAAAGATGTGCAGTTGTAGTGAATAAGGCACAAATGACGGGCTAGAGACAAAACCATTGATCGGTGAACAGCCGGTGGTATTTGCATATTAAAGAATCTGGAATCTGGAACACTTAGAAGTGATGCTTTTTTGGAGGGGTGTGATCATTAACAAAAGGCATGGATAATGGCAATTACATAGCACAATTTGCAGATTCTCATCAGGAGCAATATGGCAGAGACAGGTGATTAAACTACCCAGCAGTCAGATGCAAAGCGTTAAGGATAAAGAAAGGAGGTCTCCCTGGAGAGGAGCTACGTGAGGCCACTTGCCTCAGCTTCAGCAGCAAATATCAGAAACTTCAGTCGGCTTTGAAAAGGTTGTCTACATTTATATGTTGGCTGTCTTGAACAGATATGTGCAGTCATGGGAATTGTTGAAAGGGAAACGTCATACATAGCCACCACTGTGTGCCACGTCTTTGCTAGGTTTTCATGATAGGTACTAGTAATATGAGCTTTTTAGATATTACCCACATCCCATAATGGGTCGCAACTTAACAATAACTGCAGTGAGGGTCTTAAACATCCGGCAGCGCAATCTACCTAACTCCCTTCACATCAAGGTTGTCATGTCAAGAGGGTGCATGCTGCTTCTTACTGGATGGTGGAGAGTTGGGGGCCATGAAAACTTCCTTATAGTAACATTTAGCCCTTATTATCATGCTAAGTGCACAATCCAGAGTAACTATGGGAGCTCTTAAGCAACATTTATGTTGACGTAGTTACGGTGCCACCAAGTGGAAACCTATGGGAAATTCATAGAGCAATCCAGAATAAATTGTTTTTACGTCAACATAAGGGCTCCCGTAGTTACTCTGGATTGTGCAGTGAGTCTACTTGAACGTGCACTAGCTATATAGCTGGCATGAATCCGAGTGGACCTGAGAAGGCAGACTGAGGTCCCAAAAGGGGAAAAAATATTGGTGGTGTTGCTGCCACATGTGATGTTGCTACCACCTTCCTGACCTTGAACTGCCCTCCTCCCCACCCCTCCAGCACACATATTACAAAAAATTGTGAATATCTAGGTCAGCGGTGGGCAAATGTTTTGGCCGGAGGACTACATCGGCTCTCTGGCTCTGTGTCGGGACCAGAAAGTTGATGTGCAGGGTTAACAGATGAACAGAAATTCCTAACAACTTTTTAAAGCATTTTGTCTGGGTGTCCTCTAAAAGAACTTCACTGTCCTCCATTTTGGCTGCTCTGCTATGTCGGCTATGTAGTTGTCCTGCACATAGCCACCACCAATAAGGCTCCTCAGACTGCTTTTGCACAGTTTCCAAGTTAAGGGGACCATCTAATGAGTCCTTGAATGTTTTGTGACACAGGCTACAGGGGAGGAGAGAAGCAAAAAAGAACTTGCTTTATCCTCCATTTTCCCCTCACCAGTGCGGCCTTCCTCAGAGTTCAAGCAGAGTTCAGATCCACACTTCACTAACAAGCAAGTAAATTTCCTGCTTTTGCAAGGGCTGCCCATTGATCCATAGCTATTCCGGTTGAGAATTTTCTTTAGGTTTATATGTGGCCACACAACACTTGTCTTGATGCCTGTTCAGTTGTGTACTATCAAATCTTGTTGACTTCAACATCACAGAGAGCAAGACTGAAATTTTCATTATATCATGCCATTTTGTGCAGGAGGAACCACATGAGAACTATGAACTCTTTGCCACAAATCTCTTGTGCAATGATAACATCAGTGGTAGGATTCAAATAAATTAACAACAGGTTCTAGGTCCTAATAACCTAAATTAACAACAGGTTCTATGACCCTGATGTGCCCTGATGACCCATTAGTAACCGGTTCTCAGAACCAGGTGCTCATTAGCAAAGGGTTCTATAGAACCTGTGAGAACCCCCTGAAGCCCACCACTGGATAACATTCAGAACAAGCCAGAACCACATGGAGACATTGGTTGTTTAGAGTTAAAAGGGGGATTAAAATAATGCTCAAGGCCAGCACGGTCTCTAACAGTCTCCCATAGGTCAGTCTCATTGGAAACTGGGGACAGAATTAGGAGTTTCCAAGGTCAGGATTTGCCCACCACTGTCCTTGGTCCTTGGGAAGGACCTGATATTCAACTGGCAAGATTGTGCCACTAACATCTTGTGGTTTGTACATAGGAATGATTAAATAAAGTGAATGATATTCCATTACTGACCCAACTCCGGCTCACAATTGTTGGCTGTCATGCAGTTTACTTAAAATGATACATTGCAGTTGAAAGTGGTTGGACAAGCAATGGGCACTCCAGCTGCTATGCCATGCACTAAATATTCAATTTATTTTCTGGTTTTGGACACAGACTTTTTTGGAAGGCAAATGGTAACCTCAAATGAAAGTACATTCCCGTCCTGCAAACATATTATAGCAACCTAAACAGATATGAATCTGGCCAATACCTGTATAAAAGACTACTTAGGGATGTACAACAGCTTGCATTCCACAGCAGACAGGCAGTTTATAGATGCAACGAACAAATAAAATTAAAAGGCATTATTGAACTACTACATGTACTGAACACTTCACAACATACCACCTTGAGCATAGGAAAGGTGTTATATAAATCTTTTAAATACAATACATAACTCAGTTTCAGACCTGCTTAAGGGTGCACAATGCACACTTATTTGGGAGTAAGCCTCAGTGTGACAGAGTTATGTATCAACACAAGCATCAGCTCAGGCTGCAAGCCTCATTACTTCCAGCTAAGAACATTACTTCCAGCTTCTTCCATCCTAAGAACCTTACAGCGTAGACCAGGGGTGTCAAACTCATTTCATTCAGAGGGCCGCATTAGCATTAATGGTGACTTCCAAGGGCCACAATAGCATTAATGGTGTCTCCCCAGGGCCCCAATCCAATTTTTGCATGTCTACTCAGAAATGCCCTCCTTTCTCCTGGGGTCTTTCTCCCACCCTGGGAAGCTGCTGCTGATGTGCATGAGCCCTCCTTCCTGATGGGCTCTTTCTCTGGCTCAAAATCAGGTGTGCTGCCACCACTACTGAACTGCTTCTGGGAGTGGGGAGATCACTCCAGGACCGCACATGTGCCTGCAAAGGGCCGCATGCGGCCCTTGGGCGAGCAGTTTGACATGCCTGGCTTAGACCCTCCACTCTTTAATTGCAAATTGGTGCTACTGTATTGTGTCCAACAAATACATATTGTTTCTGCAGGCCCCTTAAATAACTGGTGGAAAAGAACTGATCTCTGAAGTTTCACATTGTCTAGAGCAGTGATTTTCAACCTTTTTCATCCCAGGGCACACTAACAAGGCACAGAAAATGTCAAGGCACACCATCAATTGTTTTTACCATCGACAAGGCACACCAGGCTGTTCAAATCCCCCAATTTCCCTATTAATTAATGCCAATACCCAAACTCCTGAGGCACACCTGAGAACTATCCGTGGCACACCAGTGTGCCATGGCACACTGGTTGAAAATCACTGGTCTAGTATATGAGCCTATTCTTTGGTGGAGAAAACCATGAACACAATGAAATATTGTTTCTTCTTTGGGATTAAGTGGGAAATCTCATCACTACTTTTTAGGGATGATTGCTGGATGGTGACCATGTGCTAAAATCACAACTAGCATTTCAGTCGTTTACTCTCTGACATCAAAAGTCTCAGTCTTCCTCTTCTTCACGGAATATAATCTTAACTAGTTTGCAGCAGGACTTGCAAAAAGCAGCCTGCCAAGGTTAATGCGTCTTTTTGTACCAGTGTGTATTAATCTAGCCCAGAGGATTCCTGGAAACTGTAACTTGGCCTGTTTGTTAAACCAACTATGCAGAAACATTCAGCAACCTCAGGAGAGGCACTAAAGCGTCCCGTGCTGCTGGTGGCCTGGGACATAAAGCTCTGAAAAGCAAATTGTACTTCTACCATTGCAAGGCAAACACTTATGTAATCGCAGCCAGAGGAAAAAGGAAAATAAATTTTAAAAGATTGGAGAAAAGAAAGAATAGAAGATGCACAGATAATGAGTGGGGCAGCTGTGCTGCACAAATTTGCCTTTCTAGCCCCAAATCTCATTCACACTTACAAATCTGTAAAGCATTTAAGGGTGAAGAAAGTGATCCCCTCTCCCCCCCCCCCCCAAAAGCCACTGGCATTCTGAGCAATCAGTATTAAAAATGTGTTTTATTAGTAAAGATAATCTTCCTGGTCACTTACCAAACTCAAGCACTCAACAGCAGACTGCCTTGCAACTGGTCACTTTCATAATTAAAAATAAGAGCTGTACCAGAAAGTGGGTTCAAAACTGTGGACATAGAAAGTGGGATCTTGTTCTATGACTATTATTGAAAGTTTTTTCAGAGTGCTCTGCTTAGCAAAATACCATGCAAATGCACTGTCAGCGGCACTACATGGCACTGTAAGTGGCTCTGTATGGGCCACTTACCACAGCTGTCACATATGGCTCTGCAATGGCACAAACAGCATGCCACCATTGCATATGACAGAACTGCTGATGGGAAAGGCAAGTGGCTCTGTGATGGGAAAGGCAAATGCCAGAATCACCCACGTGCTCTATTGGGCCTGGTCAGTTGAAAAAATGGCAGTTTGCGGGTAACTAGGTGAGGTTAGGGACAGGGAGAGGAAAGACTGAAAAGCAGGGAATGGACTGATGGAGGCAGATGTCTTCCAGTGGCAAAAGGACTCACTGGATTAGATCCCCAATTTTCAACTGATCTATTAATAGGACTGAGTTGATCATATATTGTCCAAGACTTATCTCACTCTCCATGTTTGACTAGTCACACTGAACAACAGTGAAAGTTGCTCTATTTTTGATCCCTTCAACCACTTAAAAGTGAAAAATATCTCAGATATTCCATAGAGCTCCATCAATGGAGCCTCTATTGATTCTTCAATTGCACAGTAGAAATTGTTCCATTCTTCTTCTCAACACGTCCTTATATATTCATCCATTGGTCTTACCTGGTATCTGATTGACTTTAATTGCAGTGTTTTCCTAATATCGAGCAGCTTTGGATCAAACATAACAAAATCATGGATATCAGTGGCAACTTGAATTTCTGACTGATGATATTTCTAGCCTATGATTCCCCCCCCTGCAATTTTTATAAGACGTGGGCAGCAGTAGCACACACATTTAATGTTGCCCATGGATAGAGAGGAGAATTTAAAGCCAGGCTACCTTTGCTCATGATCTACCACAGCCAGTGAAGTTCTACATGGCTTTGGGCAAGTCGTAAGAACATAAGAGGAGCCTCTGCTGGATCAGGTCAAAGACACATGGATCCCGGTGCCACACACACTCATACACACACACACACATTCATCATGGCTTGTGATGGTACTTTCCTCTAGGAATTTGTCTAATCCCTTCTTAAAGGCAGTGAGGTTAGATGGCATCACCACATCCTGTGGCAAGGACTTCACAGACAAATTTCACGCCAGGTAAAGAAATAATTTCTTTTGTCTGTCCTAACTCTCCCAGCATTCAGTTTTAGTGGATGTCCCCTAGTTCTGGAAATCAGAGAGAAGAAAGCATCTCTCTATCCACTCTATCCATATAAAATTGTGGAAGGTATGGATAGAGATGTTTTTCTCTCACACACATAATACCAGAACTAAGGGACAACCACTAAAATAACTAAACCACTAAAAGCCTCATTTCATCACTTGTGGCTATGATGTGATAATGATAATGTGATAATGATAAATTGATAAATAATAAAGTGATAATGATGTACACACAGGTATATCAGGTACAGGTTATGATTGATAGCAATGATATTAGGGCTGTGCAGGTTCCCTTTACCTCTGAAAATTTTACTTTTTTCAATATTTTTTCCATTGTTCTTTCCATGAATTGGTTTTATTATATGTTTCCAGCAGATGAGGTTTCAGGCATTGGGTTTCTGTTACAAAGGGCTAAATCAGTGATTTTCAACCAGTGTGCCATGGCATACTGATGTGCCGTGGATAGTCCTCAGATGTGCCGTGGGAATTTGGGGATTGACATTCATTAATAGGAAAATTGGGGGATTTGAACAGTCTGGTGTGCCTTGTCAATGGTGAAAACAATTGATGGCGCACCTTGACAATTTCAGTGCCTTGTTAAGTGTGCCGTGTGATGAAGAAGGTAGAAAATCACTGGGCTAAATAGATGCCACTTGTCACCCGCACTTTCTCTTAAGAATATGGAAAGCTTAGTAACCCATCATTGTTTGTAGATTATGATCATTCTGTTCTGTAAATGAAGTTTAGAAGTCATTAAAAGAGTTGTCAGCTGTGACTTATGAGCCCTTCTTACTGCAGTGAAGTAAAGCAGTGATAAATTCCCTCCATTGCCAAACCATCAGTTATGAGTTAAAAGTTGCAGCTTTCCAATTACTGGGGACCTACACAGTCTATAAATGAAAAGCAACACAAATATTCTTCATGGTTGTCCTGAGCATCCATCAGAATGGGTGGATTTGGCTGGAATGTAGTTTCAGCCTGAGGACTGTTTGGGTACAAGAGATCACTATTATTTTGGGCAACACAGTGCTAGTTCATGGGGCACAAAGGCAGTACCAAAAGGCTCTGCATTCCTCCTTCTGGTTTGAAGGTACTGAGTCAAATAACTTCATTTGTGTTTTATGGAGCTGTGACACACGCATCAAGATGAGACCAGCTCATCAAAAAATGAGTTGTGTGTAAACCTATATACCCACAACAAATTTAACATTAGGAAAGAGAAGCATGGAATGGGCACATTGGGAAGGAGGATCCTAATGAATGAAGCAAGACAAACTTTCAGTTTAGGCTCAGTTTATGACTGCTGCTTTGGGTAAGACTGATGCCCCAGTCAAGAATACAGCAGAATATTCAGCTCTTTGTGATACAGAATGCAACTTGAAATGCTCTGCACCAACAAGCACACTGCATTTGTGCAAACACAATGCACTAATACAAAGAATGCACAACACAATTTTTGTGCCATTATAACTGCACACAAAAAACAAAGCTCAGCTTATGGTAATTTCCTGAATTTACAAGTGCCTCATGCTTGACTAGAGCACAATCCTAACCATTTTTACTCAAAAATAAGCCCCACTGTGTTCAATGGGTCTTACTCCCAGGAAAGTGTCTTTACGATTGAAGCCTAATTCAGGCTAGCCTGGGTATAGCAAGTGAGAAAATTTTGCAACTTGAAGAGGGACACAGCTATGTTTAGGTGCCTATGAAATTATACTGGGAGCCTACTGGCATAATTTCCATGGGCATGCTAAAAGATTTCAAGATCTCATATGACTCCTACCCAACTTATGTCATTCATAGAAAGAATGCTGGTACACTGAACATGATTACAATGAGTGCATCCTTTGTACTTCCATCGGTAAAATTAAAGTAATAGCATTTTTGTGGAAGAAGCTGTAAAAAGTTTGGCATTATATCATAACCACCAGCAGCATACACAACACGGAGAGATGATGGATATCTGATTTTTTCTCAGGGAGCTGGAATTCAGCACAGCTTACTAGTGGAGTCTGCCTAAAACAATATTTCAACATGTAGATTCCTCTTTGGATGAAAGCTCTGAAGAACTCAATGGAAGACAAAAGAAACTGGAGAAGACTAGATCTTGGGGATGGGGATGAACACTGGATAAGTAATACTGGATAATACAGGCAGAATACTGGATAAGTAAGTTACTAAATGGCATGATATAATGAAAATTTCAGTCTTGCTCTCAGGTATATTAAAATCAACAAGATTTGGTAGCACATAATTGAACAGACACCAAGACATCAAGACAAGTGTTGTGCTGCCAGATATAAACCTATAGAAAATTCTCAACCTAAATAACTATACCTTGATGGTGTTTAGTTCTCAGTTTTGGTTTTATGCCTTTTTATATTTATTTGAATTTTATACCAATATAGGTGTCTGTCTCTGTTTCCTAAATAACTATGAATGGGTTGTGTTGGTTGTAAATGAAAAAGTACTCCAATGTCCTTTGATATTCTTCCAGCTGGACAAGAGCTGCCTATCAGAAAGCAGGTCCCAGGTGGCTAAGAGAATGTTGAAATGGCACAGTTAGGGTATATGGCCAGAAGCTGATTCTAAGGATTTTCTCCTTGGAACTGGAATTGACATAAAAAGCCAAAGTACTAATTTCATGGAAAGCAGTGGGGTAGTTGAGGGGTGCAGGGGTGGGTGCATTGGCCAGGTACCTTATTGTGCACATTTGCACCCCTAATGACATGAAAAAGTGGAATTCTGGGGCTCAGGAAGGTCACAGGTAGCCTTGGGCCTTCTGGAAGCCTTAGAAAGGCAGTTTCAGGTTTCATGAAACCTGGCATTGCCTTTCTAAGATCTTCTGGGGTGGATGCTCAGAATTCTGTCCTTCCTGCAGGGGCCAGATAGTGTAACTATCTGGTAACAGATAGTATCAGTAACTATACCACTGATAGCCATGAAGTTTCCTGGGTGACCTTGGGTCAGTCACTCACTCTCAGTCTCACCTACCTCATAGGGTTGTTGTGAGGACAGCAGGAGAGGAGGAACTGCAGCTTTGTAAGCTGCATTGGGCATTTGTGTTAGCATGGGAAAGGCAGGGTATAAACAAGCAAGCAAGCAAATAAATAAATAAATACATCCTTGTGATAAGGCCTTATCTATATGGGTGAAAACTAGGTGGTTAGGTAGTTAGGTGATTACCTATATGGATGAGAGCTATAGTAATTAGGGAGTTGGAATGAGACCTGCAAGGTCCAGGTTCAAATATCATGAAGCTTTCTGGGTGACCTTTGGCCAGTCCTTCACTTCTTCACTCTCAGACTCACCAACCACACTGGAAAAGGAGGAACTAAAGCTTTGTACGCCATCTTGGGCATTTGCATTGGCATGGGAAAGGAGGTATAAATTCCTTAAATAAATCATTATCATTTTCTTAGCATTGTTTCCACTTCATGGTGGGGTCCGCTTAGATGACTGATGTGACATGGGGAAACCTGGCTGGCCTGCTTTTCCCCCCACTGAAGTGGTACCTATTTATTTATCTACATGCATTGGCATGTTTTTGAACTGCTACGTTGGCAGGAGCTGGGACAAGTGATGGGATCTCACTCCATCATACAGCACCCAGATCTTGAACTGTTGACCTGCTGATCTTCAAATCAACAGGCACAGGCCTTTAACCACTGAGCCACTGCAGTTACAAATCCCATAAATAAATAATAAATAAATATATGTGACCAAACACATTTTTTCTATCTAAAAGTCCCTGGGTTCAGTTTTCTGCATCACTGCTTCAAATGATTGTAGGTAGTGGGACTAAAAAAAGAAAATCTCCCCTTAGAGAGTTGCTGCCAGAGAGACAGAGCTACAGGTAGATGGACTGCATTCAGCTAGAAGGACTCTTGGTCTGTCATAGGTTCAGACAAGTTCAGGTAGCTTCTGTGCAGGTGGGAAAAGATCTATGATGTTCCTCAAACAGTCCTCTTTGTCATCTGGACTGATGAGATATGGCAACAGAGGTGGACTTGGCTGTACAAAACAAGCGGCAGGGAGAAACCAGCGGCTCCCTCGGCTATTGTGTAAAATGTGTATGTGTATGACATCAGGTCAATTCTCTGTTTGGAAATAACATCTACAGTAAAAATGTGAAAGGCCTCTGGGCTTTCTTTTCTTTCCTTCCTGTTGGAAGAGTAATAGAACCTTCCTTTAGTTGTTGCTTGTTTTGTCTGTGTATTTTTAGAATAGCTTTTACCTTTGGTGTTTTGTTTAAGCTTACTATATCATTAGCCTCCTTGGTGATCCTATCTGACTGAAAGGTAGGGTTGGAAAGAACAGAAACAAACAAACAAACAAACAAACAAACAGAACACAATAGAAACTCTCATTTTCAAGAAAGTTTTGAGACACCCCTCCTTTCCAGAGCTACCCTTAGACACAGACAGGAAGACTTCGCATAACTCATGCTATTAGAAGCTCATTACCGGTGTTTTGCTTGGAAACTCAGAGACATTCACATTCAAGTGGAAAATTCCTAATTATTTTTTCAGTTTGGCTGATTGCCCCTAATTTCACAACTCAGACTTGGAGTTCCTAAGAACCAAAAAAGATGCTCTCTAGGAGGCACTAAGTTTACTCCTGAAAAGACAGGGGTGGTTCTTTTTTTACCTACCGAGTTTCAGCCATTAGAAGTCGTTTCAGCAACTCTGTTTTTCCACATGCAGAGATATGGGAAGGGTGTTTGTACACTGTGGGGTGCAATCCTAACCTAGGCCGGCACAACTCATCAGTCTTCCACTCCCTGTGGTGGAGTAGGGAGGCAAGCACCTGGTCTTAGGAGTGGCTCAGAAGTGTCTTACAGCACTTTTGTGACAACCCAGGTCAGCACAGGACGTATGCTGGTGCGTAGGCCTGCCAAACTGGAGCTTAGCATTGCAGCCCTGGTCATTTGCCTTGGCAAGAGAGAGGCAAGGTAGAAATTTCTAAAATTAATAGTTTATAGGGAGCTTCCGTCCTTAGCCCAGCTCCTACCAACCTAGCATTTCGAAAGCATGTACATTAAGCAGGCCTCCGTCAGTCTTGAAAGACCATGGTATTGTGCTCTGTGCTGCATACGCTGCATGTGAAGCAGGAAAGTCTGGGTTAGATTGTTATGGAGGATAGGCTGTTACCCAAGCAGCAAATCCCCCCCTCTCCACGCCACTGAATTAGTCCAATGGAAAGGCAGAGCCAATATGATTGGATTCAGCTGGCGTTGTAGAGCTGGGCTAAGGACAGGAGCTCACCCTGTCTTGTGGGGCCGACCCGGGTCTTGAACCCTGGCCTGCTGGTTAACAACTTGCGCCACCCACAGCCCATAAATGCATGTAAATAGAAGTAAATGCAAGCATGTAAATACAAGTGGATAAATAAGTACCACCTTGGTGAAAAAGTAAGACAGCATTCTGTGTGCCTTTGGCAGTCATGCCAGCCCCATGATCACAGAAGTATCTTTGGACAATGCTGGCTCTAAAGGCTTAGAACCAGTGATGAATCATGCACCCTATAGTCAGTCACGACTAGTAGTATAACCTGTGGGGGACACCTTTACCTTTTCAGAGAGCTCCTCAGCTGCTATTTGAAGTGGCATGGTCCACATACAGCTTTACCAATTTACTGAGGACTGGGAATTTGTGCTAGGATTATTTCTTCCAATTTTGTTCCCTAAAATTCCAATTTGTGTACAATTTGTGTACTAGGCTAGCACGCATGTTAACAGGGACGAGTCCAGATGTATTGAGTTACAATATCAAAAGTGTTTTGCAACTTTTTCATGCATATCAAAAACTTGGGCACTGACTCAGGACTTTAGAATTTTACCCTAAAAAAGTAAAAAGATTCAAACACATTTGAGTCAAGACTAGTTTTGTGTGTTCATATTTGCAACACAGTTTTTTTGTGTGTTTGCTTCTTTTTTGTCTGCCACTTCCGTAACTCTGTTTCTTGAAAAGACTCAGACTTGAATCAAAACGACTTTAAAAATGGCTCTAGAATCTAGAGTCTAGATGAATTGTAACATTGCTCATTATGACTTGTAAGTGACTTGAGTCAAGTTTTGGGACTTGACTCAAACTCAGCATTGAGGTTCCTGCATATCACTGCATGAAACTAATACTGATGTTTGCATGCAAAGTATGTCATATAAGGCCCATCGTCTATTACTGTTTATTATTCCATTTTTTGACCCATTCACAGCAATTCTTTTAACTGGCTATCTTGTAATCAAAGAACAAAATTGGATGCAAGTCTACCTGGAAACAAGGATCACTGTGTTCAATGAAACATAAGGCACAATCCTAACCATGTCTACTCAAAAGCAAGCCCCATTGGGTCTTACTCCCAGGAAAGTGTCTTTAGTGTTGCAGCCAAACTCTCAGTTAAGTATGTATAGGATCACAGTCAAAATAACGCTTCTCCCACTTTCTTTTTTATTGATGCAATTCATTGAATATTCAGAAAATAAGTGCATTTTAAAATTCCCTAAATTGGATTTTGATATCAAAATTTGATCTTAAAATATTCAAATTTTTTTTCTGAAAAAGAACAAAAAATAAATCTGTGTCTATTCTGATTGACTGACAAATTTTGTTGCATGACAGCTGTCAAATACTGATTACTACTGCATTTCTACTCCTGTCTTTTGATTCCGTCCTGACAGCTGCATGTCTGGCACCGATATAGTGACAGGTATTTCTTGTCAGTTATTGTCGAATGCAGCAAAATGCAGACAATGTATATTATATATTGTCAAATATAGACTGCTACTGTAAACATGTATGGAATGTTTTGGTGCCGGTTCAGACCTAGGGGTCTATGAAAGTGGTGCAAAAGTGTCCATACATTTGGAGTGAGGGCAAGAGCATTATTGAACTCTTATTAAACTTTGTGATATTAGCACATAGGCAAATCTAATAGGCTATTAGCCACAATGAAATCATGATATAAATACCACACAGATAGATTGTGTGGGTCATTGATAGATTGACAGAATGATAGATTGATAGAAAATTCACAGACTAATTTTTTGAGGAAAAATCTCTGAGAAAATTCACTGTGGTTCTGTTTCTCGTGGTGTACAGCCGTGTTGATGATTGCAATTCATTAAAAAGAGCTTGTTATTTCTGGAGGAGGAACAAGTCCAACATTAGTACTGAAATAAAAGAAATAACTGAAAAAGTCTAAGCCTGTATATGCTCTTCAAAAGATGGAAAGATTTTATTCCAGCTACTGGAACATTCATCCATTTCGCACACTCAAGCTCAAGAACATTTCATGGGTGTAAACATTATAGTCCGTGGCAGTTTTACTTCTGAAGTCTCTGTAGGCTACTCGGGGATTTGATTCCTGTTTTATTTTCATGGCCATAGACTGCATATTTTATGACTGTCAAAGAACTCCAAGCAGAACTGGGCCTGTCTTGACACTCTTGCTCTACAATTATTCACTCTAACAGTAGCACTTTGTGGGCAAGCTAAAGAGGAATGATTTCAGTTTTCTAACCTTGAGAACTCTCTGCCTTTTTCAGGCATGAAACTGTATGCTCATGTTATTTTCATTTACATGATTGAACTGATCATATTTGAGAAGGGGTTGCAGCATTCCTATATCTGCTAAATAGTCAGGCTTTGTACAATCTGTTCACAGTAAAACAAATTCCCATCAGCTTGGGTTGACCTTGGTTGGTAGCTTCCTCCCCCCTCTACTAAAAGTAATGCAGAAATAGCATGAAAAAGGTCAAACTAGACAAGATATTGAATGCATTATTGTATAGTTGCACACACATTTTTACTTTACTGCAGCAGCGGCTTAAGGGCAAAGTCTGAATTGGATTGTAGCAGGGAGGTAGGGGGTAGCTGCATGCAGCTTTAAAGATGCTATGGGTTTCTTGGGGGAGGGGAAAACAGCATGAAAATGCCATCACTTCTGTGTTGTGGTTTCAGTCCAGATTAGCATTTTCACCATTAAAGGAAAACAAAGCTTGCAACTAGACAATGACGCATGGAACATCACACCTTGTTTGGCCCTAGGAGGAGTGAGTCAGCAAGAGGATTGTGCTAGGAAACATGTAGCTGCTCCAGTCCTCTTGATGAAGAGGAGGCCCCAAGTGAAATGCTCACTGAGTGATGAACCACATTGTTTGCTGAATTCAACCCAGCTAAAATGGGAAAGCAGTGCAGCTTTTATGACACAATCGCCATGCAGTCTGGCGGAGATTTAGTCCCTGACTCAAGACTACACAGGCATCTTTCATCATCTCAGATGGCTTGTTATAGCATAGTAGAGCAGCGTCTAGTTGCTCCACGCTGCCTTTGTTTAACTCAGTGGTTCTCAAACTTCCTAATGCCGTGACCCTTTAATACAGTTCCTCATGTTGTGGGGACCCCCAACCATAAAATTATTTTCGTTGCTACTTCATAACTGTAATTTTGCTACTGTTATGAATAGTAATGCAAATATCTGATATGCAGGGTTTATTTTCATTGTTACAAATTGAACATAATTAAAGCATAGCGATTAATCATAAAAACAATACATAATGATAGATAGATAGATAGATAGATAGATAGATAGATAGATAGATAGATAGATAGATGTGGCATAGCTAAGAGGGGGTGACTGGGAAAGAAAGAAAGAAAGAAAGAAAGAAAGAAAGAAAGAAAGAAAGAAAGAAAGAAAGAAAGAAAGAAAGGAAGGAATGGGAAGGTAAGTACCTGGGTGAGAGGAGATCTCCATAGGATTGGGATCTCAGGCAGCAGAGCCAGCCACTGTTTCCTGGGAGTAAGTCCCATTCACTATCATGGGACTGACTTCTGAGTAGACATGCATAGAATTGGGCTTTAAGGCTGCAATCATTTCCTGGGAGTAAGTCCCATTCACTATCATGGGACTGACTTCTGAGTAGACATGCATAGAACTAGGCTCTAAGGCTGCAATCCTCCCCGCCCCCAACGCTCCACATTGTCTCACAGCTGCTCAGAGGCTCCTTCTGAGCTGCTTCTCAGTGGCTTCTTCCAGCTGCAGCGGCTCCAGCGTTTCTGCCAGGTCTTCCCACCTGGCCCCCTGCACCAGGAGTCTTTAGGCGACCCCCAGGAAAGCTCCAGGTGACCCCCAAATGGGTCCCGACCCCCACTTTGAGAAATGCTGGTTTAACTCAACATAGAAGGGTTTTAAAAGCAGCACTTGCCAAAATTCCTTCTTCTATACAATGCATAAAGGTAAAGGGACTCTGTCCTCCATTCTATATGGTCACCCACGAGCAGGGTGACCTTATAGAATGGAGGGCAGAGTGCGAAGACCTTTAACCATTGCATAGAAGAAGGAATTGAGGCATGTTTAGCTCATCATAGAAGGGTCTAAAAATCAGCACCTGCCTAAATTCCCTCTTTTATGCAGTGGTTAAAGGTAAATCCATTCTATATGGTCACCCTGCGCTGGAGATGACATGCTGGAAGGTTAGGCCAGTACATAGACAAATACCAGCCTCCCCACATCACCAAAGGAATGGGGAGCAAGTGAGTTGTGCCAGCCTAAACGGGTTAGGATTGCTCCCTGAGTTTGAATGGCAAAGAAGCTTGGCCAGACTTTATCTCCTCCACCTCAAATTCAGCCTTTTTTCCTAAGACTCTGTTGAAATTCTTTGGTCTTAGCATGCATACCTCCCTTTGCAGGGGCTCTTCAATCTCTGATTGCTTTTAAATCATACCTATTCAGATCTTAAAATTCTTCAGAGTGAACATAATATGAAAAGCAATAATTCGGCAGTTATCTGCTGCACAGGGCTCCCATCGTGATCAGCAGGGGAGAGCTCTGCCTGGGAGGAATGCACAGGTTGCACTCAGCATATGGAAGTATACAAGAAAAGGATATAAACAACATTAATCAATGCCAATTGGCAGAGTGAGCCATGGGGCAGCTGGCATTGCTGGATGCTCTCCCTCCCTTTCACTGTTTTCAGGTGTTTTGATATCAAAATGCTGATATGAACATGGCCTCCTCTCTCAGTTGCAACCCTTGCTTTCAAAGCCAACTGCAAATGATTATCCTTGAGGTTGCTAAGTTTTTCATACACTCATATGGAATTGCCAAATATAGAGGAAAAGGGCAAAATTCATTAAAGGAGGTGATTGACAAATGAAGCAAGCAGCAGGAGTATCTCAAAGGCTTCAATTGGAATTGGCTTTTCCCTTACCTCCGGTTCTTATTTCCCATTTCCCTATCAAGCAAAGGTAAAGGTCTCCTGTACACATAAGGCAGAATGTGGCAAAATCCAGAAATGGTAGCATATGGGCTGCAGATGGAAGTTATTACTTTGTAATATTTCTCCATGTAAAAAATAATTCTTGGAACACAAACATATATACCCACACTCAAACCAACCAATAAATCAAGGAGAAAGGCAACTATTCTAAACCCTTCTCTTTCTCTGTTGATATTCATGCAAATTTTATCATGCATATATTGGATTTAAATGAACAAGTGTGACACCCCTTTAATGTCTTGGAGAACCCAAAAGTCTCTTATCCTCAATTTCATATGAACTGCTTCCTACTGTACAATTTTGTAATCCATTTCCATATGTCCATCCTTGGAAATGGTTTCACACCATGGTTTGTAGGAAAGCAGTGCATCACCTCCATGGTAGACCTCCATAGAGTGAGAACGGCAACATCTCAGATGATGGGCTTGGCTATACATCACTGCCCTGTTCTCACTTTTTTTTGGCTATAACTTTTTCTAGAGCAATTTCAACATGGCTTGTTTCATAGCATTCTGTATGAAATTACATAACAAATTATGTGTTATGTGAAATTACATAACAAATTATATAAACATGATGGTATTATTCCTAAAAACCATGATTTTAACTATTTTGCTCAGTGTCGCACCCCATGTGGGTCACCTACTGTGGCCCACACCCCTTAGTGACACCACCACTTTGTACTTTGATAGCATCATAGGATTAAAGTGTCAAAACATCAAAACCAAATGTCAGAGAAGATTGTCCAGGGCCTAAGGCAAGAAGGTGCTAGTATACTGTTGGCAATACCCAGAGATTTCATCTTCATCTGCATTTTGCTTCTATCTTGACAAATCCACCTATTCACTCATGTATAATACATGTACACTTATGTGGCACTTGCAAGATTTTGGTTATAGACTGGACTCTTCTATAAATAGCCAGAGTCTAATTCATGAAAAAGACCTATGCCTTTTACAACATACTTTAAGCATCACTTGATTCTGAAAGACACAGTGGAAAGCACCTGTTCTAAGAAAAATACAGCTTCAGTGCCTGCAGTTCTTCCATCATATTCTTCCATCATATTCCTCCATCAGTTCTTCCATCATATTGCTATTGCAGAAGAACTCAGCGAGGGATCTAGTGGTGATTTCATCCTGAGAGACCAAATGTAGTGAAAACAGGGCTGAGATTAACATACAATGGCAAAGGTCCACTTCCAATGTGATTGGAACAGTGAGGTTGCCATTTGAAGCACATGGGGACCTACAGCATCTCATTAACCATTACATGAAGTGGTGTCTTCATGGCTTTTAGGCCCTCTAACTGGCAAGGTTAGAATTATAAATATAGTTGGTTTCAGTCCCTATCAGCTTAAAATTATACTTTTGAGCATGCACAGATAAGAGCATAATTTTCTGCTAGGATCAAGAAATCTTCTCGGTGCAGGCATTTGTGTGTGTGTGTGTGCGTGCGTGTGCACATGTTGAGGAGAATCCTATCAAAAAGCCACATCTTCACTGGAGTAAAAAGATTTCGGTTGATATGAGTGTGTTTCTCCATTCACATTCCTCCAAAGTGCACATCCAGAGGATAGGAGTGCCATTTAACAGGGCCAGCCCTGAGATCACCTTTTCATGAATTGACACACGTTGGCCTTCTGATGGCATCGTTTGGACAGACATGAGTTAAGTGAAAGAAGAAAGGTTGACAGCTGAGTTGAACTTTCCCCACCAGAAATCACCCAGTGGATGAAAAGGAGAAAATTAGAGATTTAAACACTGTGCAAACAATGTCCAAGATAAGTTGTTCTGGGGGGTTGGAGGTAGAGAAGAGGAAAGAGGACCTTCTCTATGCAAGAATTCTTATGGATTCAGGATTTGATTTTTAATTTCTGTGAATTCAATTTACTTTTAGTTCAAGCTACAAGGTGCCTTAATGGTCTAATAGTTACTGTAGGTAGGGCATAATTTTTCTAATTAATAAAATAAAAATGAATTACACATGAGTTCGATCCAAACTCTCTGTCTCCTCTCCTTAGAATGCAAAAGGCAGAAAGCAGATCACAGGAAGGTGGAAACTGAGTTTGAACCCAATGAAATTTCCTGCAGCGACCTGTCAACTGTTATATTTATGGGTAGATTATCAGATCAATTGGCTGGTAATTTTGGTTTGATGGTTTGTCACCAAGGACATTTTTGCCCACGGATGAAGGATGCCCCAGAATATGAGTCAGATTTTCTTCCGATATGGAAGTAACCATATTTTAGTCAATCTATTTAAATCTGTGTGATGGCTTGGAAGATCAGAAATGGGATGTGAGTTTTTTATTTTATTTTTAAAGAATCAATATGTGTAACATAGATGGAAAGAGGTGTTGCAAAGGAGCACATAAACCACGTAAAAATGTGTAGATAAAGAATGTTTTATGAAATAATTGCCATCAAAATATTACTACGGTGTATGAAGTCTTTAGATTGCTCATCTGTTTATTTTGTTATGGCAGGTTTTATCAAGTGAAATCTTGGAGTTGGAGCTCATGTTGTGGTTGCTATGGGAATGCTGTTTAAAATAGCACATCACTATGAGTCATTCATTCATTGTGAATCAAGGGTGAAGGATTGCTGTCCCTACTGCAATATGCTTGGACATTCACAATATCAACACAAGCTACTACACAGCTACTACTAGGAAAGACTCTTCTCTGAAACACTGGAGAAATTTGGTAGACAGAGCCAGTCCCGGGACATGTCTGCCTGCGGCTTCCTCCAAATTTGCTGCCTCATGACCCAGAAGTAATTGCAGTGACATTATTATGTCACCACAACCACTTCTGGAACTGTGCTGGAAGTTATAGCTACTCCTCCAAGGAAAGGAAATATGTAACTGGGAGCGGTGTGGAATTGCACCAGGAATGGCTGCAACTAGCAGTCACTCTCAGCTCAATTCTGGGTTCTCAGCTGGTGGGTGGGGGCAAGGCTGGAGTTGCTGCCCCTGCAGGTGTCTACCTGGGCACTTTCCACCCTTGCCCTCTCAAGTACGCTGCTTTTAGTCAATGTAGACAATTCTGAGTTAGATGATTTATTCATGAATCCTTCTCAGTGGCAGAGACTATTTGGCCATGGCCCCGATAGATGTCTACTCTGCTTTGGACATTTCATGATAGAAAGACTCTCGTTTGTTCTGATGAACATATTTGTACCTTTTACATGTGTTTGTGGCACTGATACATATTTTCAGGCAATTATGTAAAGAATCATAGGGACATGGCTGAAAAAATAGAGCCCAATCCTATTTCCTTTGCCACCTATGGATGCAACGGTGACAAAATGCCAACTGTTGCATCTTAGGATTGGGGCTGTCCAAGAGGTCTCCTCTAGGTAAGGGGGAAATTCTTCCTTTACCTAGGAGTAAACTTTCATAAGAAGAGCAAATCAGTCAATCCAGCAGGAAATCAACCCTATCTGTTCACTGGAAGGACAGATACTGAAGCTGAAGCTCAAATATTTTGGCCACATCATGAGAAAGGAGGACTCATCAGAAAAGACACTGATGCTGGGGAAAATTGAAGATCTACTCAGACCTACAATAGCCATTTCTCTGGTATAAGTCCATACTGGCCTGTGCTGCAAGGTCAGTCATGAAAAGGCGATTAGGATACTGGCAACACCGGTGCTGCCAATTTTGTCTGTTCCTGGGACCTGATCTAGCCATCCCACCACTCTCTACCTCTTTTTCACCTTCCTCCCATCCCTTCTCACCTCTCCTGTCATTTTACCTGTTCTGGCAATAAAGAGAGCCAACAACATAGGTGAGAAAGCACAGGCCTTCTTGCCAATGTTCCTGGCAGTGTGCTAAATCATGCACTGATAGAGTGCCTTATTGTTCAGGCACTGACTGCTTTATGACAGTAAGCATCATCACAGGGGGGAATCTAGCACTGGCTGGTTCCTCATGGTAAGTATAGAATTAGGTTTTGAATGTGTAAAGTAATTTTGATCTTTCTTAAGCAGAGTGAGACAGACACAACAGCAATGACTCTTATTAATCCAACAGTTCATGTAGGCAGTGGCGTAGATACAGGGGTGCTGTGGCTGCAGTTGCACCAGGCTTCAAGCTTTAGGGCGGCTACAAGCTGAGCTTGGCATTACTGGGTAAAATTGTGAGAAATAGGGTATGTATGAATGATAAAACCATCATGTTATATATAATTGGAAAGGGACTTTAATGCAGAATGCAATGAAACAAGCTGCATTGGAACATATACCGTGTGTGTGTGTGTGTGTGTGTGTGTGTGTGTGTGTGTGTGTGTGTGTGTGTGTATATATATATATAAAAATTAAAATGAAAACACAAAAGACTATGGAATAAAAAATGAATTTTCTTAACTTTAAACTTCCCCGTGATCCTGATTACTCTAAGAGCCAATGAGATGTAATTTCAATACTGTATGGAACTAATAAGATACGAATCAGTTCTCATTTCCATAAAAGAGAAAAGTCACTGACTGACTGACTGACTGACTGACTCACTCACTCACTCAATCATCACTGCCCTGCCAAAACCGCTGGGCCTAGAAGCGTGAAATTTGGGGTGGGTGTTCCTTCCGTGACTGAGGGGTGCACTAAGAACCGGTTTTCAGAAATTCCAATGGGAAGGGGGTGAAAAGGGGCACAACGCGTTTTCCTCCCTATACTTTGCATTGGAGACTTGTTGACTCCTCAACATTCCGCCCCAACTGCTGGGCCTGAAGCATGGAATTCTGGGAGTTCCTTCTGTCACCTGAACTCCCACCAAGAACCATCTGGAGAAATTAACCCTTCAGGGGCTGAAAAGGGGGCAACGTGTTTCTGCCCTATACTTAACATGGGAGACTGAACCACATCCAGCCAATTTGGTGCTCAGACCCTGGTGCACTGGGGGATGTTGTTCGGAGGAAGAGGTTGCACTGGCAAGGATGCTGCGCATGGGGGGAAGTTGTGCTTGGGGGGAAGTTGAGCACGGGGGGAAGTTGCGCACGAGGGGAAGTTGCGCATGAGAGAAAGTTGCGCTTGGGGGAAAGTTGTGCTTGGGGGAAAGTTGCGCTTGGGGAAAGTTGCACATGGGAGGAAGTTGCGCTTGGGGGGAAGTTGTGCATGGGGGGAACTTGCACATGGGGGGAAGTTGTGTATGGAGGGAAGTTGTGCTTGGAGGAAAGTTGCGCATGGGGGGTTGATGCGCATGGGGGAAGTTGCGCATGGGGGGTTGATGCACATGGGGGGAAGTTGCGCATGGGGATTGATGCACATGGGGGTTGATGCACATGGGGGGAAGTTGCTCATGGGGGTTGATGCACATGGGGGGTTGATGTACATGGGGGGTTGATGCGCATGGGGAAAGTTGTGCATGGGGGTTAATGCACATGGGGAAGTTGCGCATGGGGGTTGATGCACATGAGGAGATGTTGCGCATGGGGGTTGATGTGCATGGGGGAAGTTGCACATGGGGGAATTTTCACATGAGGAAGTTGCACATGGGGGTTGATGCGCATGGGGGGGGTTGATGCCCAGGGGGTGTTGATGCACATGGGGTGGTTGATGCGCATGGGAGAAAGTTGCGCATGGGGGAAGTTGTGCATGGGGGGTTGATGCACATGGGGGAAGTTGTGCATGGGGTGTTGATGCGCATGGGGGGTTGATGTGCATGAGGAAGTTGTGCATGGGGGAAAGTTGCGCATGGGGAGTTGATGCTCATGGGGGGTTGATGTGCTTGGGGGGTTGATGTGCATGGGGGTTGATGCGCATTGGGGGGTTGATACTCATGGGGGGTTGATGTGCATGGGGAAAGTTGCGGATGGGGGAAGTTGCACATGGGGAAGTTGAGCATGGGGGCTGATGCATATGGGGGGAATGGCATATGGGGGAATTTTACTCCCACAACATGGGTACGCTTTTTGCTAGTAATATCATAATACAGTTACCCATGCTAACTGGGTATAAGGCTCTTCTAAGTGGTGCTCCTCTTATATTTAGCAGGGAAAGAATAACCATTCCTCTTTGCTCCAGCACAGTTTCCCTAAATAAGGAACACAATTTTTTTTTTACTCAATGAAATTTCATTTTTTTTACTCAATTAAATTTGATTTTGTTGTTGCGGGAAGGGAGATGTTAGGAAGACTGGTAACAAAGTCTTCTTTGACTCCAGATAACGAAAAGGTGCTTTAGCTATGCCACTAGAAGAGCAAATGGGTAGTGAACTGCTGAGGATGAGAAGGCAGGATTTTACCCATTATTCCTTTACAAAATTCCCAGGATTACATCACTTCTGGTTGTGACATCACCTCTAGGACAACATTTTGAGCTTTGCATCTGGGCTAAATGATCATTAGCTGTGCCACTGCATGTAGGGTTGGCTTGATCTGGTAGCCAAAGTGTTGCATGTACCAGGTTTTTGTCCAGGCCTGAGTTACATTCTGAATAGATACATTTTTCTAAACATGTGGAAACTGTTCTCTCTTCTTCAGTCTTTGTTTAGAGACAATTTACATGGCAGCGCACTGGCACTGCTGTTTATAATTTGAGAAAAGCAGGATTGCTTTATATGTGTCTTGTTACCGTCTTTCTGTTAAACATTGTAAATTAAAACACGTTATGTTTAGAAAGTACATTCTGATTTCACACATGCTGGGAAGTCAACTGGCAAAGCTCTGAACATCTGCCATTACTTGGCACGGGGGGCAGCCACATTAACTCTCTCTGTATACTCTTGTTATCGACAGCTATACCTTTTATACATTTTTCTCTCCCACAACACAAACTTGGCTCATGGTGAAGTTCCAAGAATTAATTAATGTTTGTAAAGTGCCTGTATTAAGGATGACATATGAATTTAAATGATGATGATAATTTGACCCTAGAATATGTATAGGCTGAGGTCCCAATGATCTCCAGATCTGTGATAGTTGGCTAGCCAACCTGAAAGCAGAATCATCCTTTATCACTGAAAGGAGGCTCCGCTTGAACAGCTGCTTTGCCGCAAAGATTAAGGATTTTATCCAGAATATAATGAATCTTTACCATGCATGTGAGGCTGCCTAATTGGGATTGTTGGTCTTCATCTAGCATTTTGGCAAATTGTGGTCCTTTTCCAAGCTCTGCTCCTTGAGATATTTTCCCTGGAGATGCCAGGGACTGGACCTGACACCTTCTGCATGCAAAACATATGTTCGACGATGGCTAAAAGGATATGAATCATTTTAAGGGAAGAAGTACTTTTGCTGAAGTGCAGTGCAAGTTATTTTTATTCCTCCAACCCATACATTTACAACTTATGGACCAGTCTTTTAGATCTGGGCTGTGGGTGGCGCAAGCGGTTAAGACGCTGTGCCTGTTAACCAGCAGGCCAGGGTTCGAGACCCAGGTTGGCCCCACAAGACAGGGTGAGCTCCTGTCCTTAGCCCAGCTCTGCGACACCAGCTGGACCCAATTGTATCAGCTCTGCCTTTCCACTGGACTAATTCAGTGGCGTGGAGAGGGGGGATTTGCTGCTTGGGTAACAGCCTATCCTCCATAACAATCCAACCCAGGCTTTCGTGCTTCGCATGCAGCGTATGCAGCGCAGTGCACAATACCATAGTCTTTCAAGACTGATGGAGGCCTGCTTTTTTTTAGATCTAATGTGCTGATGTCCCACCAGGTATGCCAGCTCCATCAGTATTGTTCCCTCTTGTGCAGGTTTCCCTCTGTGCAGATAGTAAAGAGCGACCAGCATCATAGTGCAGGTCAGACAACAGCAGGATCAGTCAGTAACGGGATAGAATTGGGATAGATCAGAGCAGGGATCAGAGTGGATTGGAATGGGGTGGACCAGCATCCATTACATTTCAAATCTTCACCCTGGGATGCTTTTCCACTGGACAGAGCTATTCCAGCAAAAGAGCAGGCAAAGATCCAAGAAGTCTTACTGAGGACTATAAGGTTGTAGCAAGGTAAGGTATTTCACTTAAATCTTTTAACTGGCTTTGCCCCCTGATGTTTTACTGGATGCAGCAGTTGCTGTGCTGGCGGCCCTGCATTTAGTGCAACATCACTGAATCTGGGCAATTATTTTAATATTTAAGCACATATTTGCTGTCATTATCTTGACAAAGTTCTCACTGAGAACTTGTAACTGGGCCGAGATCACCCAATACTCAGTCAAGGCTAAGCATTGAACCTCGATCTCATAAGAGGCCCACTGGATCAAGCTTCCTGAATCTCACAATGACCCATTAGATCCTTCAGAGAGCATACAAGACAACATCCCCCATGCACCTGGTATTCTCAGATAGCCTACTTCTAAAATTAGGATGTTGCATATACCCATCATAGCTTGGAAGATGTAATGCACTTGTCTTCCATATACGTCTGTCTGGCCCAAATTTGGTACTTAACTGTTATGCCACATCCACTCACCAGCTAGTGTCTATCATGGTGTTTCATCTGAATGCTGTGTGTGGAGGCTTTTAATGGGAATAGGGGGCAGAGAAGAAAGAAATGGGTAACTGAAATGCAAAATGTTTCTGTAAGGAATGCAGATTGTGAACTGCTTGCCAAGTTAGCATCAGTGGCATATGTTCTGCTGGAATCTCTCAAGGAACTGAGCCTTGTCAAAGACAACTGAGCGTGGCGAGCTCTTGTGCTTCTCCGTCAAGAAGAAACAGGGAAAACACAGGAGCTCTTTATGAAATGTGTATTAATTACAGCCATTTCAAATTGCAGCCTGAACCACATTCTGCCTAAAAGTCCCCCACTGGTTAAACGAGCCCCTTCTGTCTCGATGCCATTGATTGCCCTTGCTTTTCTTTCACCACCGCCTTTATACCCACCCCGCAAATGTGTGCAGATGCTAATTGCCTTCCAGGTTATCCTGGACAATTGCCCAGACACAAGACAGGTAAATAAGCATTTCCAACGCTCAGCTCTGTCTTCATGTTTCTGTAGCCTGCCGTGCACCCTGCGGATAGGAAACACTTATACAGTTGTGGAGTTTGGCAGTGCGGCTTATTTTTATCTGGTAATTTTTATCCGAAGGAATTGAGACTACTTCAGTATTCATGCCTCCCTGATAAGGCTGAAATGAAATGGAGAAAAGGCTTTCAGGGATGGATGAGAGCACCACAGAAAACGGAGACACACTGTGCATTCTTGAGAAGAAAAGCTATGCGCTGCGCATTGTGCGTGATTTCTCCCATCTGGCTGCATATTCAGCAGGCCAAGATGAACTGGGGGACCCTGTTAATTTTGTTATCAACAGAACCCAAAAGAAGAAGCGAGGCTGTGCATGCTTGTGCACACTCTGCACACTGATACACCCACAGACAAGCTGCATAGTCTTAAAATGCCCCAGCACCAACAAAAGGAAGAAAGGATTGGCTCAGAATTAATCTACTTACTATGAACTTATTTAAAGTATTGTTGAATGCATACAACTGCCTTATTTTGAAACAGGCAGCATATCATGCGGTCCATCCAGCAAGCTTATCTTGAGTTCTGTACAGCACAGCATTGTCTATTCTGACTTGCACAATCCTAACCATATTTACTCAAAAGTAAGCTCCATTGTGTTCAATGTGTTTTACTCCCAGGAAAGTGTGTTAAGGATTGCAGCCATAGTCTCCAGAGTCTCAGTCAAAGACTCTGTTACTTGATCCTTCCTATCATCTGTTACTTGATCCTTTAACACAGAGGATGTTGGAGCTTTACCTGGAGTAAGGGGAGACACAATGGTGTCTCCCCTTATGACACTTCCCACAATGACACCTCCAGCACCCTCTAATCTTGTGCTGGATGCAGCAGAGGCTATACCAGCCTGATAGGATCATAGCGTGGGACTTTCATTAGGATTGGGATTATTATGCTATTACAGCCATGGCTATAATGAGACATTTGTGTGATAATCCTCAGACTTTGCAGAATTATATGAACAGCTTGAGCAAGAACTATGCTCTCATCTGAAAGCTGAATTTTTGTGCTACAGTAAAGAAAGGAAAAAAATGTTTATGAAACTGAATGCTCTTCAAAGCATACACAGAACTGCATAATGCACAAAGAATTGCTTGACATAATTATGGATCTGCTTCTAACTCTTGATGTCAGTACCTTACAGACATACATCTTTGGGCCATGATGTAAACTTAACAAGGTCTAAACAATAAAGTACTAGATTTAGTGCATGATCCACTCAAGGTCACTGTAGTAAACACTATTCTATTATTCCATAAAGTATCGCTACCAAAAGCCTCTTTCAGAGCTTTGTGTGTCTTTTTCAGCAAATTAGGTCCTCAGTGTCACCATCATGAGGATTCATAACTCCACAGTGTTTACTAAATACTTTCCATTCATTTTTCTCTAGTGAACTAACAAAAGCATCAAAAGCATTTACATATTCTTTTCCAACTAATAAAGTAGTTCATCCAAAAAGTGCTTTGTGTGTATTGAACATGGTAAGTTCCAGGCTAGGCAGTACAGGGGTGGGAGAAGATGGGAGGGAATGACAAGGTTATATGAGGATGGTAATGGGGATGTGTTGGGTGAATCAGGCCCAGGAAAAGGAGGTTATCAGTAGCAGCAGGTGGAAGTAGTGTATGCTGTAATCCTATCCCTTCCTAGGTCTGATCCACCCAAGGGTGCATGCAGATTTGGTCCAGCAACATGGCTCAAGCAGATCGAAGTACATCCATTGTGGAGACGTCCAGTACAAGCGGTGTAGGTGAATTTCATTATGATTTTAATTAGGATTAAAAACCAGTAACAGTAATGGACAGTGGAAGTTAGAAAGAAGCATTAAATGATTCCGAAATTACAGGAATTTTGATCACTTCCATAAGCCACCTGGCTTCCAGGGATCTTCCAGGGATCTTTTGAGGTTCAAGAGGACCTAGTGATGTCTCAATGTGGAGCTTGCTAATGTGATGTCTAATGATTTGCCTCAAACTGCTTCTGCTGCTGCGATGACTACCAGTTTGTTTCCAGGCACTAACGTTGACATTAAAGCTCTCCCTTCACAGCACAGGACTGGGATATATGAAGAACTGCCTCCTCCTAGTGTGATGGAGGGAGTTTTCTTGCATGAGCTCTTCACTAGTTAAGGTTTGGCTGGTGGGATGTGGGTGAGGGCCTTCTCAGTAGTGGTTAAAAGAATGCATAAATAGTGCCACTAATACGAAGAATGCATAGCAAAGCAACTTCTAGAGGAAATTTAATTCCTCCAGATCTCTGCCCAGCATGGTACTACAAATGGACCCTACAAAATAGGTCCATGCATACAATGGACCCTACAAAATAGGTTGCTCAATACATGATATCTGGCAACTGGAGGATATCTGTAGGATCTGAAGACAAACCTGCAATACTCTGAGATCTGACAGCCCTCCTAAGTCCTTATAATGGAAAAATATGCCTTTTTTCCCTTTTTAACACTGCAACCATTTCCCAGTCCTCTCCATATTTTCTTGTCTATATTAGAAGATTGTAGGCTCCTAAGGAGCAAGGAATAGTCCTTTAAGTGCCATGGATGTCAATGGCCACAAAGAACTTAGGCAAACACTTAGCTCAGTATGTGAAAGGGCCCTTTAGCACCCTTAATTGTGCAAGTTGATGACCAAAGTTTGAGGTTACGATGCTGGGCACAGACACTTTGAAGCAAGTTTCTTTCTTGTCGGTAAGAATTACTTCTAAGTACATGTACTTGGGGTTGGAGATAAGAAGCAATGATCAAATCTGACAGGGTCCCTTTTAAAATAGTCTATTTTTGCATTGAATTTATAGTGTGTTGTGTTGAGGAAAACATTTTGCATGAGGCTCAAGTTACCGTGAACCTGGAGAGTGTGTATTATGCAGGAAGGAAGGCAGCATGATTCATTAGAGGGGAAGGACAGGACAACTTACCTGTTTCCTGCAATTCCACTCACAACTAAGAAAAATGAGCTGGTTTAATAGAAATTATGTGTGACAGCAAAGGACAAACCATTCCAATTTTAACAACAGCAGCTCGGAGAATTCCTGAAAGGATCTTCAATCCAGTGCTCGATGCTATTTGAAGGGTGGCAGCAGTTTGGGATGCATTTAGGACATTGCTGCATAAAACCCAGCTAATTTACAAATAAAACTAAGAGAGGGGAATGAAGAGAAAGAAAATAAAAAGAACTAAGCATGATGACTGATTTCAAGTCCTAATATTCTGCAGATCTTCTGGAAAAATTCCCACAAATAGGGGCAATGTGATTTAAGTCAAATACTGGCCAAATATGAAATGGAGGGGCAGGGGGAGAGCCCTTGAAGTATGGAGGTGGAAGGTGCAGGAGAAATAAGAGCTGAAAGTAAGAATGGAAGCCAGAGAATGACCCCCTTCTAGAAATGCTTCAAATCACTTTTAATAGCAGAGCTTTCACCCTTGTTCTCCAAGTCATGGTTTATTTTGTTCCAGTGAAATGTGAACCTCAGGGTCAAGTGCATTACAATTGGACTCTTCTCCAGATAACAGGTTTCTAAGCAGAGAATGACAGCCTTCTGTTGTGTCCTTGGCAGTGACCAAGCTTTAAGACCTAGAGATTTTCATTTCCTGATGTTCTTTCCTCCAGGAAAGAGGAGGGGAACATGGAGGCAACAGATCATACTGTTCAGAAAGTGTTCTGAGATGTTCACTTTGGAGAGCAGCCATAGATGGACAATGGCTTCATGATGGTTCATGAGCTTCTGTTTTGGCTACCGCACGCTGAGGTAAGGGCTTTAAGTGGTCTTTGAAGATTCGCAGGGACAAGGCCAACACCCAAAGAGCTCTTGGGTGATTGAACATTACACAGCTGCCCCGTGTCCTGTTGCAGTTCTGCGTCCAAATTCAACATCACTGGCTTGCTCAATTGTCATACTATGGTCCTCCTCACTTTCAGGGACTGTTTGTAGAAGCAAGGGCTGAAGGTGGGGATAATTTCCCCCCTTATGTTCCACAATCCTGACTAAATAGGAATAGCAAAGTGGGAGATACGTGATCCTACACAAATCCGCTCTGCTTATGTTTTGCTTCTTTAAAGCAAATAGCATGCCTGGGTCTGGGGTGGGGAAAGGGAGTGAAGCAATAGGAGGGATATGGAGGGGGTGCCTATAATAGTTTTTTCTCTTTGTTTCAATCTGTTTATTCCTCCCCAGTATTTTTAAATTTTTTTTGAGAAGCTTCCATTGGGAAGGGAAAATTAGCATCCAAACCACAGTGGCTCCTTCACACTGATGAAGTACTGACAGCACACCACTTATGTAATAACTTTGCACTGTTATCAGGGCACCTCTCTGTGGATGATGGGCTCTGTTGGGGGTTTCCATGCCATCAGTATTACCAAGAGAGCTATGCCTGTATGGCTCTACTGGACAGGCTTACAATATGGCGGACATTGTGCCTGTATTGGTGCACCATTGGCATGGCTTTTGAATAGATTGACTCATAGGTGACCAGAAATGAATAATAAAATCAATAGGTAATAAATCTATATTGATTGATTGATTGATTTGATTTGACCTTGCCTTTTTCCCAGACACCTATATTATAATCAAAAGCCAAGTGAAAGAGGAAAAACATTGCCTTGCACTTAAACAATTACAGAAAAAAATGCCAGATAGAGTTCCCTCTTGTGGGAGATCAAGTTACAGTTGATGTTACTTGCTGTGTGCTTTATCAATCTGTAAAAAGTATTTATTTATTTATTTAATTTATTTATTTGATTTGATTGGTGCTCTGACTTTCTCTCTGAAGGGCACCCATATGAAAATCAGAATCCATGCGAAAGAGCCCCAAATATTAAAAAAATGGATTTAATGTTCTTTATGGCCCAATCCTGTTTGTCATTTAAGACAAACGTTCTCATTTACCACTGTTGTATACAGAGTGGTGCTTCCATAGGCAAGCCAGAGCCCAATGACGCAAATGGGTGGCTGCTCCAAGCACCCAACACTGATGGATGTGGCCCATCCCAAATCAGGTTGGGGCCAGTTGAGGACAGTTCTAGAGACATTCAGGAATGGCTCCTGGTACATGGGAATGTATCAGGAATGGCAACTTGCACCAGAATACAATTCACTCCTTTCCTGCTTGACCCACATCCTTGGATTATGCCAGCAAAACAGTTCACATTGTTTTAGGAGGTACAATGCTGATCAGGTGGAAATATAAATATAAAACTCTTTTACTTATGTTGTCCTTCTGGTCAGCCCCACATCAGGCAGCATGTCAGCGGTGTAGGCAATAGTCATGTAGTCCAGTGCAAAGCTCAAAATGTTACCCCAGAAGTGATGTCACAACCAGAAGTGCCAGCATGTCCATGCTAAAAAAAAGAAAATTGGGGGAAACCTTGCCTTCTCCTCCCCTGCAGCTTGCTACCCTTTTACTTTGCTGCCTCCTCCCAGCTAATGACATAGTTAAGGCATCTATTTGCTATCTGGGGTCAAAAAAGATATTGTAGCCCTCCCTCCCAAACAACAAAATCAATTTTAATTGAGTAAATAAAAAGTGTGCCCCTTATTGGTTAGAGACACTGTGTTGAGCCAAAGAGGGATGGTTATTCTCCCCCTTATAAGAAGAGTGCCTTAGAAGTGCCTCTTTTCCCAGGTAGCAGGGTAACTGTATTATAATATATGGAAATAGGAGCTGACTCATATTAATATTTTATTAATTCCATACTGTTTCACAATTGCATGTCATTGGCTTTCAGAGCAATTAGTCTTCTAGTCAGTTTTGAGTTTTAAAAAATCAACTTTTTGTTCCATATGCAGTTGTGATTAATTTGCTATAGCTTTTGATATAATAGATTCCAATATATTCCTATGCAGTTTTTTTGTAATTTACTGTTCCTTAGTAAATTACCATTCCAATGATATATAACATAATGCTATTTTTCTTCATGCATACCTCGTTTTTCACAATTTTAGCCACTAGTATCACATTCAGCTTGTTGCATTCCAAGAATTGCCTGGTTTCAACAACTGCCTGGCACAGATGCATATTAACAGTCAAGCCTGTTAGTAGCTGCTAGTGTGTTCCAGAAACCATTCCATATAAAACACATTTGTCTTGGGCTAAATTATCTTTAAAAATGTGAGGTGGAATATTATACAGATTCACAGATCCTTTTTGTGGGACTGGCTTTCATGGATTACTTAATCAGATCCATTTGATGAATTGGGCTATAGCCCATAAAACTTGCGCCATCACACATCTGTGACTCTTTAAGGTGCCAAAAGACTCTGTATTTTGCATGCATTTTGCATGTATTTTGCTCTCTGGTATGTAATTAATATGTAATCCACAGATTGCCTTTTCAAACACACACACACATACACATTCAGAAATTATTTTTGTTATTATAATCATAGGATTATAATATAGGATTATAGCAATGTCAGTACAATTATTTTCATGTAATTTGGGTTGTGGGTGTGGGTGGCGCAAGTGGCTAGGACACTGTGCCTGTTAACCAGCAGGCCAGGGTTTGAGACCCGGGTCGGCCCCACAAGACAGGGTGATCTCCTGTCCTTAGCCCAGCTCTGCGACGCCAGCTGGATCCAATCGTATCGGCTCTGCCTTTCCATTGAATTAATTCAGTGGCGTGGAGAGGGGGGATTTGCTGCTTGGGTAACAGCCTATCCTCCATAACAATCTAACCCAGGCTTTCGTGCTTCACATGCAGCGTATGCAGCGCCGAGTACGATACCATAGTCTTCCAAGACTGACGGAGGCCTGCTTTTTTTTTTTAATTTGGGTTAGGCAAAATATTTGGAACCAGTACTAACTCTCTCTCTCTCTCTCTCACTCTCTCTCTCTCTCTCTCTCTCTCTCTCTCTCCTCTGTGTGTGTGTCTCTGTGTTTTCCTCATCTGTTGCAATGTCTGAGGATTTCTGAAGTTTCAATTAAACCAGTCATATTTCCTGGGAGGAAGGATGGGTGAATTCAGTCCCTTTCTAGGTTGTTGTACCAGATTTTGCCTCAGGCAAAAATCAAAGTAAACTTTGAGGATTCCCCCTGGTAAAACATCAGAGAAATTTTAAGGGAAGCCAAAAGAGTTTGAACAGGATTTGAAGAATTTCTCAGAGGGATTTCATACGTCCTTAGGCTGAAGAATCTCCCAAAATTACAGAATGCAGACAAAAGAAAAGTCAGTCAGATCATCCCCTACATCAAATTCAGATCATCCCCTACATCAAATTCCATCAAGCAAATTTCAAGGCTGAGCACTAATTTGGAAAAATAATCATGGTGGTAGTGTTTGCCTCTGTGTTGGTTTTTAACAGCAGAATTTAAATAGCATGAAGTTTAGCTTTATAGAGAGAGAGCACATAATTGCTGCAGTGAAGCTCTGTGGAAAAACAGGATAATCTAAATCAATACAAATATGGTCCTTAAAAGCAGAATGTTAAATTTTTTCCATCTTCTCCCTCCCCTACTGGCCAAATTTTCTGAACAAAAAACCAAAACCTTACATTTCCTACCCTACAATCCAGAGTAACTAAGGCAGCACGCAAGAGACATTATGTGTACCCACAGATACTGCATCACCTAGTGAAAACCAATGGGAAATTCATATTGCAATCCAGAGAAAATTGTTCTTACACCGGAGCAAGGACTCCACATAGTTACTCTGGATTGCGCCTGTACACACTTGAGCAGATTTTAAATAAACTTTAGTTTCTAGTCTTGATAATAAGGAAGATCAACCATCTGTTCTGAAATTGTTAAAGTCCCTTTAATTAAAAGAAATCACCAGTTGCTCACTGCAATTAAGTTCTGATTTTCCTTCTGTTTCTCACTGGAAATGAAGTCTGGTGGATTCCCAAGTTGACCATCTGCCTGTCCTAGTATTTACACGTTCTTGTTGAATGATCATACGCTGATTATCTGGATGGTTTCTGTCAATGCTTTTGACCAGGTATTTTTAAAGCACTTCTGCATCTCTTTAGCACACCACATCCAATCACCTGAAGCAACAGATGGAATTCATGAGCCAGTGAAATTGTTGTAATTCCAGTGGCTATAATAGATTTACACTAAGCTGAGCAGGCAGAAACTTATGTTTTCAGCAACTTCAGAGAATAGTTTCAGATTTGAAAGTCCTCATTAACTTGCACCTTCACCTATATGCTCCTTACCAATGAATCCATCAAAATCAAAGCAAAATCTCATTAACTTTAGCAGATGGGACTTTTCAGAAATTCGGATGCATATTAAACTTCCGAAAAATCTGCTGAAATCAATGAACTCCAACTAACTTCATTGGGCTCAGGGTTTGGGCTGGATAGGGCAAGAATCAAAATAGTGACCTCCACATACTTGAATTGATTTGATTCTTAAAGAAGCAAATCAAACTTACTCTCAATAGTTTGATTTGTTCCATTTAAAACAACCTACACAAACTAATCAAATTTGAAATCAAATTAAACCAAGTCAACTTTTAGCGCAAATATCCTCATGGGTGCAGATTTGATTTTGAATGCTCATTAAAGAAAACAAACACATTTGATTTGCAAACAAGAACAATCCTATTTATTCTGACTCTAGTAAACATGCATTGTTAGAATATTGATTTTGTACAAAACACTCAAGGTGAAGTTTGACTTCAGCCTCATATGTGAACCTTGAAGTGAAATTAATGCAACCAATGGAAAAGGTCCCCTTCTGGAGCCAAATAGCTGTGACCGTGAGGTTTTGGCAGGATGACCAGATGCCTGAACCTAAAAAGAAGGACAAGGTCTTGGATTCCTCTCAGCCTGGCCTACCTGTTGAACAATGGCACATTTTCCTACTCATGAGTAAAGCCGCAATATTGGGCACTTTCACTTTCCCAAAGAGCTCAATGCATATTTTTTATTTTTATTTTTTTGGCCATCAATTTTGTATTTATGAATAATATAATCTATATATATAAAAGAGAAAAGTCACTGACTGACTCACTGACTCACTCACTCATCAATACCCAGCCAAAACTGCCAGGCCTAGAAGCATGAAATTTGGGGAGGGTATTCCATCCTTGATGGAGGCACCCACTAAGAACTGGTTTTCTGAAATTCCAACCAGAAGGGGGTGAAAAGGGGCACAACACATTTTCCTCCTATACTTTGCATTGAAGAATCCCTGACTGATCACCACCCTGCCCCTACCCCTGCACCCAGCAGCCTGAAATTCAGGGAGGGTGTTCCTTCTGTGACATGAACACCCACCAAGAACCAATGCTGAACACATGGGGGTTGATGTGCATGGGGGATGGTGTGCATGGGGCGGATGTTGCGCATGGAGTGATGTTGTACATGGGGGTTGATGCACATGGGGAATTGACATGCATGGGAGAATGTTGTGCATGGGCAGATGATGTGCATGGGGAATGATGCACATGGGGGTTGATGCACATGGAACAGTTGATGTGCATGGGTACTGGAGGGGTATTTTACTCCTGCAATGCGGATACATTTAGCTAGTATATAATATGAGTATAATTCAAGTTTCTATATATGTTCTATATATGTGATCCTAAACATACTTACCTGAGAGTAAGCCCCACTGAACTCAGTAGGACTTCTGGTTATACATGCACAGGATTAAGCTGGAAGTCTTCCTAGTCTTATGATTTTATGCTGCAGTGGAAATGAAGTAGACATGCAACACAGGATAGTATTTTTTATCATTATTCATTTTGGAAATTGTCTTCCATTCTCTTAAACCTCAACGATCATTCATGGAATAGGAATCCTTCTCAAGTGCTGGGAAATGGGCAAGAAACTTCCATGAAGCCTGTAATGCATGAAAATTTCTGGAATAAGAATGGCCCGTTTCTGGTAAGATGGGTGGCGCATCAATCCTAACCTAGGCCGGCACAACTCATCGGTCTTTGCATTCCTGAGGTGATGTAGGGAGGCAAGTGCATTTTTGTGCATTGACCTAACCTTCCCCCAGGAGTGGCACAGATTAGTGTTTTATGCCACTTATGTGACATCCCCAACTCAGCACAGGACTTAATACAGGGCTTAGGCTGGCCTAACTGCAAGTTAGAATACAGTTCTAAATCCTAAAGACATTTTCCTGGGAGTAAGACCCATTGAACACAATGGGGCTTTTGAGTAGACATGGTTAGAATTGTGCTCAAAGTCTTATTGAACATAATGGGCTTCCTTCTGAGTAAAATACACATTTTTTCAAACACCTCTTTTGGTGGTGGAAGAAACTCTCCCTACCTAGGTCTCCTTTTATTGCAGTTTCTACTCCATGTTTTAAGTCAGGCTATTGATATCCTTCTTATTCTAGGGAGACACCTCAGTTTCCTTATTTCTACATGATGTATGATGCCCATATATCCAGTGGGCAGGCTCATTTGAAAAACAGGTGGTGTATGAAGTGCAATTTGGTGTAATAGCACAAGTCTGTCCCCCTAGGGGTGCTTGGATTAAAACCCTTTTATGGGAAATCAATAGGTTCCTCATTACAATTTTCATTCTCCCCCTAAAAACACCAAGATGGACTTGTAAGGGACTGCCCTACCTGTCATCTTTCCTTCCCCAGAGGTAAAAATGATCCGTCAGTCTTTACATTTTTATCCCATGGCAACATATTCAGAAAAAAATAAATAGCCTTTCTTTAAATCAGATTAGAAAAGATGGCAGAAAAAGCAGGCTAGCATCACAGGATAAGTGATCCTTATGTACACTGAAAGAGTGTGCACATACAAAAAGACATGGTTGTGCTAAGAGACAATGGAAAACAAATCCATGAGCATCACTGGGAGTAGCATTCCCAAATATTCCTAAACACTGGAAATTGCTGAAATATGGCAAAAATGGAATGTGGGTTTAAAGTTGTGGTTCCCAGAAGTCAAACACTAGTGTTTTGTCTCTTGAACAAGCAGTGCTATTTCCTTTACAAATCCAACTTGCATAGCTCCATGCTTAAAAGTATCAACCTGTTGAACCTTCATCACTAGTTAACCTCTGTGCCAGTTCACATCCACCAGTCCATAGAAAGCCATCAACTTAAAATTTGGGTTTGAGTCTCAGCACCTTATTTTTTATGTGATGAATGCTGTCTGAGCACCTGACCACCTGTCTGAGCACCTGGACGCCAAATGCTACTTTGGAACCTGACTCCTGACTCCACATCTTCTTCTGGGCCACCTGATCCAAAACCGGGAACATCTTTTCAATGAATTCTGCATAAAATGACAGGTTATAAGGTCCACATCTAATTTAGGACATTCACAATTCACAGACATTCATAATTACAGGTCAAACCTTGTTTTACACAAATTCTTTTACACAGTTTTGACACAATTTGAATGTCTATGCAAATGAGAAGGAATGGCTGATCCATGAAGGAGGAGAATAATACATCCCTTTAAAAACACAGTAAGAAAAATCGCTTTTCTTACTGCTGTAGAACGGCAGTCATGCAAGCAATCATACCATTTTTCAGCTGAGCCAGCCGGTTAGGGGGTCCTTTGCATTTCTAATTCCTGACTGCCTCTCCACAATAGTAAGAAAATCTGTTTTTAAACAATTGTACGGGGACACACTTTTCATTTTTTTAAACCATTTTTTTCCTTAACACTTTTTTTTTGTATTAGCAGGGAATCTTAGAATCAAACCTGTGCAGATATTGAGACTCTACCTTATTCCATTAAAAGCAATGGAGAAGCAAGACAAGTGGAAGTGGACCTTTAAATCTTTCCACATTTTTAATCCAATGATTTTTTAAATGCATTGGGGTTCTGGAACAGAACCCTGGTGAATAACGAGGGACAACCTGTGCATGCTAAAAAAAACTGTAAAGGATAGTGATCATCAGGACCTTGGACAGCACCAACACATTTAGAAACACTAGAACAGTGTTTCTCAATCTTCCTAACACCGTGACCCCTTTATAAGTTCCTCACGTTGTGGGGACCCCAACCATAAAATTATTTTCGTTGCTACTTTATAACAGTAATTTTGCTACTGTTATGAATCATAACGTAAATATCTGATATGTCGGATGTATTTTCATTGTTACAAATGAAATGTGTGTTCTATGCACACATTGAACACAATGCGATTTATTTCAGAGTAGGCATGCATAGGATTGGGCCCTGAGGCTGCCTTCCTATCCATATTTGCATGGGAGTAAAGGCCCCCTGACATAATGGGATTTATTTCAGAGTAGGCATGCATAGGATTGGGCCCTGAGGCTCTCAGTCAGCCCCAGTGTGCACGCAACTACAGCTGGAGGTCTGGCAAGCCTGACCTGGCTCCTGCACCAGGGGTCTTTAGGCGACCCCCAAGAAAGCTCTAGGCAACCCCCAAAGGGGACCCAACCCCCACTTTGAGAAACGCTGCACTCAAAGCTCCACTTAGGCCAGCCTAAGCCCCAGCATAAATCCTGTACTGACCTGAGAGTTTCACAAAAGTGCAGTAAGATACTTCTGCCCCACTCCTTGGGGTGGTGGTGGGCACAGGCATATGCCAACCTCCCTACACCATCACAGAAAGTTAGGCCAGATGAGTTAGGTCGGCCTAAATTTCTCAGGATTGTGCCTTGAGGTGGTTAGAGATGTGCATCCTCAAGTTCTGTTGCTCATGATCTGTATGTGCACTATTGTTTGACTGCCATGACTTGCAGACATATTTGTTGGCTGCCTTTCTATGTTTGCACCTGCTGAGGTCTTGAAAATCTGGGCATCCCCAGAACATTAGCGGGAAATGGGCAACCGTTTCATTTCTGACAATAGGAGGAAAGGCTGCTTCAACCGCTTGCTTTAGCTATATTTACAAACAAAATCTGCAGGACGTTCACCCCACAATTTCAGCTGCTTTCATTAGTTGCAGAAAATACTTTCCAAATTAAATCTTTTTGTTTCCCCCGGAGAAGGTCCTGCGCTTCCAGCACTCAGATTATCTGGCGCAGAAACCATGGCAACAGAATAGGACACATTATAAGAGAGAAGGTAAAAGGAAGGTACAAGGAGATCTGCAGGCTGGATAGTCAGTCAGTTGCAAGAAACAAAGAGGAAGACTCAGTTGAGAGGTAGCATAGTGCATGTCAGAAGAAGGCTAGACAGATCTGGATTCAGTTCCTGCTAACCAAGAAGATCACTGAGATGTTGGACCTGTAATTGTGCCAGCTGTTGCACTGCTAGCCTGGGACTTACAGCAGTAGATCATCAGATTTGCTGCTATAAGCCTCGGATCGGATTGGGACCTGGTTTTGCTGCAGCATATTACAAATTACTCATTAGCTATAGCTACCATTCAGATTTAGCTGAACACATGAAGCTGCCTTACTGATAAACATCAGTGGTTTATCTTGCAGGGTACTGTTTACAGAGACTGATGGGGGTTCAGACATGAGCTTTTCCCAACACCCTCCCCCAGCTCTGCTTGGTCTTACCCGGCACTGAACCAGGAACTTTCTGCTTTCAAAGCATGCACTTGATCAGTGACATTGGATCTTGCTGGAGTTGTTCTTTGTATACCAACACTAATGGTTCACATCATTTGCGATTCTAAAGAAGACACTGTTGAATCTATATGGTGAACCACTGCGTGCAGACAGCTTGCCAGAAGGGGTGCCCTCTTTTGATTGCATTTCAAATGGCCATTATGCTACTGCTTGTTTGTGCAAATCAGGTCCAAGACAAAACTTTTGAAGACAACAAAGCTTAGTAGTGGAGCACGTGCTCTGGATGCAGAAGGGCCCAGTTTCCACGCCAGCATCTTCAGTAATAGCAAGTGCAGCATGATAGATAGATAGATAGATAGATAGATAGATAGATAGATAGATAGATACTTGCATCTGAGTTTATGGAGATCTGCCCCAGTACACCATACTGGTCTAATCAGGGATATCCAAACCCTGGCCTGGGGGCCAGATGTGGCCCATGGCCAGCCTCCATGCAACCAATGGCAAGTCCTTCATCTGGCCCATAAGTGAGCACTGTAATCATCTGGAGGGTGTTCCGAGAGCCTTTGAGGCTGCACACAACTCTACTCCCTCTGTGTGAAAGTATTTACATGCTGATTTGAAGACTGATGTGTTAGAAAGTGCTTATGAACTGGTCTGCAGACCATTCCACCTCTCTCTCTGTGTGAAAGTATTAATGATCTGATCTGAATTAATTCATGTATGTCCTGTCTCTAATATAGTCATTTATGTAAATTTATGTAAATATATTCAAATTTGAAATGTAAATTAATTTTTTCTGCCTGGCTCCTGACACAATGTTAGAGATGCTGGCTGCAATCCTAAGCATACTTTCCTGGGAGTAATCCCCATTGGATATAATGGGACTTTCTTCTGTGTAGAGAGGCATAGGGATTGCACCTGATATGGCCCTCCTGCCAAAGAGTTTTGAACCCCTTGTCTAAATGCTGCTTCATAACAACCACATGCAGACTAAGTTTGATCAGATGCCTATCTAGTTTTGATCATTTCAAGCTGCAGATATGTCAGAACATTTTCTGTGTTGCTGTTTCTTTATAGAGAATAATGTAGCCAAAGAAAGGCATCTATAAAAGAAATAAGAATTAAACTGTGTGCCAGTTAAGACTGCCCAGATATAAATGACTCTTCGCAGATCATTCCTCACACAAACCTGATGTGAACACTTAAGCCCAGGGAAGGAGGAGAGAGAGAGAGAGAGAGAGAGAGAGAGAGAGAGAGAGAGAGAGAGAGAGAGAGAGAGAGATGAAACTACTTTCCAATCACTTTGATGAGGAGACAATAATCTTCTTTTCATCCATCACCATCATCAGTTTGGAAAGCACAGCTTGCTTGCCAAAATGCTTTCTGCTGCTAACCTCATTATAAACTCATTTAATTGTTCTTGGATCTGTGTTCCTACTGTGCAGTATGTGCTGTTTATTTGTTCTTCAGGGCTCAAGCAGCTCAACGCAGGTCTAACACTAGCAGTGGAGTTTGCAAATGCTAGCGGCTGTGTTCCTCTGGTTTCTGGAGTATAGGGAATAGAGAGGCCCAGACCACTGGAGAGGTATAACCTGAGTTTATAACATGCATAATGCAGACTTGTGCTTCTGTGATGGAAAATAACATAAGAACATGAAGACCTTGCTGGATTAAGTCAAAGGCCTATCTATTCCAGCTTCTAATATCTCACACTGACTTACAGAGCACAGCCCTACATCCCTTTCAATTCTCAAAAGCATGTCTAACTGGATTTTCTTTGATTAGCTGTGGTGGATTTCATGTATGTCATCTATCAGAGCATGTGAGCCATGCTATATATTTTATTACTGTCAGATCACTGCAGTATAGTTCACAAAGTGAACTATGAACATTGGTCACCTCTGCATATCTGAGCTAATGGTTGCAGTGTTATTGAATGACCATCATTGATGATCAGGACAGTTAACTACTGTAGGATTACAGGTGCATGGAATGTCTCTTACATGCTTCCGTAGTTACTCTGGATTTGATTATAAGCGTATATCCAGAAAAATAAGGATGTGAAATAGTGACAAAGGATGATTGTTAAAATGAGTAACACATGGGAATTACAACGAGTAATTACACATAGGAATTTGTCACATTTGCAGTGATCCAGAGTTGGACCTCTCTGGGATAAAATATGTTAAAATACATCTTCATTCTATGAGTTTACAGTTATTAGTTATAGTTGCAAAATTTGATTAATTTTACATGATCACATCACAGAATTAGTATGAAAATTATCACATATTTTAAAATGTGGATGAATTGTTTCATGCCAATGACACAGAAGGCAAAATCCTGAGAGCAAATCCTGAGACAGATTCCCAAGTGCATGTCCATGGAGCTAGAATGTCCTGCAGGACAGGGAGGGAAGAAAGCACACAACCTGAATTTTATTAATCAGCAACAAACCAAAAACAAAAAAAACCCCAAACCTACAACCTTCTTTGAACCAAATTTCCAGAAATGATACATTTGAAATTCTGATTTTTCCATATAGAGCGTTCTAGAAATCGAACACGCTACATGTTCGCTGGGGTGTGTAGTATACATGCCATACTTTAGCTTCCCCCTGGTGCATGCATTCAAATACTATAACAAGCCATAAATGGTTTCTCTGTGTTGCTCTGCTGAATCTGTGGATGTCATTAATGAGTATCACCCATACATAATTCAATACCACAATATTTATTCTAATCAGGTAATTAATCAATTAATAAGTCAACAGTAAGAAAGTTAATGAACTAAATATACTTGATTCACTTGGCTGCTTTCACTATCAGTGTTTCGAGCAGCGAAAAGGTCCTGACAGGTTTGATTTTCCTCCCTTTAATTCATCCACTTAACTGCCACCAAACCTTTGCTGTGTGTTAGGATTCTGACAATTTACTAGCTACCAGGCTATTAGAACCTGGCTAATTATTTGACCTTTGGCTCCCTCTTAGTTGGAAAATATTCCCTGGCAATTAAGCTAATCTATCTCATTTCCTTGTGGTTTGCTGGGGAGATAAGATTTTTCCCCCTTATGAGAATGCAACAATACCATCTGATTAGCAGGTCACGTTTCTGCCTGTAATTTTAGATTTTCCATCCTGCTTAGAGGGACTGATAGGGCTGGATTCCAAGACCTACTGCTTTGTGGCCCAGACAGGATTTGGGGAAGAGAATGTTATGTTACACAAGATTTATATATTTTCATTTCAAAAGTGTCACTTTCTATTTATTGACCCAATTTCCAGTCTCACACACAGCTCTGGGGGATTAAGTTGAAGCCGATGATGGGGGTATTTTTCCTTAGTAGGTGCTAGAAAGTGAAATCGTGTATTTGCCATATCTTTACATGGTAGCCCTTGAGCAGGGGTTCCATTGGCACACCCAGTCCAGGTGCCACTATTTGTGCCACTTGGCAATTGCAGCCACTTCTGCATGACCTTTAAAGAGTGCACAGTGTGTGTGCATAAGCATGCATATACACACACATCTTCTCTGAAGTTGCACAGTCAGGCTACCAAGTGATGGCAAAGAAGAGCACTGTAGAACAGAAAAAATGGTATGGATAAATGCATTGCCTTGTGGGAGTATTAGACCAAGGTCTGGAGCCATGGGGGGATAGAAAGGTGTAGTGCAGTGATAGAATATGTGGCTTGAATGAAGAAGTCCAGTCTTCAATATTAACTGGGTGTCCAGCAGGGTGACCTGATGCCCACACTTCAAAAGGAGGACAAGGTCTTGGATTCCTCTCAGCCTGGCCTTTCTGGCAGACAATGGCACATTTGCCTACTCACAAGTAAAGCCGCGATATTGGGTACTTTCACTTTTCCATAGAGATCAATGCATTTTTATTTTTTTGGCCATAACGTTTGTTAGGAAGGAGATATTTCAAAACTGATTTTTGCATTGGATTCCGCTCCTCAATACAAATCCAAGGACATAAGACTTGATGGGGTACTATGTACCATCGTGAAGTTTCAAAATGAAGCCCAAATAGAGGACAATAAGCCCTTTTGGAGGACACCCGGACAGGAGAATAAAAAAGAGGACAAATTAGGAAATTTCTGGTCATATGGTGACCCTGGTTTCCAGTCTTCTGCAATTATCTCCCTTTAATTACAATTGGTAAGGTCAATAAGGTATGTTGCTCATTGGTTAAAGATGCTGTGCTTATCAACAGACCTGAAAGTTTCCAGGTTGGTGGTTTGAGACCCAAGGACCATATGATGGTGAGAACTCTGCTTACTTTTTCAGCTCCTGCCAGTTTAGTAGTTGGTCAGTCTGAAGGATGGAGCTAGGAAAGAACCAGAGGTACATCCATGCAACTTCCATGAACAAAAATTTAGGCGAAGCCTTACTTCAAGTTTGGGATCAGCCTGTTAGCTTGCAACTCTCAATGCAGGGTGGGGGAAACGGGAGGAGATAATGCCTGAGAAAATTGTCCTCTTTGGGATCCTCACTCCTTCTGGCTCACACAAACGTATGTACACCCCCAACACACACATGCCAGTCTGGCTGGAGAAGTCTGAAGGAAGCAGAAGGCTATCACTTTCTTGTTTACAAAATCTTATATGCTCTTTTTTAAAAAAGAAAAGATTTACAAAGATGAAAGGGAGGGGGAAAGGATGACAGAAAACAAACAACCAAATTCTATACTTGAGATCAGAGGCAAAGTTCAAAAGAAAAATAAACCTGTTTTTTTAACTGAAAGTACTCTAGCTTGCAAGCCAGTCACTTGTGATCAAGTCCTCTCGGAAACTTGGAAATGGATGGGTATGATGTCTTAGGAATTAACCCTGTCTTTGTTAGACATCCTCCAAGGAGGAGGCTAGTAGAGCTTTTGTTCACTTGGTGAAAAGACAGGCTAGCAATTCCACCACTCCTCTGAAGGAAAGCGTTGAAAACAAACTGATGGTATAATAGAGAATGTGATGGGCTAATTCTGAAGTCAGGATCCATATATTGCTCTGCTGGGGATGTCACTGACAAGAAGAGTGCCTGTTCACTACATCTATTTGCTAGCTGCTATTGTTGCCACTTAGCCATCTGTGACTTCAGTCCCATCACAATACTATGTGCACTTATCAAAACGTATATACAACTTAATGAAGAGCCAAATCCTATTGTTTTCCCCTTCCTGTGCAGCAGCAACAAAATGGCTTGCCTTATCTCCTTGCCTTATCCTTCCCAATTAAGGGAATGATCGTTCTCTTACATGGGGGTAAACCACCATGGTGTGGATGTACTCGTGGCTCTATCCATATGCTCTCTGAGGGCTCTATGCATGGCTCCACTCAGACCGGTGCTAACTAAATAGTTAGCTCAGGACTGTGTGGAATTGGATCGAGGAAGAGGGTAGGAGTGATGCCAACCACTGCTGCCCAAGCCCTTTCCTAGACTCATCAATCCTTCCCCAACCCCTGTCATCACCCCGTTCTATGCTCTCTCTGTCACCTCGTTTCACCTTTCCTTATTCTGCCTTCCCACCACCACCTCCAGCCTTCCCCTGCCATCTTACCTAGATTGGAGGATGGTTACTGGCACTATCAGGAAGGTCCAGCCTTCCCACCAGCATCTTTGGCAGCATGCTGACTCTTATGCTGCCAGAGTATGTTGACTGCTTCAGACACCAGCTGGTAATTATATGATTTGCCAGAAATCTGGGGAAGGCTGAATTCAAGTTCCACACATTCAGGTTTCGTCTTCACACAGTCTAGTTTCTCATTACATGAAATCATTGCATATATCCTTTTCTTGGGTGGAAAGCCTATTTACTCTTTCCTGGGAGGAAGTCCCACTGAACAAAGTCCTCTGGACTGTGGATAAGATTGAGCTATCAGCCTTTCTTTTTGGGGAGGTGGGGGAAGAGCGAATAAAGGGTAACTAACCCTCACAGTTCAAGTCTGGCAGTTTGAAATGTTTGGACTTTTTGGCTGTTTGAATGTTGACTGCTAGAGCATGTAGTGGGGAAAAAAATAGAGCAAAGAGACTGAAAAATCAAGCAGTCAGAACTCCATCATTGTTAAGAATATCTGCTAATTCATGTTAATCAGTCCAGCATTGACCCAAAATGTTATTCCAAAGTTGTTTTCCAAGCATCCTATATTTCCATGCTTTTAGAATTTGTCCTAATCATCCAAACAACTTCAAAGCCAGCTTCAGCCTTTTCATTATTGCCTCATCCACTGGAGCCAAAGAAGAGAGAAGGGATGCTCACCAGGACTGAATGTTCCACACCTGTTGCTCAACCACCTGTTTGTTTCTGCTTTTCCTATTAACTGAGCTCCCAATTCACACACAGGATGAAAAAGGCAGAGATCAAAAATGGTTGAGGTGAGGGATTAAAAATTGAAGGTGACAGGCTGAAAAAGTCAGATTCAAAAGCTTTTGCCAAGAGCAAAACAATGCTGTGGATCATCGTACATGAAAACATCTATTCCTTTGGCTACAAGCTGCATGTGCCCTAGGATCGTCAACTACGCCATATGATCAAGCCACAAAAGCTGAAGCAATTCATCCCCTTCATGTTAGTTCGTCATGCTTTATTTAATTCATTATGACTCATTGGGGCCATTAAATCCATTCATTCTTCTAGAATTTTCAGGTAAACATCTATTTATAACTACCAATATACAATGGGCCTTTGGTATCAGCAGAAGATCATTCAAGGATCCCTGGTGACCCTTGAGCTTTGTGGATAATGAAATCTGTAAGGGGAAAGAGGCTACACCAGCAAACTAGAATCACCTTTAGAAGCAGGACTTCTGAGAGGTCCTCTACCACCCTTCAGCCTCAGACCTAGCATCTGAAAACATTCAAATATGTGGATGCCTTATGCCTTATTTGCAATGTTGTGTGTTTGTGTTTTCAATCACATCATTAATGTGATTTGAAATGATCTGGTTTGATTTTGCTTTTTCCACCTTGAGACTTTTACCCAGTAAAATGCAGAAAAACACGTATCATTTTAGCCTAAGCTCCATCTACTTCACATGACTAAATTTTCCTCCATGCAGCCTATGGATGTGTTGGGTAAAGCTTGTGGTAAAGCACGTATAATTCATTACAGTACCTTAAGCCTTTAAACACAAGCTTCACACTGGTTACAGTCAGATTGTGAGCATAACTTCATCTCACTTGGACCTTTTATTCAATCCATGAGCTAATTTGGGGACAAGCTGCATCACTTCTGCTTGCAAAGCAGGCCTCCGTCATTCGTGGAAGACTATGGTATCATGCTTGGCGCTGCATACGCGGCATGCGAAGCACGAAAGCCTGGGTTGGATTGTTATGGAGGATAGGCTGTTACCCAAGCAGCAAATCCCCCCTCTCCACACCACTGAATTAGTCCAATGGAAAGGCAGAGCCAATACGATTGGATCCAGCTGGTGTTGCAGAGCTGGGCTAAGGACAGGAGTTCACCCTGTCTTGTGGGGCTGACCCAGGTCTCGAACCCTGGCCTGCTGGTTAACAAGCACAGTGTCTTAGCCACTTGCGCCACTCACAGCCCATTGCTTGCACAAGTCTGTTGTATTTAGATGCTCCTGTTCTTTTCCTCTTGTGTTTGAGTGTTTTCAAACTTTTTATGACCCTCCAGTCTTCATATGACTTGAAAAAATGAATTTTCACAACATTGAGTCCAAGTCTTTTGATTCAAGCCCCCTACTCTGTGGAAGAGTGATATACAACCAAAAGCATAGCACGTGGCTTAGCTTAGTAATCAAAAGTGTGAATTGTGACTGGGAAACAGACATATTCAACTCAGCTGTTTGTTAGCCAGTCCAGTTCACAGTTCTTCAGCATTAGACCCCATAACAGCAACATGGTGATCTTCCTGAACTACTTTTCAGGGATGTTGAAAAAAACACTGAAATAATCACAGAGTTGGAAGGAACCCAGTAGGGCCATCTAGACTAACTCACGGTGTCCTACAAAACCCTTGTAAGATATAGACCTTCTTCAGTAAGGATCTCCAGTGAGGAAGAATTAACCACCTCCCCTGGCAAATCTGTTCTGGTACCAAACTGTCCTTACCATCAATAATTTCTTCCTGATTTGCAAGTTTGTACCCCTTTGATCTTGGTCTACTATCAGAGGCAGCTGAAAGTTTGTTCCTTTTTCCACATGACAGCCCTTCAGGTATTAAAGAACACTATCATATACCCTTAAAGCCTTCTTTTCTTCTGACTAAACACACCAAGTTCTCTCAAGATTAACTTGAAGAGCTTGCTCTCCAGCCCTCTGATCATACTCACAGCCAATACAGCACTATGGACACTGCAGGTGACAGTCCAAGCAACAAGTCAATAAATACTAGTGCAGCTGTATAAAAAAGGGGCTCATATCGGAGAACTCCCTGGTGGTTTTGACCCAGAGTTGTTAAACTGAGAATTACCGTACATATCAATGTTTTATGTAAACTAACCACAAAACTTTGTTCATATAAAAAACAAATCATGTACTTTTATATAAATAATGTACTTAAATCAGTGCAATATGGGCCAACTACAAGAAGTGCTTGAACTCTTTAACAAAAATAATTTACCATTACTCTCAGTAATGGAACCTATATGCTCAAATACTGTGTTTTATAAACCTGCCATGGATGTAGTGCTTGCAAGTAAATATGTTATGACAGCTACCTGGTATGTATTCAAGGATTTTTCTTTTCCTTAAAGTGTGATATAATATTTGCTTTTGACGATCTCCCCATTTTGGAGGTATTATTTTCATCTCCACCTCCCTTGTTGGGCAAAAGTCTTATTAAAACCACAACAGAAAACAAATTCTCGACATGACAGAAACAAACAAAAATAGAACTAACATAATTGCTCACTAGCATGGAGTACCTCTAAATTCATGAAAGGCAATTTGTTAAGTAGACAAGACAGAGCAAAATATTAAGTAACCAATACTCTCCATTTGCACACTTGGTGCTTTATACCTTCTGGTCCATATATCGCAGGCAGTCCCAAATTAAGTTAGTTAGAAAGATAATTTAATTTCTTTTGATTAACTGCCAGGAATAAACTCCAGGTGAATGACATAGTATTTTAATGAGCCCAAAGCCTAATGAATATTTTTCTTCCCTGTGTTAATTAGAATTTCAAAGGAGAACTCCAGGGGGACCAATTTATTGGGAGTGCAAAGAAGAGCCTTTTGTTCCAAGGCTCCCAGGCTGGTAAGCTCGTTCACTACCTGACCTTGCATCTGCTCAGTTAGCAGAGATTTCTGCTTACTCAGATAAGATGCTGCAAGCCCCTGCAAAATTCTCTAGGGTGTTTAATGCTCTTTCGGGTACATAATAAATTTTTTGGTGTGATCACTGAAGAACAGATAACTGTCCTATGAAATACTCCAGCCACACCCACCCAGGTCCCTGGACAAGCATAACTGGCAGTGAAAGTGAGCAGAAGCTATAGACATTCCTAGGTAAGAAGAAGAACACCTATTTCTGCCACTATATCATGGTTCATGTCATTCAAATTTGATGATCTCATACCTTCTTTTCAAACATTATGGGTGCAGTCCTAACCATGTATACTCAATAGTAAGCCCTTTTGTGTTCAGTGGTTCTTACTCCCAGGAAAATGTCTGTAGGATTGCATTCTATGATTCTGTGACACTGTAACACTGCTAAAAGAACACTTCCACTTCTTTCTAAGTCAGACTCAGATAAAAGCTAATAAATTTTAATAAAAGAACAAAAAGTCAGCCCCATCAAGGAATAGACAGGTAGTTCACCAACTTTATGCAACAGACCCTACAATCCAGAGTAACTACGGGAGCACATAAAGGATATTATGTGCACCCGTAGTTGCTGTACCACCTAGTGAAAACCTATGGGAAATTCATATAGCAATCCAGAGCAAATTTTTCTTACACCGGAGGATTCCCCGTAGTTACTCTGGAATGTGCCCTAATTCCAGATGCATTAGTAGCTGTCTTTTCTCTAGGTTCAACCAGGAGGATGCCAATGCAGATTAGTAGCCCAATCCTAACTAAGGTTGGACTCATTTTGATAACAGTGGGACAATGTTCTTTTGTTATAAAACGGCTTTTGGAGATGTGGACAGCTGGTCCACATTTTATTGCTGGTCATTTTAGAAGTATCTCTGGAAATAATAGTGATTTCCAGATCCAGCATACCCTCATTGCCAATGGTTCAGTCAGTGGACAGGACAGGGTGGGGATTGTGGCCTTAAGGGGAAAAGGCAAGGACAGGTAGAGAATGGATATCAATGGGCTGGCACAGATAGACATAGACCCAAAGGGACCCATATGGGAGCAGAGTACGCTAAGTAAAACGAATGTTCACCTCTCTTCCCAGGGCCACAGAAAGCAGTGGAGCCTATGTTGAGACCACTGTGCCCTGCAAGTTGACTTTAATTAGGATTGGAATTAATCTAGGTTGTAGTCTTCTATAAACTATTCAGAACATACAGGTTTTTGCAGTTGGCAGAGAAGACACACAATTCTTTGTTAATGCTGCAATTCAGTTGTCTTCTGGAGTTTTTTTCATTGTCTTTATTAAAAAAAAGTCACAAAAAAAAAGAAAACTGAATGCCACCTTGGCATTCAGGATGGCATAACATGTCATAAAACATTGACACAATAATTAAAAGAGATAAAACAGCAAACAAAATATGATGTGAAAGAGATAAAACAGCAAATCATGCCATTAAAAAATAACAGTAAGATGGCCAAGTGGTTGCAAGCAGCAGTGAAAAGTTGTTTCAGTCAGGACGTAAAGAGGTGCTATATTTGAAACTGGAAGGACAGGTCAGATTGGCCAATATTATTTAAGCAAAATTAATTTAGAAATAATTTTAGGCAGCTCCATGCCAGCTGGATCCACTACCCAGAGCTGCCTCTACTCATACATGCCTACATGCACCCACCAATGAATGTGCAGGGGGTGAACAAGCATGAGATTCAGTGAATATCTTCTGGCATCTCCTTTTTGAATCCCTTTAGAGTCACCACAAGCAGAGGTTGGCAATAATGAGCTAGATGATGATAGCCAAAAGTCAGTATAAGGTAGATTCATACGTCCAGTCTATTGGTTTTGACATGTGAGTCTTTACCCATTCTCCGAAGCACACACATTAAAGTTTGCAGAGGCTTGTGATACCAACAAAAGGACAAACGTGATTTTAACTGCATGTTTGCAGACAAGCTGCAGCTATTCTAAAATGATAGCCTTGGTTTACAAGAGTCAGACAATGACTGAACCTTCCAGTTAGATCTTGAATTACACAACTACTGTAATTAACAGAGCTTTGGAGAACTGAGTTCAGAAATTTAATGTGGCATTCACTGTGACATACTTGAGCTGGAAAAAGAATAAGAAAGAGGGGAAGGCTATGCAGAATGAGACTGTATAAAAATCCCTTGCATGACCTACATCCTTTCTCAGTGGTGAAGTTCAAAATGATTGGGCACCGCAAAGGATGAAGGCATTGACAACTTGAATGGTCAACAACTGTAATGAGCATACATATATTAGTAGCATAGATGACAGACTCAATCCTGTAGTCACTGTAGGGTGCAATTCTAACCAATTTAGGCTGGTGGAATTCACCCATCTACTCATTCCTGTGGTGGTGTAGAAGGCCAGTGGTTGTCTGTGCAGTGGCCTAAACACCCCATCCAGGCTTGCTGCAGGTGTTTTATGGCACTTTTGTGACACCACCGAGCCAGCATGGAACCTGTTTCTGCCTAAGTGGCTGTTAGCAATAATCAAAATATGTTGTGCAAAAGCACAATATACTTGTTCTGTTTAATGGACAAGTTAGCTGCTAGGTCTTGGAGGCAAGGTAGTTAAGCAAGCCGCAGCTATATTTGTGTGTCTCATCAAACTGACGTTGCTGCAAACTTCACACTTTCCTAAACACCATGGAACATATTTCTGAGCCGGCATGCATAGAATTTTGTGTTTGGAAGCATCAATTTGCTCCATACCATAAATGCACAGAAGTTAATTCTGTGAAAATCTGACTCTTCTCAAATATAATCTGGGGATGATATGGATGTAAACACAAAACAGCCTGTTGTTTTGGTCCCAATTGTGGCATGGTTTTTGGTGCTACAAAAATGTGAACAGAATCAGGATGGCATTCTGTAAATGATAGTTAACAGCGACTTTTGTCTTATACATTTCTGTGAATATAATTCACTAGGCATGCTGTGGGAAACTTTTATTGTGTCCTCTTCCAGATAAGAGCATACTACACCTCTACCATATTGCTCCAATATTTTCAAACATGTCAATATTCCTTTCTAATGCATTTGTAGGCAATTGCCCAAATACAGCAAACTTGTTCTCCAGTGGTTCTTACAAGCATGGAAAGTCTATTGGCCCACAATGTCAATAATCCACAGATTAAGGGGCCTAAACAATGTGCATTGGTCTATTTGACTAAGCACTGCTCTTGTATAGAAGGCTATTGATCTGTGGATTTCTTATCCTATCTTTGAAGTCCCAATTTACTCTGTTGTGATTAAGAGGAGAATATATGTGATAGCATTTGCAAGCTCTCCCTCTCCCCTGGGCGACCACTGACTCAATCAAATTCCAGACTTTTTAATTTGTAATTTGAGTCATGTTTGGTCATACATTTATGTTTGCTTGTATTTATTACTTCAGATACATTCCTGTGTATGGGCTTCCGGAAGGAATGAGGGTTCAACTGACTCATACTCCACATAAACATTTAGGCTACAATCCTAAAGACACTTTCCTGGGAGTAAGACCCATTGAACACAATGGGGCTTACTTTTAAGTAGACATGGTTAGGATTGTGCTCATAATGTATTTCTCCCTAGGGAATTCGTCAAGATGTTAAAGCCCAGTCCTATGCAACTTTCCAGCACGTATGCAAACATGCCATCAGGGCATTCACTGCATCCATATGGAGGCATCCTCAAGGCATTGCAGCTCATTAGTGCTGGAACGTTGGATAGGATTTGGCCCTAGTATATCTTCAAGTTAATGATATTTTCTGGAAACCCTTCTTAATCCATGTCGCAGTTGGAACTGGGTTTACCTTGTTCTTTCTTAAGAAAGAAAGGGATAAATGAACATCTCACTATATACTGAGACTTCAGGACATCTTCACAATTTGTTTTCCCATGAAAACTTGCATGTTCAATAAGTTTTGGGGTCATCTTGTGATGGATATGCTTTTCTGTTCTATACTGGTGAATGATTTTACTGTACTCTAAAAACACAAGAACTTCAGTTTCTTCAAACTTTTTAGAGAGTTCTGGTCATCAAAGAAAATGGTAACTATACAGTAGCTTGATCACATGAAATGAAGCAGTAGTCCAGAAGTCCTATGTAAGTAATATGCAAGTTCGGAAAAAGGTATAACTTTTATGTTTTGAGTGTTTCTTCATCACAACATTTAGGTTGTGTGTTGTTGTCTTGGAAGTTCCTGAATTAATCTTCTGCAACCATTCTGGACAAATCATGGACAAGTTATCTGGCTGCCGTGTCTTGGAGGCAAGGTAATTGAGCAAGCCCCAGCTATATTTGTGTGTCTCATCAAACTGATGTTGCCAAGACAAGGAATGCAATTTTCATACTAAACCCTGTAGAATATTTTTTTGAGCAGGCATGCATAGAATTTTGCTTAAGGACTGTTGCTCCATACCATAAATGCCAGAAATTTGCTCCATACCATAAATGCTATTTGCTCCGTACCATAAATGCAACAAAGTTAATCCTGTGAAAATCTGACTATGAAAAATCCTGTGAAAACCCTGCCACATTTTCGTTTGCCTTGTCACTTATTACTGCTTAAATATGGGTTTTTGGGGGGAATTATTCTCCTATATGCAGTTACTGCATTTGCTTTGACATGAGATAATGCATGTATACCAGTGGTCCTCAACATTTTTGGCCCCAGTGACTGGTTTTTGTGGGAAAAATTTTTCCAGGGACCAGCCCATGGGTTGGGGGCAGGGGAGTTCTGCCTCTGGCGACCTGGAGGGAGGGTTTCCCCACGTAGCGTACAGCACAACTGCCTACAGCTGCTAAATCCCATTATAATAAATAGAGCTATTGCTAGGTTACTGTGGATAGGATTGCAGGTGAGGCCCCAATGTCTCAATGCATGTCTATTCAGAGCAGGGATTTTCAACCTTTTTCAATGCAGGAGGCACTGAAAATGCACAAAGCCATCCTAGTCACTCTTACTGGAGAGTAAGCCTCATTGACTATAATGGGACTTATTTCTGAGTAGACAGGCATAGGAATGGGCTTTGAGGCTACAATCCTGTTTACACTTTCCTGGGAGTAAGTTCTACTGACTACAATGGGATTTACTACTGGGTAGACAGGCATGGGAATGGTCTTTGAGGCTACAATCCTCCGACAGAGCCCTCCTGCTGTGAGGAAGGGAAAAGGCACTGGAGTCCTCTCGTGGACTGGTTAGGCAGCTGCCAAAGACCTCCAGTGGTCCCCAGATCGGGGGTTGAGAAACCCTGATGTATACTAAAATGATTTATAGTAATGCCTGTATACTAAAAATGATTTATAGTAAAACTCCAACAGTCTGGCATCCAATAATATAGCATTCCTGATAGTCCAGCATCAAAATGTCCAGCAAAAGATCAGATCTCCCTTTCCTTCTTCATCTTACAGGGCATCATGGTGAGCATCTTTTGTGGCACTTTTCTGATCTGGCATCACCCACGTACCTAAAGTACTGGATTATGCGAAGTCAATTATGTTCAAAGAAGCTGGAAAGACCAATCCTATGCTTGTCTGCACATAAGAAAATTCTACTGTATTCAATGGGGTTTACTCCCAAGAATGTGTATACAGAATTTCAGCCTCACTTTCCCACTCCTGTGCAATTATAAGTAGCAGCTACAAGCTTAATAGGAGAACTGGGGCAGTATCTTTAGAAACCAACCACAATTTGTTATCTGAGTGAAGTGGTGGTAGGTGACAGTTCAGACCTTTGCTGTAATCAATTCCCACTTTTCTTTTTGAAATTTTCTGCAGCTTTCTAGTTAACCTCCTGGGAAGAAAAGGCCCCGACACAAGCAGAGTATTATTGGTCAAAAGAAGAGCAATAATAAACCTAACCCAATCTTATGACTTGCCGAGAAGACGCAATTCCTCAAAGCATTCCCCTTGTTCTATTATATCAGGTAAGGGTCTGGTGCAGTGTTTGCACAGCTAAAGGGCAAGGTAGTACATATTCATGAAGTCAGTGGCATTTATAGCTCTAATAATATTTATGCACTGTCTGCTGAATGGTATTTGACAGGGCAAATATTTACACACAATATTGCTGACAGTCTCACTAACCGTGAACAGCATTATCTGAGGAAAAATCAATACTCTGTTTTAACTCCAGAATCCCAGGAGTGCATCCCGAACTACACAGCTTGGAGGAAGAATCCCAGGCAAGATTGCGGTTATTAGGTAGGTTTGCTCTGAAGGATATATCTTTATGTTTCTTTCCCTGACACTGTAATGGCTTTGGGATGGGTAATGTGCCCTGACTATAAGAATGCTTATATTGAAACAACACAGTTTTCCAAAGGAAAACAACAGTTTAATGTCAATTTTCCCCTTTTCCTAACATAATGTACCCCATGACTTTCTGAAGCAGCTACATGCATTTCCCATCTCTTACAGTGGGCCAATGACTCATTCTTTCTCCCCCAACTCTTATATTTGTGTGTTGGTTGTATGTATCCTTTTATGACAGGAAGATTGTATGTATCCTTTTATGACCCTTTAGGACAGGAAACAATTTTCTCATTCCTTTTACTTTAAAAGAACTTTGCAAAAGGTTACAGTTATCATTTTATGGACTTAAAGCTATGTTTCCCAGTGTTTGCAAACAGAGTTTCAAATAAAACTATCAAATGCTGAATTCTGAATTTAAAATTTGGATTTTAAGACATGGATGCAAACTCTAAATCTCACAGAAATGAATACAAGAAAATGAAAAAGAAAAATCTCATGAAAAAGTATGGCAGCAAGTGCGGGTGGGTGGTTGAACAAAGAACTGCCTGAAGACCTCTAAGCAGGAATGGACTGAGACTGCAATCCAAAAAACACTTTCCTGGGAGTTAGACCCATTGAACACAATGGGGCTTACTTTTGAGTAGACATGGTTAAGATTGTGCTCTGAGTTGAATTGTGGATGAGAGACTAAAAACCTGATAAGTTTTTATAATACCGGATAAACATGATAAACAGGTTTATCATGAGACAACAGAGCCAGAAAGAGTCACTGTTTATAGCTTGGCTGACCTGCTGGAACCTTGGAAAGCATTCCCTGATTCCAGATGCGATGACCATGCAGTGAAGGATTCCATCTGGAAGAGAAAAGTTTGACAAGCTACCCATAGAACAATTATCTATCGCACAGGGTTGTTATGAGGACAAAAAAAGATAAATGCTATCTATGTAAGCCTCTTTTGGGCATTTGTTTTGGCATGGGAAAGCAAGGTATAAATCCCTTAAATAAATAAATGTTCCCTCTGAACATTTCAGATCATACACACCCTCATCCCTTCAAGACCAGATTGTGTGCATTAGACACTGTCTCCTTTTTTTCTTTTATAAGGAGACATTAATAATAATTATGAGAAAAGCAAAAGGGCACAGAAGGGATTTTTTTAAAGCATCACCTCTAAAGCATCTGAACGAAAGAAGCCGATGTGGGCATACTTTTGGCCATTGGGATGAATTGTTTCACAGCATTGCCTTGGAAACAAAGCAAATGTCTTCAAGAAAGACAGTACCAAGCATTTAGCAAGCTGAGATCTGCGAATCTCTGGCACTTGTGTGTATATGTTTGATCTGTGAACAGTGAAGGGAAAAAGTTCAAGGACCAAAGTCTATTCCCAGCTTGTCGATTCATCACTGCTATCTTTCAGAGCTGGCACAGCTCTTGCCGTTTTTAAAAGTAGGTTTCTCTGCACTAATGATAAGGAAGTGCAAGTGAAAAGTGAGAGCCCACAGAAAAGTAAGGGAGTCACATACGAGTTTACTTGTAATGTAGCAAATTCTCCAGGATCTTGTGAGATTGAACTATACAGAAATAATCTCAGTGTAACGAAAAAATAGTTTAACAGTCCATGTGCTTTTTATGCTTGAATACATGAACTGGGCAGCTCTGGAGATAAACCTTCTATGGTTTTTATGATAAGCCCCAATCTTATAACATAAAGAAGCTGACATTGCAATGGGTATACAGTTATAACCTAATAAACAATGTTTTATTTTATCTGCGTTATATGAGATTTTGTCTCAACATGAATGAGATTGGCTCTTTATATTAAAAGATGGCATTGGCATCCTTCAGTCTTGAAAGGCTATGGTATCGTGCTCTGAGTGTCCTCTTCAGAGCATGATGGCATGGGGAGATTAATATGGAGGATAGGCTGTTACCTAAGCAGCAAATCCCCCTTCTCCATGTCACTGAAATAGTCCAATGGAATGGCAGAGCCAATACGATTGGTTGTAGCTCCATCGCAGGAGTTACCGGGATGTGATTGTACACAGTCACGAACTGCTTCCAGGACTCTGGCTCCAGATTTTGCCTCAAGGTTGACTCCTGAAGCCTTTCCCATGGATGGGTATAGCCACAAGTGGAGGTTTGAGGTGGGAGTTTTCCTTCTCCAGACAACCCACATTCAGTGGGATTTTGGACAGGTTTAGTCTGGCTACTCAACAAACGCCTGTCTAGCATGAGAGTCCATGCCAGTAGCTATGCTACCGCCAGCATAGCCCTTTGTATCACTGGAGCACACAATCCCACCACCACAAAAAGGTACTGTCCATCGCTTAAAAGATAAAACCTACAATCCAGAGTAACTATGGGAGCACATAAGTGACATTATGTGCAACCATAGTTATGGCACCACCTAGTGATAACTCATGGGAAATTCATATTGCAATCCAGAGTAAATTCTTCTTACACCAGAGCAAGGATTCCCCATAGTTACTCTGGATTGCACCCAGATTTAAAGATAAAATCAAGATAAACAAGATAAAATTAAAAGATAAACATCCTTTAAAAAGCAGACTTTAAAAAGCTTAAAAGCAGCCTACTTGCCAGGGAATTGAGCATGCCTGAGAAAGGTTCATAAAAAGTTAAATTGGATTTCTGTCTCAGCTGGGAGGGATTATGGGCGCAATCCAGAGTAACTATGGGGAGTCCTTGCCCCGGTGTAAGAACAATTTACTCTGGATTGCAATATGAATTTCCTATAGGTTTTCACTAGGTGGAGCAGTAACTACGGGTGCATATAATGTCTCTTATGTGCTTCCGTAGTTAATCTGGATTGTAGAGTAAGTGATTATCACATTAATAATCAAGTGATAAATACTTCTGAATTGATAAATACTTTTGAATTGCTTTAGAAGAACTGCTTCTGCCTGTGGGCAGACTCTAAGCTGTTTTAAAGGGAACTACTCATATTGATTCATTTCCTGCCTAATTACCATGGTAAACAATTGATTTTTTAATGGAAAATGGATATCTACAAAGCTTCCTGGAACCAAATGTTGCAGACAGTGAGGTTCAACCTGTTTCCACGGGCTGTCAGTCATAAGACTTATCAGCAATATTATTTTATTTTGACTATACATGCTTCATAAACTCAAAATAAAATCTTCCTACTGGTCCCTAAAAGGAAAAATTAAGAACCAAAATAGACTGATCACACTAATAAACTGGAATTTGCCACCTTTAAAAAATGTCTTTAGCGCCAGAAACCAGACTGAACAACTAGTCTCTTTGCCAATACTAGCACAACACAATTTAAAACCACTAATTTAGTGTTCATTTTTTTAAAAAGTCATGGTTTTTAAAATTCCCTTCTGGATCAGAGAGAATATATTTCCTCCTGCATGTTGTTTCAAGTTCCCAAGAAAAGACCTGTCTTAACATGAAGTGATGGGTAGAAGTTGCTATGGGCAGAAGTTTCTAAAAGTGATCCTTTTTCTTACCTCCCACCTCCATTTCAGAGTGTCATGCTTTACATAAGAAAACAAGGACAGCATCCCATCATTACGATTTGAAACTGCTGAAGACTGTCACTGTTCTTTCTATGCCAGTGCTGGGTGTGCAGAAGCCCACCTTTGATCCTCATTATATTAATTATACTGGCCTAAGTATGGGAATTTGCTGTGTCTTTCCTACTCCTGGCAGATGTCCAGCTTAACCCTCCCTGCTGCCCAATTGCCCTCCCTTTAATGAAGCTTTGCTTGTATTATGGAAAGGGCTCTTTTCATCCCTTGCTCTCGTGTCAAACCAAGACTTCTCATTGATTCCTGCTATGTCAACTTCACCACTACTCAGTTCGATTCAATAAATTAGCCTTTGTGGTGAGTGTTGCCTCAGACTGAACTACTTGTTAGTTTGAGGTTTTATAGAGTATAGATCTGTTTCACTCACCACCATGAACCTTGCTGACTCAGAGGAAAATGCACTTTTAACTGTCCCCCAGAGAGATGTATTTTTCCAGCCTAAGTGCATTCAGATTGCCACCTACAACCAATTAAATGTACAATTTTTCATTTTTTTCCCCACGGTAAACATAATTTTAATTCCAAGAAGTCAATACATAGTGCTTTTCTTTTCTTTTCCATGTTGTCTACAGATCTGGTTTGGTAATTTGGTTGGTCAATAAAAGGAAGGTGGCTGAAGTGGTTAATTGAGTGCCATCTACTCTCTTTTGATAACCAGCTCTATTTTACAATCTGATGTATTGTGTTTTAGGAGGCAGCACAGGAATAAATGCTTGTTGTTAGTGCACTTATTACTAATATGACAATCTGTCATCTAATATGACAAACTGTCATCTATCAGATATATCTAATGCAGTTTTACAAGGCCACTGATGTGCACTTTAATTTTTTGCAATTGTGGATTTTGAAGAAGAGAAGCAATAGCAAAGTGAAATCATAATTAAGGAAGCCCAGTCTAGCTGACATGGCCTGTCAATGGTTTCAGTAGATTCAGGGTCCTAGAGATTGATTGGCAAAGATACTTTCAAACTAAGTAGTCTTATGCTTTAAAAAAGTTCTCCTTCAATGGCTCTGTAGGTAAATTGTGTGGTTGTTTGTGCCCTGGTCAACCAGAAGCATCTGGGCCAGGGTGACCATACAGAATGGAGGACAGAGTGCCTCTACCTTTAACCATTGCATTGAAGAGGAAATTGAGGCAATCATCATAGAAGAGTTTATAGAGCAGCACTTACCTAAATTCCCTCTTCTATGCTATGGTTAAAGGTAAAGGCACTCTGTCCTCCATTCTATATGGTCACCCTGATTTGGGCAGTATAATAGGAGAAGAATAAAAGTCTTTATTCTACTTGGAAGAAAGGATCCATCTGTAAAGGAAACTTGCTAGCAAGTCTGCTTGGATCCAGTGGCTAAAAAGATCTATATATGTGTCAGGTATCTGGACTTATTCTATAATCTTACCAATTCCAAAGCACAGGGTAGTTGGGAAAGGTAAGTAAAGAGTATGCCATAACTCCCTTCCACAAAACTGGTTCTCTACAGCCCATGTTGACTGCTGAGTGGTGGAGAGCTGGATTGGGTGGCATGGGGATGTGGGGAGAGACAGGGAGGAAACATTCCAAGGGTGAAAGGGAGTGAGGCAGGATTGGTAGAGCTCTCCTTCACCAGATCCAGAGCCTCCATTTAGGGTTTACATAGTTTTCTTAGTTATTATTTTGACCACAGCATCTAGCTTAAAAATCTTTTACTATCTTCTTTTCCAATTCCAATTCCAAAAACCTTTATTGGCATATAATAAGTTAAACAAACCAAAATGTTACAAATACAACCACAAAGAGAAAGGACAAGTACTTAGAGCAGCATATATGTTAAACAAACTATTACAATTTAAAAGAGAGGGTAAGAACCCTTACCAAGAACTCAGCGACAAGGGCTGTTGTTCCATGTACAAAGTCGTTTAAAAGGAATCCTACTAAAAGGTGGGAAGGACCACAGTAATTAGAAAGAGTAGGTCCTAGGAGGAGACAGCAAATTTTGCTGAGTGCAGGGCAAGAGCAAAGGATGTGGGCAATGGAATCTTCTTTTAATATTCTTAGATACTTATATTCCTAGAAAATATATGTGTTAATCCATAGCAGCAGAAACAAAAAATAAAAGGTTAATGTGTTACATTAAAGACTAACCAATTCAGTTCAGGAGAAGCATTTGTGGACAGCAGATCAATTCATCAGGTGCTCAAAGTGAACTAGTAGGCAGGTGTATTTACGAGTTAAATAAATAAATAAGTAAATAAATAACTAAATAAATAAGCAAGCAGAATGAATTTGGAACAAAACAAAAACAAAACACAAAACAAAAAACAAAAACATACCTCACATTCGACAAATATGATCAGAAGAATTGATCACTGTTTAGACCCTCTTCTTGCTCCTGTCTTGAATTCTTTTATCATTTTGTGGCTGTCATATTTGTTGTGACTATAACCTGTGTTTTTGCAGTAAAGGGGTAAAGCATGATAGACATCAACATGTTCATAAATATTTGAAGATATGTGCCAAAGAAGTTTGATTGGTTGTGGCTACCTGGAATGTATCTATTGCATACTATTGCATACATGCCCTTCATACTTCATGTTTCATTCCAGGTAACATAACTGGTGAATAAAGGGGGCATAGCGCTAAATTGCCATTGATGATCACAGTATGAACTTTTAAAATCATGTTGTGATGGTTGAGAAGTAACACTGCATGGCTTGCTGGTGCCTGGGGTGGAAGATGATGTGATGACGCCATATGTCAACCCCCCATCATTCCTATCTCCTAGAATGGCTCTGGTTTGGGGACAACTGGAGGTGCAGATGGATGCGAAGGTTTGTCAGTGCTCCAAAAGCCACTCCAAACACTCAAAAGGTGAATGCTGCTACTACACCCAGCAAAGAGTCCAGAAAACTTCCAGATTGCTATGGTGAGAGCTGCCCCAACAACTCTAGCATAGCCACAGTATTTCTTGAATGTTCTTTCTATCACCAAGTACCACTTTATTCACTGAACAGAATCAAATAGTAAAGCTTTTTTCTGAACTGTATCACTTCAGGCCACAGCCAAGCAAAAGTTTCCATCTTTAAATGGTCTCTCGTGACAAATCTCCCTGAATGCAGAAAACTAGCTTTTGGAGGGCTCAGCCTACCCTCCTACCTAATATACTATTTTTGGACATGTTTTTGTTTCCTATTGCTAGGGTCCTGCAAAAGGCAAGGTTATTTTTCCTGACAAAGGATATCATTGGCAGGAAAAATAACATCGCCTTTTGCAGGTCCCTAACTATTGCTAACTTTGTAAAGAGATGGAGCAGAATGCATACTCAGATAGCTCTAAAATACCCAACAACAGTACCTGCATCCCCATATGACAATATTGTTTCATTAATTATTATCAGTATTAATTAAATATTAGTATTTTCATATTTTATACCACCCTTCCTCTAAGGAACCTGCCTTTTCCAGTGATCTGAGGCAAGTTCACCTACTCATGAGTAAAGGCATAATAAACTCTTTTCATAGAGTTCAATGCAGTTATCAGGGACTTTGTTGTAAGGTGGTTGGGGGGCTGCCTTCATTGATAAGGACTTGGATTCCTATCAGCCTGCTCTTTCCAGCAGACTAGGTAACATTCGCCTACCTGTCAGTAAAGCCACAATATAGTTCACTTTCACTTTCCATAGAACTCAATGCATATTTCCCCCCCTCCCCCAGTTCTTTGGAAATAACTTTTGACAGGAAAGAGATATAACAAAATGTATTTTTGCATTGGATTCTGCTCTTAAATACACATCCAACAATATATAGCACAGTAGCACAGGATTGGGGGGATTGGCAGAATGGGAATCAAGTGTTTTCGGGTGAGGGTGGTAGAGAGGGGCCATTCTTGCCCAGAAGAAAAGGGGGTGAAGCAGGAGGGCTTTACTGCATCCTAACTTCCTTCCTTGGTATGAAAGCTTTGTGCAGGTCTACTCCTGCAGTATGAAAGCTTTGTGCAGGTCTACCCTCAGTAACTACGGGTGCACTAGTGATGCACCCTACAATCCAGAGTAACTATGGGAAGACATAAGAGGCACTTACTCTGGATTGTTCTATGCATTTCCCATAGGTTTCTCACAGGTGGCACCATAACTATGTCAGTGTAAAAGGTCCCGTAGTTACTCTAGATTGTAGCCTATAGTTGGCACAGATCCAAATAGCTCCAATTATCAGACTAAGGGAACAATCCAGAGTAACTACGGGAGCACGTAAGAGACATTACGTGCACCCGTAGTTACTGCACCATCTAGTGAAAACCTATGGGAAATTTATATTGCTATCCAGAGTAACTTGTTCTTACTCTGGAGCAAGGACTCCCCGTAGTTACTCTGGATTTCAACCTAGGACACGACACATGATAAGGAAGTCCCAAGATGTCCTCTAACCTGTTCAGTTTCAGAACTGGATCAAATTAAACATTTTTCCTGGTTTGTTCTGGATCATATATCCAAAATTTTGAGAATAATGAAGTATAAAGAATTGGTTTGGAAATTATGAACTTGTTCTTATCTTCTTGACCTGTGGCAGAATTTGCTCTCTGGGAAAATCATGAGCTTCTGAATAAATATTTGTGTGATGTTCTTAGAAAGGCCAGGCCTAAAGATTTTCATTACACAGTCATGCACTTTACACTACCCCTTTGTTTGTTTTGTGACATGAACATACTAGGGACTTGATGTTAGCAATGATTGGCTCATTTGTCAGCAATTGTGGGTTGCTGTATTGATGACCTTTAATGAAATTCATTCCTCCTCTCTGTATTGCGTTGCTAGTACAACATCATAGCCCATTCCTTATAAATGACTTTTTGCATCTCAGTCCTAAAGACTCAAATCACCTTGGGCGGCAAGGAGAGTCCATATTTTTATAAGGAAAAAAAGCCACAGCAATTTCTAAACCACATTGCAAACACAGTGCACAGCAGATGAAGTCTGGTGCATGAGCTCTCAAATTGTTGTGATGTGGTGTAATTGAGGAAGTGTAAATGTGTTGGGTGTTTAACACCAAGGAAGAAAATCCTTATCATTGGGAGGGAACAACATGAATTTTGAGAACAGGATTTATGATGAGACCAACTGAATTTTTAGATATTTTTTCTTTGTTTTTTTAATAAAAATTTAAGATAGGAAATGATGTGTATTACCAGTTTGGCACCAAATGTTGGGAACAAACTGATGGCCCACAGTTATCAACAGGAGCCACAGCTGCTTCCAGAAGCTTCGATGGTCAGATGTTCTACCCAATGCACCTTCAAGGAATCAGAATGAATGACATGGGAAGCCCAGTGCAGGGCCTTTTGCTAGGGCTCCCTCAGCAACCTCTCAATTCAGTTCAACTCTGCATATAACCTTTAAACCTGGAATTATGGAGAAGTTGCTCACGGTATAACATATTGTCCTGATATTTTCCTTTTGGGCCAACTACTGCTTTTCCATTGCCAAGCATCCTCTGTATGATGTTATTTGCTACTGAGAAGGGATGAGATGGAAGAGTGAAACTTTAATCCTTCACTCTTATCCTTCCCTTATCCTTGGGTAAGGATTTTTCTTAGTAGAAGAAAATTATACTGAGAAACATCCCAAGTAGTTTGGTAAATTATGCATGCTTAAATGAGATTATCAGGCACTGAGATATACTGAATTAGAGGTTCGAGGACTACAGCATAAGACAAGATGTGACGTCACCCATTTTTGTTCTTGTTTACTTAGTGCTGATGTGAATGGGGATCAGGCTTTTCTGTGGGGGGTGGCCATTCTCCCCCCCCCCACAATGATATGTGATTGTACTGTAGCATCAGTCCCATAACATTCTGAAGGAAAAAGGTGGCTGGTTGATGACAATACACACATGACAAATGGTCAAAAGGGGGAAAAAAACCTGTCACCACCAATCAGATGTTTTTCTTGCCTGTCCACTGAAATTGCCAAAATTTCTTGCCAATCCACTTCCTGCCCTCCAATTTTATAGGATATAAAATTGCCTATATCAATCTGTCCTTCTGAACTCCTTCAGGACTATAGGAATTCACTGGGGGGGAAAAGGTTAAGATAAATTTTCAGCTCAGTGCTCATTTTAATCTTCATTTGCTCACAGCAGTTTGCTCATTTCATTTCAATTCAGTCTGCTCATTTGTGCAGCCCAAATCTATACATGTTTAGTCAGAAGCAAGTCCCCATGAATTCAATGGTACTTCCTCCACAGGACATAGGATTACAGCCTCAATTAACTTGTTGTGCTCTTCTAGAACAGAATTTTCTAGTCTATGCCAGAAACTTAGTTGTTTCTAACTGATTTGACTAATTTTAACTGCCAATCCAACTACTTCGGAAGATAATATTTGTCTTTGGTTCTCATCTGAACTTAAGGAAGTGGCGGTGACGGAAAGGTAAATCAATCCAAATACTAGCAATTTAATAGTTGCAAAGCCATTACCGGCAAATAAAAAAAGCAGATTTTTTCCCTCCACGTACTGAGCCCCCCAATATAATGATGATGCCAGGATACGTGATGGACAACGAAACAAGGTGGTGGAAGAGGCAACCAGGAATAAGTCCAGCCCAGTTGGGGTGGTAATGAGCAAGGCAATAAAATGGGGAGAACTGCATTGTAAGTATTAGATGAAGAAAAACCTAGGAGGCACAGAATGGCCTAATAGGGCATAAATCAATAAAGGGCAAATGACATCACAGAGCAATGGGAAGCACTGAGAGACAAATTAGAGGATTGCCCAGTGGTTATGATGGCCAGCAAGCAATACATTAGAAAAACTGAGCATGTAGGATAAGCATGGAAAAACTAATTAAAAGTGAGAGAAGCAGAGATGAGGTGTAAGAGAGGAAGCCTGGCAGAAAGATTACAGGATGCAGAGAAAGGAGAGGTGTGAGAATAATAATACCCGAAAGGCTCTAACATCACACAAGGCTCCAAGAAATAACAAAGACATGTTTCTAGGCACATGCAGAGCAGAAGATTGAAAGAGCCAGGAGGTTATATGACAGCAGGCAGAAACACTCACTGGTCGAGGCATTGGAGGCACTGTTGCAATAAGCAAGGAATATTGGACTCAGAGGCTAGTCGGAGAAATACTGTCACATTTTGCAGTCACAGAAGTCCCCCCTCTAGGACTTTCCTCTGCTTTCTGATGCACCATGGCATCTCTGTCTTGGAAACTGGTGGTTTAGTTCACTCTTACAGTCTTCAGTAATGAGCAATGCCATTTCTGCTTTCATCTTATACTTTGATCTTCAGTTTATAAAGATTGCACATGAACTGTACATGTGCTATGATGAAACCTGAAAAAAGAATTAGGTCTAATTTCCACACCCTCCTCCCAATTTTCATCCAATTTCTCTTTTGCTTGGCAACAAATGTGTCCATAAAATGGACCTATATAAACCTCACCCCAAAGGCTGGTGCAGTCCTGGACATGGTTGGTGGTATTGTGTTGAATTATTTACTTCTTTAATACCTGTTTCACAACTTCCAAATAAGCTTACCATAAATGTGCATTTATTAACAATATTTCTATCTTTCCTGTTGGTTTTACGTAAGGCACAGCCAACCAGGCTTACAATGAAGAATGAAATCAATACAAAACCAGAAACAGGGATCAAATCAAAATATCCACTGCTGTGCAAAGGAAGCCCCACAAAAAAAGTTTTAGACTGAAATCCTAAAGACACTTTTCTAGGAGTAAGACCAGTGATGGGATTCAAAGAAATTAACAACCAGTTCTATGCCCATCTGGCAGCCACTTTTAAATGGCTACTTTTAAACTTTATACATCCAATCTCTCGTTAACAACCGGCGAACCTGCTGGAGCCCACCACTGAGTAAGACCACAATGGGGCTTACTTCTAAGTAGACATGGTTAGGATTGTGCTATTAATCTTTTAAACGATCACAAAACATTTAGAATGTGAAAGCAAGCAAGCAACAGAGTACAATTTAAACATGGGTGAACAATGCACATGGCATATTGATGTGTATGGGGTATTGATGTGCATGGGGTATTGATGTGACTGGTGGGATGATGCACATACTAACTAAAATGTATCGTGTGTGTGTGTGTGTGTGTGTGTGTGTGTGTGTGTGTGTGTGTGTGTGTAAGAGAGAGAGAGATCATTCTTATAGCCAGCTGACTCTAAATAGAGATGAAGTTGGTGGGAGATATGAGGGGGGAGCCCTAACTGTCAAAGAGAATCCTTTTTAAGCAACTGTTGGGGTAAAAGCTGCCAATATATTTCAATATTAATTATGCAGCCCCACAACATGGATGATTGATAGAAAGTTTGAGGTGAGACAGAAAACAGGAAGGAGACAAGCCTTGCAGGTCTGCAGAAGTCAGCACTGGTAGTGGTAATGTACAGCTAATGGTAAAGGAAGAGGTACAGGTACAGATAATGGTAAAAAACTACTAAAAACTACAGCTTATAGCCAGCTGGAAGCCTGGAGTGTCTTGTTTTGCAAGTTCCACCCGAGCCGCCTGGAAGTAGAGCATTTCACTGGAAACTCATGGCAACCATCTTGGCAGAAGGTGCATGGCTGCTGGGGCCTGGTGTTTTGTAGTTCTCAGGCTTGCCTGGGCTCAACTCCCTACTCTGGTTTTGGTACTGAGAAGTGTGACTATGAATCATGAGTGCATATGTAGGAAATCATATCCATTCAAACAGTTAATGCATGACTGCATCTAATTTCAGTAAGACTAAAGCTTCAGTCCTAACCCACAGTTAGGCTAGCATAAGCCCCAACACAAATCCCATGTTGGCCCGGAAGTGTCACAAAAGTGCTACATCACCACAGGAATGGAAAACTGATGAGTTGTGCTGGCCTAGGTTAGGACTGCATCCTACAAGTCAAACATGGACACATATCTTCTTCCACAGCCATATTGTAACCAGACACATGGCCAGATTGGTGTAGTAACAGAAAAAGTTTTATGCAGGCAAACACTTACAGGCCTTGCTGCTGTTTCTCCACTTGAAATCACTTCCTCCCAAACGACTTTTCTCTATGCATTGCAGCCACTAGGGTTACTGTACACAATACTATATGTGAAAATATAATTTGGCCTTGAGCATGCATAACTGAATGTACCATTGTTGAGACCTCTTTGGTGATCATGGGCCAGTCATTCACTCTCAGCTTCACCTACATCACAGGCTTTTTGTGAGGTAGGAAAGGGAGGAACTAAAGTTTTGTATAATGCTTTGGGCGTGAAAGGTGGGGTATAAATCCCTTAAACAACAAATTGTAGTTTGTTACCAATACTAAATGGACAGCAAGCCAGCCCTAATTTTGCCTTTTTTAAACAAAAAGCACTTAGGGCAAATTCCAGAGTAACTACGGGGAGTCCTTGCTCCTGTGTAAGAACAAGTTACTCTGGATTCCAATATGAATTTCCCATAGGTTTTCACTAGGTGGTGCAGTAACTACAGGTGCACATAAAGTCTCTTATGTGCTCCTGTAGTTACTCTGGATTTGGGCGCTTAACACATTTTCAAGAGGATAATTGTCCTTGTCAAAACTGCAGTCTTTGCAAATATACCCTAAAGGGGAAAGAGGGGAAAAAAAGAATGGGCATATTTAAAGTCCATCAACCATGGCAGAATCCCTTTTAAATTAATCAGCTGTCTCAGTGTTCACAGAAGAGTATGGGAAACAGATGCTTCCAAGAAGTTACATACCCCAGAGGGCAGAATCAGAAATGCAGAAAGATTTTGACACCAAGGAGGAAACAGGTGATCAAGTAATTAGACTGTCTCCCAGATGACAAAATTAAATTAGGCAGAATTTCTTGAGTCTGTGAACATTGTGTGCAGAGATGCACTCACAGCAATAGCAAAAAGAACAGTAAGAGAAAACAGATCAAGAAGCGTCTTCAGTTCTGCTTCATCACCCCTGGGTAATGCAGTAAATGTCTTACAGTGCAGAGGATGCCTCACCTGGAAACCTCCAGGATTCAAGTCCCAGATCCCATGATTGTTTTTGATTTGTTTTTAAAATTATATTATCAGTCACATTTAGACCTTGTCCTTCCATAACGGAGCTCAGGGGGAGGGAGCACATCATGGGTTTCTGCTTTTTTATCCCTTTACTAAAACTTTGAAGTAGGTTAAGCTAGGAAATGCATTTTGCCAGAGGCAAAGTCTTCCTAACCATAGTCTTCTATACTTCTTATGCTATTTCACTTCCACATAAGTAAAGAGGGATCAATTATATGAAAATAACCCCAAATTTCTATATAGATGGTCCTTGAATATCTGAAGAGATAGGTTCAAGAATCCACTGCAGCGTGACCGTATGTCCTGTCTTTTCTTTTCCTTGAGAACAGGCAGCATGTAGCCTTCTTAAAATTCATAAATTATATGCAATATATTACAGTGGTATGTTGGTTTATGAGCATAATTCATTCCAAAATCATGCTTGTAATTCAAAACATTTGTATATCAAGGGAAATTTTCCCCATAAGAAATAGTTGAAACTCAGACAATTTGTTCCACAAACCAAAAATAGTCATATAAAACTATTACAATACTGTAATATAATATAAAATAGTAAAGAAAATACAAAATAGAAAGGAAAATAAAACAAATTAACCTGCACTTCTGTCTCTTGGGTCTCTTAGGCTGCAATTTGTCCCCCTTAAACAGGAGTAAGCCCTGCTGATTATAATAGGGCTTAATTTAGAGTAGACATGCAAGGTTAGGCTGCAATTCTTATCTCCAGTTAGGCCGGCATAAGCTCTGGCACAAGTCCTCTGCTGACTTGGGGGTGTTACAAAAGTGCCATAAGGCACATATGACCCAATCCTGGGTGTTTAGGCCTGTGGGCCTGAGTACAGGCATATACCGACCTCCCCATACTACCAGGGAAAGATATGCCAGCTGAGTTAGGCTGGCATAAATTGGTTAGGATTGCACTCTTACAGTGCAATCCTAAGTACAATGACGCCTCACGTAAAGAATGCCTCATGTAAAGTATGTTTCACGTAACAAACAAAAATTTCTCTAGGATTCTGCTTCACGTAAAGAACATGCTTCACGTAAAGAAAACATTCATTGGCAGTTGGGGCAGACGCGCTGGCCGGCAGCCTGTTTAAAAAGCATCAGGGCTGCCTAGCGCACCTGCCCATAGTGAAAGCAACACTTCCATGCTGTTCCTCCTGTGGCTGGGTGTCCGCTGGGCAGAGGGAGAGAACAGCAGTGGAGAAGAGGGAAGCAGCTCAGGGCCAGCCAGAAGGGAGCAGGGGAGAAAGAGGCTCAGGATGGAGAGAAGGAGAAAGTGGGGAGACACTTTAAAGGTGTCTTGGATTGCAGCCTCCTAACCATGTCTACCCAGAAGTAAGCCCCATTGTGTTAAATGGGGCTTACTCCCAGGAACGTGTCTTTAGGACTGCAGCCTAAGTAGACTTCATAAGATCATGCACATTGAATGCATGTTTTGAATTCAATCCCAGTGTTCTGTCATCATTTTTACATCCAGTTAATATTTTTTATATGAATATTTTGGGGGTTGTGGAACCAATCGTCTGAGTTTCCATTATTTCCTATGGGAAAATCTGCTTCACGTAAAGAATGTTTCACGTAAAGAACATGACTCCAGAACGAATTAATTTGTTACATGAGGCGCCACTGTATGTCTATTCAGAGATAAGCTCCATTGTGTTCAATAGTACTTACTCTCAGAAAAGTGTGGTTAGGATTGCATCCTTTGTCTTTCCATTGCCCCCCTTACACAGGAGTGAGCCCCACTGATTATAATAGGGCTTACGTTGGAGTACACATGCAAGGCTAGGTCTCTCCTTTCCATTGCCCCCTTATATAGGAGTGAGCCTCACTAACGGTGGTAGGCTCACTTGCTTGTCTTGCAAAATGCTCTTAATCCAATTTACTCTCAGTCCTAGGTTGTACTGCTTATAAAAGAGTTTTAAATTTAATAATAAGCAATTCAGAGTTTAAATTAACCACATGAAAGCAATAGGAGTGTTTTTATGTTTAGTATGTCATGTCCTACATTTTTCTTGGGTGTCCTACTTTTTGGGGTCCTACTCTTTTATTTGGTCATGACATTTAGTAATCCTTTGCCCTTTCTACAAGTCAAACCTTCTTATACATGCATTTTTAATATATGGATTTGATTCCACAATTTTAGAGGGGCCATTGGGGGCTGTGAGTATCTGGCTACCAGTTCTGTGTGCCTTGTCATTTGTCCAAATACTGATGGTGTGCCTTTTTACTGTGGTGTCAAATGAAAATGGTTGGGAAATAGTGCTCTAGCCAATATACACAACACTGTTTCTCACTGATTCAGAACTAATCATAAACTCCAAAAGCAAATACGGTATGCTGCTGATTTTTAGGATGTCACGTGCTTTCTATGCTCTTTGCATGTATTATGTCACAGTAACCATCCTGGTGCTAAAAAAATAGACAAATTAAGAACAAGGATGCAAATGGGAAAAAGCATGCTAAAAAGAGCAATGCCTCCTATTAAAAAGAGATGCTAGTCTGTCAGGAAACAAAATGCCATGCTGAAATGTTTGCTGCCAGAATCGTCTGTCCATTCTTTCTGCCTCTCTCATACTCATTAAAAAGCCTGATTTCTTTTTTTGTATGTCCTGTCCCACATGTCATACTTGATACATCAGTAAAGTTACCATCAGTCACTTCCTATCATATGTGTGCTGATGAGTCAGGTGAAAGTAGTATACCATGAGATTTGAAAGGAGTTTCATTGTTATTTTCTTTTTTTGGTTTTTCCTCCCTAACTGATGATGAGCAAAGTGCTCCTCAGGCTATTATCTTTTGCTTCCTGAAAATAGGATGATTTTTAAAAAAAAAAAAAAATCCCTGGTTACTCCCAGCAAAGCAGACAAGATGCCTGCCAAGGTGGGCTGAAGCTGTTAAATGATTAAGCATCCCTGAAGCAGTGCCATCAATTCCCACACTCTGTAATGTGACAGTGGATTCAAACCAATCCTGCCGGGAGTTGTTCCCCCGCCCCATGCACCATGCCTTCTTCTCATGCTTTAGGTTATTTGGAAATAGTGAGGAAATGAGGGTTTGTGTTGACACTGGGGATATCAGACAAGCCATGCAAAAAAACCTCTTCACACAAACAATCTGCCAAATGTAGAAATCTCCACACAGCAGCATTCAAAAATTGCCACTCAACATTAAAGGCTGCATGAGTGAATTAGGTCTCAGGACAATCATCGTATCATCTGAAGTCACACTTTTAAGGAACCAAAAGTCCAATCCTAGCTGCCCATTTGGGCTGGCAAAAATCACTTGTGATGGCTCAGGGGTATCACAAACATGCCATAAAGCATATCTGTGCCACCTGGCTGGTGGTAGTACTGCTGGGAGTGCTTGCTGGTCTTGCTCTCTAACAATGATCATGTCAATAATCACATTATATGAAACACATTGTTTTATGGAGTGGGAAAGAAACACATTGATGTAATAGACAGCTATAGCAAATTGCACATGCACACTGCCCCATACACTTGCCAGAATTTTTTTTAATGTGAAGGATGCCTATTGGGTTCAAAACAGAATAGAAACACTTAATTGATTCAGTTCCACTTTGGAATCAAAACCAAGGAGTTTAAAATTCAAAAATCTATGCACAAATCCAGAATTACTTCAGAAGTTTTCCTATTTACATTAACCTAATTACTGAAATTCCAGGCCAAAAAAGAAATCTGTCTGTCTGTCTCATGCATTTATGTTTATGTCCTACAAAGTATACATACACATCAGATGAAAAATTTCTGGGCATATGCAAAGCAGTATTTTATTTTCCAACTTATTTTCCAGGGACCAAGTATTGGCCTTCTTCAGAAAAATCTGTTTTGTTAATGCTGATGCTCCCAGTAGCCTGAACAATCAAGGAAAAGGGAAGGGTCTTGCATTACCTTCTTCAGGCTGGTGTTTCTTTTATGACCTCTCTTTTGGCTGACAGCACAAAATGCATGCACCTCACCAAGAAGTAGTATCATCACCATGTTTCTAAATGTTTCCATTATTTTCCAGCTTCTCCTTCTGCAAATGAAATCTATTTTCTGTTTTTAGGCGGTCAAGCAGAAGCCCACTGTAGAGCATCCTCTGCCAAATGAACAAAGAGGCTGAGAGCATCATTTACCCAGTTGTCAAGAATAATGCAGCCTTTTGTTAGCTAATTCTTTTCAGTTTGGGCAACTGCAGGCCATCCTTGGCCTGAGACCACCTGGAAAAGATGCTGATTGTGTCTCAACATTTATTGAATGCAAAAGGAGGGCAGGGATTTTACCTACAAACTTGCAAGATAAAACATTCTGCTGCCACATTTCATTGCACATTGTTCTCTAAAGAGACCTGCCATTGTTTTCTAAATGTGTGTTTTCTCAAAACGGTGTGAATATGTTTTATGCTCCAGTTCTTTGTGCTGCTAAAACCTAGGATTTCTGGCTCCTACACAGATTCCTTTGTGTGAGCAATGAGGTGCAGGTTTCCAGCTACTTACTCAGAATTTAACATGGTCTGCTCTTTAAGTATGACTGGCTCTAAACGTGAGAAGTTTCTAGACCAGTATTTCTCAACAAGTCGTACTTGTACCTCAAGTAATACTTGAGGTGGTGTCTGGTGGTAGTGGTGGTAATTGTGGTACCCCCAAACCCCTGCTTCTGGCAGTGAGATCAAAAACACAATATGATAATACCATAAATATCATATTGTGAGATCAGAAATGCAATAAGATAAATTTGGCTTGGCAGGCAAAACTCCAGTGTGCACTTTTTTTGCACACTCTTAAAAGCCTCTTACAAGTTGTGGCACTGTGTCTGGCCTCCAAATCAAAAGTAAATGATGACATTATAGCCAACTACTTCCAGAGGTACTTCCAACAGTTGGAAAGTGGTACAGCAGGAGACCAATGTTAAGAAACGCTGCCCTAAACAAAGTGTTTTCTAGCGAGCCCCCTAGTGCACATTGGTGTTCTCCTTGTGGAAGGACACTAGCTTATTGGCTAGTGAGAGTAGGTGACAGCACTGACAGTGTTTTTCACAATGCCATGGAATGGTCTTAGCGGGCCTACCTGGCAATGAAAGGCGGTAGTTCTTAGTAACTGGCACCATCTTACTGCCCCAATTTAGCATCAGTTATGCATAAGTCATGCTATGAAACAATATGGGAGGAATTGAAGTGGCAGCACCAAATGTGCTACACCCCTATTACAGGCAGGAAGGGAGAGAAGAAAATGGAAAGGGCAAAGTGATGGGTAGGGAGTCTGTAGACATCAGTGCCAGTGGTCCTCCAGGAGTGCTCAGCCCCTGCAATTTACCAAATGATGCCATGAGTGGATGCTGGCCCTGCCATTAGCTACAATAAGAGCTAATGTACAACAAGAACCACATGATCTGTGATGTACCCTGGTGAGTATGTAAGAACTGGAAAAGCCCATGGCTTTGTGGCGAAACAATGTTGGGATACATGCTTTCATTCTCACCATGGTATAGACAACAGCTATGGAAAGTAGTCTGCAAGCTCTATACTAAAGGGGAAACCTTTGGGGGAAAGTGGCACATGGGGGAAAGTGGCACATGGGGATGATGTGCATTGGGGAAGATGTGCATTGGGAGAAGATGTGCATTGGGGAGAAGATGCACACTGGGGGATGATGCAGACTGGGGGATGATGCACATGGGGAAAGTGGCTCATGGGGGAAGTTGCGCATGGGGGACTGATGCGCATGGGAGATGATGTGCACGGGGGATGATGCGCATGGCAGGAAGTTGTGCACAGTGGGAAGTTGCGCACGGGGGAACTTGTGCACGGGGGGGGAACTTGAGCATGGGGGGGAAACTTGTGCACAGGGGGGAGCTTGTGCACAGGGGGGAGCTTGTACATGGGGGGGAACTTGCGCCGTGGGAGGGATGGCATATGGGGAAATGTTACTCCTGCAATGTGTGTATGCTTTTCGCTAGTAAATAAATAAGGGGGTGGGAAAATGTCCTAATGGCATGGGAGAAAAAAAGAAATTTTCTTACCTCCCTATAAGTTGCCTGGCTGTCACTGGATTTCCTCAGACTCTTGACAACTATTTAGTTTGCATAAGTCTGAGGTATCTTGGACAGAGTTTACTGTTATATGAGGGACTAGTCCTGCGGTGAGCTAAATGCTGTTTCCTAAATGCTGTTCCCTCTGGAACTTGAGTCTCTCCACGTTGTTCTGTTACTTGTGATATACCTAGAAGCACATCTATAAAGTTACCTAATATTGAAATAAAAGGTGTCAGAAATACTAGAACATACAGTCTAGTATGTTCAGCAGTGCATGTATAAAAGTGGTTCGTCTAAACCAGTGATTTTCAACCAGTGTGCCATAGCACACTGGTGTGCCACAGATGGTCCTAAGATGTGCCATGGGAATTTGGAGATTGACATTCATTTAGGAAAATTGGGGGATTTGAACAGTCTGGTGTGCCTTGTCAATGGTAAAAACAGTTGATGGTGCGCCTTGACAAATTCAGTGCTTGTTAAGTGTGCCATGAGATGAAAAAGGTTGAAAATCACTTATCTAGCCCATCGCCCACACAAATGAGAGAAGTAATCAGGAAGGATTGGAGAAGGCACACATGTTTTTAATCATGTGGGGCTGGAAAGTGACATCTGACCTGAAGCCTGGATGAAAGCCAGGGGCCATCCTGGGTACAAGTGAATGTGTACTGAAGAACTTCCTTTGGCTGGTGGTAAAAGGTACAGCATATGCATTTATAAATAGCCATGTTCAACTTGGAGGTCAGTAGGATTAGCCTTATACAGCATGACTTAGTGTGTCTCTTTCTAAACATGTTCTTGTGGCTTAGTTGAGGCCGCAGAGAGTGAATTCTACTTTTATGGTCCCTTTAATAACCTTTAATCTGTTATTATAAATCAGTGGAAGAGTTCTCTTCCTTTGACTAAAGTTCCCACAGATCCATGGAAGGGAAATAAATCTAAAAGTTCACATGGCGTCATCTTATTTGTGTTTGATCACACAGAGAAGTTTTCATGTTAATTAACATAGAGCACAAGCCTACCCAGGTCTACTCAAAAGCAAGCCCTATGGTGTGCAATGGGCCTTACTCCCAGGGAAGTGTCTTTACGATTGCAATAATCTGTTATACATACAATAACTATCCATTTCTGCATTGGGATTGCAGGTGGCATTTGATGGAAGGGGGTTTATATAATATCCATATTATTCATTTGCTTCCCTACACTTGAAAAGCTTTCTTCAAAATGTTGTTACATTTTTCTCCCACCCTCAGTTGACGCTAAGGAGGTTACAGACAGGCCGTAGCTTAAGAGGCTATTAAATACAATACTAATCCAAAGAGGACAGGAACTGCTACAAGTGATAAATGACCAGGACAAGTGATTAGAGTCTGGATTAATTTGTGATTAGACACTGTGATTGAGCTCACAAACACCAGAGGTTCCCAAAAGGGCATCTGCAGGGTGGTAATCATGACAAAAACTAGAGCTGATTCAAAATCACTGTCAGTTTTTCCATTCAAAAACAACTGAAATGGGAAGTCTACAAAATCCTTCATTTACCCTTCAGAATGGAATATTGGGTCTCCCCTCGATATACAAAATAAAAATTGTAATGCCTGTATACTTGTGATGCCTATAAAAGAGAACTTCAATCAGATCCCTATTAGTGAATCACTATGCAAAAGTTCAAGACCTGATTTGTAAATCAGAATATTCCAACAAACACAAAATGAACTTCCCAACTCATCAATCTAGAGCAATGATTTTCAACTACTAAGCTGTGGCACACTAGTGTGCAATGGTGGCTGGTCTTCTGACCATAATAAAGTTTTATCTCATCTTATCTAGTGTGCAGTGATTGGTCTGCAGGTGTGCCACCAAAGTTTGGGGGAGGGTATGGTGCTGTGCCTGCCTATCTGAAGACTGGCAAGTCTGAGTTCAAGACCCATGCAATGCAATATGGAGTGAGCTCCTGTCCTTAGCCCAGCTAGTGCCAACCTAGCAGTTTGAAAGTATGCAAAAGCAAGTAGATAAATAGGTACCACCTCAGTCGCAAGGTAACAGCGTTCCACGCACCTTGGCATATAATCATGCTGGCCACATGACTACAGAAATGACTTTGGACAATGCTGGCTCTTCAGCTTAGAAACATATATTATATATATATTATATATTATATATATATATATATATTTACAAATTTAAAGCCTTCTCAGTATGCAAGGAAATGAACAAGGTTGAAAATCACTGAACTGGAGCTTTCACTTGGAGGCCAATCTTTGAAGCCTCGCAATTGTTCACAAATACAACATCAGCTTAAATGCAAAATTTCAAGACTGTATGAAATTTAAACGTGTCCAACTACTTACCAGGAATGGTGTAAGTTATATGGGTCTGTTCCTCCTCACCCACTAGATGTTCAGATGAACGTGTGGTATTTATTCCTTTATTGGCCTGGATTTACCTGTAAGAAACAGGAGACAGAAACCATTGTTGATCATATACAGAATCTTAAAATTTTGACAACTTCTGCCTCTCACAGCCTGAGTTACTCTGCATCAAGCAGATACAAGTAATGAGACTAGTTGACTTGTGATGGAATGAATTTGCAGGAATAAATGTGATGCTACCTTTAAAGTAATCATGTGATTCCCTCTTTTTGAGCTATATAAAAGTTTTCGTTAGGAGTGGACTTGCATATTTTTCTCTGTCCTAATCCAATCAGCTAACCTGACTGCAATTTTCTGAAAATTACAGGTGAGACTGTCTCTGATTAAAATGCAATCAAGTAGTCTGCTCTGTCACTAGAGGACTGGTTCAGAAAAGTTTGCATAGTCCACAACAAATGATGGCTTATACATGAAGTGTTATCACTTGGTCAATCATCACTTGATGACCCATGGTTGAACATGTAAATCACCCCATCTTCATGAGGTTTGGAGGTTATTATCCAACAACACAGGCCAAAAAATTACTTTTATGGCTCTGAACCAGTATATGATGGCACATCCTTATATGATGTAACAGACAGTGAATGATGAAAAATGCACATTCCCCTCCTCTTCAGAGGAGCCAAAATGGCTAACAATAAACTTGGCAATAAAAAAGTTTGAAGAAAAGTTTGAATAAAAAATTCAAAAACATCAAAAAAGTCAACAAGGTCACATCAATTAATCAAGGCAATCAACAGAAAAAGGGAGCATTCCTCCATCATTCATAGAAGTGGAATCAGCTATATTCGTCATATATATTATGGAAAAGCCATGTTTTAATTGTAAATGCCCTTATGGACATACTTAAGAAAGGGACCTGTATGATTTCCATATGCCAGATAAGAACCTGATCTGTGTAGCAACCCATCACACATCATTTGGCAATTGGACACAGGTGAGAGCTACATATTAGAGGGCCTGTGATGGCAAATAGTGCACACACAAGGGAACTTATGAGAGGCTTTGGTCCTCAGTCTCATGTCTGAAAGAGTTTGGAAAAAAACATCATGTGGTGCATACTCCTGATTAGGAAATTCATGTTCTCCTACATCTTTTGGTCCCATAATAAAGATAGGGTGCATCACTCATGTTTACCTATCTTGCCCGGTATGACACATAGAAATGGAACAAAATTGTAAATACAGTTGTGAGCTGTTCTTGCTCACCTGTTGTTTGAAGACAGTAGAAAAAAACCCCAAGAATTGGAAATCTCTCTTTCTCCATCTCAGTCCACTTCATACATACTAATAACAACATTCACAGTTCAAGCCCATTGGGCAATTACAACAGCGGATCTTATGATCTGGCACTGTTAAGTGCCGCAGTGGCACTGCTAATGTCATTGGAGCTGCTGGTGCAAACAGCCAAAGGTTCCATATGCCTGCCAGAGAAGTTGACCCATGCTGGAATAGGAGTGGGTCATGAGCAGCTCAGTGGGTCATGGGCAGGCATGTGAGGAAGATCAGGCACAGTTCAGAGGTGGATCCAGTGCATTCTTGAGTGCTGTCCCAATTTTTCTGGCCCAGAACGTTCTCTCCCTCTCCTTGGACTTATGCTAACAAAATAGCTGGTGTCAGTCCAAGGAGACCCATACAGAATCCCAGAACTCAAATTGCCTAATAGTTTGAATGGCAATAAAGAAGACACAGACAGACCCATGTCACTGGTGATAAAATTTGGGGAAACTTATCAGTCCAATAGGCCAGAGAAGGTCTTTGCCCTTCTCCCTTTGTCCCTTTGATAATTAAGGACTTAATCCACATTTGGCTGGTTACATAACATCATTTTAAAACATTCTGTAGGGCTAATGCTTTTGACTGAAGAGTGATGAGAAAGGAACAAAGGGCAGGCAACGTCCTCAGCAGAGGACACTTGTGCTTAATGTGTTGATTAGAGATCACTCATTCAGCTAGAGTCTTGCTATGAATGCAGTGCAATAGGACAGTACACATTACATGAACGCAAGTAGAGGGACAGCCTGGATTGCACCTGCTGGTGTCTATATTGCCCATTTCTCCCCTGTTTCCTTGCAGCACAACTTGTTTTCGTATTTATGGTATTTATAATTATTTTATTTATTATACTGTATTTTATCTATTGTTTTTTATTGCTTGTGTGTTGCCTTGGACACCTTCGTTTTTAAGAGAAAAGGTACCTGTACGTTGACTGAACACCCATGGTTAGTGCAAACAGTCCTCCAGGACTAGTGTGGGGTCTGGTTTAATAACAAGAAATCATTTTTGGGGGGAGGGGGAGGAAGAGTATTCAGGAAGAGTCTCAAAATTGGAAGTCCAATGCATAGTTTATGTTAATTTGTGTGAGAATTCTGCCATAAAGAGAGTATCCAGTCACATAAACTGTGATCAAATGTATGCATTTACCATTTGCATTCATGTGCTTTTCATGTGAATTTGCAGTCGTGTGGATTCTGCCACAAGTTTGCCCAAAGCACACAGAGAAGGGATCAGCATGCACATCCCTGTTCTTCCTCTGTGTACATTGATTTTACCCTAATGGAATGTGTGCTATTGTGTTGTCTGACTGATATCTTTAAACTACAGAATTTGAGTGTTCTTAATGTGATTCCTTTTATACAACCAAAGAACATCCCTCAGGTTACATTTCTGGTGCGTTATGCAGTATAGTACAAAAGATTTCTGATGGTAACAAATGCATGATGACATTGGAGCAATGGTGAAGTTGGGCATCATTGGAGTTGATCTCTTTGCTTATTATTCCTTCTAAACCACTTTAATTGCCTTGATAGAAGATAAGCAAATTAACCCTTTCTTAAGGTGTACTCCTTACAATATTGACAAAAGGGGCAACTCAAATTCCAAGTGTACTCAGACAAATCACTGAAGTTACTTTAAAAATCCATTTTCAGCTGCATAAGTCTGCAATCTTAATCTCTAGTTAGGCCGGCCTAAGTTTCGGCACGGGTTCTGTGCTCACCCGAGGTGTCACAATAGTGTCGTGAGACACTGTATGCTGCTCCTAGGGGAAAGTTCGGTCAGTGAACAGACATGCACTTGCCTCCCTACATCACCACAGGAAGATCAATGAGTTGTGCCAGCCTAGATTAGAACTGCACCCTAAGTTACTTGTTAGAAGTTACCTGAAGAAGAGTAAGTCAAGGTTCCTGGGTTCTTTTCTTGTGCCTTAACCATGACCGTCACTTTGAGACATTTTGTCAGACCAGGAAATTGTTTTTTCCCCGGTTAAGAAGTACCTATATACCTTATATGTTGAGCACATTGTGTATGTATTTCTTTAACGATTGTGCTTCTATTGAAAATAATGCCACATTTTCTCAGCACTCAAACTGCAATATTCAGTATCTAAAAAAAATAGCTTCTTCCTCTTGAGAGTCTGTTAATTGCTACTCTGCCACATGGAATGTGGCGACATGTCACTGGCTCCCACTGGATATTTCCAGTAACATAATTACTGAGGAAAGGCACACCTACCCACCTCTACCATTCACTTGGAGAACTTTTTTCAAAGCCCTAAAAAAAGATCTTCAAATGCTATGTGCTTTTCCTCTGGGCAATCCCAGCATGGGAAAACTCATCCAGCGATACTTTTAAAATCAAGAGTACAATCCAGTTTCTCAGTACTTTGCAACCCAGATATTGTACATTTCTCCTCTCCTTCATTGGCCTGTAGCTTCATTTGCCTTGTTTTAAAGAATGGAAACTGTCATTCCCATGCCTGGCTGGTATTTGGATGCTGCCAGAAGCAGTGATCAGGGAGAGGAGACCACTTTGGGGTCTGAGTATATTTTTTGCCTGGTGGAACAGACGGGAGCACAAACCAAAGAAAGTCCGTCAGTGGTGGGTTTGAGGTGATGGCAGACAGATGGAAGAGTGTAAGAGTCCCCCATCAGCTTGACACCCATGAATTTAATGGGAGCCTTCAATGAAGCCTTCATAGGAAGACTAGCCTTGTTTGATCCTCCTCATTGTATGCAGATGAAAAATCAAACTGTTGCTGGGGGAAGGCTTGCGAGGATATGGCACAAATACTCAAACTGGGGTTGAACCTGTTCTGCTTTACTGCTTGAAAGGTGGATCCTAAAATGGGAGAGCAAGAACAGGCTTTGCATTACCATAGTGGTTGACCAGTAATTCTGTCAACAAAACTCAGTGCTTAGTACCAGTGAATACAGTCTTGGAAATGACAGCCTTCTCAATCTGAAGTCATGCTACGGCATCTGCGGACCATTTCATAAACTGGGAAGGGTCTTCCCCAGGCAGAGGAGGAGCCCCACTTCCTCTGGTACACTACACAGGTACTATCACAGATGACATTTGTGTTCCATGCAGTTGCTTGATCACATGCATTTTCAATTCTCCCTCCTCTAAAAGGAGGTTGTGTAGATAGATGCTAACATTAAATGTGAAGTCATTTCATGATGGCAAGCAAAGTGAATGTGGCTTTCTCCTCTGATAAAGGATGCCCGCTGGCCATATAACACTCTGAACCAGGCCTCTGTCTTGCTATGTTTCTTTCAACTACTTCACAACCTTTTCATATAAAATCAATAGTAATAACAAATGCTTTGGTTAACACAACCTATGCATACTGACTCATAATTAAATACCAGTGACTTCAATGCAATGTTCTCTCAAAAGCATATACATATAGGCTTGACACTTTCATTTTTTCTGGAATAATTTAATGAAGACCTGATTCATTTAATAAGCCTGCCATTGTCTGATTTTTTTCCCCAAATGTAGTCTCAGAGAGTTGCACTGTGTTAATACCCAGGTTTGGGGGGGGGGGGGAGGCGGAGGAAGCAGAAACTTCACTGCAGTCTATTTTTATGAGATAATAAGCATCTTCTTTAGCATTCCTTTATTTCCTCCACTTCCCTGGATCCATATTCAAATGTCCTAATTAGAAGCTATCTGCTCTTCTACCTCCATACAGTTTGTTTAGCAGCAAACATTGAATTGGCAGACCTGAACTTTGCAGATTGTCTTCTCACTGAAAGACCATCTTATTTCCCACTTAGGCTTGCAGCAGCCAAAACCAAATACAGTGGCACCTCAAGTAACAAACGCCTCACGTAAAGTATGTTCCACGTAACAAACAAATTTTTTTCTAGGATTCTGCTTCATGTAACAAACTGTGCTTCACATAACAAACACACTCGTTGGCAGTTGGCGCAGATGCGCTGGCCAGCAGCCCTTTTAAAAAGTGTCAGGGCTGCCTAGCGCGCCTGCCCATAGCAAAAGCAACACTTCTGCGCTGTTCCTCCTGTGGCCGGGTGTCCGCTGGGCAGAGGGAGAGAAGAGCAGTGGAGAAGAGGGAAGCAGCTCAGGGCTAGCCAGAAGGGAGCAGGGGAGAGAGAGGCTCAGGATGGAGAGAAGGAGAAAGTGGGGAGACACTTTGAAGGTGTCTTTGATTACAGAAGAAAGTGTCTTTGATTGCAGCCTCCTCACCACATCTACCCAGAAGTAAGCCTTGTTGTGTTAACTGGGAAATAACTCCCAGGAAAGTGTCTTTAGGATTGCAGCCTAAGTAGACTTCACAGAATCATGCACATTGAATGCATGTTTTGAATTCAATTACAGTGGTGCCTCACATAAAGAGCTTAATTCGTTCCGGAGGCATGCTCTTTAAGTGATATGCTCTTTAAGTGAAAGAGATTTTCCCATAGGAAATAATGGAAACTCATGTGATTGGTTCCACAACCCCCAAAATATTCATATAAAAATATTAACTGGATGTAAAAATGATGACAAAACACTAGAATTGAATTCAAAACATGCATTCAATGTGCATGATTCTATGAAGTCTACTTAGGCTGCAATCCTAAAGACACTTTCCTGGGAGTAAGCCCCATTTAACACAATGGGGCTTACTTCTGGGTAGACATGGTTAGGAGGCTGCAATCAAAGTCAATTTCCTGGGAGGCTTACCTGGGCTGCTGCTGGAAGTTCAAGGTGGCCGGTGGGGGTTCTTGGGGGCAGTTAGGGGCAGCTGCCACTGGCGCCCCCAGACAACTGGCCCCAAGTTGGGGGCAGTTGGAGGCAGCAGCGCTGACCAGCAGCCCTTTTAAAGAGCCTCCATGCGGAGTGTCAGGGCTGCATAGCACACATACCCATAGCACGCTTGCTTGTTAAGTGAAGCAGAAATTGTTATGTGAAACAAGATTTCTTGGAAATTTTTACTTGTTATGTGAAACGCTTGTTATGTGAGGCACTTGTTATGAGAGGTACCACTGTACAGTGTTTTGTCATCATTTTTATCCAGTTAATATTTTATATGAATATTTTTCATATTTTTCATATGTGGAACCAATTGCCTGAGTTTCTATTATTTTCTATGGGAAAATCCGCTTCACATAAAGAATGTTTCACATAACAAACATGCCACTGGAATGAATTAAATTTGTTATGTGCGGTGCCACTGTACCCCCTATCAGGAACTCAGATCTGGGAGGGGATAGGATACAGTTCTGAAAATCCCACTCCCTTCCAGGCCTGATCTGTCCTCCTTCCCTTGCTCCATTACACCCCACTCTCATTCTCCCCTTTCCCTGCCCCTCTATATGCCTATGGAGTCTGTACTTGCTCCAGCAGGTTGTTGTTTCTGACTGGCACAGGCAAGCCAATACAATGAGGATGTGCACTTCTGAAATGTGCTTTATCACATGCTGTGGATCAGTGCTTTTTTTCTAGAAATAAAGGTGAGGATACTCACCATGAAGACGGTGAGTGTCCATGAGAAGATGTTGAAGATTAGACCCCTGCTAACTGGGCAAGAGACACTCTTTCAAGTGGTTGTTCTTCTTCATTTAGCAGAGGGACAGTAACTGGCCCTCCACACCCCAGCAATGTCTGTTCAAGTGGCTTCTGCTGGTGTTCTTTTTACATTTTAGATTGTGGGCCCTTTGGGGACAGGGTGCCATTAGCTATTAATTAGCTATGAATTTTTTCATTTTCTTGTAAACAGCTTTGTGAACTTTAAAGTTGAAAAGCTGTATACAGATTCTGTAGATAGATAAATAGATAGATAGATAGATAGATAGATAGATAGATAGATAGATAGATAGATAGATAGATAGATAGATATTTGTATTTATATGCATGTCTACTTGGGGGCCACAGAGCTGCCATTATTCAGTACCAGTAAGTACCTCCTCAAAAAGACCCTATTGGGTCTGTGACTCTGTGGTATGAACAAATGTTCATACCACAGGCAGAAGGTAGGATAGGATTGTGCTGGTGATGTGCAGTTGGTGAAAAATACTTTGATAGCTGGCCTCAACAATTAAACTGCCAACTTTCAGCAAAGCAGGATTTGGCACTTCGCTGAAGTATTACTATGACCATACAATGGTATATCCTACAAGCTGCCTTATCACTCCATCTGGAAAGGAATCATGTTTTGATGCTCTCTTGTTATGCAGTCAGGAGCTGCTGTTGTGAAATGTGTCAAGGACAACACAAGCACTAGGAAGAAAAAGGTTAAAACCTTTTCTTCTATTTTTATGCAGAATATTCTTCAACGTTCTGTTCCATCAGGGCTTTTCAGAGGCTCACTGCATGTTGTTTATTTGTGTACCCTCCCAAAAAATAATCCAGATTTAAGAAGGGGAAGTTCCATTCCTCCCTCCAACTTACTAGCCATCTAAATGTATTTACAAAACAAAGTACTGTACTGTTAATTTTTAATATAAAAGTGTTTATTTAACACTAGTGGAATTTACCTGTCTTTGCAGGAGTAAAATTTTGTACCCACTGGTGCCCAATGCTGCCCACTGTCCACTGGTGCCTGGTAAAGCCTGATGGTGTCTAGTAGATATCATTGGTGTTCAGTGGTACCCAGAGGTGCCAGTTGCCCATTGCATGGTGGAATGTGGTGCCCAGTAAGGATGCCTGGTTCCTGTTAGGGATACCTGGTGCCCACTGCCCACTGGTGCCATGTTGCGCACTGCCTGATGGTGCCCAGGCATTGCCCACTGCCCAATGGTGCCCGGTAGAGATGACTGGTGCCCGGTAGGCATGCCCAGTGGTGCTGAGTGGTTGCTAGTGGTGCCTGCTGCCTGCTGGTACCTGCAGGTGCCCACTACCCACTGGTGCCCTCTTCCTGCTGCATGGTGGTGTCTGGTGGTGCCTGCTGCCCAATGGTGCCAATTAGGGATACTCAGTGCCCACTGGTGCTTGCTGGTGCCCCCCCTGCCCTGCGGTACCCTCTGATGCCCAGTGCCTGCCACTGCCCATTATCTGGAACCTGCCATCCAGTGCCAGTGCTTGGTTCCCAGTGATTCCCATCTATATTCTTGAAATTTTACTCCTGTAACAACAGGTAAATAAACAGGAATTATTATAATTCCCATTTTATGAAGGAGGGGAAAGACAGATGCTTCTGAAAGTGGTACCTAAACCCTGTGCCACTCACAGTTTTGTCAAAGAAAGGCACAAATCTAAATCCTCCCAATGCAAAACTATAACTTTAGGTGACACCCACAACCTGTAAATCACTTTTTATGCTAAATAAACGCCGATGGAAACTCCCATTCCATTGCAATATACAGAAAAGCCAAGACGCTGCCACTTTGCTCACACTACAGAATTGAAATCAGTCTTGAAGGTTTCTTTTTCCATTTTGGAGAGTAAATATATTTGCTCCCAGGGAGTGTGTGCAAGTACATAATTTGAAACCAAACCCAATTCCAGAAAGAACACTGCGCCACCACAATAAACAAATGTATTTGCTCATTTTCAGCCAAGGTTTCCTGGTGCCAAAATTCTGATCTGGCATCTGTTTCATAAACTGATGCCAGGCCCTGAAATTTGAGTCTCCCATACCATTGCGTAAACTCAGAATATTTTTCTAGTCACATGCAGGCTTTCTGGAGAAACAAATGCCAGTCTAGGCACATGCAGAACAATTTTGCTTTGCCATAAGCTGGCACCTGCAATTCTAAGCTAAAATAATTTCAGGACTTTCACAATACAGGGAGGCTCGAGAAAGTAAATATTGCCCTTAAGTGTACATCTTGCCATGTTGCCTGACCAACATTTTATTTATTTTTTATTTAAAGCATGGAGCATGATGTACATATATACACATGCACATGGCACATGTGCTTGCCAGGAGAGTATTGCTGATCCAGTACCAGGGCTGGTGGAAAGAGGGCTGGTGGCAAGAGGCCTTGAGCCAGCAAGCCACTTCAGAAAGTTTGTTGATGAACCCCTTGCAAATTATTCATAGGTGTCTAGAAAGGCATACAAAACTGGGTCATCAGACTTTCATTTCATCTCTCTTTCATCCATCATCCATCACATGTCTGACTGCTTTGCTGCTGCATTTGTTTCACCCATCAGGCTACACGGGCATCCCCTCTTTCTACTGTACCCCAAGATTCACTGTGGGACTGACAACTACCTGCACCCTTTTCCTTTCCAATCTCTTAGTTGAGCACTATAGAAGTGTGACCTGCCTGGCAACACATCTCCATTTTCACTGAAAACAACTCCATCCAATTTTGCTCTGCACTCCTTTTTGAATTGCTACCGCCTAACTGTAGGGCCTTCCTTTCTGCCATTCTACATTCCACTTTCAAAAAGGAAGATCAGAGGAGTCACTCAGGTTTGCATCACCAGTTGTGAAAGCTTATTGTGTCACTATATGATGAAATTCCTGCTGTACCAAACCATTCAGAATAACTTACAATATCCTACAAACAGCCTAAATGCAGTAGAAATCACTAGGGTTACAGGAATCCCCATTAGCGTAATTTTTAAAAGTATACAGGTCACTTAAAAAATCACTAACCAACAAAAAACTGCCTGACTGATTGATGGATGGCACTGACACATCTTAACAGTATTAACTCTAATACATGGAAGTGAGTGCTGACTCGTGCTAGCATCTTATTTGTTCTCTGCTGTGCCATTCATAAAACCTCATTGACACTTGGAACTATCATGGTGCAATCCTTAAGCGATTTAGGCCAGCACAACTCACCTGTCTCCCCATTTCTATGGTGGTGTGGGGAGGCCACTGTATGTCTGTGCACGCGCCTAACCCCCTCAGGATTGCGCCCTCAGTCTCATCGGTCAGATTAGAGTTATTAAAGAAATCCACTTTTTGTTATATAAAGTATATGTGTTTTCATTTTCTGATTAATTGGCCATGTTTAACAGAATATAGATATATCAACAAGATTTGTTTCACTACATTGTGCATGAAATTACTTTTTCTGTTATATATAACATGATGATATTATTCATAAATACAAAATTTCCAAAAGGTTTCCAAAATTTTGGCCACTGTGAATACTGCAAGGGTGTTATTTTGTGCAGATTGCATCCCTCACATCCTCCTAGTGACACCACTAAGGTTGATGACTTGATCTCAGCATTCTTGTGTCACAACTAGGGCTGTGGGTAGCGTGAGTGGTTAAGACACTGTGCCTGTTAACCAGCAGGCCAGGGTTCGAGACCAGACAGGGTGAGCTCCTGTCCTTAGCCCAGCTCTGCAACGCAGCTGGAACCAATCATTTTGGCTCTGCCTTTCCATTGGTCTAATTCAGTGGCATGGAGAGGGGGGATTTGCTGCTTGGGTAACAGCCTATCCTCCATAACAATCTAACCCAGGCTTTCGCGCTTCACATGCAGCATATGCAGCGCCGAGCATGATACCGTAGTCTCTCAAGACTGACGGATGCCTGCTTTTTGTGTGTCACAACTCTTGCAGCAAAGTACACTCCAAACAGCTGAAGAAGGCCATTTACCCACAACCCTTTTTATCTTATGTGTCTTGTAAGCAATCAAATTGATGCTTAGTTCAGCTGTCAATTTTCAGCATGTGAGTACTCTTTGTGCATGTGTAAATTTAAACACTAAATTTATATTATTTTGATTCATCTTCCCAGTATTTGTAAAGTTGTCCACAAATAGAATTTGTGTTTGCACCTATATCCTCACAACCCTATTCCTTCTGTGCTCAGCCACTGAACAGTGTTTTTGGTACTGCAGGGTCCCAGCAGAATAATAGATTTCCTCTGTGTGCACATGTTAAGACATATCTGAAAAGCATGCCTGGAAAGATTTTGAGTTCCCCAGTTACTCACCAGGAATATAATATGGGTCATGACCGTGTCAAGACAGCACAGCACAGACAGCTTTGAAAGTTATGAAGTTTGTGCATGGTTGTGGTCTGAGTGCCTGTTCATACTTCTCAACGACATTAGCTCCTGAATCATGATAAAATAACTTGACATTCTAAAGGAACTCATATTAAATTTTATTAACTTTCTTTAGTTGTAGTCAAGGCAAGGGTTAAACACAATGGCTATAACGATAGGTAAATCCGAACAATAAATCTCAATATGTCACATGAAACTCCTTGTACCTGGCCACTTGCCCATCCAGCCCATTCTTCTAGTTATCAAGGGCTTTCCACTTTCTCTGATCTCAGGCAGGGGCTTTTCCTCACCCTTGAAAATTTAACTGCTGGTAGCAGAAACTGAACCTCAGACCATCTTCATACTCTCTACAAGTGAGCCTTGTTTATAAGAGCTCAAGTCAAGAAATTTGAGATGAGCAAAGAGGAGATTTCTTTTTATCCATATAACATGGCCAAATATTCTTGGTTACATAGGAGTAGTACTATTTGTACTTGTGAAAAGACACTCTCCCCTTACCCCCAACAAAAATTCATTGCAAAAATACTTAGGGCACAATCCAGAGCAAGTTCAACCTGCTCTGCCCTAACTGCTCTCTCCTAACTATTCTGTATCCAGAGCAGAAAGTTATGCTGCATCCAGAGAGTCAGGAAGCCTGGGCTGCCCTAACTGCTCCAGAGCATGCTAAGTCAGTGACAGCTGGGGAGGGCTTGCTCCTGAGTAGATCACACTGAAGAAGGAACAGCTGTGGTGCCTACATTATAAGGAAGCCCAGCAGTTCCTGACAACCAGGTACAGCTGCAGTTCTTCTAGTGCAAGATGGATGCTTGGAGTGGCCTGCTGTATCCTGAGGTTAGTGGGCTGCCATAGTTATGCCATATCCTGAGGTTGAGAGGAAGGGGTTGCAGCTAGGCTGGCCAAGAACTCCGATTTTTGGTCAACACTACCATTCTTACTCAGGCCTTATCATGGACCCCTATGGGTCTACTCATTACTATACCTGCTCCTGAGGTGGTATATCTCTGAGGAACTGGAAGAGGGCATTTCTGCCTTGAAACAGGCTTTGGATACAAAGTAACTGCTCTGCCCTAGGCAATGCTAAACTTGCCCTCAACTTGCCTCTCCTGAGCTGCTTAGGCTGCCCCAGTTAGGGCAGAGCAGGTCCACCTCTCTTAGGGCACCCTATGTTGCCTTGCTCTGCCCTAAGCTTCTTCCAGAGTAACTGGGCTGGAGCATCTTGCAGTTGCTCCACCCTAGGGATAGATAGGGCAACCCAAGGGCTCTTATGTGGACAGATTAGTTGCTCTGGATTGTGCTGTTAGAGATTGTAATCTGGAGATGTGAAATATCAGGTCCACCCATTCTTTGGAGGTTATGGAATTATTTCTCTACAGCAACTCCTGCCATGCATTCTCCAAACTGCACATCCAGTTCTAACATCAGTAAAGACCACAGTTGATGTTCTTGATCTGAACATAGCTTCTGGACCAATGCTGCAGAAACAGGCATTGCTGGTCAGCTTTAACAGTAAGATAGTGGGATGGTTGTAACAGGGTGGTTGTGGGAAGGACTGGATGCACTGGATCCCTAACCCTTTGCCTCTTTGCACTAGTAAAAGAGCTGGCACAGGTCTGAGAAGACTCATTGGTGGTCATGCGGCTTACTGACCAGTAAGGGAAGATAATTTTTCCTTTTTTCTCTCAAGCCTCTTGAAAGCTTTTCTCCCCCCTCTGCATGCAACACAGCCTGTTTTGGCATGGCAACATGCTATAAAGGGGGAAAGATAGGACTGGGTATGACGATGAGTAAAGTTCAAAGAGCCTTGTCCTCTTCCTCCTCCACCACCAACACAACTCCAGCACTGAATTTCAGGACAGAAGAACTAACACTGTAATCCTAAAGACACTTTCCTGGGAGTAAGACCTATTGAACACAATGGGGCTTACTTTTGAGGAACAATGGTTAAGATTGTGCTCTTGGTCAGTGTTTTGGGGGAATCAATACTGGCTGCTCTTGCTGCCACATCCCAAACAATATATCATCGTAGTCAGTAACATAGTGAATAAGCAGGTATATTTTTTAAAAACACACCATCCATCTGCCTCTTTCTCTTCTTGAAAAGAACCTGAACTTCCCACTGCCCACGCAAGGGAGAGCGTAATAATAAGGAACGGCTTCCAAAGACCACACTGGGAAGGGAAGAAAAGCTACCCATTTGTGTAACAGCAGGTTAAAGAAACTCATCTAAGGCAAGGATCCTTTCAATCTACAAAAGCACACACTCATAGGCAAACCCCAGGGAGCAGTACATTAAACACCAGAAACCATCTGCTGAAGCTCATTATGCCAGATCCAGAGAGGAAGGCGGGGTGGAGCACACCTGTCACAACTTTTGCAGTGGAGGCAATTGGCTTTACTTCATTTATCTCAAAGTCCAATAATCCCCTCCCCAAATAATCTAGCCTGTTTGCTGTGTAGCTAGATTTGTTTATTATTTTATATGTTCACTAGATCTCTGAGCTTTCTCTTTCCATTCCCCTCTTGTGCCCTCCATTCCAGAGTCATAAGCAGGGTGCTGATATCAAGAGGCTGACATTTCGCTTTGAGCAATCGGCTTGTGGAATTTTTGACAGAGCCATTTTGTTCTGCACACCAGTGTGACATTAATTGTTGTTAAATATTCTTATCTGTTACATACAGCTCTGTTTCAAGAAAGGTCAGCCTCTGTGGCCAAGACAAGGTCCATTGTCACTGTGCGGTAGAATTAATCAGTAACTCCCTGGCTGTATTTGGAGTCTCTCTTTTTTCATTAATTCAGGCTCAGCAGATAGACTCTAAAAATGCAAAACCTCTCCGCTGCTCAGATGGGTATTAGGATATGAAATTATTAGCTCAGCTAGCATTGGAAGGCTGGTTAATATTGCCTGTGTGTCTCTCGCTACAACACTTCATTAAGGGGCCATGTGGTTGCCCGTGGAACAAAAAATGTTCTTTAATTAAAAAGTGTTGTCGGCAAGGATGGAGGTTCAGATCTGTCATTGGGGTGCATGCAAGATGGCATCCCTCATACTTGCCGGTAATGGGGTAACATTAAGCAGGCTTATTTCTGACTTGCCACACTGATCCTAGGAAAAAAAAATCAAAAAATACTCTTGACATAGTACCAAAATAGTGTGGAGGATTTGGAATGGAGGCAAATGGTAATAGGACTGAGGAACAGGCAGATGAGACCCAGGTGAGGGTGGAATCCTATCCCACTTCTTATACTCGATCCTGCAGTGCAGATTCATGTGGACCTGTAGCAGTTATTCAGCTAGCACAAGTCTGATAACAAACAAACAAACATAGGTATTTATATACCACCTTTCAGGTCATCAGATTTCTCTTTTGACTTTATTCTCAAGGCGGTTTACATAGGCAGGATTACTAACCCTAGAAGGGTTTTAAAATTCAAAGAAAGGTTCTTTATTTCAAGAACTCCTACATTCTTAATGTTTCCTTTTATGTCCAGTCTCACATTCACTTGCTTCAGTTATGCCTTTGGACAGACTCCACTGCAACTGCATTTCTTTCTTTTACACACACTCCCACAGTCCAGTATCAACATCTATCCGTGCACAGCTTCCATTATTGTCAAGACCGTAACCTTCAGAGCTTATCTTCAGGCAATTTACAGCAGCTTAACCCTCTAGACCAGATCTTCTGCACACATCCTGTGACATAAAAGCATACCCCTGAGTACAGGAACAAATACTCACTCAAAGATGAACTGTGAAACTGCCCCACACCATAGGATGCAATGATCACCATTTTTTGGACCACTGAATTGGTGGGAACAATGAATGGATGATGGTTGATTTAATAAGCTTATAAAAGTTATGCATGGGAGGAATTAATTTTATGGAAAGCTTCCTCTCTACCTACCACCATCATTTTACTGATATAATGTTATTATTATTTATTCTATCATTTCTCAGAACATTTCCTTATGGATTTAGTTGTTTAGGGTGATTTTTGAATGAATTCAGAATGTCTGTGTGATGAGATAGAATTAATGTAATCACTTTACTCATCATTTAGATTTTGCTATAAGCGCTGTTTTCAGAAATGAACATATAATAAGAAAAGAGTGTAGTAGATGCAACTAGAGTAGATAAATAGGTACCACTTTGGTTGGAAGATAACTGTTCTGTGTGCTTTGGAATTTACCCTACAATCCAGAGTAGTTACTGCATCACCTAGTGAAAACCTATGGGAAAGTCATATTGCAATCCAGAGTAAATTGTTCTTACACCGGAGAAAGGACTCCCCATAGTTACTCTGGATTGTGCCCTTAGTCATGCTGGCCGCATGACTAGGCTTCTTCAGACAATGGCCTTATAACAGCAATGAGCACTGCTCCATAGAGCAGATTGCAACTAGTAGGGTAACCTGCAAGAGACACCTTTACCTTTAAGTCCCACAGAGTTCAGTGGACCTACTGCTAAATAAATGTGCAATGGTGGCAATTTGCCAAAGAAGGGTGTATTATTTCATTGTCATATAGGAGAACTGTGTAAAACAGGTAGGTTGAGCACGTTATAAAGTTTTCGGATTCTCTGCACTCTCTTAAACCCAACTGTAAGAAAGCCCCCAAAATTATGGACATTGAGAGATGTAGAAAAAAAATCCTGGACAAAATGAGAAAGTCCAAAATGCATGAACTTACATATCTACAGTATAAGTGCATGAACATCCCTGAATTTAGGGCATTTAAGCAAAGTTATTAAGTAGTATGTTGGAACAGAGATTGGGAGGGGAGCAATTAAAATGAGACTGATCACAATAGAATGAAAAAGTTATTTGGCTTCTGCTAAGCAGCTTAGACTTTGGAATACTTTTGCCACAGTAGTATCTCAGGTCAATAAGAAGTGCTTGCTAGTGTAAAATGATCCAAGGATTTGAGCGTTCCATGTACTTTGCTATTTTAAACCAAGGATCCTGTATTATATCGCTTGCATTAAGCTGATGTGCATCGGAGGAGGATTGTATGACTGCAGCCTCCCTTGGGACCTCTTTGCAAAGGTCACATCTCATGCACGCTCATTGTTTCACTTCCAGCATCTCAGTAACACATTTATATTTATGTTTTGGAAAGGAGATACACGCTGTTTACTTCAGTGCGCACACACTATTCTTACATGCATGGGTCTAAAAAAAAAATTACACCTGAGATTCATTACACAGTTATCAGGATTCATGTAGTGATACAACTCAGGGTACAAAGCACTACTTTAGGAATGGTAAAGGTGTCTATATGGAATAGTTTTCCCAGATCACTATAGTGTAGTGTTTGTCAACCAATGAAATGGATTCAACCAACCAACCAACCAACTGTATTTTTATACTGCTTTTCAACAAAAAATTCATAAAGTAGTTTATAGAAAAAATGAAATGGCTTATGGTCAATAGTACTTGAGATGGTATCTCGTGGTAGTCACGAGGCTCTAGATATCTGCCACCAGGCAACAAGACCAGGAACATGACACCATAAACAGCAGGAGACTTGGCTTGGATGGTTGAACTCCAAAGTATATTCTTCTATGCTTAGGGAAGCCCTCCCACCCACCCTGAACCTTTTACTTGTGTTTATTGTTTTGCATCTGGTCTCCCAACCCAGAAGTAAACGTCAATGATATCACCCTGTTAGATCCAGTGGTACTTTGAATACGCGGACAAAGTGAAGTAGTTCAGTACAGGGGAAACATTGAGAAATTCTGCTATAGTTCCTTCCTTCCTTCCTTCCTTCCTTCCTTCCTTCCTTCCTTCCTTCCTTCCTTCCTCCCTCCCTCCCTCCCTTGTTAGTATGTATTGATAACATACTAACAACAATAAAAGCAATACTGCATTAACATTTTCAAAAAATAAAAAAAAATTCAATTAACAAAATGCCAAAATTGGGACCAGTAATGAAACAAGATTTTTTAAAAAACTATATTCAAGTGAAATTAATTCTTAACATTACATGGTGGAAAAATATGATGGATCTTGTCAGTTTTGCTGGACCATAGCCTCACTTCATGGGCAGCCACTTCAGAACACTCTAGAGGTGCCCTGAGTAGAACTATTGGAGCTGCTGTAGCCCTACCACAGGGAATGGGGCAAGCTTCCTCTTCACTACAGTAGCATGGCACAATCCATAATGTGCACTGGATGCAATTCAGGTGTTCCCGTCTGCCTGTTCCAGCACAACTTAGGATGCCTGTTCCAAGGTTCATGTTACAGTGCAAGTTATTTTTGCTGTGAGTGTTTTAAACTTTATTTTGTCATGTCCTCCATTTTTCTTAGGTGCCTTACTTTGGGGTGGGGTGGGGAATGGAAATCTTGTTTCTTGTAGTTATGACATCCGGTCAACCTGCACGCAGGCAAATAAATCCATAGGATGAGGCAAACCAACAGTATGCTCTTCACAATCCTAATCATGCCAGAATTGCAGGCAATGATTTAGGATCAGGATGCTGATCTAGATTCCTGCCAAACATGGAGACAGATTGATGGGCAGATAAAAATACAAAGGCGAGCATTAGACACATACCAGCAAGAAGAATGTACAACTTAAAGATAAAGACCCAGCCAATTTATTTATTTAGCCAAAGGCATTGCAGGGAGTGGTGTGAAAGCTGCTCACACATGTTGCTTTCATGACTGACAGGCTCTCACCAGCTGCACCTGAGGGGAATCGGATTTCCCCTTTCATAGCAGAAAGACTCCTTCCTCCCTTCAACTTGCCCAAAGCCAATGCCTTTTAATTATTTTTAGCCCCCTGGATGAAATTGAGCCATGTACATGGAAGAGAGGAGTGACTAGAGATAGCAGGTGAAAACATATTATTGGGGTTGAAAGAGTTACCTTGCTAGGGGTTTCAGTCATCTCCTCAGGAACACCTGGTCAACAGATTGGATCCTTAGTGTCAGATAGGTCAGAGCGGAATTGAATGTATATTATCCAAAGTGGGACACTCCTTTCCCAATACGACCCGTCAGTTTCTAAATGGGGAGTTGCTAGTGCAAACCTGAGAATGCTCAAAGCTTGACATTATAGGACCAATCTACTCATGACAGAGCTCTAAGCATGTATTGTCCATGTATCTGTCAGGTTACTGATAATCAGGCAGCTTGAAGAAATTGGGATTTCTGAATGACAGGCTGGCTCAAATAACTTCTTATGATGACATGGATCTGTGTGATGGTCTATATCTCCTGACCCCATTTCTAAACACAAAAATGTTTTAATGTCCCTCTTGCCCTTGGCTCCATCAGGTCAAATTAAGTGACAAATCTGTGCAATTTTGAGTGTCCAATTTGATTTTTGATAATTATAGAACTTCATTTTCAATAGATCTGAGCAGCAATTCCTTCCTAGTGGCTGAAGGGAGACAGCAGCAGAACAGAATCTTCCTTTTCAAAGCAGCCTATCTTCTGCATGATTTAGATCCATGTGAACGTTTCCAAGTGGACTAACACCATATTTCCAGGGCTGTGTGGGATTATCTGTGAATGCCAACTCCGTTTAACAAGAAAATTCCTCCAAGCCCATATGAAAGATCACTCTCACACAGTCTACTTTCTAACTGCTGTTGGTTCAGCCATTCCTGATCACTGTCTCACTGTTCTTGCCTAGCCTGACAAGTGAGAGAATAAATTGGGTGCTGCAGGCTTACTAGCCTCAGAGCAATCAGCAAGACACCTCGCAATGGTATGGCTGATTTTCCACTATCTTTAGCCAGTTGCAAAATCTTCCACTACTTTGCATGCTGAATCAACAGATTATTCTCCACTGATATTACAGCAGGCCTTTCTAAATCCAAGGGTGGGGGAATGTTTGAATTGTATTAGGTTCAACTACGATGGTTGACCATAGAAAGCACTTACCCTGAGACTTAGAGACACACACCCGCAATCATCCATGCACACACATAGGCTACTTATAAGTCCTATAGAGCCTGGACTTCCACAATGGAGTGTTGGAGTCTTTCCAAATAATTCAAAAGCCCCCAAGCTCTCATTTGGAGCTCTATACTTAGTTGGCCTTGACCCAGTGCCAGTCGTATGATATTCCATCCTCTTGTTATGGACAGGGAATAGTCTTGTAGCTAAGGAGAATACCCAGTAGCACCCTATCAAAAGAGGAAATCAGGACTGATTCACATCTTGGTCCTAGAAAAGCGAGTAGAATGCACATTTTTGGTGAGTGCATGAAATGCTGCTACCGAAGGCATCTTAATGGCATTTGTTATGTCAAGCACAACAGTGGAAGAGTGAATATACAAAAGATCTAATACCAAGTCTGACCATTAATTCATCTAGCTGGCAACGCAGGTACTATAGCACTAAACTATGGCCCTGACTATGATATGCTTGGGGCCACTTGGCTATTAGGTGTTATATGGACCACAACGGATGGACTTTTTGGGAAATGTTTGATGAGGAAAGAATTCTTCAGGTTCCTGGGCAGATATTAAAAAATTAAAGATATTTAGATTGCATATTTTCTAGTGATTGTTAATGTTTATATCTTTATACTGTATTATATTTTACATTTTAATTGACTTTTTGTAAGCTACTTTGTAAGCCACTTTGAATGGCCACCTGGGAGATATAGACACTTTCCTGGGAGTAAGATCAATTGAACACAATGGGGCTTAATTTTGAGGAGACATGGTTAGGATTGTGTTCTTAGGCTTCAAATCTAACCTCCAGTTAGGCCAGCTTAAGCCCTGGCATAAGTACTGTGCTGATTTGGGGGTGACACCAAAGTGCCATAAGTGCTTCTGTGCCTCTTTGGGGAGAGTTAGGCCAGTGCTCAGACTTGCGCTTGCCTCCCTACATCACCATGGAAATGGGAAAATCGACAAGTTGTGCTGGCCTAGCTTAGGATTGTACCCTTAATTAAGGTAGCAATGAAAAAACCTGCCATGTTATCTGAGGAAGATGATTTTAGATTGTATACTACAATCTAAAGTATTGTCTTGCTTCTTTCCACTCTTTTCTCACTTATTTCTTACCTCTGAGGCTCTTTTTGCCTCTTCCCACTTCCTTAGCCATCCTGTGGTTCTTCACCCATGAGGCTGAATTTTAATGATATTTGTGTGTCCCCCCACATTTCTACTCCACACACTGAAACCTGAGTTGGTGATGCAACTCAGAAACTGCAATCATATAGAATACCTTGATTTCCTTTGCTTAGGCATACCTGGAAACACTAGGGACTGAATCTGGGTCTTTCTGCATGCTCTGCATGTGGTCTTCAATTAAGCTACAGCTCCTTCCCTTTGGTTTCCTGGCCATAAATGATTATAATCCACTTAACTGAAAAGCTAATCAACAGGAGTCTGCTTAATTCCACCTGAACGCCATCTTAAGACTTAGAAACTGTATATTTGGGGGGTTATTAGTTACACCATGCCTAGTTATCCTTCCCTACTTCATTTTGTTTAATATTCAACCTGATGAATAGTCTTGGAGAATTCTAAAGCTTGCTTAAGATTCTGTTCCTTTATTTTTGTCCTAATAAAAAGAATTATTCGATTGTGGCTTTTAGATATTTTTTCTAATGGATCAACAAAGTTACCTACAATTTATGCAGGTGACGCTTTGATCACCACTACCTGCTTTATAGGGTGTCTTAACCATGATGCTTCCGTCTGATGTGTGGAATGTGCTTGTCAGCTTGGTGTGCTTGTCAGCTAAATCTATCTACAGTATTTATATACCACTTTTCAACTAAAACGTTCACAAAGCAATTTACAAAGGAAATGAAAAAATAATAATAGCTAATTAAAAGCTAATGGGCCCCTGCCCCCAAATGCAAAAAGAACACCAGCAGAAGCCACTTGAACAGACATTGCTGAGGTGTGTAAGGCCAGTTATTCTCCCCCTGCTAAATAAAGCTGGAACACCCACCTGACAAAGAGTGCCTCTTGCCTCTTCCCATCTGCTTGGGGAAGTTATGCTTTTGTTAATTTTTGCATCAGAACAATCTACACTCTGTCCCCTGCTTCAACATGGCAGGCTGAAATTTTCCGACTTGGAAACACCTCGAGATAAACAACAGAGGTAAACAACAGGCTAATTACAGCCCAGGATTTTCTCCTGAGAAGAGAGAAAGTATGAGATTGCCTACAAAGCCATCTTTATTCCTCCCTTAAAGTTCAAGTGCCCAGCACTAGCTGGGCTTCAGTTTGGTGAGAATGATGGCACGAGAACAAAAAGACTTTTGAATCAACTTTCAATTCAGAGTTATTCCTTATAGACTGTAACAAGAATAGAGTTAAGTATTATCTATATATAAAAAAGGGGAAAAGTCACTGACTGACTGACTGACTCGCTCACTGACTGACTCACTGACTCATCACTGCCCTGCCAAAACCGCCGGGCCTAGAAGTGTGAAATTTGTGGTGGGTGTTCCTTCTATGACAGAGGGTTGCACTAAGAACCCGTTTTCAGAAATTCCAACCAGAAGGGGGTGAAAAGGAGCGCAACGCAATTTCCTCCCTATCCTTTGCATTGAAGAATTTGTGACTGAGGGAAGCTCTGCCCCAACCCCCGGACCTAGAAGCATGAAATTTGGGGAGGGTGTTCCTTCTGTGACATCAACACCAACCAAGAACTGATGTGGAGAAATTTAACGCTTAAGGGGCTGAAAAGGGGTGCAATGTGTTTTGTCCTATACTTTACATGAGAGACTGAATAACATCCAGCCAATTTAGTGCTCAGTGCCTGGTGCACTGGGGGGACGTTGTTCGGAGGAAGAGGTTGCGCTGGGGAGAATGCTGCGCAAGAGAAGATGCGCATGGTGGGTTGATGCACTTGGGGGGATGTTGCACATGGAGGATGTTGTGCATGGAGGGATGTTGCACATGGGAGAAGTTGTGCATGGGGGTTTATGCACATGGGGATGATGCGCATGGGGGGTTGATATGCATGCGGGGTTGATGCGCATGGGGGTTGTTGAGCATGGGGTTGTTGCGCATGGGGTTGCTGCGCATGGGGTTGCTGCACATGTGGAGATGATGTGCATGGGGTATGTTGCGCATGGGGGACTGATGAGCATGGGGGAATGATGTGCATGGGGGAATGATGTGCATGTGGGGTTGATGCGCAGGGGGGACTGATGCACATGGGGGGATGATGCGCATGGGGGAAGTTGCGCATGGGAGGATGTTGCGCATGGGGGATGTTGCACATGGGGGAAGTTGCACATGGGGATGTAGCACCGTGGGGGGATGGCGCATGGGGGAATTTTACTCCTGCAACGTGGGTATGCTTTTTGCTAGTTAAGTTCTAAATTGTGAAAATGACACCCGCTGGAGTGGACGCAAACAACACTGGCTTTTTTCCTTTTTTCTTAAAGAAATAGTGGACACTAATGATATTTTAATTTAAAATTACATATTTGGGATTGTAGCAGTGTGACAGCACAGAGAGGGGCCAACATGGTCGAGCAACCAAAAGAGAAAACAAAATACCAGGGGATCTCAGCCACAGAACCCAAATAAAGAACTTAATGTGGAAGTGACTTCCTCCCAAGAAAGTGTGGATAGGATTGCTGCCTAAAGAAATGTAAAGTGAATACTCCATGCTTGCCACACAAGTTACAATATTTTTTCTCCTCTTTCTTTTTTGTATTTTTTTTTGCTTTCCTTTTTTCTTTTAAAAATTATTTTTAATAAATAAAAATAAAAATTGAACTCTCTCTCTCTCTCTCTCTCTCTCTCTCTCTCTCTCTCTCTCTCAAAGAACAGTTTTCATTGGGCAATAATTTCTTGACAATCTTGCCTTCATCTACCCCACAATTTCAAACATATGCTAAGAAAAATATATTTCATACATACAAGCAGCCATCTTGTAACTACTATCGAATACATACATAATTTTATGGATTGATTCTCACCAGTTTTCATTGTCCTGCTTTGACCCTGCTTGATATTTTTGCACAGATGACCTGCAAATATTAATCTGGCTCCTCCCTCACTGTGAACCTGTAGAATTAGGATGATTCTTTACTGTTACTGTATTACTTATAGATAACATGACAAGTGGGAATAGGAATTCAGTGGAAATTCATTACAGTTGCCAAAAATGATCACTTCATAAATAATACTACTGAGTACATAGAGGGAGAACTTCAAGCCTAGGTACAAACAACAGCTATAGCTACATCAAATATTTTGGCTGTTTTCACAAATGATTTTTGAAATTAGGGTTTGCATTTGTCATGAGTATTATGTGTGTAAATGCAAAACCTAAGCTGGCTTAATATCAGTCAATGGCAGGAATGTACAGTTAATTAAAAAAATTAGATCTCTTTCACTTCCTATCCCATGTTAACAACACTCAGAAGCAACACATTCCTAACTAAAAGATGTTCTTACAATAAAGTGTTAACTGCTACAAGGCAAACTAGCCCTGCAGGGCACAAGATTTATATTCTGGTCCAAGCCATATATTATAACCTTATAATAACCCTGCCAGTGGGCAGAAGTAAAAGCAGAAATAAAGACACAAAAGCATTACTTGTAATTTCGAAACAGCTTTTTTCATGACAAGCACAGTGTCAACAGCCCACTAATCCAAAGCTTTGTGTAACCAAGTGTGAAACAGCAGACTTTTTTTGAATTTGATTGCCAACATTCAAACCATAGCAGAGTAAACATTAACAGCAACATCACTCGGGACATGATTTGTACAATATTATTTTATAGTGCCCACTCTTGTGTGACTCCAGTCTGACATAAGGAAGTTCAACTGCATATTCTTGTCAGGGCAGTGTGTGTAACTTTCCACGGCCTCCCACACAAGCAGTTAAAACCTGCTTCATGTGGAGTAGCCAAAGTGCAAACCAGGCAATGTATGGAGATTGTGGGGGTTGAAACAGTGAGGCTGCAATTGTGGTTCATATGAACAAAGAAATGCTTGTGCATATCTGTGCATTCTAGGAGTGCTCAATGTTTTTGGTAATGCTTACGATGAACAGCTTTCCTAGATACTTGCAGGTCTCAGTGTATCTCAAAGGTAATGTACAAGTCATGAGGTACTCCTTTAGTGATCAAAATGGGCAGGTTGAAGATTGAGAGATTTGTAGTCTCTGTTCAATTTGTGAGGACATCAATGTGCTGTCTCATTGCATAATACCCTGAAATATAGGCTATGGTTTGTGGCATTGCAATATTGGTGCACTGCAGCTATTGACTCCCATAATAACAACAAATGTGTTGGTGGGGTGGGGTGAGTCTATTCACACTCACATCTATCTGATTTAATAGCTGTTTCCCCATTTCAGTCATTACGTAAAACGTGCAAACATTTTATGACCACCAACATGGCATAAAACCAGCATACTGTACAACAAAAGAGGACATGGTTTTATAGATTGGTCTCACGTAACTTTTTCTCTCCTTAATGTCTTTTGGAACTCCTTTCCATATTTACTGCACAATTCTATGCATGTTACTCAAAATTCTACGTATTGAGACCTTTTCAGAAGTGGGTCTCATTGCTCTTAATGGAGTTTATCTTCAATGCTACAGAATTGCAGACAGAATCAGACTTCTAAATTGGGCCCAACCATAATTTTTTTAACCACAGAAAAATCTATTTTATGGTAGTCTGAGCCAATTTCTTTTCACGTGTGCTCAGAAGCAAGTCCCGTTATAGTCAACGGGGCTTACTCCCAGCAAAGTGAGGATTCTATCCTCAGATAGCTAACAGAACAGCAGATGGAAGCAGGTGGGGGAGCCATCAGATTTCCACAGGAGCAATAGGATTGCCAAAAAAAACTCCCTCCAACCCTATTAATAGAAAATGTGACTTGGGCTTGGTTGTATATCAATTCCCATTGCAGTCAGCATAATCTACAGTTTGTACAGACTCTTTTCATAGCACTATGGCTAGAGTGCTCATAAAAATGGCTTCTGTATCACTACTGATAGCAGGAATCAATAGACCATTCCTGGGTTAGTAAAGGAATGACAAGCTATATGGCAGTTGGATTCTGCCACTGGTATTAGTTTGCCTTCTGCTGCTTGATGGTGTCTAAGCTGGTTATTTCTTGCTTTCACTTTACTGATGTCAGACAAACCTCCAAAAATTGACCTAATAAGTTTTACACAATGCACTTTAATCTTTAGTGTAGATCTCTGAAAAAGCTGCAATTTGAAAGAAAAGAGCTTTAGCTTCAACAAAAATATAATGGCTTTGACTTTGAGGACAAATCCTAAACTTCAAGCAGCACCAGAATCAGTTATGCTACACAAAGTGTTTTAAGTTGTAATCTTCAGAGAGAAAATAATGTACTTAGTAAGATCCTCAAATAACTGGCAATGGAAAAGGAAGGGAAGGATGATAGATCTCAGCCTTGGAAATTGGAATGACCTTTTGGCCGTGAAGGATGGGCCAGTTTCATCCACACCACAGTACATGCAACTCACTGAAGCTTTGCTTTATTTGTCAAAGGAAAGAAATCGACTATATTAAGGGCAGATTTTTCAGTACCAAGGAAATAGGAAGATACCAGCTGATCTGCCCTTGATGTTTTAAGTCATAAATTCTGTTTCTTTACAGGAGTCTCCAAACTCCAGCCCTGGGGCTAGATGCGGCCCTTGGAAAGCATCAAGATCCCTTTATCCGGCGCCTCAGCAAGCCCTGTAATCCACTCCAATACATTCTTATATGTAAATTTATATACATTTATTCAAATTTGAAATGCAAAATAGTTTTTTTGGCCCCTGACACAGCATCAGAGAGATAATGTGGCCCTCCTGCCAAAAAGTTTGGAGATTCCTGCTTTAAAACATTATTCCTCAACCCCAGATTTTTAGCAAGATTGGTGTTGTTTGGTAGCTGTCAAGGACACGGGACCTCAGAAGAGCCAACTGGCAACACCTGACAACACCTCTTTTGTATGATAGTTGCAGATTCTCTTGACCATAAATATCAGATCAAAACTGTACCTCTGGCTCTCTTCCCTTCTGCTCTCTGCCTACCCTAGGTAACCCACCACCTTGGAATGATTAATAGAGATTAATAAAGGGAGGAAATAATGGACTGGCTGATGGACTACTGGACCTGTTGATTGACCAACAGATTGCCAAACTAATTGACTGGTTGACTGATGAATGAACAGGTGATGAATGAACAGGTGAATGAGCCACTGAGGACTGCTAGAACAGAGATTGCTGGAGACTGATCTGTGGCTGCCATTCCTGAGCTGCTGGGAATGAAGGTGTTGCTGTAGGGGCTGCAGAAGCTGCTCATGGCAGAGAAAGGAAAGTAGGTTGAACAAGTGAGCAGTCCAGCAGTGCTGTTCTTCTGCAATGCAGAGTGAGGGCCATTGCTGGAGAAAGATGGGGAACAAATTACCTGAAAGTGAGCATAAGTTTGACAGGTAAAGTTTGGAATGGGAATTTGGCAAAACAGCCCAGAAAACTGGCAGCTGGAGGAGAATTCCAGTATGTTCAGGCAGGTTTGAAGCAATTGGCTTCATCTCATTCATAGCTCCACATCAAATTCTCACTCTCACTCCTCACACGTGTCACTGAAATCAAGGTAATAGTAAACACACCATCAATGAGTTCCATATCTCTATATATCCAAAGCAAAGGACATGTGAGCATTACATGCTAATCTTTATATGGTACATATAAAGATGTTCCTTGCACACCAGTTCTTTACAGTCTGCACTGACTACATTGGGAAAAAGCAGATCAACTTTGCATTGATTTTTTCAATATTGGTACCACTTCCACTACACTTGTGACAGCAGGTCACTGAGTTCAGCTGTATCTATCAATGCCCTGGCATAGCCTCTCGATGAACAGAGGGAATCAAGCTTCACTGTTTGCAACCACAATTGGAAACTAACATTTATATCTGTACATTTCCAGTTCTCCCATGAAAAGCAAACAGAATAATCTTATTAACCTTCACCTGACCTTTCCGAGGCAAGTGATTCTGGCTCTTTCTAGCCTTGAGTAATATCATTTGTCTGCGCCATGGGATCCCCTAGTAACACATGCTTTGGATGGAAATGAGTATATTAATTTCAGGCTAAGCCTAGAAAAAACAGAAGATTAAATCTGGGAATAACACAAGACTCCCTGTCAACACAAGGCTTGACACCAAGCAGGGTGAATAAAGGAGTCAAAGTAGAGTTAAATGCTTCGGTTGGCTTTTTTGTCACTGTGCTGTGTGTGAGGGAAACATAAGCATCTCTCCTGGCAAAAGGGAAAAGGGGTGGGGGAACTTGGAGCTCCTTTCACATCACTTTCACCCCTCTTTGCAGAGGCATTTCAAAGATAAAATAATTATCACTTCTATAGCACCTCAATGGGCATGGCCTTTTATGAAGAACAAGCGAAAAGCGTACCCGCGTTGCAGGAGTAACATTTCCCTTTGCACCATCATCCCACGGCGTATCAACACCCCATCCGCATCTACATCCCATGCGCATCCCCATCAACACCCCATCCGCATCTACATCTCATGCGCATCAACACGTAATGCGCAACTTCCCCCATGCACAACATCCCCCATGCACAACTTTCCCCCATGTGCAACTCCCCCATATGCATGATCCCCCCATGCATATCATACCCCAATGTGCAACTTTCCCCCATTCGCATCAACCCCATGCGCAACTTTCCCATGTGCAAGTTCCCCCAAGTGCAACTTCCCCCATTCGCATCAACCCCCATGCGCAACTTCCACCATGCACAACTTTTCTCCATGTGCAACTTCCCCATGCGCAACTTCCCCCATGTGCAACATCCCCCACACGCATCATCACCCATGTGCAACTTTTCCTCATGCACAAATTCCCCGCATGCGCATCAACTGCCATGCGCAACTTCCCCCATGCGCAACTTACCCCATTCGTATCATCCCCCCTGTGCAACTTCCCCCCACTTCCCCCATGCACTTCCCCCATGCTCAACTTCCACTATGTGCAACTTTCCCCATGCATATCACCCCGCTATGCGCATCACCCCCCATGCGCATCAACCCCCATACGCAACTTCCCCCGATGTGCAACTTCCCCCAATGTGCAACTTCCCCCTGATGCGTAGCATCCTCCCCAGTGCAACCTCTTCCTGCAAACAACATCCCCCAGTGCACCAGGCACTGAGCACCAAATTGGCTGGATGTTATTCAGTCTCCCATGTTAAGTTTAGGACAAAAACACGTTGACCCTTTTCTGCCCCTGAAGGGTTAAATTTCTCCAGATGGTTCTTGGTGGGAGTTCAGGTGACAGAAGGAACTCCCAGAATTCCATGCTTCAGGCCCAGCAGTTGGGGCAGAATGTTGATGAGTCAGCAATTCTCAATGCAAAGTATAGGGAGGAAAACGTGTTGCGCCCCTTTTCACCCCCTTCCGTTTGGAATTTCTGAAAACCGGTTTTTAGTGCACCCCTCCATCACGGAAGGAACACCCACCCCAAATTTCACGCTTCTAGGGCCGACGGTTTTGGCAGGGCGGTGATGAGACAGTCAGTGAGTGAGTGAGACAGTCAGTCAGTGAGTGACTTTTCTCTTTTATATATATAGATAGACTAGCAAAAAGCATACCCGCATTGCGGGAGTAACATTTCCCCATACAACATCCCCCCATGGCGCATCAACACCCCATGCGCAACATTCCCCCCGTGCGCAACTTCCCCCGTGCACATCATCCCCCCCATGCGGAACTTCCCTCATGCGCAACTTCGCCCATGCGCAACTTTCCCCATGTGCAACTTTCCCCCGTGCGCAACTTCCCCCTGTGCGCAACTCCCCCCCCACGCGCAACATCCCCCCCCCACGCAACTTCCCCCCACGCACAACTTCTGAGTTCTTGGCCAGCCTAGCTGCAACCCCTGCCTCTCAACCTCAGGATATGGAACAAACTACGGCTGCCCACAAACCTCAGGATACAGCAGGCCACTCCAAGAAGCCCCTTGTATTCACTGTAGAATGTACCGGCATCTCATTAGGGATTCCTTATAAGGCAGGCACCCAGTGGCGTTACCAGACTGGTGCGGCTGGTGTGGGCGGCATTGGGTGATGCGCTCCGTATGGGGTAATGCGCCGGAGGAGTTTGACTGTCCTTTGGCAGGCCCCAGGCATCAGCACGCCTGAGGCGGAGCAGCAGCCAGAAGCTGCCACTTGTCCGTGGAGCTGGCCCGAATGTCCAGCTGAGGTGCACTGCGTAGAAACACACTGAGCATGCCGAACAGCTTCAGAAGAGACTTCCTTAGAGCGGAGGAAGTCCACGCCTCTGCACGGCCATTCGGCCTCACTCAGGAGGTGGAGCGGCAGCCGAATGGCTTCAGAAAGAGTACTGCATAGGCACCAACTTTGACGCCTGCACAGTCTCCTCTGAAGCCGAAAGACTTCAGAAAAGTACTGCAAGATGTCAGAGATAGTGCCTGCACAGTACTAGTGACTTCACAGCCTGAAGCCAATTGGCTTCAGAAACAACTGCGCAGGAGCCAACTTTAGTGACTGCGCAGTCCAGGTAGGGGGGTGCGCACATCCTAGGGGTGACGCACAGACTTCTGCACTGGGTGATGTGCCGAGTCATGTCACCACTGTAAGCACCACAGCTGTTCCTTCTTCAGTGTGATCTGAGGGGTGTCTCCTTAGGAGCAAGTCCTCCCCATGTGTCAATTACTTAGCATGCTCTGGAGCAGTTAGGCAGGCCTGGCTTCCTGATTCTCTGGATGCAGCATAACTTTCTGCTCTGGATACAGAATAGTTAGGAGAGAGCAGTTAGGGCAGAGCAGGCTGAACTTGCTCTGGATTGTGCCCCTAAACTCACATTAAATAACACGAGTGCATGGTTAAATTGCTGGAAATCATGCAATCCATGACTACCTAGCGGTCCACTACTTAGCAGAAATGACTTAGTTTCAAGGAGCAGAATCTCATTCTTCCAAAACTCAACAGCTCCACACACATGGCCCTTATTTTTCAAATTATCTGTCATCAGACCCAAAGCATATATATAATAATAATAATAATAATAATAATAATAATAATAATAATAATAATAATAATAATAATAATAATAATCCTGGTCCACCATCGCCTTTCTATCTCAGCTTACATCATGCACAATTATAATTGAAGCAATTTTCACAAGCCCCTTTCAAATCATGAATGCCCACTTTTCACAAATCAGCATGATTTGCCCTTTCTGATCTCAGCTATCCACAGACTTGTGTGTCCCCGTAACCATTATTCTCATATATAGCAATGCTGAAGAACTTTGAGCTATTCCCTTCACAAATGCAAATATATTTCAGAATATACGACAATTAGATTAGGCCCTACAAGAGAGGTGGTGCCACTGTAGGTGCCACTTCCTTGTAAAGGCCACCACATCATGTAGCAAGGATTCTCACAGACTAATTACCCAGTGGGTAAAGAAATATTTTCTATTGTCTGTCCTAACTTTCCCAACACTTAGTTTCAGTGGATGTCCCCCAATTCTGATGTTTTGAGAAGGAAAAGAGCATCTCCATATCCACTCTATCCATAGTTTGCCTAATTTTGTATTTCTGTTATTCCCCCTAGATTCTATTTTGTAGACTGAAGAGCCTGAAATACTGAATCCTTTTCTTGTAAGGAAGGTGCCCCAGCCCAGTAATCATTTTGTTTCCCCTTTTCTACACTTTTTCCATTTCAACAATCTCCTTTTGAGATGTGGTGACCAATTATTGAAATATTATATTCACATAGAAATACTGTATACTGAGACACTACAGAATATCCTCACTGATTTTTCATCCATTTCTACATTGCTTTGTGGCTTCACAAAAATGTGGTAATGAGCTCCATTTCAATGACAAAATAGATATTGGGTGTCCAAGACTCATCATGGAGTTAAAAGATTTGGGGACAACTTGTCCCAGACAAGCCAGTCAGCACTTTGCTGGATAATGTCCATTCGACCTTTGGATAGATCAGCAGCACTTCCTTGTAAATTGCCATCAAATCCAACCAGACCTTCTTTGGAAGGCAATGGTCTGATGCTAACTAAGATGGTCAAGAGCTTGCGGAACCTTTTCTGTGCCCTTCACAGGCCATTTAGGCTATTAAAAGAACATATCTGCACCATTACTGTAAGGCTGTGTCCCGGATCCTTGGAAATGAATGATTAGCTGGTGCAGAAGGAAAGTGTTGGCGTGGATTAAAACCCATTCAAGCGACAGGAAACAAAATAGTCTTCCTGAGAATGACGGCTCCTCTGAGTAGTATGAACTGTTCTTGGGTTAGAGCTATAATCAGTATTAATTTATTGTACTTCTTAATTATCTCCAGATCATAACCTTGCCTGGGCAGTTTTGCATTCTCTAAAGCAATATGGATCTTTCCTGCACAATATAAACCATGGTGAAGGGACAAGAGGGAGGTGCGAGTATTTAAAGTCTATTTTTAAGTGATGGTTTTAAATGGATTGTGTCATGAGGGTGTGGGTAAGGAGGACACTCCATCAATAGATTCCTCATATTCATAGCCTGACAGGCTGCCACATCTGTGCCAGCAGAAAGGAACTGTTGTACAGATTAGATAAATTTTTAACTCTGCCTTACAGCAGGTGTTTTTGTTGGCTTATATTGTGGCATCTGGATCCATTTGTCCTCCAGCATCCTTCTGAAACTTTACACCTTGTGGTTTTTATAGTATTGTTTCCAGTGGGGCAAACTGTGTAGGAAGCCTTGGAGATGGACTAGATAGGTCCACTTTCTCTGTCCAATTTTGTGATCTCCTGTTGATATTACAGTAATTATTACAGATATTACAGTAATTATTCACTTCTTGCTCAGCAGATGTTCCAAAGCCTCTACTCATTAGGTAAGGCAGGGAAAAATATTAAGTATCAAATTGAAAAATCATGCAATTCTCACAATATGAATTAACGGGAACGGGAAGAAGTTGTTGGCCCTTTGACATAGAATTAGAGCAGGCGTGTTCAGACCCCAGCTCTGGGGCCGAATGTAGCCCTTGGCAAGCCTCAATGTGGCCCTTGGCAACACTCCTCAATTGGGCCACAGGCATTCCTTATAAAGTATCTAATATAATCCTATATGAAAAATTTATGTACATTTATTCAAATTTGAAGCGTAAATCATTTTTGCGGCCCCTGATACAGTGTCAGGAAGTTGATATGGCACTGCAGCCAAAATGTTTGGACACCCCTGAACTAGAGTATGATGCTAGCTTTGTAGGAATAGCATCAGAAGCTCACTCAGTGGGATAGAGACCTACTGTCAGTGGGTCTCTATAACCTGAGAACCTATGAGTGAAAACACCATTGAACTTAAGCCAAAGTCAGAGACAACAGAGTCTTTTAAACACAACAGCTAAAAGTAAAACATAAAGATTCCACTGGATAGTTATTTCCCCAATTAGCAGATGCCAGGAACAGTTGACAGGGAATGACTTTTGACATCAGATGCTCATTGTGAGTTGCCCAGAGGCATCTGGCGGGTCATTGCTACAGGCAGAATACTGGGCTAGATAGATCTTTAGACTGATCTAATATAGTGACTTTTAAATATACTGGATGCCAATTGTGAGGGAAACTTTCTTCCTTTTTTCTGTCCAGTGCAACAAAACACTTCGGTATCATGGCATTCCCCAATACTTCTCTCTTAAACCAAAAGCTCATTCATATGGCCATTTAAGAGGCCATAATGATGCAAGCGGTGATGCAAGCGGCAAAGACACTGTGCCTGTTAACCAGCAGGCCAGGGTTTGATTCCCGGGTCGGCCCCACAAGAAAGGGTGCGCTCCTGTCCTTAGCCCAGCTCTGCGATGCCAGCTGGACCGAAACGTATTGGCTCTGCCTTTCCATTGGACTAATTCAGTGGCGTGGAGAGGGGGATTTGCTGCTTGGGTAACAGCCCATCATAACAATCCAACCCAGGCTTTTGTGCTTCGCATGCAGCGTATGCAGCGCCAAGCACGATACCATAGTCTTTCAAGACTGACAGAGGCCTGCTTTATGAGGTAAAAGAGTCATATTAAGGCAATAAGCTGAGAAAACGCCAACATATGATAAGATGGTGGGAAATCACATCATGTAGAATACCTGACAGAGAATGTTATGGTAATAACACCATCTCACAAACAGCTAGCTAGCTCAGCCCCAAGGAAGATGGCAAATATTCTTATCAATCATTTTGTATGTTTGTTATCTCTAGAATAAGCAATGGCCATTCAGGCATTGTATGTCGAAGAGAATGAAAATCTGAGTGAAACTGCAGCAGTTTCATGAGACAGTGAGAGACTGCCAAAAATGTCACTCAGGGGTCTATATAGTATGTGACAGTATTCTCCACAGCAAGAAGGAACATGTCCCTGCTGGGGCTTTAACAAAAGGCCTCCAATACAAAAGCAGTTGTTCAGATGTCTCAAGATCTGAATACCTCATCTAAAATGGTTCCCTGTGAACTTTTATTTTTTTAAAATATTTATGCACTTGTGTGAATGAGTGTGTGTGAGAGACACATGGTGTACTTCTTTAGGCTCTGGTTCTGTGGATAATAGCTTAGCAGAGACTGCAATACTAAGCCACATTTAGGGTGGCATAAACCCTGGCATAAGTCTTGTGCTGACCTGGGCTGTCACAAAAGTGCTGTACGGCACTTATGCCCACTCCTTGGGAGGTTAGGTCAATGCAAAGGCATATGCCAACATCCCCACACCATCACAGGAAGATATGCCAGGTGAGTCAGGCCAGCCTAAATTGGTTAGGATTGCACCTAAAGAAAAATAAATATGGGGGGATAAAAAATAAAATGATAATAACAATATGTATTCCTATTTTTGCCATGAGATGGCTTATTTGTTTAGGATATAATTATTACACCTCATGGGGTTTTATTTATGAACATAAAAAAGGAGGGCAACCTGTTGCTTTGATAAAAACCAGCATGGAAATTCTATTTCCATATAATGACGACAGCAATTCATATTTGGTGGTACTAGTTTGAAATTAACAAGGCACTGTGAAGGAATCCTGTTGATGTTGTCCCTGACCTCCTTCTGGCCTAAGTGTGCATGTTATTCCACAGAATGAGGTGTAGAAGAGTAGCTAGCAAAACAGCTGGCAGGAGGGAGCAATTTCAAGTACAGAGATAAAAGCCTCCCTATCAACCTGGAACAATGATTCTTTTCCACTTGTGCTTCATTGTTGCTAGTGGAAAAAATAACAAGCTGATGTTCCATATTCAGTGGAAACTTAGTTTGATGGAGGGTGTGTAGGTGTGTGTGTGTATGTGCATACCCATATGCATAATTATACACGCATGATGTACACATGCACTTAAATATGGAAGTGTGGGCTGGTGAGCAAGTTGAAGGTACTGCCTAAAGAGCAAAGCAGAAGAATCTGTAGTTGTGTTTTTGGATGAGACAATCTGCAGTACCTGGTTGGATTTGCTATTGAGCCAATTATCCTCACAGATAAACATGGGAATATGTAAGAACACCAGCATGCAAAGAGCAGAGAAGGATCTTGAGGACCTTCCAGGCTTGATTTAAGATTGCCTACTGAAGCTTGATGGTAGGCAGTCCAAGGACATAACCATATTGTGACGATAACACTTGGTGAATGAGGATTATGTTGTTTACAGAAAGTATTTGTAAAGAGCCCATTAAAAATAGTAGTTTAGAGTAGCCTGCCCCCATAAACCACCTTAAATGCTATCTTAACAGGAAAAGGCAGTATATTTGCCATTCCCTGATGCCAGATGGAATGACCACACTGTGTAGGATTCCATCTAGAAGAGAAGAGTTCTACATGTAGATTGAACATGCTTTGGGCATTTGCTTTAGCATGGGAAAGGCAGGGTGTAAAGAAAAACAACAACAACAAACAAACAAATAAATAAATAATACAAAGCAACGCAAAGCATAATACTGTATTTACTCAAATCTAACACTCACCTTTCCCAGCCAAATTCAGTTTCCAAAATCATGGTGCACATAGATTCAATGGTTACTTAGATTTGAGTAAATACGGTATTTTGATTATAAGTACAGAGTGCACATTAGATGCACCAGACACCAGGTAGTGCATTGGATTCAAGTAAATGTGGTAAGTAAATAATACAAAGCAAGAGTGATAATGCATAAATAGTGATCTATTTATGAAACAACATGAATTTACAGGTCAATTCCTTCTTTTCAAAGGCTAGTATTGTTGTGTGTCTGCCATTCTGTTCAAAGATTTTGGCGTACCTATGCAATTATGCAGGAAAATTACACTTCTTGAACACTGTTTTTCTGCTTTCCTAACATCCTTCACCTTGCCATCTACTGTACTTTTAAAGTGGAAAAAGACCTATGCAGTTTCCTGTAGTCCAAATTCATGCAGGCTTCCACAGGCTGCATACATATACATCAGGATGCTAAGTGAGCAACACTAATTATGTAAACAAGTAAAATGAAGAGTCTAGATGAAAGTTGGAGCACAGGCGCATGCTAAGTAGACCACGACAGATGCAAGGAACGAAAGGCTCAGACTCCTGTTATCTTTTGCAAATCATGAGGCTCCCATGAGAAGGTTACATCTGATGTTCCTTGTAAGCCTGATGAGCCTAGTAAGCATTTTTTGTCTTCTCAGATCAATTGTGTTTAAGGACTAAATAATTTGCAAAATATTTCTCCCATACAATCTCAGCACACAAGATGCGCAATGAAATCATGTGTCAAACCCTGAGAGACAAATCTTATTTATTTATTTATTTATTTATTTATTCATTCATTCATTCATTCATTCATTCATTCATTCATTCATTCCCCACCTGAGTTGACCCAAGAAAGGATATATAAACTGGCTCAAATTTCTGGAGGAAAGAAATAAAATCCTTAAATTAGAAGCGAGGGTATTTTTAAAACACATGCTTTAAAAACACAAAATGCTTTAAAACACAAAATACTTTTTTTCAAAGCATCACCTTTTTCTCAAACAGGAACACTTCAGATAATGCAACAAAGTGACAAACAAATCTGATGTGTTGTTGACATTCAGTTCAGAGAAATTGTCCTTTTAATTAAATGAAGATGCAAAACTTGGTTGTAGATCACATTCTCTCACAATTTTGCATACTAGTGGTGCTGGCACAACCAGGCAGTGGGCACCTGCGGGCACTGATGGGCACCTGGAGGTGCTGGGCATCCCTAGCAGGCAACCCTACCAGGGACTGGGCACCTGTAGGCAGTGGGCACTGGGCACCCCTATCAAGTATTGGGCATCCTTACTGGGCACCACTGGGCATTGGGTTCCACTGGGCAGCACTGGCAATGGACACCACCTGGCACTGGGCATCACAAGATCACTGGGCACTACTGGCCAAAGGGCACAGGGCACCACTTGGCAACAGGAATCCCTAGCGGGCACCAGAAACCATCAGGCAGCACTGGACTGAATGTCCTTGTTAGGCACCAGGCATTGGGCATCAGACACTAAGTACCATTGTGCCAAGTACCAACAAGCACCACAAAATGCTAACAGGCACTGGTATCAGCCAGCAGCAGACATTAACAGACACCACTAGGCACTAGGCAGCTGGCCCAGGGACCACTGGGCTCCTGTGAGCAGTGAGCACCAGGCACCCCTATCAAGAACTAGACATCCCTGCCAGGCACCAGGTAGCAGGCACCATTGGACACAAATCACTTCTTAGTGGGTCCTTTACATCACAGAAGGAATATACTCCTCAAAGTTCATGCTTCTATGGCCAGGGGCTGGGTGTTGCTGTTGTTCAGTCAGTCTTCAATGTTATGTATATGAACGAAAAAGTTGCACCCCTTTTCACCATTTCAGGGTTTAAATTTCTAAGAATTGGTCCTTAGTGAGTGCTCATGTCATGAAAGGAAAATGCTGCCCAAATTTCATGCTTCTAGATTCAGGGGTTGGGCATCTGTGTTGATGTGTCAGGGATTCTTCAATGTTAGGTAGAGGGACAAAAACATGTTGTGCCCCCTTTTCCTGTTTCAATTTCAAAAAATCAGGTTTTAGTGGATCACAAAATATCGTCGCCAAATTTCACACTACTAGGTCTGATGGTTTTGGCTGGGCGTTGATGAGTCAGTCAGTCAGTCAGTCAGTCAGTCAGTCTCTCTCTCTCTCTCTCTCTCTCTCTCTCTCTCTCTCTCTCTCTCTCTCTCTCTATCATTTCATTTGGGCTGGGGAATGGGAATGGTGATGGTGCACATACCAAATTCTGACCCTCTTCTCAGGCTCAATCTGCCTGTATGGATTGATATCATTGGTATCTGAGTTGACCCATTGCCCCATCACAGGTGAGCAAAACTAGGTGTGGTGTTTGTATCTTCCCTGTTTTCATTGTGATGCTTATAGCAGGGAGGGCATGAGTGATAGCCAGAAAAGGGCTCACAAACCCTAGTGAAAAGGGTTTACGTATTCTCCCAGAATAACACCAATTTGATCTTCAAAGTAGATTTGTAGGGCTCCTAATTAACCAAAACAGAGACACAAACCAGGAAAGGCCTGTCATGTATTTCAAGCTGATGTCTATCTGTTGGCTGTTAGTCAGAGGAAGAGGAATTTATTGGGATACAGAGGCACAGATTGTCTTACATTCTGTGCATGTTTTGTGACATTCCTCCCTTTCCACAAGCTAGTTGAGTCCTGTCTCCATGTTTCTGATGGGATGAAAGGCAGCTTATAGGGGCTGTGATATCAGAAAGCTATGAACTGCCTCAAGTTCCTAGGTTTGGCTTGAGATAATACAATAAATTTCTGCAGAGTTTTGTAAGGAGCCATTAGGCTCCTGGGATCCTAGGAGTTGGTGTTCTGGCCCTTTCTGGTGTGATCAGTTTCCTGCAACTGCAGGTCTTACTGACCTAGTTGGCTTCCTTCAAAACTCCTCAGATATTCTTACTGCACTCGCTTAAGACAAAATCTCAAGAAGGGGGCAACATTAGCTGTAAACTGGAAAATGATCCATTGGATTAAGCGAGTCAAAGTCGATAGGATGTGTTTGTGCTTCATCCAGCTTTTCAGTACACTCTTGGCATTAATAGCATCAGTTCAGTCGGCTGGAAAATAACGTGGGATGGACTTTGATTTTACCAACTGCAGAGAACAATAACAGGCATTATTTTAAAGAGCAGAGCTGTTTCTTTCCACTGAGCTGCAAGGAATGGAGTATATTTTGCCCCAGCATGTAAAACAAGTAGGGCTCTCAGAAGTTACAGTCAAGTGTATGTGTAACTGAGATCTAGTTATCTTCCCCCCAAAAAGTGTGTGGTCCTTTGGTGCATAATTGTAACTTGGTTACTTAAACATAACCCAATTTCTCATCCTACCAAGGTGACAGTGAAGATCAAAATACATTTCCCAAACAAAAGCAACAGGTGCAGTTCGGGCACAATCCAGGGTAACTACAGAGAGTCCTTGCTCCTGTGTAAGAACAATTTACTCTGGATTGCAATATGAATTTCCCATAGGTTTTCACTAGGTGATGCCATAACTACGTCAACGTAATTGTCTCTTATGTGCTCCCATAGTTACTCTGGATGGTAGGGTTCATCTCTACCTTGAAAACTAGCATATTAAGAAACTGCATTCCTATATGCGCTTAAATGGGTGTCAGTCATATTGAACTCAACAGGACTTCATTCCAGGTAGATTTGCTTATGATTGCATTGTAACGGCCCAGTCCTAATTAATGTTTCAGGGCTGATAGAGCCACAATGCTGATCCAATGTAAGGGAGCAAACATTCTCTGAACTTGAGGAGCTTTGAGTTAGGTTAGGCTAAGAGATACTGTAAGCACTGGTGCAAGATCACATGGAAAGCATCATGGCTATTATGTACTGTTGTTGTTTTGATGTACGAGCAGTAGGTTATTCAGGGACTTAAAAACAGGGTGACAAAGATTGCGGTGGCTGTTGGAACGAAGAAAGAAAGAATGAGTGAGAACAGCTATGGGGCAAAATGGGTTAGCTTGCCTTGACTATTTCGGGAAAATATTGCTGCCACAGTATCAATGAAAAATGGCACAACAAATTTTGTACTCTAGATCTCTGTTTACCATATTCAAACTGATAAGGCATTTCCTGCCCATGAGTCAGAAGAGTTGACATTAGGCAAATGTACTTGAGCCATTGGCCATAAGACTTGCTCTCTTTAAGGTTTGGCAAGCTCTTTTTTAATTTTTGAAGTTGTGTTAAATTTTCGGGTGCCAAAGAGACATAAAAGGCTGCCACAGAACTGAATTACCAACACAGCAAAAATGACAGTTGGCAATAACAATACCTTTTGAGGAACTATTGAGCAGCACAGATATCCAAATGCACTAAGCGTATTCAAAAAGGCCCATTCATTTTCAGCTGTGGTCTCAGATGAAAAAATATATTGCAGTGGGCGGGAAGCTTTTTCAATGGGCTAATAAAACACTTGAGTAAGTCTTTGGTGCAGAAACAAGTTCACATCTCATCCTCATTGTTGTCTACTACTCCATGGCGTAGTGGCTGCACACGCCGCTCCTAAACGCCTCCCTCTTAAGAAATGAATGTGATGGCATGTTTAACAAGTGACTAGTCGTCCATAACATAATTTCTATTACATGATGCTGAATGCCTTTCTGAGTAGCTTACATTTAGATCAGGAGATGAATAGAAATCAGAAATAGGTGAAGGTCCTAATGTTTAGCCAGTGAAGAGTGTTCCAATACAGAACTGGTTACAGCCATAGAAGAAAGCTGGTCCTATCTGTATTGCTTTGAATGTGAAAGCAAATTAAAGTGGGATTCATTCTAACCTTCATGCTGATTTCTGGAAGAAACATTATTTTCTGCACAGTGTTGGTACTCATTAATTGGAACAGGTAGCACAGCTAGCACAGGGAAATGTATTTGTTCGCTTTGGCTCATTTTTTCTCCTCTTGAGCTAAGAGTTGCCACATTTCTGTATTGTTTTTATTACACAACACTTTTTAACAGCTTGGGTTCCACTGAGCTCTTTTTCTTTCTGCCTCTGTCACTTGTATTTCATTGCTGAGAACTGAATCTGGTGCCAAAAATGCCTTCTGAGGCCTTAGCAGTTTATTACTGTAGGCCAGTAAACAGCCAACTGCCTTGCCCTAAGTACCTATATGAGCGTTATACTACCGGCAACTGGGGACGTTTAACTCTGTTGTCATGGCAGGAATCTGCTGGGTTTTATTTCACTGTCCATTAGCTGAAGTATTGCCAAGGGAGGGCATTTGTGACTGCTGAATGCATTTTAGTCATGGAGATGCTCAGCTGGAACTGCATGGAAGGAATGTGTGTGTCCAAGCGGGCTGTTTATTGGCATACCCTCGACTGACAATCCGGACTTGCAACAGCCTGGGGATGTCATAAAAATGTTGTAAAGAACATCTTTGACACTTGGTAAGGAGGGAAGGCTGGTGAAGGGATTTCCATGAATGTCCCTCAGTTGGGACAAAGCACTGCTACAAATGGAACAAGACACTTAGTGGCTTGATCCTTGCTCCAACCCTTTCTAACCAGAACTTTTGTTCCTTCTGCAGGAACTGGTCTATTTGGTCTACTTGGGTTGCAGTACAAGCCTAAATCAAGGCCTGAGTCAAAAGGTTCAATTCTACAGTATATGTCATAGCAGACTTGGGTATGTTGTAGATAAGGGCGGGAAATAAATAAATAAATAAATAAATAAATACATACATACATACATACATACATACATACATACATAGCTGGCTCCTCACATGAGATCCCAATCGGCTGGACTGAAGAATCTGATTGATTGACGCACAGTATTAACCAATTTTCTAGCACTGACATCACTCAGCCAGTGGGGTATGTGCTTCATCCTTCAATTAGGGAGCAGCCTTGGAGGTGTCATCAAGGTAAGGCAATATTTGTTCCCTTACTTTGGGGTTGCCTTGTCCTTGTCCCAGAATCAGACAATTGCTTAGGACTGTGTCATGAGCTGCTTACCATGACAACTCATCTCTCTAGCATCATTAAAGGCAGTGATTTTCAAGCAGTGTGCCATAGATCATCCTCAGGTGTGCCACGGGAATTTGGGGATCGACATTCATTAATAGGAAAATCTGTCTGGTGTGCCTTGTCAATGGTAAAAACAACTGATGGTGTGCCTTGACCATTTCAGTGCCTTGATAAGATGAAAAAGGTTGAAAATAAGTGATTTAAGGCAAATTTATTTCCAGCAAATGCAACGTTTATGCTAATTTGTGAAATCCACATTAGGATTTGCTGGTATTCTGATAGTTGATATGATTTTGTAGGACAAATGAAATCATTTCTTAATTGATTGGAATTGTCATACTTTTCATGGAGGTTTATTTGGATTGAAGTGTTTGGATGCAATTTTTGTTTTGTTTGTCATTTATATGGATTGTAAAGTGCCTTGAATGTAGCAAGACAGAAAAGTGGCATACAGATTAAAATTATAAGTGAAGTGTTCAAGGTTTGCCTTTTATTTACAAGATAAACCCTACAATCCAAAGTAACTACAGGAGCACGTAAGAGACATTATGTGCACCCGTAGTTATGGCACCAGCTAGTGAAAACCTGTGGGAAATTCATATTGCAATCCAGAGTAAATTGTTCTTACACCGGAGCAAGGACTCCCCGTAGTTACTCTGGATTGCACCCAAAGTAAGAACAATCTCTCTCTCTCTCTCTCTCTCTCTCTCTCTCTCTCTCTCTCTCTCTCTCTCAAATTATAATATGTATTTGTGAAAGTGTGGATGTCCATGTATGTGTATGAATGCTGAAAAATAAAAGGATGGGTTGTCTTGGATGGAAACAGTAAAACAGATCAAGAGATGATGAAGTGGTAAGGATAGAGGTCTAACAAGAAAAAGGTTTGAAGAGAACAAATCTGTACAGAATGATAGTGCTCAAAGGAACAGAATAACAAGCCCAACAATAAAAAATCAAGGTGAATGGGGGAAAAGTGGCAGCAGAAGTGGCTCTCAAGTGTTTCAGGCAAGTCATGTAGCAACACATATTCAATGTTGTGCTTAGGCTGTGGAAACAGGTGAATGGAAAGGAATTAGTTAAAAGGAATTAGTTGGCAACAAACTGGGCAGAATAGCCTTCCAGACTTGCAAGGTTGTTGAAGGTTTACAAGGAAAACAGGCTTGGTGCATCTGATCACTTGCCATCTTCGGGTGACGAAGGAGAGATTCACAACACAAGAGATTCACAACACAAGAGTGTGGGAAGAAAAGAAGGGAACCAGTCTGATCTGACACAATCACATTTGTCATACCACCTCAAGCAATGCTCGCTTGTCAAGAAAAGCTCTGCACTCCTAAAATACCAAATGGATTGATATTTCCATTCTATCACCTGAGGCCACAAGGGCTCTTGTCTTTCCTCCAGTAGTACAGTGTGCCAGTGTGGAAAACGTGACTCATCTCTTGTTGCCCCCATGCCCACCTCCCCACTGCTGTCTCACTGCAATAAATTCCTTCTTTTCTTAATTTGCATGGAAGCAAGAAATAACAGATGACGATGATGATGATGACTCCCCGTGTATCTTTCATATTAATGGCATTCTTGGAAGACTGCTGTCAGTAATCCAGGCGTTCTCTCTCTGTCACTGTGCTGATGACAAAAAATAACCACCTGTATTAAGTAGCTTTTTGTTTAGCTTATGGCTGATCCACGACATCCTGGTGTTAGGGCCAAATTGATCAATTTCTAATTAAGCACTAAAATGCCTGGCACTCCAGCTGTAAGGTCAGTGGAAGACTATCTTGCAGAGTGAATCCTTCCTGGCCCCCTGCCAGTCTCTCAAGTGCATCTTGGGCAGTGCTAAGGATTTATGCACTTCATCGCCTGTCATTTTCTACCCTGGAGGAAGCAAGCCTCTAAATTGAATTATCACAAAGAAATCAATTGCAGATCAAACCTCTGTGAAATTGTAATTGCTTTAATGATCTGCGGGTTGGAAAGAATGGAAGATAGGAGGGAGGAGAGGGAGCCTGGTAGTTAGCGTACCATCCACATAGCTCATTTCAGGATCATTCTTTGTTTAGCGGAAGAATTAGACCCTCCAAATTACGCATTAATTTAGCCTTCTATTAATTTTCCATTTTTAATATTCCATGGGTCCCTTTCTTCCCCTTGACTTATGTGACTGCATTGCAGGATTCTGAATTCTGTGCAGCTCTCTGGTTATCGAAAGGTAGTCACACCAGACTTGATTTTGTTTAAGCCTAAGTAGCTGCCATTTTGATGAAAATATTCGAGCAGGAAATAAAATGGAAAAGATACATGAGCCTTTGTGACTCATCCAAAATGTTATCAGCAGCCTGCTTTAGCCTCAAGCCATAAACCACTTAGATATAGTGTGTCTGCAGCGACTCTCATTAGAACTGACATTTTGACAAGTCTATAGGAAAAAATAACAACAAAAAATGAAGCCCTGCAACATTTTGAGTAATTTAAAAATTATCATTGGCAATGGAACAGATGCAGACAAGGAAGAATTCAGCCATGATAACCTATTTCTGTGCCCTGCAAAATAATTGTTAATTATAAAAATAAAAAGGGTACCCAGACTTCCTTCTTGGTGGACTGGAGGTACAATCCCAACCAATTTTGGCCAGGATAACTCATCCATCTCCCTCTTCCTCTGGTAATGTGGGGAGGCCAGTCCACCATATATCCAGAAGTGGTGAAGTGCTTTCTGGCACTTTTGCGACACCCCCAGGCCAGGATAGGACTTGTGCATGGCCTAACTGGGGATTAGGATTGCAGCTGCTATCTCTGAAGAAAGGCTTAAGATTTCCAGCATTATGTATTATGAGTACATTAAGGCTATGTCCAAAGCTATATAAAGAGAGGAATGTGTATTTGGTTAATTTTTGTTTTGCGTGCCAAAAATCTTGCTCATCATGAGGCAACCAACAGGCAACATTTCTACTAAAAAAATCCTCTTTGCTGAAGAAGGAATCCAAGATGCCATAGGGGAATAAGAGTTGCATTGATTTATATCACTGCCAGCAGCAAGCATGTTCTCTGCTCCGTTGGGGGTGCTGTAAGAACATTCCAAGAGTAAAAACGAATGATGCAGAAGAAATGCTATGTGTTCAGCTACATACATATGCTATATGTGCACACATTCACTCTGATGGGTGGATGAATAGTTAATGTTCTGTGCAGCAAATTCAGATTTCAGCCCATGATTTACACCAGGACACCATGCTCCACTCCAGACTTACAGCTTAGGCTGCAGTCCAGAGCAAATTCAGCCTGCTCTGACCTAACTGCACTCTCCTAACTATTCTGTATCCAGAGCAGAAAGTTATGCTGAATCCAGAGAGTCAGGAAGCCTGGGCTGCCCTAACTGCTCCAGAGCATGCTAAGTAATTGACACAAGGGGAAGACTTGCTCCTGAGGAGACACCCCTCAGATCACACTGAACAAGGAACAGCTGTGGTGCCTACAGTGGTGACATGACTCTGCACATCACCTGGTGCGGAAGTCTGTGCGTCATCCCTGGGATGCGCGCGCCCCCCCCCCCACCTGGACTGCGCAGTCACCAAAGTTGGCGCCTGTGCAGTTGTTTCTGAAGCCAACTGGCTTCAGAAAGAGTACTGCGCAGGCACCATCTCTGACACCTGCGCAGTACTTTTCTGAAGCCTTTTGGCTTCGGGGGAGACTGTGCAGGCGTCAGAGTTGGTGCCTGTGCAGTACTCTTTCTGAAGCCATTCGGCTGCCGCTCCGCCTCCTGAGTGAGGCCGAATGGCTGTGCAGAGGTGCGGACTTTCTCTGCTCTAAGGAAGTCTCCTCTGAAGCTGTTTGGCATGCTCAGTGTGTTTCTGCGCAGTGCACCTCAGATGGCCGTTCAGGCCAGCTCCTCAGACAAGTGGCAGCTTCTGGCTGATTCTCCGCCTTGGAGCAGGCCTGAATGGGGGTGCTGACGCCCGGGGCCTGCCAAAGGACAGTCAAACTCCTCCGGCACATCACCCCATACGGAGCACATCCCAATGCAGCCCACACCAGCCGCACCAGTCTGGTGACGCCACTGGGTGCCTGCCTTATAAGGAGTCCCTGATGAGATGCCAGTACATTCTACAGTGAATACAAGGGGCTTCTTGGAGTGGCCTGCTGTATCCTGAGGTTTGTGGGCAGCCGTAGTTTGTTCCATATCCTGAGGTTGAGAGGAAGGGGTTGCAGCTAGGCTGGCCAAGAACTCAGATTTTTGGTCAGCACTGCCATTCTTACTCAGGCCTTATCATGGACCCCTATGGGTCTACTCATTACTATACCTGCTCCTGAGGTGGTATAACTCTGAGGGCTGGAAGAGGGCATTTCTGCCTTGGAAACAGGCTTTGGATACAGAGTAACTGCTCTGCCCTAGGCAATGCTAAACATGCCCTCAACTTGCCTCTCCTGAGCTGCTTAGGCTGCCCCAGTTAGGGCAGAGCAGGTCCACCTCTCTTAGGGCACCCTATCTTGCCTTGCTCTGCCTTAAGCCTCCTTCAGAGTAACTGGGCTGGAGCATCTTGCAGTTGCTCCAACCTAGTGTTAGATAGGGCAACCTAAGGGCTCTTATGTGGACAGATTAGTTGCTTTGGATTGGGCTGCCTATCTAGAGTAACTATGGGAGCTCTTACGCTGAGGTAAGAAAAATTTACTCTGGATTACTCTATGCGTTTCCCATAGGTGGCACCGTAACTATGTTGACGTAAAGAAAAGGGAGATACTAGAGATATTTGGCTAGACTCTCTCCTCCCCTGGAAAGGTTTCACCCAAACGTTTCCCTTTCTGATGCAACAAGGTTCCAGGTTCCAGCCATATAGTTCCAGCATGTCACCAGTGCTTATTGGCCACTGACCTGGTCAGATCCCTAGAAGCTGTTGCCAGGAAATCTGACCCAGAAAAGCTGACCTGAACATTATCTTCAGCCAGCAAACTTTCCTCACTTTTTCTTTTATCTTATTTTTCTGTTTGCTAGGTTCTTGGCCTCAGACATGCTTCCCAAGGGATTTGTTCAGATGCTAATCCAGATTATGAATTTGATAAAAATTGCATGTGGCAAGGAAACAGGTAGGTTGTGTTATTATGACCTAAGGAAGGAGCCAGCAGCATGCAATAACTTTTTCTCTGTGTTACAAGGATCACCAGACATCAATGGGTGTTGTGATTTTCAGAATACTGCTGAATTTAAATACCCAGTTAGGCCCAGTATTGCTTGTAGAGCTGGTCATAATCGAGAGGCCAGCCATTCCTCCTCCTAGGAGTCTAGCTGTGTGTTTTAGGGTGCAATCCTAACTTAGGCTGGCACAAGTCATCTATATTCCTGTTCCTGTGGTGATGTAGGAAGGCAAGCGCATGTCTATGCACTGGCCTAAATCTCCCCCAGCAGTGGCGCAGAAGTGCCTTGCAGCACTTATGTGTCATCCTCAGATCAGCACAGGACTTGTGCCAGTCTTAGGCAAGCCTAACTTCATTTTGGTATTACAGACTTACAGCCCAATCCAGAGCAACTAATCTGTCCACATAAGAGCCCTTAGGTTGCCCTATCTAACACTAGGTTGGAGCAACTGCAAGATGCTCCAGCCCAGTTACTCTGAAGGAGGCTTAAGGCAGAGCAAGGCAAGATAGGGTGCCCTAAGAGAGGTGGACCTGCTCTGCCCTAACTGGGGCAGCCTAAGCAGCTCAGGAGAGGCAAGTTGAGGGCATGTTTAGCATTGCCTAGGGCAGAGCAGTTACTCTGTATCCAAAGCCTGTTTCCAAGGCAGAAATGCCCTCTTCCAGCCCTCAGAGTTATACCACCTCAGGAGCAGGTATAGTAATGAGTAGACCCATAGGGGTCCATGATAAGGCCCGAGTAAGAATGGCAGTGCTGACCAAAAATCTGAGTTCTTGGCCATCCTAGGTGCAACCCCTGCCTCTCAACCTCAGGATATGGAACAAACTACGGCTGCCCACAAAGCTCAGGATACAGCAGGCCACTCCAAGAAGCCCCTTGTATTCACTGTAGAATGTACTGGCATCTCATCAGGGACTCCTTATAAGGCAGGCACCCAGTGGCGTCACCAGACTGGTGCGGCCGGTGTGGGCTGCATTGGGGATGCGCTCCGTATGGGGTGATGTGCCAGAGGAGTTTGACTGTCCTTTGGCAGGCCCCGGGCGTCAGCACCCCCATTCAGGCCTGCTCCAAGGCGGAGAATCAGCCAGAAGCTGCCACTTGTCTGAGGAGCTGGCCTGAACGGCCATCTGAGGTGCACTGTGCAGAAACACACTGAGCATGGAGAACAGCTTCAGAGGAGACTTCCTTAGAGCAGAGAAAGTCCGCGCCTCTGCACAGCCATTCGGCCTCACTCAGGAGGCGTAGCGGCAGCCGAATGGATTCAGAAAGAGTACTGCACAGGCACCAACTCTGACGCCTGCACAGTCTCCCCCGAAGCCAAAAGGCTTCAGAAAAGTACTGCGCAGGTGTCAGAGATGGTGCCTGCACAGTACTCTTTCTGAAGCCAGTTGGCTTCCGAAACAACTGAGCAGGTACCAACTGCGCAGTCCAGGTGGGAGGTGCGCGCATTCCAAGGGTGACGCATAGACATCCGCACCAGGTGATGTGCAGAGTCATGTCACCACTGTAGGCACCACAGCTGTTCCTTGTTCAGTGTGATCTGAGGGGTGTCTCCTCAGGAGCAAGTCTTCCCCTTGTGTCAATTACTTAGCATGCTCTGGAGCAGTTAGGGCAGCCCAGGCTTCCTGACTCTCTGGATTCAGCATAACTTTCTGCTCTGGATACAGAATAGTTAGGAGAGTGCAGTTAGGTCAGAGCAGGCTGAATTTGCTCTGGACTGCAGCCATAGGCTGGTACTAGGTTGTACCAGCCTTGGTACTAGGTTGTACTCTGAATCTACAGAACACTCAAAAACTTCACTGAAGTAAAGCATCAAGTATTGTGGACTGCACATTTTTAAACTTTGCACCCTTATTTAAGATACACTTTTTCATAGTTCCATGAACAGCTTTGTCATGTGACCCTGAGACCATAATTTCATTTTGTTCTGCCCAGTTTCCTGTTCTTTATAACATCATGCAAGTTATTGTCAGTCAAGGCTGTCAATCAAATTTTATATATGAACCCATTATTGTCTATAATAAAATTTTCATTGTCTTTAAGGTGTTTGGTTAGTACTTTTGAGTGACAGATTAACCCACTTTGAGTGCATTCATGACGATAAAGGGAATGAAAAATGAAAAATGCAAGGCAATGATAAGTCATATACTGTGTATATGCACCAAGAATCATGGCCAACATGTTTGGCAGCTGTTTTGAAGACATTAACGTATTTGAAACAAACTAGCTAATTGATAACATTTCTGGATTATAAATCATCTCAGTTATGATATGCAGTTCAAGAAGCTCTGTTGCTGTTGTGAATGTCTTGATCTCCACTCTCTAATCATTGTGATCAACAGTTTTATTGAAAAATAAAAAAACTGAGAATAAAAAGTTGGAAAATATCAGTGATGAAAAAGGAAGCTACGTACTGTCTATTAACACTGAAAATATTTCTTTGATTGTATTATCATAGCTGAAGACTGCCTTATCATAGGGCTTTTCTGAATGGGCATCACTAGAGTATTTTGAAGATATAGGCCAGCTGAATGTGTACATTGTTTATGGCTTTCCTTCAACAGCTATTCTAGAGCAGTGCTATGTTGACATGAGTTCCCCATCCCTGGTATCATTTATACTGAAAAGCAAGGCATAAATATATGTTTTCAATCAATTCATTACATATTCTGCCTCTGACAATGCTTTGCTATAACATGTTAGGTGCTGACAGTTACAAAAGTTTAATTATCCAGATTATATTATAAATTTCTATTTCCCCCTGATATTACAGTCCAGTATAAAAGTATTCACTATGGACAGTGGCGTAGTGGTTTAAGGTGCTGTGTCTGCCCACCTGAATATCAGCAGGTCAGTGGTTCGAGACTCAAGTACTGCAAGATAGAGTGAGCTCCTGTCTCTTGCCCAGCTCCTGCCAACCTATCAGTTTGAAAACATGCAAATGCAAGTAAATAAAGTAAATAAATACCTTGGTGGAAAGGTAATAGCATTCTGTGTGCTTTGGCGTATAGTCATACTGGCCACATGACCATGGACCATGGACCATGACCATGACATTTGTCTTTGGCTTAGAAATGTGGATGAGTAATCTCACCCTAGAGTAGTCACGACTAGAAGGGCAAGCTGTGGGGGCATGTTTACCTTTATAGAGAGACTGGGAGGACTATTATTTATGAATTCACACATTTTATGAACTTTGCATTGAATGAATAATCCAAAAACTAATAAGATCATCAAAATTAGAAATCAATATATCAAATACAGCCAACACAATAAAAAGTGCAAGGAAAAATAACCCTTCATCTGTGCCTTAATTGTTATGCCATCCTGGTTCCAACTCCAGAAGGCAGACAATTGTTGTTTCCATAACAAAGATGGGCAAATGTAGCAACAGTACAAAGAAACATTAGGCATTAGTTATGCAATAAAAAGTCTAGGGATGAATGGGATTTTATAGATTTGGGAAAAATCTGTCTAAAGAACCCTTCTTATAAGAAACCCTCAGCATTTTGGATATTAGGATATGTTGTGTTGTCTCTGGAAATGGTTGATATGATCCTTGCAGTATCTTCCTCAACAGCAGGGGGCACAAACACTATCATTTGTGCCCCGGCATAAATAATTGAGGAAGCCGAATGATGCTTCCATCATAAATCCAATAATACATGGTATGTCTTGTCAACTGTGAGGGTTCTGTTCCCAGATCCCTCATTGAATGTAATTCATCAATAACTTCTTGCTTTCGGTTGATTTATTGCCTGCCTGATGTCTCTGTCCTGCATCACAATGATAAATAAGGCTATTTTTAAACCACTGAATAAAGGGAGGGGTTTTTTAAAAATGATTTTATTTATCACAAGGGGACATCTATGGGGTAATCTTGGAACAGAACCCTTGCAGATGCCGAGAGATACCATGTATCACTGGATTTACAGTAATATTTTAACCTTGGTTTGTGATGGACAGAATTAGGCTGATCTTTCCAAACTGGTTAAAACCACAGGCCTGATCCAGATTGGAACCCTTACTGGCTTAAGCTGCAATCCTAACCACTTTCCTGCAAGTAAATATACAATGGGATTTACTTCTGAGTAGACTTGCTTAGGATTGCACTGACAATTATCATTTTAAAAAATGAACTATCCAGTCTGTGTGTGTGTGTGTGTGTGTGTGTGTGTGTGTGTGAGAGAGAGAGAGAGAGAGAGAGAGAGATTAAAATGGTCAGCCCAAACACTATGACGGACTGAAGGGTGAAGGTAGAGAAGAACCCATTCCTTTTCTGCTCAAGATAGAAATGTATCACAACATGACTTCTGAGCACACAGCAAGAGGTATAAATTTCAATCATGTTTCTGCTGTCGTGTGTCATCTGAAGCATTTATTGAAAAGGGGAAGGCACAGCAACATGGAGAGTTAGACCTTGTCCTGCAACAAGGCTACAGAAAAAATTAACTTGCTTCCTACCCATTCAAAGGTAAGATACTTCTGATCCGTGGTGTTGCTAATGATTATGTAGCCTGGTGCAAAGCTCAAAATGTTGTCTGGAAGTGATGTCACAACTGGATATGATGTCATCTCTGGGCATTTCTAAAAAGAAAATTGGGGGAAAAACCTGTCTCCACTTCCTCAGGAGTTCACCACGCATTTGCTCTGCCAGCGCCCAGCTAATGCACCTATTTGTTATCTGGACTCAAAGAAGATTTTGTTGCCCCCCACCCCCAACAAAACAAATCAAATTTAATTAAGTCCAAAAATGAAAATTGTGCCCCTTATTGGTTAAGGAAACTGTGTTGGGGCAAAGAGGAATGGTTATTCTTTCCCTGTTAAATATAAGAGGAACACCACTTAGAAGTGCCTGCATACCCAGTGAGCATGGGTTAACTGTATTATGATATATGTACGGTATATGGAAATGAAAGCTGATTCATATTAACACCTTATTAGTTCCATACAGTAGTAGAATTACATCTCATTGGCTCTCAGAGCAATCAGTATCATGGGGAAGGTTAAAAAAATCCACTTTTTATTCCATAGGCTTTTGCACTTTTGTTTTCTGGTTAATTAATCATAACGTTTGATAGAATATAGATATTCCAAAGCAGTTTGTTTCATTGAAATCTGCATTAAAGTATCTTTTCAATGATATATAACATGATGCTATTATCATTCAGAAAAAGATAAAGATGTCCCCCACATTTTATCTTCCTTGTTTCTAGAGCCATAGATCCAGTATTGTCTGACATGTGGCCCACATGCACATGGAATACTGTTACTTTCTCACCAAAGTGGTACCTATTTATCTACTTGCATTTGCATGCTTTTGAACTGCTGGATTGGCAAGAGCTGGGTTCAGGATGGGAGGTCACCCTCATCTTGAGGACCTGTGTTTTGAACCCTGGCCTGCTGGTTAACAAGCATAGTGTCTTAGGACACAATCCAGAGCAAATTCAGCCTACTCTGACCTAACTGCACTCTCCTAACTATTCTGTATCCAGAGCAGAAAGTTATGCTGAATCCAAAGAGTCAGGAAGCCTGGGCTGCCCTAACTGCTCCAGAGCATGCTAAGTAACTGACACAAGGGGAAGACTTGCTCCTGAGGAGACACCCCTCAGATCACACTGAACAAGGAACAGTTGTGGTGCCTACAGTGGTGACATGACTCTGCACATCACCTGGTGCGGAAGTCTGTGCATCATCCCTGGGATGCGCCCCCCCCCACCTGGACTGCGCAGTCACCAAAGTTGGCGCCTGCGCAGTTGTTTCTGAAGCCAACTGGCTTCAGAAAGAGTACTGCGCAGGCACCATCTCTGACATCTGTGCAGTACTTTTCTGAAGCCTTTTGGCTTCGGGGGAGACTGTGCAGGTGTCAGAGTTGGTGCCTGTGCAGTACTCTTTCTAAAGCCATTCGGCTGCCGCTCCGCCTCCTGAGTGAGGCCGAATGGCTGTGCAGAGGCGCGGACTTTCTCTGCTCTAAGGAAGTCTCCTCTGAAGCTGTTTGGCATGCTCAGTGTGTTTCTGCGCAGTGCACCTCAGATGGCCGTTCAGGCCAGCTCCTCAGACAAGTGTCAGCTTCTGGCTGATTCTCCGCCTTGGAGCAGGCCTGAATGGGGGTGCTGACGCCCGGGGCCTGCCAAAGGACAGTCAAACTCCTCCGGCACATCACCCCATACGGAGCGCACCACCCAATGCAGCCCACACCAGCCGCACCAGTCTGGTGACGCCACTGGGTGCCTGCCTTATAAGGAGTCCCTGATGAGATGCCAGTACATTCTACAGTGAGTACAAGGGGCTTCTTGGAGTGGCCTGCTGTATCCTGAGCTTTGTGGGCAGCCGTAGTTTGTTCCATATCCTGAGGTTGAGAGGAAGGGGTTGCAGCTAGGCTGGCCAAGAACTCAGATTTTTGGTCAGCACTGCCATTCTTACTCGGGCCTTATCATGGACCCCTATGGGTCTACTCATTACTATACCTGCTCCTGAGGTGGTATAACTCTGAAGGCTGGAAGAGGGCATTTCTGCCTTGGAAACAGGCTCTGGATTCAGAGTAACTGCTCTGCCCTAGGCAATGCTAAACATGCCCTCAACTTGCCTCTCCTGAGCTGCTTAGGCTGCCCCAGTTAGGGCAGAGCAGGTCCACCTCTCTTAGGGCACCCTATCTTGCCTTGCTCTGCCCTAAGCCTCCTTCAGAGTAACTGGGCTGGAGCAACTTGCAGTTGCTCCAACCTAGTGTTAGATAGGGCAACCTAAGGGCTCTTATGTGGACAGATTAGTTGCTCTGGATTGTCCTGTTAAGCACTTGTGCCACCACAACCCATTATCATTCATACATATCCCATTTTCACAATTTTAGCCACTAGTGTCAAGTTCAGCTTGTTGCCCCACTAAAGCTTGTTGCCCAGTGCAGCTGCACCCCCTGCACCCCTAGCTACTCTACTGCTTCTGATTACCCAGAGCTGGGGCAACCAGTAGGGCAGAAGTTGCCAACCTTATGAGGCCTGTTGGTTTGTCCAGGAATTCTGAGATTCAGTTGAAAGTGTGACTGGAAAATGGCTGCTGGGGCAGGAGGGGAAGTGATCTCTTCCGCATTCACATACCTTCCATGCACTCACACTTATTCACACACCTGTCATCCTCTTGAAACAAAGCTTGATTGATTGTGCATTTGTGTCTCAAGGGGATGGAGCTGAAGAGTAAGTATGGGGAAGCATCTGGTTGCCTTTGGAGGCAAGAGTACTGGACTACTTTGGCTTGATCCATGAAAGACTACCCTTATATCCCTTACTTATAACCACAGTTATCAATTACCTTTGAATCAGGTCCACAAAAAACAAAGAAAACCCACTTTGAAGTGAAAGCACCCTTATTTCTCAGCACAACAGCTACCAAAACTGAGCTTGAAGGTAGTTCCATTTGCTGTTTCATACAGTCATGTTATTGCTTTTCTTGAAAAAGTAAAATAAATAAAAATGCTGCTCTAACTGCAAACTAGCTCACACACCATCAAAGTCAAAATTAAGATGCAAATACATTCTGTGAAGCTAAACTCTCTTACAATTTATTGCCAAGGGGGATCAGGACAGAACAAGCAAGGACCACAGCCTCTCTGTTAATCCAATGGTGAATATCTTATATAAGGTTCTCCCTTGACTTTCCCCACTTCCAGGAATCAGGATGCAGAAAAGGCTTTATGTTGTCAGTGAGAACTTTAAGCGCCACAATTGAGAACCTCCACTGTTTGAATTTTTAATGTAGAATGAACTAAACAAGGAGATATTTCAGTACATAAGATTTTCCCTGCTGGATCTGATGAACAGTCCATCTAATGCAGTTCCATTTCCATCATGTTTGAAACTACATACTATCCATTAGTTTATTTACTTGTGCAAAGACTACACTGATTGACAGTAGCTTTCCAGGTTTCATTTAGGGGTCTTTGCCAGCCTGGAGGTGCCAGGGACCGAATTTAGTCTACAACCGTCTGTATGCACGGCACATGCTGTACTATTGTGCCACAGAACAGACATCAGCAGTCTGCTTTATCACTAATTAGAACCAGAAGGATGTTCCCTCACAGTTAGGAAACCTGGAAATCAGACAAGAGAATGAAATGCTAAAATTCAGAGGCTATTAGTAGTGGCTGAATGCATCCATCAGCGTCAATCTATCACCAAATTTCCATAAAAATAATAAAGTCTTTGGTGGACAGAGCCAGGATGAATTCCCTTGAAGTTCTAACTCCATTCCAATTAATCACAAAGGGCATTTATTGCTATAACATTGTTCAAATCTTACTTGCATAAAGCTGACAGCTCTTTGAGTTCCTTATCTGAATGTCAAATATGAACTGTAGTACTTTTAAAAAAAATCTTACGCATTCTTTGTAGTAACAATACAAGTATATTCATCTTTTCCATTTGTTTTATAACTTAAAAAACCATTTCCTGGTTCACATTTTCATCTATTGATCTGGAGATTTTATATATAAAATTTATATACCGGTATATAGTATCTTTAATTTTTGTCTTACATATTTCTTGGGTGTCCTACATTCTGGCGTGTCCTACATTGAGTCCTCTTTTGTAGTTATGACATCTGGTTAACCAGATAAGACTGGTCTATGATGTCAAAAACATTTTCAGTCCATATTCACAACTCCTGCTGTCTGTATTGCTAACTTAATTAGGAAATGCTCTCTCACCTCACTGCAAGTCCTTTACAGTTCCAATGCAACTTGGGGTGCAACCAGTGTTGGGATTCAAATAAATTAACAACAGGTTCTTTGTCCTAATAACCTAAATTAACAACAGGTTCTATGTCCCATTAGTAACTGGTTCTCAGCACCAGGCGCTCATTAGCAAAGGGTTATATAGAACCTGTGAGAACCCCCTGAAACCCACCACTGGTGCAATCCTGCACTGGTGCTAACCTATCACTGGACTGGACCAAGATAGGCCAGCCTGGTTACATCAAAAAGGTCTGGGCCTGCATAAGTCAACTTAAGCAGGCCCAAGACAGATGGACCTGGGCCAGCCTAGCTGTGCCAATTCAGGGGAGTTCAGGAGAGGTATGTTGAGGGTATGCTCAGCATGGACACCTACAACAGTGCAGTTAGGCTGTATCCAGAGCCTGTTCCCAGGGCAGACATGCCACTTTGCAGTTCCCCAAAGTTAGGCCACCTAAGGAGCAGGAGTAAGGGCGCAATCCAGAGTAACTACGGGGAGTCCTTGCTCCGGTGTAAGAACAATTTGTTCTGGATTGCAATATGAATTTCCCATAGGTTTTTTCTAGGTGATGTAGTAACTACGGGTACACGTAAAGTCTCTTACGTGCTCCCGTAGTTACTCTGGATTGTAGGGCTAATCTGTGTAGACCCATAGGGGTCTATGATAAGCATTATAAAATTGGAAGTGAAGGCAAAAAATTCTGAGTCCTATGCCAACTCCTGCCTCTCAGCTTCAGAATATAGCACAACTACACCAACCCAACTCAACTACACAACTACACCAACTACACCAGACCAGTGAGCATGCTGCCCTTGTGCTGTTGCCGCTTCAGCAGCAGTTGAGCCAGCCAGAGGTCTTCTAGTCCTGTAGATTTGGCCTCTGTGTCATCCTAGAGTCCTCCTAGCCCTGTGGATTTGGCCTGCCAGCTCAGGATATTGCCTACTATAGCCAGCTTAGCTGGGCCATTTTTTCTGGCTTAAAGCCAGGATTGTAATGTTAACTGATTTCCAAGCATTTATTTCCTCTTACTCTATGATATAACTGATCACAAATCTTTGAAGGTGATTTTGATGGAAGGGGACCTGTTGACTATTAAATGAGCTCTTGCCCCATGTACTTCAAAGCCAAACTTATGGAAGGATATTCCTGTAGTTAATTCTCTGCATGAATTAGTGAACACAAAAAGAGAGGTGCTTAACATTTACAGTCTGGAAATACCACAAAGCATTGAAAGCTAAGCAGGAGACCTTTAAGAAAAGAAAGGGAAAAAAAACACAACCAAAAGATAGATGTTTGTGCTGGCAGCTAGACACAGAAATATTTAATATTTTTGCATGGAAAAGTGAATGCAATGTGACATTGCTTTAAACCCAGACTACACAGTGCCAATGAGTCTTTTATCAATAAAGCTCGTTGTCACCACCTGAAGCGCAAGGCAATGCTAATGCATTTCACCTGTGTACGCTTCCCCTTTAGGGTTGCTGCCTGCAGAACGCTCCTTACGGAGATAGCATGATAATTTGGTAGGGTTTGCTTTCCTTCCTTGCACAAAGGAAAGGTTGTCAACATGAGTTTTCATAACGAAACTAACACGTATTTGACCTACATAAGAAATCAGAGGTATGAGTGGGCTTTCAAGTATCTTATTTATCTTTGCACACTAATCTTGAGCCCAACCTGGTCCTTGGAGGACCATAAATGTGCAGGGAAGGGGCACACAAGGAAACCTTTGTAAAAGCTGATTATTTAATTGCCAGCGTGGGACTCTGTTCCACTGTGTTACTGCCTGTTTAAATGCATTTCCATATCTATGGACAATTTAGTCAAGCTGTAAAGAGTCCTATTTGACACTGATAGCTCACATTGTAAAAGAAGCATGAAATCTAGTGCAAGAGAACTTTCCCCCCTAGGTTGCTCAAAATAGGAGAAAGGGCACTCAGATTTCATCTTTTATGCCCTTGGCAAAGTCTAAAAAAGCTGTTCTTGTCACCAGTGGATTTCCAAAACTTTGTTATGGAAATGGTTAAAAGCAAAATGGAGAAATAAAGTGAGCAATCCCTATTGTAATATCAACCTAAGTGGATGTAATGAGGAATCATACTAAAACACATGAATTTGTAATTTTCTGTGATTTGTGGTACCTAATTCACAGCCCAAACCTAACCTATGCTTGGACAGGCAGCCGGTTCGTGTGTCATATCCAGTGTAAATTTTGGGCAGACTGTGACTCAGCTCAAGACAAGAGGAACAATGGGTCTACTCAGATCTATTCCACCTGATGCGATGGCACAGATCCAAGCAGAATGGAGCAGCCTGCCCTGGAGCTACTCTGTGCTGCCCAGGAATGGGGCTAAGATCCAACCTAACTGCCAGGTTCTGGCCCTACCTCACATGCCCCATCTGCCAGCTCTCCTTGGACAGAGCAGCATCAATGTGCTTCTCTTCCTTCACTTTGATTCTTTCTTGTCCAGTATCTCTCAGCAAATTAGGAAGTGCACTTCCTGACTTCTTGAAAGAGACTACACAGGCCTGTTGGGTCTGTAACCGCAAATAAAGAATGAATGGACTACACAGGGAAGAAAGGAGTTGAGGGAATATGGAAGTGGCTCATCTGCCCACTGACCACCCCCTAAGTGGATGTTTCCCCTCCAAAAAGTGCAGGCAGTGTTGATCCACTTCCCTATCCACTTATTTTCTACTTACTCATTTGATCCCTTTAAATACAACAGAAAGTGTATTTTAACAAATAAGGATCTGGTTTAATCTGCCTGGGTTCTGGGGGCTACATATGTGTGGCAGTGTCAAATTAGGGAATTGCACCATTGGCTCATCCCTGCCTCAGGAATATTCCACTTGCAAATAGTTATTCCTCTAAGTAGAAGAGTTTTTAAATGTTTGCATTTTTCACAGATTCCGTTCCCCACTTTTACTTCCTCTCTCCCAAGTTCAGAAAGTGTTTTATTTCATGATCCCCCCTGAAATGTGATCATATGTGTTTTTATTTCATGATCACAAAAAATCCACCTCTGCTTGTAAGGTGCTGTACATCCAACATGTCTCTCTTTCACTTAGAAAGACTCTGCTGAATCTTTGCCTGTTCATCATGTTGTTAATGTGCTTTTGAAAATCACATTGTACTTGACCATTGGGACCTGCATGCTCAACTAAGCAATCTGAGGTTTCAGGGTAGCTCCTCTCCCTTCCTTTCCATGGCCTCTCTCTCTCTTTCTCTCTCTCTCTCTCTCTCTCTCTCTCCTTAAATCCACCTTGAAAGAGTTTTCGAAGGCAGGAAACAGAGAAGGAAATACCTGCTTCCTACATTCAGGAAGCCCTGATGATATTCTGAAGGAAAGTAGCAACAGGAGTCAAGCAGCACCATGATATACACTAACAATAAAAACAGCCCTATCTGTGAGTACCCAGAGACTCCAGAGACTGTTCACTCGGGGAACAGAAGTTAATTTAAAGTACATTTTATAACATTTGCGGACAGAACAAAGATGAAGGACTATAAGAGATTATCAATGTCTTCAGAATGGTGTGGCAAGACAGAAAATAAGCAAGCAGACAGATCTAGAAGCACAGCAAAAGTTGACTAACAAATGGCATATCTCCCCTCTTGGAGAGAAATCATGATTTGTGTAACTAATGCATAGTGTAAGGAATTGTCACTTAAATAAAAGGAGTTGTCACCTTGTACATGTTTTATTGTCAATTACCTAATTAATAAATAACATAACTAGAGCCTACTTCTGGCGCAACAAATGGACATTTCTTCCACCTAGCAAATTTCTTGGAGCTGCTGCTTACTGTGCTGTGCTGAAAAAGTGAGGAACTCAGAGTCAGATAAAACTGCCTTCATATAGCACCTCATGTTCACTCCAGCGTGCAGATCTTACTGGAGACCTCAGTACACCAATTCCTTGGTTTGCCCTCTGCTGAAAGCAGGAAAGAAGCTCTTTGTGGGCAAGATATACCTTCTGTGCCCCCCTATGTTACAATGATGGCTGAAATTTGAGAATACCAGGTTGTCAGAGTTGGTTTAGGAACTCCATAATACTGAACCAGCAACATTCACGCTCTGGTCCAACCAGTCTAAAACTTAATATTTTAAGACCCTTTCAGTCCCAAGACCATTTAAATAGAAATGGGTGAAATTGCATCTGTTTCCTTTTGATAACAAAAATAACTTTTATTATCATTATACACAGCGAAATTTTTAGGTGCACTTTTCAAGTTACAGACTTAAGCAATCACTGGAGTGCTGAGCCACTGCATATACATACATTGCCACAGACGATCCTCACAGCAACCCTGCGAGGCAAGTAGTTGTTCTACAGGGAGCTCAAAGAACTCTCCTTTCCAAGTGGAATATTTCATGGTGTGGTCAGCATATCTGGTATCAGGTAATGCCTTCCAAGCTTCCGGCCGTAGTTTTCAGGTCAGCCAAGCTATAAACAGTGACACCTTCTGACTCTGTTGACCCATGACAACTTTATCAGCTTGCAGTCTCCAATCCACAAGCTGTCCAGATCTTTTCCTGTTTAGCTATCAGCAGCCCTATACTCAACCACCAGACCACGCCTGCTGTTCATCTGATGTGTTCTACTGCTTTGCTTTTGCTCAACCTGGCTGTTGACTACCCCCGGTTAAAGTACTAAGTTTTCCGGTGCCTGAATGTGCCATGCAAGTACCTTCGCCCCATTGGAGCCATTTCTGATGGTGAGAGCAAACAACCGACTTTTGCTGTTTTGCTCAACCGACTGGAACGGCTCCGAAAGGGAAGGGGAAATGCATTCAAATACTTGCAAAACTCAGCACTTTGCACCCCTTCTTGCTATTCTACTGGCTATTGCCAATTTCTGTGCTTATGAGAATTGTCAGACCTCTGTGGTTCACTAAGAGCCTTCGAGCTCATACTCGTCTCTGTAATGACTCTGAAATGTCACCAGGAGATGCTATTCCTTCCCATTATGCAGGTGTAGTAATAACCAGCATCTGTTATCCAATTACTGGGGACTTTGGTTTGAAAAGAGGACACACACACACATACACACACCCTGCATTCACTCAAGTATAATACACCATCAAATCTAATGTGCACCCTATAAAAACGTACAGGTATTTACTCTAATATAATTAACCATCAAATCTAATGCGCAGCCTGATTTTGGAGACTGTGGCCCATATCCTAAAGTCAAAATAAGCCCTTTGCGTTGGAGCAGTTAAGATGACTGTATACAGATCGGCTCTATGTATACAGCCGTTGCCGAAGCCAAATTCCGGGTATGGAGATCATACTTGGCCAAACTATCTATCTATCTATCTATCTATCTATCTATCTATCTATCTATCTATCTATCTATAAGATAACACTAGAGGGTGCCGTAACTGCATGGACCCATAACTGCTCTGGATTTTGCCCTAAATCTGGCTGAAAAATTGAGCATTATATTTGAGTAAATATAGTGTGTGTGTGTGTGTGTGTGTGTGTGTGTGTGTGTGTGGCCTCAGTTACCCTTCCTAAATTGCACCCTTGATTTCTGCTCAACTTCTGTGAAAGTTGTGTCCTTGACAAAATTTGGAGAGCTGTAACCACTGCTTTGCTGCAATTCACTCTCACAATGCAGTTCACAAGCTATGACTTATTAGTACACTGGACAACTTGGGAATATTATTTACACCATATTAAAAAGATTGAACAGGCTTGTGATACAAAGAAGCCTTCATTCCCATTTAAGATTAAACAAAAAATACACATTTGATGTTGCTTCTGCAGGAACGATTGTTCCTCCTGTACTTTTGATGTTGTGCAATAGAATATTAGATTCATGCAGAAGCCCTTTCAGTTGAAGTCTACCATTGAAAACACTCTTTTCCAGCTTTTAGCTTTTGGTTGATACAGAATTGGCTGAGAAAGTGTAGGGTGCTTCCTGCACCGATTAATCAAAAAGAGCTTTTAAAGAAGAAAACTTTGGGAGTTTTGTTTTTTTTCTGTGATGTAGGCCTGGTTCTGACTGGGTGATATTAAGATGATAAGGTAAAATGTAAGGTTCTATGCTTAACTATTTTAGGCATATTAGAGGTACTCTTTGACTATAGTTACATCTTACATGTGACTATCTAACCCTACAATCCAGAGTAACTATAGGAGCATGTAAGAGACATTACATGCACCCGTAGTTACTGCAATACCTAGTGAAAACCTATGGGAAATTCATTTTGCAATCCAGAGTAAATTGTTCTTACACCGAAGCAAGGACTCCCCATAGTTACTCTAGATTGCGCCCTTCATTAGGGGTGTCAAACATAAAGCCCATAAACCAAATGTGTCCCCCAGAAGCAATTTTTCCAGCCCGCCTTTATAGTTGAGTTTTCCCCAATTGGGCTCTCTCATTTACTGAAAATATGAACAAAATTTGCACTCTGTATTTTCTCTTCCATTATTTGCAGCTAACGAGTTTCTATGTGAGAACAAAGAGCTTATTTCTTAGCATTATCTTCTGAATGATGTTATTTTCTGCTTATTGATGTCATCTCTGGCTCTCAGCAAGTATCAAGAATGATAACTTTGGCCCTTTGTATAGAATGAATATGACACCCCCGAATCATGGTTAAGAATTGGCTACAAACTAGGAAGTAAAACAGTGGTTTAAGGCACTGCAAGCGATGCTTTCTATTTGCTATAGCTGATTGTTACATATGCAGCAAGCAAACCATTTTAATGTAGTTTTACTGGTTTTCTGTTACCGTTGTGACATGCAATATAGTGATGTCTCTCTATACAGTACTCTCCTTCTGAGAATAACCCTACAATCCAGAGTAACAACAGGAGCACATAAGAGACATTTATGTTGACGTAGCTATGGCTCCACCTAGTGAAAACCTATGGGAAATTCATATTGCAATCCAAAGTAAATTGATATTACGTTGGAGCAAGGACTCCCCGTAGTTACTCTGGATTCCGCCCTAAGTGTTAGTTCACTAATTTAAATAATAATTTCATGAATGAACTGGATTTTAACCCTAGGTTAGGAGAAAATGGGATTTGAATTCCATGTGATTTTGTTTTTGCTCCCTGTCTGCACCATGATGGCCAAGAGGCCTGCCCTTCCTAATACCTTCCTAGTTCTAGGTGCTGTTTGAAACCCCCCAGTCATTTTTTCCAGCTTCTTTTCTGGGGAGCAGTAGTGACCCTCCTGGCAAATTTTTACCACCTTCACCCCTCCTAAGCTGACTTTTGGAAGTTTCTTATTTCCTTTTAGCCTGCATTTTACTGACCATTTCCTTTTCACACCTTTGATTGCTACCTATGCACATGCTAATGAACAAGTCCTCTTTGCCTTGAGGTAGGATTTTTCCATTGTTCATGGGGTTCATGGGGTTCCTGACCCTGTCCTGACCCTGTTGATGCATATGCATATGAGAATATAATCTGCCAACCTTGCACCTCACTGTAAAGCATCTCTGCTGCTTTGCACCCAACAGAACTTCCCAAAAGAGTGAGGCAGACTCTACTGTGCCTATATTTTCAGTTCAGCTCATAATTAATGCTCATATGCCTTTCTTTTTCATGAAAACATAAGGCAATGTTGAGGCGGGTATTAATTTTCAGTGATTTTGGTTTTACTTGCTGTATGATTAATAAATGATTAATAAATGAGGATTTTTTGAATCAGATTTTGATTACTGTCTCTTTGTACATCCTAATGAATGTCACTTAACACTTTAAGAGTGTTACAGTTGAGTTAATTAGGTGCTTATGACAGTTTTCTAACAGTGGCATTTTTTGTGCACTTCGCCCAACCAGGAGAGTCACACATCTTCGCCTGACGGAGGGTTTTTAATAAAGAATAAAGCAAAAAACATAATCTTTGTGTTCAAAGATTTCCTATATCAGAATGAATTGTCCTCCAGTGGAAGGGACAAGGAAACCACAGGGTCTAATTTTATGTCGAAACCAGGCTTACCAACTTAGTACATCATAGAAACAGAGCACAACATGTGTTCACATGAAAACATGTACAAAATTAATATTTGTGATAAAAAACAATGGAAAAAAGCTCTTATGGTAATCCAGATTTATGATATCCATGTCTGATATGGAAACTCAGTTTCCAGGGAAATTCTGTCTTTTCTTCCCTAAACCAGTACATCATGTCTTGCAATGAGGCTAGGACAACATTCTACCAGCAAAGTTTGTCATCAAATGAAATGTAACGTAATGATACTTTATTATAGGATGCTAAGAGAAAAATAGATGCATAGATTTCCAAAGTATTTTTACACATTTGAATGGTTTCAGGTCTGCATCTTACAGACTCATTCCTTGTAATGGAATCTGTGCGTCAATGAATCTTCCAGAAAAAAATGATCTTCCTTCAGTGACATAAGCAAAAAAGCAGAGAACCATTTCCATAGCTTGGCTGAGGCATCATTCAAGAAATGACAGATATAGGGGCACACATACAAACCCCTCCCGCCCACTACCACCATGAAAGTGCCGCATCAATCTTTGAAGTATAATAAAGAAAAGCAACCAACTAGGAAAAACTCCATCTTGCATAAACTAACCCTGTGTTACCAGAAAAGCCAAATTGTGTTATCAAAACTGAAAATTGACTGAATTTGCATAAGGTCATTTGCTCTGTGGTACATTGCAGCTAAAAGATTACTTTGCTAAATGGGTTTTTTTTTAAAAAGCAGGGTGAATGGTAATAAAAACATATAGAATATTGATAAATAGCAGTCATATATAGACAGAAGGTAAGTGTGCCACTAGAAAAAAAAACATTACTAAGCAGCCTTAAGCCCCAAGGCTAAGCAGAACACAATCATGTTCTGGATGTTTGATCTGGTATCCTGACCAATGCCTGAGGGTGACAAGCAGAAATGCACTGGCACATTAATGTGCCAGTTAGGCATCAACCTCAACTTTGCATGCGTTCAGTGCTTGTACATACAGGGCAGAGCTGAACGTACAGAGAGTTCTTCCTTGTGATTTGAAATGCTGGCTTCTCAATTTTGTGGGTTATCCTGCAGTATTCAGCACTGCCACTGCAGAATGACAGATTCCTAGGGAACATGGCCAGCCAAGCACATCAGCGTCAGGTTGCTTCCATTATGCTTCCATTTCTTCCATTATGTGTCGGCTCTATCCAAAGAGGAGAACTTCTTCAGAGGACTTATGCCTAGGTGAGTCTGGAGTTATGGGAAAGTCAATACCAAATTGGTATCTTCATGCTGATAACCATTGTGGTTTAAAGCCATATGCAGATATCATAAAACCGACAACAAAAAAATAAAAAAATATCAAAAAATATCAAAAACCGACAACAGTGGCATGTCAGAACCACTGTCCTTAAATGGTCACATAGAGACAAACTAATACTATTGCCATTCTCCCCACATCTTTTCTGAAGTACTTTCTTTTCTGAATAAAGTATATCTTCTCTGGAACCAAATTACATCCATCACAAGTGTGAACCAGAAGACAGATAAAATAGTAGTATCAGTATATGGGTAGGCATGCCATTTCAATGGTTTCAGTGAAACAAGAAACATTCAGAATAGGAGAGGAAGAAATCAAGAGACACGGTGCGCAGTAGTTGGGATGACCATATGCCATGACCAAAAAAAGAGGACAAGCCCCCAAATGTAGGACATCCAAGCAAAATGTAGAATATTATAAAATAAAAGCTGAAAACACTCATGCTGAAACACTCATAGGGAGCAATCCAGAGTACCTACGGGGAGTTCTTGTTCCGGTGTAAGAACAATTTACTCTGGATTGCAACATGAATTTCCCATAGGTTTTCACTAGGTGGTGCAGTAAGTAGGGGTGCACATAATGTCTCTTATGTGCTCCCGTAGTTACTCTGGATTCTGCCTTGTGGAGCATTTGCTGAGTTCCAGGTGGACACGTGCAGGATCTTTCTGGAAGCTTTGCACTACCTGGAATGACCTTCTACATCAGCCAAAGCATGCTTGCTTACTCACGAGTAAAAGCATCTCTGCAGTCTCACTTTCAAAAGAGTTTAATGCAGTGGAGCTTGGAGGAGGGGCTTACTTGTGGGGGCCTGGTGGGGGCTGTCATCATTGAATCAGGACCAGATTCCTCTCAGCCTGCCTTTTCCAAATATCTTAGGCAAGTTCACTTACTTGTGAGTAAAGGCACAATATGATTCACTTTCCATTCTTCTAGATATCAATGTGATTATCAGGGGCCTTATTCTGTGGTGATATTGGAGGCTGTATTCATTGGATCAAGACATTCCGGTGTCCTTGGATTTCTCTCACCCTGGCCTTTCTGGCTGACTATGGCACATTCTCCTACTCACGAATAAAGCCGTGATAAGGGGTACTTTCGCTTTCCCATAGAGCCCAATGTATATTTTTGATTTTTAGTTTTTTGGCCTTAACTTTTGATAGCAAGGAGATATTTCGAAATTGATTTTTTGCAGTGGATTCTGCTCTTCAATACAAATTCAACAACATATGACATGATAAGGTAGTGCACTCCATCACAAAGTTCAAAAATGCCTAATCCCTGGCCTAAGTCCTGTGCTAACCTGGGGGTGTCACAAAAGTGCAGTAAGACATGTCTGCTCAACTTCCAGAGAGGTTAGGAACAATCCTAAGAAATTGCCCTTGGGCACAATCCTAAGAATTTTAAACCAGTCTAACTCACCTGACTGGTTATCTTTTCAGCTTTCCATGATGGTGTGGCAAGGTCCGTGTATGCCTATGCATTGGCTTAACCCCCCCTCCCCCAGAGTGGGGCAGAAGTTTTATACTACACTTTTAAAACACCTCCAGGTCAGCACAGAACTTAGGCCAGGGCTTAGGCATAAGCATAAAGCAAGAGGATGCCTCCTTGCACCACCACAAGTGATACCTAGGTTGAATGATGTCCATAATCTGCACATAAAGTCAATTTTGCTTAGAATACACAGCTTTTAAAGTGGCTCCTATCTATACTTTCTTAACATTCACACAGCCAATGCCTTCCAGATTAAAGTTATTCTTAGCATTAACTGTGATCATCCACCAAATGTAAGTGTTCAAAGATACCCACATGATTCACAGCACAATTATACGTAATTCCACCATCTTCAGTACCAAAAGAAGACTAGATCATTAAACACCGCTGTTTGACCATAACCATTCAGATTTGGTTGTTCAGTGATTTAGCACTCCTTTGCTGCTTTTCTGCTCAGAAGTCTCCAAAGCAGAACATAACATTAGCTCGAAAGATAATAAACAGAGTAATAAAACGTTTTTTGTAGCCAATTAAGTATATCGAGCAGAGAATCTCTAGTAAGGGCAAATCCACACCAGGTTTATTTAGGAAATCAATCATTCTCATTGGGTTTATCAAATATCTTCTGGCTGCTCATACCAGAACTGTCAACATCATGTCAACTGGCTGCGGGGCAAGGTGTGCAGTTTGGGGAAAAAAGACACTCATTCTTTCTAGGTATGCATGCACATTGCTTTCTACATATGCATGCTTCATGTTCCAGCTGTGCAACAAAGGGCACAGACTCACACAGGTGAGTTTTGTGGCTGAGCTTGTCTAGTGCAGGCATTGCTGGTCATGAGGAGGAGGGGATGGAGGTGAGAAGGAAGATTTCAAGGCAAGGGACAGGAGGTGGGACTTTTGCATGTCTACTCAGGTGTAAGTCCCATTGAAGCTTACTTCCATATAAGTATGGATAGTATTGCAGCTTAAATGTGGGCAGACCAAAAATGCCTTACTTGCATGCCATCACAGTGACCTTTTCCTTATGGAACTGGGTAGGTTGGTTCTACGGTTAATTGTGTGAAATATGATAGCAGTTTTCTCTTTCAAGCTGCCATCTTGGAGACCATCCTAGAATAGTCTTTCTTAAGATGATGCTAAAGCATCTAGACCACTTGAAGTCACTTTCTGTGAAAGACAATATAGCTACAGCGACCCAAAGGAACTGCTTATTAATAACAAGCTGATCATACACCTCAGACTTCACTGCTCTGAAGTCTGTGGTATAGACTGCTCCCAGTTGAGGGGTTTGTCCTCACTCTCAGGAGAATGCAATCGAAAGTCCTCTGAACATGGCATCGGAGTAACTCTTTTCTGACCTATGTTGTACAATCCTAATCATGAATTCTTAAAAGTAAGCCCCTTGTGTTCAATGAGTCTTACTCCCACGGAGGTGTCTTTAGGATTGCAGGCCTTAATACTGTGACAGCCAAATTTTTACTTTCACTCTCTAAATTTATTGGCTTTACATGATATGCCCAGTTACCCTCCACTGGTGCTCCTTGATTTCCCTCAAAAAGTAGGAAAAGAACCCCCCAAAATTATATTTCTTTCCAACAAGTTCCCAAGTTCAAAAACATGTAACAATTGTACCACAATTTTATGCATTTCTACTCCGAAGTTAGAGTGCTTGAGTTGAGTGGGCCTTCTCTCCCAGATTAGGTGTATAGGATTGCAATGTTAGAAATAAAGAAAGCATAAACTTCAGAACAACAAACATTCTCTATTAAATTGTTCCACCTTTTCTAAAGCTTAATGGTTGAATGCCAGTTTTGAGCCAGATACAGATTCTCTTCTGGAATAGATTACAACTATTCCATAATTGGTTTTACTGACTGGTGCAGCAGATTAAATGTAATAATTACCATCCTTAGCAGGACCATAAAAGTTCATCACTTGATGGTTGCAACATCAAGGGTGCACTGTTGTGGGGCCAACAGCCATTATAGTTCAAAAGCTCCAGGCCAAGTTTTTTTTATGGCTGCATCACAAACATGTACCTTTTCAGTGTGGTTGCTTGTGCATCATCGTGTGAGTCACCAAACGACATGACACCACAAGGTGAGATGTCAAATAACATTTGTGTGTCTGTGAACAGAGCTCTCAATGAACCTAGTTTTGAAATAATGAGATTATGAGCTTTCATGGTTATAGGAAGGTGACTTCAGGACAGTCTACCTCACTCAGATTTTCCCTATAAGGGTAAAAATTTCTCTCGCTAAATATAAATGATCCCCTCTTCAGGGTTGTTGATAGCAGAGATAGTGACAGAGCAACCATTGGTGACCAGGCTTCAAGGCAGGCTGCAGCCAAAGCTAACCATTTCATTGCTCCTGAAGCAAAAATAAGCCCGAAATTAACCCTACAATCCAGAGTAACTTCGGGAGCACTTAAGAAACATTTACGTTGACGAAGTTACAGCACCACATAGTGAAAACCTATGGGAAATTCATATTGCAATCCAGAGTAAATTGTTCTTACACTGCAGCAAGGACTTCCCTTTGTTACTCTGGATTGCACCCTAGCCCTACAATCCAGAATAACTACGGGTGCACGTAAGAGACTTTACGTGCACCCGTAGTTACTGCACCACCTAGTGAAAACCTATGGGAAATTCATATTGCAATCCAGAGCAAATTGTTCTTACACCGGAGCAAGGACTCCCCGTAGTTACTCTGGATTGCACCCTATGTCTTCCAATTTAATATTTCTCTTTAGCAGACCCTTCTGCAGTCTCTTTCCTTTTTGTAATTGTTTTTTTTAAACACCAACAAGAAAATCCTCATTTCCATCTGAGACAAAGTCCCAGGCTGCAATTTCAGATCACCATTACTTAAGAATAACAGCCATGGAAAGCAATGGGGTCTAAGTAAAATCAGGTGGTAACTATGTGTAGCTGCACTTGCTCATACTTATTACTTGTTGTCTTCTCTCTACTGTGCACCAAATAAATCCAAGTTATATGTTGTATATGTTATATTTTTTATGTAGAGATGGGTGGGCAAACCTTGGGCCAGATTTTATAATTCAGTGTGTAACTATTATCTTTGTCAGCTCAGGCATGAAGAATCCTATCTATTAAATTAATCCTGTATTTCTTTGCTAAAGCTCTAGAAAGCTAAAAACATGGTCCTTTGTAAATATTTGCATTGTATACTCTTCTTAGTTTGGGTTTTTTCCCCCCAAATGAGACCTTTTACCTTTCATATAACTCCAGAACTAGGGACTTCCACTAAAATCAAATGTTGGGAGGTTTAAAACAGATAAAAGAAAATATTTCTTTATCTAGCGTGTAATTAGCCTGTGACTCCTTGCTACAGGATGTGGTGATGGCATCTAATCTCATTACCTTTGAGAAGGGATTGGACAAATTCCTAGCAGAAAGGAATTCTTATGTTCTTATGAGACTCAGGGCCTGATCCTCTGCCAGCCCGGCCCAGCACCAAGCATAGCAAATGAGCCATAAAATACATCTGTGATGTGTAGTGCCAGCTCAACTCCTGTGTGTCCTGGGGCGATGTTGTCAGGCAGCATATGATTGGCTGCACCTTCAGCGCAATCTTATACATGTCTAGTTAGATGCAACTTCCATTGTGTTCAATGGGATGTCTTCCCAAGTATGAATACGTCGGATTGCATCCTTTTCTGTAATCCTATACATAGTTATCTGGGATAAGATCCCATTGAACTTAATGGTGCTTAATTCTGAGCTGATACGGAAAGGCTTACACAGCCACCTTCTTTCAGAACTTCCAAAAAATATATATAAACTGAATTGAGGCTTTAGATACTGTGTTTACCTGAACTCATTGTGTTAAAAGTGCTAAATGGATGGGAAGGTTTTTGAAGAAATTGGTTAGACACAGGCTAGAGCAAGCTACCCCATCAAACAGAGCATGTTCTTCTTATGCAACAGAGAGATCAACTTAATCACAAAAGACAACTTCTGAAAACCTTTGCTTTGAATTTATCCCTGGCATTTTTCTAGGCCAGCTTGAAAACAAAAGCTTTGTCTTTTTAAAATGCAGTAGCCTCAGGCACCCATGCAAAAAATAAAATAAAATAAAATGACATAACAGGTCCGAAAAAAGTCTTTGCCTGTTTTGCCTTTCAACATTTTTCTACAATTTAGCTAGAGTCAGATTATCCAGATCAGCATGAATTCTACAGATTAAGCTACTCCTATAAATACGGGTATGAAAAGTATAGGTTTAGGATTACATTTTAACCATCTCACAGCAGCTTTATTGGTTAGGAAAAATATCACTTGTTATTAACCCAAGATATTTTCACCTAGCAATTTTTTATGAATTTAGAAAGAGTTTGCTATGAGAATACATCCATCTATTCAGCTCATTATTTCAGACTTTGCTCCTCTCCTGCCTACTCCCTCAATGCCTGCATATAATATCTTTCTTTGCTAGTTAAATGCACTTTTTCCATCACTATATTCTTCCCAAGCTATTCATGCTATTTTTTCATGCATGCTCAGAACCATGAAACCTGAGCCTATATTTAGAGTCAAACCTGAAAAAAGTTTATATTGAGTTTCTAAATGTTAGAGTAAACTTTTGTATGAAGTTCCTTGAGATACCAGGCTCTAATAATGAAGACTGGGATTGCATCTGGAAGTATGAGTTGTAACTTCATTTTGCAATGATCTCACTTGGGCCTGCCAACATAATGTATGGAAATGCAGTCATTAAAAGAATGAGGACAGGCCATAGAATTATATTTAAGAATTTATATATTTAAGAATTTATATTTAAGAATTTAATTCTTAAAACCCATCTCCAGCTGTGCACGTTAATGGTTTTTACCAAAAATAAGCTGGCATCACCTTTAACCATGGTTAATGTAACCAGGATTCGAAATCACCTTTAAAAATGATTAAGGTTTTGGTTAGGGCTAATGATTAAGGGGTTTATACACATTAATCAGTCCCTTCCTTAGCCCTAATAGTACCTCCCTAAGTTCCTTAGTCCCTCTCTAAGACCCTAATCCTGTACATATCTACTCAAAAGTACCAGTCTCATTTTACTCAAGGACACAAACTTCCAGAAAAGTGTGGATTGCAGGCTAATTCGATGTGGAATATGATACTGATCTAACTGATGGGAATGTTGTAAGGGTTATAAAGACGTATGTGATGAATACTTTATTTATAATTTATCCCACCTAGTGGATTCTCCAAGGCACTTTGTGTTTTAAACCAATTTGTAATAAAATATGTAGAAAGCAGACACAGCAATTAACTGCAAAGTCCAGCCAACGTGACAGAGTATAAAACTTTGAATTCTCTGAATGTGGTAGATAAATGATAAAAAGGAAGGAAAAAACCCACATTCATAGCATTAGCAGCTTCCAGCCATCAAGAAGCAGGTACAGTCTCTTATTGAGAAGTCTCTCCCTTTGACTTGACATTTCCAGATACAGCTATTATAATGGGTCAGAGATCAAAATGTCCCGGTCCTTTTTATTGACTAAATTGGTGACTAAAAGCCATCATGGTGCTGACAACATTTTTGTCTCTTTTTTCCTAGAGTGTCGAGGACTGAGTCACACCACTTTTCTTTTCAAATAAAATGATTTCCATCAAGAACGTTAATCTTCCCTTCACATTCTGTGATCTAAAGGCAAGTGGTTATGATTTGGGCTGATGAAATACACACTCTTAACATTTCCTGCCCTGCCTCCAGTCACCAGATCATGGGAGAATATTTTTCCCCCTCATATCGACTCAGGGCGTAATCCTAACCAATTTAGGATGGCATAACTCACCTGTTCCTCATTCTCCTGGTGATGTGGGAAGGCCAGCTCTTGTCTGTTTACTGAACTAACCCTCCCAAGAATGGTTCAGAGGTGCTTTGTGGCATTTTTGTGATACTCCCAAGCAAGGGTCTTTTAGAGGGGGTATACACCCATCCAGAATACTGGCACCTCTATGTGAGTAATGGCACCTCTGCAGGTGAGTGACGGCACCTTTTTGGGTGGGTACTGGCACACACACACATAGACACACACACTCAAAACAGGTGAATACCTGCGAGTACCTGCAAGGTGAGTAGAGGAACCTATTTTTCCAGAAAAATAGCACTGTCCCCAGGCCAGCATGGGACTTGTGCTGGGACTTATGCCTGCCTGAGGGGTTAGGATTGCAGGCCCAGTCTGAGGACTGAATCGGATCCAACTTCCCAGTGCTCTGCCATGCCAATAGGGTGTGTGCTGCACCTTGTGGAGGGTGGCAGTCATAGAGGCCTGTCAAGATAAGGGAACATTTGTATTGTTCCTGCAATAAGGATTGTATTGTTGCTGCACTGACACTGGAAATTTGGATATAATTGTGTCCTGAGGGCTCAACCTTGAGCGCTGTCTAGGATGGTGCAAGTCCCTAAGAGTATTGTAAAACCCCTTCTAGGCCACCCCTGTAGAACTTGCGCAAAGGGCGACTTGCACTGCCTTTCCAGGTCAAATCTTGTTAAGCAAGCATCCAACTACTCAGACTGAGGCCAATTCTGGAGGTGGCCTAAGTCTGAGTAGACCTATTGGTGCTTCAGTAGCCCTAACACAGGGAAGGGGTCAAGCCTCCCCTTTCCCATGGTAGAGCAGCAGCAGCCACAATACTTGTTGTGCTGGATACATTGCAGGCAGTGATGGGAGTCAAAGAAATTAACAACCAGTTCTCTGCCCATCTGGCAGCCACTTTTAAATGGCTATTTTTAAACTTTATATGTCCTATCTCTTGTTAACCAGTTCTATAGAGTAGGTGCGAACCTGCTGGAGCCCACCACTGATTGCAGGCAAGTCCGTCTGCCTCTTTCAGCACAAGTTTGAACTGCGCTGTCAGTCTCTCCCCCTCCTAACCTCCAACTTCACTCTTTCCCTCATCCTCCATCATTATCTTCCTTTCTTTTCCCTCTGCCCCACATACTTCTCGCTCCCTCGTACTAATGTCTCTCTCATGTGCTGTTGGTGGCAAGTCTTCACAGCCACAATACAAGATAAAGCATTGCTCCCCAATCACTGTCTGTTATCTGCCTTTTTCAAGGAAGCCATCCTTATGAGACTACTTTCTTTGTTTTGCCATTCCCTTGAAATCCATCTACAACTTTATCTTGACAGTCAGAGCCCCCATACATCCTCGGCTGGCATCTGGAGAAGGAATATTAGTCTAAGGCCTGTACCTCCAGAAGAAACGCCTTCCATTCTAACAAAGCCTAATTTTTCTTCCCAACAAAAACATCTATAAATATGAATAACACAGTGACAAGCTGCTCTTGAGAGTGGGTAGCTATTAAGCGACTCTAAAGAGCTCTATTCTTGCTCCGCTATTGTGGTGTTGTCTCCATTTTCCCCACACAATCTGAACTCCTCTGAGTAATTTTTTGCTTCAGAAGTGAAAGAAACTGTAGCCAAACCCAACCATGGAACACCTTAACAACTGCTTCCTCCAGCTGCAACAAGTATGCTCCAGCAGCTCCGGTTGATTTTGAAATCCACTTGAGTTCATTGGGATTGGTGCTCACCTCTCTCCTTATTTAAATTAATGGGATCTGACAGGGTGAGCATTAAATGGGTTGTGCATAGGGTGGGCGACACTCATGTCAGCCATTTATTATAAAAGGTCTAATGACAAACTCTTTCAGAAGAATGTAATGACTCCTACCCCCAATCCAGAGTAACTACAGGAGCACATAAGATACATTATATGCACCCATAGTTACTGCACCTCCTAATGAAAACCTATGGGAAATTCATATTGGAATCCAGAGTAAATTGTTCTTCCACTGGAGCAAGGACTCCCCATAATTACTCTGGATTTTGCCTTTATTCTAAGGTGCAAAAAAAGAAGAGGCAGAATTCATTCAGGAAATGCTAAATCAGAAACATCAGAATCGTTGTTCCATATTATTGCCTGAACAGCCCACTCTGCAAGACTGTCAGACTAAAGGCTGCTCCGCTGAACAGATTTGTAGATTGGGTTGCTTCTTAGATTTATTTAGCATTGATCACATCTAGCGTGATCCAGTGTGGAGCACGGTTGACTTATGCTACACGCTTTGATGCATTCTAAATGAGATGCATGAGCCACCTGCTTCTCACAGTCTATTAATTCAAGGGATCATGCCAAGAATGTGTATTTGTCTCAAGCCACCTCCTTCCAGGCTGTTTTTGACACACGTACGTGGCAAATGCATCCATTAAAAAAACTGCTTACATAAGAATGTGAGAATTATACATTTTCAAATATAAGAGAAAGGAAGCTTCACTCAGGCCCATGTAGAAAAGTTACTTACAGAAATGGTTGGGGAAGTATTCAAGACCTTGCCTTCTAACTTTCTGAGCAACAACTCTGAACTGTTGCCATCTGCAAGCCATAGTAGAACTATACTATTTTAATTGGTTTGGGGGGAAAGCAATATTTAATTTGTTTGGTTTAATTGGTTTGGGAAATTGTCTTTACTTTTACAAGTTCTCCTTAATGGCTGTCTAAATAATGCTCTGTTTTGCAGTGAAGATCATGTGTTGTGTAGCTGCTGAAATACTGGTTTGACTAGGAAGTGATTCAATATCCATGCCATTATAAAGTGTAAGAGTGGCTTAGAATATGTCCAACTGCAGATTAATCTACCTTACAGGATTGGTGTGAGGCTAAAATGAGGCTGAGTTCCTTGCAGAAGTCAGTTACATTTTTAGAGCATCCAGATTGACCCAACTTTTACTCACCAAAAGTGTGCAGAATGCATACAACTAACTGCTAAAGTCCAAAGTGCGGCTACTACTGAATTGTGATTTGAAGTCCCATATGAGGTATTAAGCAGTGGAATAATAAACTTTTTTAATTTTAGATTTCACACTGAACAAAATCTATACGAAGCAAGGTTATGAGCCACCTTAAGACACTTAGGGTGCAATCTTAAACTAGGCCAGCACAACTCATTGGTCTCCCTGTTCCCCTGATGTGGGGAGGCAAGCGCATGTTTGTGCCATGACCTAACCATCCCCCAAGAGTGGTACCAAAGTATCTTATAGCACTTTTGTGACACCCCCAGGCCAATACAGGACTTGTGCTAGGGGTTAGGCTTGTAGCCTTCCAAACTGTAGACTGTTTTTCCTTACCTTGCCCCTATTTGCTTAACATTCAGGTTGGAGAGCATACCAACCTGATAAGATTGTAAACAAAGTTTATCTCTCTTGGCTTATAGATTATTTTACTAATGGACCAACACAGTGGCTTATGATTTGTGTACACTATATATTTAATTGAGATGTGGGACAGCAAGGGTCCCTGTCTTGCTCAGCTCATTGCCCAGCCTAGGGCAGGTCATTCATGCAGCTGCACCTGCTCAAGATTCAGTTATGGTTTTTAAAAGGATTTGAGATACATGAGAGAGCTTTGCCTACTGAAATCTACTTTCACAGTACTATCTGAATGCCAAGAGAAGCAAACCTCACTTGCATCCAGCTGGATTTACTCCCAATCCCAGGTAAGCAGACATAACATTGTAACCAAAAAACAATGGGTTTGCAAAATAAGTCACCTTTTGATCAAGATATAGTGGCAAGAAATAAGCATGTGCTGACGTTCTCCTGCTGCATTAGCTCGGATCTTTTATTATTACTTATCATCAATCAGGGACTTGTTTGATCCAAGACTATTCTGGTAACATTGGCACAAGGGAAATCACAACCCAAACTAACTTATGAATGTACATTTTTAATAGATATAAAAAGGGAAGGGAATTTCATTTCACAACAGTTATATGTTTGGAATGGCAGAAATCAATTAAACAAAATTCATGCCCAACTGACCATCAACAATTGTCCAAAAATGAGTCTTTCAAACAGGTATTTCATAAAGAAGCCAAACACAGCCATATTCTTCATCACTGACACAAATACACGTTTAATTCATTGTAGAGCTTCTCTTATACACAATATGATTTTATTTCATACTTTGAGATTCCAAAACTCCCCTCTCCTGTACAATCCTTCTGCCTATCTCTGTAGGCACCTCTGTTCTTGGTGCCCCTTCTAGACTCATCACGGGACTTAAGTCCAGACTCATCACGGGACTTAAAAAACTGGTGGGAAGTATATCCACAGTGCAAAATATGAGATTAATCCAATTTGCAAGGAACAGTTTTTTTTAAAAAAAAACCACAGCCCAAAAAGAGAGAAAAAAGAGACTGCTTTTTTGACAGGCACATCCTAAAAAAATTATTCCAAGAAAGTGCTATTTTATTCATTTGACAGACGCAAGAACTAAAAGACTTTAAATAACAAAGAGAAGAGGAGCATTAAAAAGTTCAAAAGCAAAAGAAAGAAAAGCAGACAAAGATTTGAAAAGGGGAAAAGGTGGATTTTTGTTTAAAGACAGCAGAAGAAAAGCTTGCACAACAGCATTAATTTGTTTTTTTAAAGAAGGGGTTAAGCAAAGGTAAAATTAGTCAGGGATGGTTGGGGAAAAAAAGGGGGAAAAACAGCTGGTAGACCTCAGAGTTGCAAGTTGAATAAATGAACCAAAAAGAGAAAGAAAGAAAAAACCAACCCCAGAAAGTGTCTCTTTAAAAAAAAAAAAGCACACACAAGTACAACAAAAAGAGTTGGAAAAGGGGGAAAAAGGAGACAAAGAAGAGAGAAGGGAAGCAAAAATACTCACCAAGCAAGAAAATGTTCAGAAGGAAAAATGTCAAAGAAGAAGGGAGTGAGACAGGGAAGGAGGAAAGAGTGAGAGAGCCCCCAGCGCAGAGGCTGCAGAGCCAGAGCCAGAGCCAGCGCCTGCCTGCCTGCCCGCCCGCAGCCACCGCCACCCAGCTGCGAACGCTCCGCTCTGCTCTGGCAGCAACGCTGGTCCAGACGCTCCGAGTCCTTCCAGCGGGACACACCATCGCAGGCGCGGAGGGGAGCACCGGCGCCCACAGGAAGGCGACTCTCGCCCAGCGCCTCCACCGCCAGCCCCGGGGAGAGTACCGAGGATGCACCCTGGAGGCATCCAGAGGCTTGGCTGGAAGTCGGCTGGGGGACGGCTGGGTGAAGGATGCGGTGAATGAGGACAGTCACTCCGGTCCCCCCTCCTGGTCTTCTTGGTACAGTCCACTCCTAGAGCTGGCAGGCGGGGGGAAGCGAAAGGAGGGGGAACTTTCCTTGCTATCCTGGACCACAGTTCAGGGTGAGCATCATGTCCTCTTTTTCAAGGACATGTCCTCTTTTTTAGTCCTCTGTCCTGGGGGAAAAAACCTGTTTTCTGGTGAGAAAACACAATGCAGCCTTCTTGTCATTAATAAATTATATGTTAGAAATTCGTTTTTAATTTAATTATAAGTAACTAAGGTTGCAATCCTAAAGACACTTTATTGGTAGTAAGACCCATTGAACACAACGGGGCTTACTTTTGAGTAGACACGGTTAGACAATCCTAACCATGTCTACTCAAAGGTAAGCCCCATTGTATTCTATTCTAAACAATCCTAATCATGTCTACTCAAAAGTAAGCCCCGTTGTGTTCAATCCTAGACAATCCCAATCATGTCTACTCAAAAGTAAGCCCCATTGTGTTCAATGGGTCTTACTCCCAGGAAAGTGTCTTTAGGATTGCAGCCTATCAGTGCAATCCTATCAGGGTGGGCATATGAAAAAATCACAAAAGGAGGACAAAGGCCTCCAAAATGTAGGACACCCAAGAAAAATGGAGGGCATGACAAAATAAAACCTAAAAATACTCATATATATTGTTTTGATGTGGTTAATTTAAACACTATTACTTATAATTAAATTTAAAACGATTACAAATAATTTATTACATGTAATTTATCAATTAGAAGAATTATACTGCTGCTCACAAGGAAAAGGAGAACAATGAAGATTTTATCTAGGGCACAAGGCTTAAAAAAAGGGCATGTCCTGGAATAAGAGGACTGTTTGCATGTTTGCTCAGAAGTAAGTCCCATTGTATTTAATGAGATTTACTTTCAGGAAAGTGTGTTTATGATACAGCCATAGCGTTTAACTTAATCATGTGAAAGCAATATACATGAGTGTTTTAGGTTTATTTTGTCATGTCCTACATTTTTCTTCAATGTCTTACATTTAGTGGGGTGGCTTTTCCTCTTTGGTTTTGACATCTGATCACTTGCCACTCTTGGCAACTTCCCACCAGGGTTGCACTGTCCTTTCTTAGTGGTGGATGTTGGTGGCCAGACATGGGAAACGGGGAAGTAGGGTGACTGTTATGTCCTCTTTTCCAAGACATGTTCTCTTTTTTAGCTTTGTGTCGTGGGAAAAAAATATCTTAATTGTCCTCCTTTTCCTTGTGAGCTGGCAGCATATAGCCTTCTTGTAATTAAGCCCATGCTTTGTGGCTCTAGTTATGGCTGTTGTTTGGCATGTCAACCCATATTCCTAACTTGGCCTGTTCAAGCTAATCAGTGAAATAATTATCCCATTACAGCCTCATTCCCATTTCCCGCTTCCTATCCCATTTCAGCCTCATTCTAACAGTGGTATTTGAGCATTTTAGCCCAGGACCCCCTTCGCAGAATAAAAATCTGTCTGGGACCCCCCCCAGAAGTGATGTCATGGCGGGAAGTGACATTAAAAGTGCCCAGTGCCAGATGCCAAGATGGCTACACCCAGCTTTTTGCAACCCCTCCTAAAATGAAGTTGCGACCCTCAAGGGGGTCCTGACACACACTTTGAAGACCGCTGCTCTATAACATTAGCCACTGGATAATCATGATAACACCCCTAATAAATTATAATACAGTGGCGCCTCACGTAACAGAATTAATTTGTTCTGGAGGCAGTTTCTTTACATGAAGCGGATTTTCCCGTAGGAAATAATGGAAATGCAGATGATTGGTTCCACAACCCCAAAAATATTCATATAAAAATATTAACTGGATGTAAAAATGATGACAGAACACTGGGACTGAATTCAAAACATGCATTCAATGTGCATGATCTTATCAAGTCTACTTAGGCTGCACTCCTAAAGACAATTTCCTGAGAGAAATACCCATTTAACACAGTGCGGCTTACTTCCGGGTAGACATGGTTAGGAGGCTGCAATCCAAGAAACCTTCAAAGTGTCTCCGCACTTTCTCCTTCCCTCCATCCTGAGCCTCTCTCTCCCCTGCTCCCTTCTGGCTAGCTCTGAGCTGCTTCCCTCTTTTCCTCTGCTCTTCTCTCCCTCTGCCCAGCAGATGCCCGGCCATGGGAGGAACAGCATGGAAGTGTTGCTTTCACTATGGGCAGGTGCGCTAGGCAGCCCTGACGCTTTTTAAACAGGCTGCCGGCCAGCGCGTCTGCCCCAACTGCCAACGAATGTTTTCTTTACATGAAGCACTTTCTTTACGTGAAACAGAATCCTAGAGAAATTTTTGTTTGTTACGTGAAACTTACTTTACGTGAGGCTTTCTTTACGTGAGGCGCCACTGTAAGCACATTCCCATGAATCCCAAATCTGATATGTATCTAGGCTGATTTAAGTTCATTAAGGTTATCTAATTTGTATTTGGGGGACTCAAAATTACTGGTTTCCATATTAGTTTTCAGATTCTAACTTTTTAGATTTTGTTGACTCTTAAATCTTGGGAGACACCCCCCTCCATGCAGTGCATTTTATACCAGAGGATGAGTGGTTTTCTTATTCTTTTATGTTATAGACATAAAAGGCTTCGCTTCACCATAATTCAGGAGTAAATTTTGTTTCAGAATCTGTTGTGCAAATGGCACATCCAAATTTGATGATGTTGGAAAGCTGCCAGAGCTCTATGCCCCAGGTTTCAGCTGTGGTTGCATGCATTATCATTGTGCAATAGTTTATCTGAATAAGACAGTCTACATGCTGTTGAATAATAAGTCACTAGAGGACAACATCCCTAAATTATTGCTTGATTCCTTTTTCTTACCTGTTCTTATCCCCTTAACTGTTCTATCCCAGCAGCAATTTTTTAAAAAAAAATTATTTTTTTGTAAACTTATGATGAAAATTACAGACCTAGGCATGTTTATGCAAAAGAAAGTCCCCTGGATTTCAAAAAGTACGTGTCCTGAGCCTATATTCAAGTAAGGATGTATAGAACTGCTACCTCAGGATATTTGGGACTTTCGTTTCTCCTTCCCTTTTTCTATTCTCTTCCACACAACCGAGAAGCTTCATGGCAGTGCGATCTATTTTCTTTTCTTTTTAATGTATTTTTAATTTTCTTTTACAGGTACAGAAAGAATAACAGTGAAGGAAAACAATGTCAAAGTCGTGGAATTCATTCCCAAGTGTTAAACGTAGCTGCAAACTTGCCGCAACCACAAAAATAAATTTGAGGATTTCCAATAAAGAGAAAATTTTGGTGTTTTTTTTTCAGCACAAGTTCATACCACAGTTATTGGTATTTTCTGAACAGTGATACCTCTCTGGGGAGTAACTAAAAAAGGATTGCTCAACCAAAGTGGCTTTTCTAATAAAAAAGAATGGAAATGTCTTAAAGTTCTCTGAGGAGGATGACCTTGGCATGTAGCATAATAAGTGATGACTTACAGAGTTATTGTATTGATTTCCATTCCCACATGGTGGTTGGGACAGAAGGCACATGAGCCAGCTGGTGGTTGTACTCTTAAGTTTCCTGCAACAGGTCTGCACTGCTTAGTAATAGTTTTGTTTTCCCTGTAGACAGGCATTGGCAAACAAATTGATCTTGGCAATAAATTCTTTTCTAACAGAGCATTTATTGTCCAATCATCAATCTTTGTTTTTGTCATTCTTAAAATGTTCATTGAACATGGGTAAAATAATGAAATAATGCAGATAAAGCAGCCCAACTGGAAAAAAAAACTCCATGGGTGGAAAAAATGTTTGTAGATGCAGGCTTGCACACCCCTTCTACTCTTCTCTCCCTCATAGAAGAGGAAATAGAAAAAAAGGAAGGAACATCTAAACATACCTTCAATATGAGTATAAGTTAGCAAAGGTGGTTATATCAATAAAAATATATAGTCATCTCTCATATCCACATAATTCTGTTCTAACCTTCTTCCTTGAATATGGGAGACACATATATAAAAGGCAACACCTTTGCCCACCCCAACCATTTGTTTTTCATTAGAAATGCAGGTGTTTTTAATCTAGGAGCATTTTTGCTTCACCAAAGAACATCAGCCTGCATGCTACAAGGAGACTAAAGGTGCAATCCAGAATAACTATGGGGAGTCCTTGCTCCAGTGTAAGAACAATTTGCTCTGGATTGCAATATGAATTTCCCATAGGTTTTCACTAGGTAGTGCAGTAACTATGGGTACACGTACTCCCATAGTTACGTACTCCCATAGTTACTCCAGTGTCTCTTACGTACTCCCATAGTTACTCTGGATTGTAGGGTATGGCCTATATCCTAAAGTGAAATTAAGCCCCTTGCTCCAGAGCAATTAAGATGACTTTCCATAAGATAACACTAGAGGATGACGTAACTGTGTGGACCCGTAACTGCTATGGATTTTGCCCTAAGGCTGCAATCCTAAAGAAATTTTCCTGGGAGAAAAACCCATGGGGCTTACACAATGGCGATTACTTTTGCATATGGTTAGGATTGTGCTCTAGTAGAACATTTAAGAGGAAGGAAGAACCTTGTGCTTTTTAAACATTTCATTGTGTTAAATGCATGTGCCAGACCCTTTTCATCACCATATTCTCTCATATCCAAAATCAGGGTTACCAGACGCCAAACTGGAAATTCCTGCACAGCAACCCCAAAATTCCTGATTTAAGGCCAAAATTCCTCTCAGGCCAGCCAAAATTCCTGAGAAAATTCCTGTAATTAAAAAAATTGTCCAAAAATGTAGGACGAAATGTAGGACATGTTAAAATAAGCTTAAAATACTGGTATTACTTTCCTGTACTTAATTCCAACACTATACTACCTTTTTAAGGTAATAGACTCACACACCCTGAGGGGGAGGAGCAGTGGGTGCATTCAGGGGTGGCTGGTGGAGGGTTTCTCTGGGGTGGGGAACGTAGGTGAGTGGGAGGTTTCTGGGGGGAGGGGGTGAATGTAGGGCTGGTGAGGGTTTTCTTTGGGGTACTGGGCACAGGCAGGGCCAGGGGAGTTGGTGGGGGTGGCTACAGGATAGTGGGTGCTACAGGCAGCAGGGGAGGCTGGTGGGGGCTTACTTTTGAGTAGGAATGGTCAGGATTGTTTTCTAAGGCTGCCAGTATGAAGATCCTTCCCTGGGAGTAAGACCCATTAACTGCAGAGGGGCTTACTTTTGAGTAGACATGGTCAGGAGTGTTTTTTAGGGCTGCAATCCTGAAGATCCCTCTCTGGGAGTAAGACCCATTAACTGCAGAGGGGCTTACTTTTGAGTAGACATGGTCAGGAATGTTTTTTAGGGCTGCAATCCTGAAGATCCCTCTCTGGGAGTAAGACCCATTAACTGCAGAGGGGCTTACTTTTGAGTAGACATGGTCAGGAGTGTTTTTTAGGGCTGCAATCCTGAAGATCCCTCTCTGGGAGTAAGACCCATTAACTGCAGAGGGGCTTATTTTTGAGTAGACATGGTCAGGAGTGTTTTCTAAGGCTGGAATCAGTAGGGAGGAGGCAGAGTGGCAGCATCCAGGAGGCAGTGAGGACTGGAGACAGCTGATCCAGAGGGAGGCAGTGAGGGGGAGGAGCATCCTTCTCCCGCTCGCTCTTTCTCTGGATCAGCACCAGACACAGCTGGGGCTGCAGGCACAATGCAGAGAAGCAGCCACAGCTGCAGCGCGCCAAATTTAAATGGCCGCTGGCAGCAGGAGCCTCTTTTTCCGGAGCCCGGAGGTGAAGCTTGCTGGTCCGGAGGCGGAGCTTGTTTTCAGGAGGGCTCCTGGGAATTCCGGGGATATGGCAACCCTGTCCAAAATGGACCTTTTAGATTTCCAAGTGGCAAAAACACAAGGGATGATTCAATAATTTTATAGATGAGCATGAGAAATTTTGCAGCCTAAGTTACCATTTTCTTTCTTAGATGGCACTATGCCATATCCAACACTACAGAGATATGGAGTAGACTAGTGGTCTTTAACCTTTTCATGCTCTGAATCCAAATAAATACAAGAATGAGGCTGGGACCTACCATTAAAGCCACCTTCTCCCAGAACCGCATCCAGATCACTCCCAGCCTCCTTAATGCCCTTCCAGCACTGTTCACTATATTTTTTAGTAGAGAGATCAGAAAAATTTACCTTTCTAGCACAATTGCTAAGAATCTGAGCAGGACTGGGACACAGTCTTGAAAGAGTACATGGTACTCATGGAAAGAGTACACAGGTACATGAAAGAGTACATCAGTTGCTTCCCCTACACTTTGTGATCTAGACCTGTGGTCTTCCACCTATTTCATTCCAATAAGTTACTGTGACCCCATAACTGATGCTTTGCAACCCACTGGAGTCACAGTCCCAAAATTGAGGAACTGCTGCAACCACAAAGGAAACAAGAAACTCCTAATTCAGGAAACCACAAAGAAACTCCTAATTCATTCTAGAACCCTTCAGATCTTCCAGTGGCATAGCTAGAAGGGGTGCAAAGCGCTACATTTTGCAAGAAGCCTCACCACCACATGCAAACAGCCTCTCCACCTGGAGCCATTCCAGGTAGTATGAGCAAAATTGAGTTTTGCACTCAGTTTTTCTCCCACCACCCAGAATGGTTCTGAAGGTGAGAAGGAGGGAACGCTATCAAAATTAGTGCTACACCACTAGACCTTCATGTGCTACAAAAAAATATTCTGAAAGGATTTCAGGGCAGCTCTATTCAGTGGTGTGGCTAGGTCATTTGGCACCCTGGACCTAAATTATTTTTGGACATTCCTATATGTCAAAATTATTTAATTAATTTTTATCCTAATTCCTAATATTAATGTTAATTAATACACAATTATATATTAATATTTTCATATTTAAAAAGATCACCTTACTAATTAAGCCTCTGTTTTATTCTTTTTGGGAAGGGGGTGAGGTTGCCTTCTGAAGTACTTGTTGAGCTCCATTGTCACTGGATTGGGACCATTCTCTGGGCCTGATCTGAGCATGAGCCAAGGAACATTTGCTTACTGTGTAAACAAGTAAACGCAGCTGTTTAACTCAGTTTCACTTTCCATAGACCTCAATGGAATTATCAGGAGCTTCCTTCTAGACTGATTTGTGGGGGCTGCATTCATTGGGTCAGGACCATTCTGGAGGTGTTGGATTCCTTTCAGTCTTCCCTTTCCAATGGTCTAAAGCATATTCGCCTACTTATGAGTAAAGGTGTGAGATGTAATATTTCGTTTCCATAGCACTCTTTGCATTTCTTGGGAGTTTTTAAAGGATTTTTTGGCCATACCTTTTGATAAGAAAGAGATATGTGCATTGGATTCTGCTGGAAAAGATGCATCTAACTGAATATTCTGAAAGGTCTCAGCAATTTTAGTGATTTTGGACACCCCCCAGTGTGTCACCCCCTGAGAGTCATACCCAGGGCCAGGGTCTCCCAGCCCCCCCCCCCCCAGTGGTGCCACTGGCTCTAATTGACCTAAACAAGAACCTCTAAGGAGGAAAAGCTTAAATGGGAATGAGGGAAAATATATGGTAAAGCAAAATTTAAAGGTTGGAAGTGTGTGTGCGTGTGCTTTTTTGTGTTAGCAAATAATCTTCGCAATTCTTTAATGATGGTATCCTAATAAGCTTTGGTACAAAAAATCACCATCACAAAAAGTGCTCCTTGGCATTAAAAAAAGACACATCCATTAACTCTGGAATGGATTGGAGATGAACACCCGTTTCTTGGGGATATAAGGGTGATAACTCATACAAACATTTGTCAGTGTGACCCTTTAGGCCTCTCATTAGGTGCACAGCTGCAACCAGATTTACACACTTTAATTAAAACTGACTTTATAAACTTGCTTGCTCAACCAGAGGAACATTAGAAGGAATAAACGGGGGAGGGGGAGAGTCAAAACAGTGAAATTTAGGCTGCAATCCTAAATGCACTTTCCTGGAAGTAGGCCCTATTGAATACAATAGAACTTACTTCTGAGTAGACCAGCTTAAGATTGCACTGTTATTCTAATTTGTAAGCATTTACTACTGCTGCTCTTTACCCCTCCCAGGTAAATGAAAATACAGCAAATTGGACAAACCAAGTGTGCAGTAATGACTATTATTGGAAAAAGGAAGCATCTCCCCTTTCCTAGATTTCAGCTGCAACCCTAACCACACTTTCCTGGGAGTAAATACTATTAAACACAGTAAGACTTACTTCTGAATAGACATATTTAGGATTGCACTGTTCATGTATTAGCATATATTGCAAAATGGTACTTGTTTTGTATCACCAGAAGAAAGTGTCAGAAAATGCTATCTTGTCAATTGCTGCATTTGGAATGGATGGCAACACATGCAGGATTGTCTCCATAATTGGGAGACCATTAGAAAAATATGCAGAACTGAACCCACCGACTCCTAATGAATGCGTATTGCTGGGGTGGTTTAAATTTTTACCGTGAAGCAAGACGCCAATCTGCCTTTTGGTTAATTTATTGAAGATGGAATATTTTCATCCCCCCTCCAAATGCCAAGATTATAAAGTGTAAAAGAAAAGCAATAACAATGGAAAGAAGAATAAAGGCATCTGGTGATCCAACAAAACACTGTTGAGAGAGCGAGAGAAGAAAAGAAAAAGATTTAAGTGTTTGGTTCCTCATTTTTGTCTGCTTTGGAAATGAATATTATTACTTGCAGTTCAAATGGATGGGACACGGCCTTCTCTGAGATCTCTTTTATTAAGAGTACATCAGCTTACATTATACTATAAAAGAGCAAGATATAAAAATTGCCTGCTTCTTGCCAGTATATTGAAAACCCTAATTATATATGACCCTGCAGGACTTTCTGTTTCTTTTTTCTTTTTTTAAAGATGAAGTGAGAGAAAGAGACATTTTCATATGTCACCACAAAGCCTTGGATGGGTAATTAATAAAACAGCTCTCTGTTATTTCAGTTACTGGTTACAGTAATTTTGGAGAGCAGAAAGTTCTGAATTTGAAGGGGTTACATCACCTTAAGCAACCTGAGGGGAAATTCATTCATTCATTCATTCATTCATTCATTCATTCATTCATTCATTCATTCATTCATTCATTCATTCATTTTTATCACTCAGTGATGGCAATCCCAGTTGATGACTTGAGCATATGGAAGATCAAGACAATTTGAGCAAAACATAAAGAGAGCTCTCAAAATTCCTCTTTCAACACACCTTTGAGAACACCTTTCAATGGAGGCAGGTCGCAAGTGCAAACTCACTTGAGTGGTGTTTTATCAAACCATATAGATGTGTGAATACATTTTTAATGTACCTCGCTCACATCATGTTTAATATATTGTGTGAAAACTTGGCAGTATGTAGTATAATATTTTAGATGGGGAAGGCTAGTATCGGTGTTCAGCCACAGTGATCTACATGTGGCCTTGGATGGAAAAAATCATCTTCTATACATATAAAAAAGTCTCTGACTCACTGACTCACTGACTCATCAACACCCTGCCAAAACCACCAGCCCTAGAGGTGTGAAATTTGGGGAGGGTGTTCCTTCCATGACCGAGGGGTGCACTAAGAACCAGTTTTCGGAAATTCCAACCAGAAGGGGGTGAAAAGGGGCGCAACGCGTTTTCCTCCCTATACTTTGCATTGAGAATTGCTGACTCATCAACATTCCGCCCCAACTGCTGGGCCTGAAGCATGGAATTCTGGGAGTTCCTTCTGTCACCTGAACACCCACCAAGAACCCATGTGGAGAAATTTAACCCTTCAGGGGCTGAAAAGGGGACAACGTGTTTCTGCCCTATACTTAAGATGGGAGACTGACCAACATCCAGCCAATTTGGTGCTCAATGCCTGGTGCACTGGGGGGAAGTTGTTAGGAGGAAGAGGTTGCACTGGGGAGGATGATGTGCATGGGAGATGTTGCGCATGGGAGATGTTGCGCATGGGGGACTGATGTGTGTGGGGGAAAGTTGCGCATGGGGGAAAGTTGCGCATGGGGGACTGATGCACATGGGGTGTTGATGCGCATGGAGGAAAGTTGTGCATGGAGGACTGATGCGCATGGGGGATGATGCACATGGGGGATGATGCGCATGGGGAAAGTTGTGCACGGGGGACTGATGCTCATGGGGTGTTGATGCGCCATGGGGGGATGGCAGATGGGGAAATGTTACTCCCGCAACGCAGGTATGCTTTTCGCTAGTTTTATATAAAGGGTTACATTTACATTTGTGACAGTCATTCATACTTATTAAGATCCCTTTTCTTGAGAACATTTTATTCAGGATATTAGTCCATCCCCTCATCACACCACATTTAGGCTTGGTGTAGCCCTAAACTATATATAAAGCCTGGAGACGTCTTGTTAAAAGATTATAGACCCCTTGTTAAAAAATTATAATAAAATTTGCTGCACAAGCTGTTTTAAATTGTCTTTCTCTCTCTCCTCTGAATTTTTTGAGGCCACTGTGGATTGTGATTCACAATCCACATTGTAGCTTGTTTGGTTAAGGCATTAATCTGGCATTGTTCACCCAATTAAATACTGTAGCCAATACTGTACTGTCTGTCTTGGGTTTCAGGCAAATTTCTTTCCCAAGTCCTTCTTGGAAAGGACTGAACCTCAGTCCAAGAACTGAATCTGGATCCAAGGCTGAAACCAGCAGTACATACCCTTTTATATTTGTATATTCTTGTGAGGATTTGGTCCCTGCTGTCCTCCAGAGGCAATGGTGGAGAAACCTCCAAGGATTGGATCCTTATAGTGAAATGAAATTTTGAAGGCAGTCTTCCCTTTTGTTATTTTAACATGTTCAAAAAAAAAATTGCTGAGCATAGTTAAGTACACTGGTGTCCCAGTGAAATAAAGACATTATGAATACCTAGCTGTGGGTAAAGAAAGATTTATTTATTTGATTTATATCCTGCCTTTCTTCCTTAACAAAACCCAAGGCGGCTAACAACATTTTAAAACAACAATAAAATACCAATAAATAACACAATGCTTTAAAAAAATAATGCATAAGACTGCTCTGAATTTTTGTTCAAAGCAGATGCCTAGAATTCAGAATTCAGTTTTCTCACTGGATTTATTTAACATCCTTGATCTTCCTGCAGACTCAAAATAACATGTAGCAAGCATATAGCTAAGTCCTTTCAAATAGCCACGAAGTGCATAAAACTGCTCAAGGGAAATGGGTATTTCTTCAGCATCCAGCGTATGAAGAGAGTTTGCTCCGGAAGAGTGAGCAAATAGACCTGTTACACCTGAAATTGGGCCTGACGGAGGAGGCAGAGTACTGCATATTAAATGACTCTCTCTCACGCTCTCTATCTCTCTGTGATTTGCAACACCAAATCACAGAAAACTATATATCTACTCCTCTGGTAATTGTGTAATTATTTGTGATATCACTAGAACTAATTAAAAATTTTCAGACACACGTATTTCTCAGTTTCTGGAAACTAAGAATTCATTACTATGTGAGCATTTGGAAATTCGACTGCTAGAATTGAATGCTTTTTTTTATAAAGGAACTAGTAGAATTTACCCATTGTTGTGAGAATAAAATTTCAAGAATATTAGTAGGCTCTGGACATGGTTGGGCACTGGTGAGCACTGCTGGCACTGGGCAGCAGGCACCAGTAGGCAATGGGCACCAACAGGCACTGGGTATAGAAGGATATTCTACCAGTAGGCAATGGGCACCAACAGGCAGTGGGTATAGAAGGTGGGCATCAGGGCACCGGGCATCCCTACCAGGCATTGGGCACAATCGGGCAGCAGGGACCACCAAGCACAATCATGTAGTGGACAGCAGGCTCCACCAGGTACTTCTGGGCAGCCGGCAGCAGCAGGCACCAGTGGAGATAATTGGGCATTAGGTATCCATCCCAGGCACCGAGCACCGTCGTGCAGGGGGCATGCCCCCATCATGCAAGGGGCAGCAGGCACCACCAGGTGCTATTGGGCAGCATGCACCACTAGGCACCAGCGGGGGCATGCAGGGGGCATGCCCCCATCATGCAGGGGGCAGCAGGCACCACCAGGTGCTATTGGGCAGCATGCACCACTAGGCACCAGGGGGCACAGGGCATCACTGGCCACCACCAGGCAGTGGACTTCACTGGGCACCAGTGGGCACCACCAGGCACCAGTGAGTACTGGGTATCCTTACCAGGCTAGAGACACCACCACGTGCCACCATGCTATGGGCAGTGGGCACAACTGGGCAGCGGGCACTACTGGGCAGCGGGTATCCAACTGGGCACCAGCAGGCAGTAAGAAGTACCTGTGTGCACCAGTGAGCATTGGGGACTGGGCACCACGAGGCAGTGGACACCACTGGGCACCACCTAGCAGTGTATATCACTGGACAGAGGGCACCAGGCACCCCTACTGGTTCTGGCTGGGTGTGCACAACACAGAAGGAATACCCTCCCCAAATTTCATGTGTTCCAGGGTTGGGGCAGGATGCTGGTGAATCAGTGATTCTTCAGTGTTAAGTATAGGGACAAAAACTTGTTGCACCCCTTTTGGTTTGAATTTCCCAAAATAGTTTCTGAGTGGGTGCCTACATCATGGAAGGAAAACCGTCCCCAAACTTCATGCTACTAGATTGAGCAGTTTTGGCTGGGTGTTGATGAGACAGTTGGTCAGTCAGTCAGTCAGTGACTCTTCTATTTTATATACCATGATACCTTAGTTTAAAACAGAATTCGTTCCAGAAACATTCTTGTAATACAAAACACTTGTGTAGCAAAGTGAATTTTATTTAGCACTGAAAGTGCTTCCTCCATTCCTATCTCCTCCGTTTTGTTCTAGCAGTCCAGAATACCTTGAGGGTCCACTTGCATAGTGCATTTAGGCGCCTGCAAAACCTAATACTGTTACCTACCCATCTTTCGCCACATTACGAAAAAGTCTTCTAATAGTCTTCTCCCAGTTTCCCAGTATACTATAATGTTGACTTTTCTGACCCACATTTTTCCAGGTCTGTTTATTTCTCCAAAACAGTTGGAAGGAGCATCTGCTGTGAACAGCTGCCTTGGCAAGGCAGTAGTTGTCAAATGAGTGGTAGTGTGAACCTCTTGATCAACAAAGGAAAAAAAGTGTGAAGATGCAGGATATGGCAATAAAAATGAATGCTTTTAGTTCCTGGATGAGGCATTACAAAATATCAGTAACACAGGCACCCTAAAGCAGGGCTTTTACTGGTGAAATATTTTGCCCAAAGCAGCTCTGTTTCAGAATTTTTATTTTTTTTGGTGGTGGTGGTGGTGGGCAGTGAGATCAAAATAGCAAAAATGTTCATCTCCTTTGAAGTGATAACTACAGTTTGTAATGCAGCAGTCCATGTTTTACCATGAGTGGGGAAAGGTTCACAAATGTTGGAGGATTTCTTTCCCTATTAGCAGAATTAATTCACAGAGTTTTTTTAGATAACTTTTTTTTTTGCATTCTGACATGTCTTCTCTGAAAAATCTCCTCCAAATTCAGCTCACTCCTAGTTTAAACTTGTATAAAACATAATAGATCTTAGCAGTAGAAATTGGACAATAGGCAATACATAGTACCCTAACTGGGCTTCCCATGTACTCTGCTGTACCTATGAGATTAGTTTCTCAAACTACATCAGTAACAGAGATAAGCTTCATAGGGCACAGTCCAGAGCAACTACGGGAGCATGTAAGAGACATTACGTGCACCCGTAGTTACTGTACCACCTAGTGAAAACCTATGGGAAATTCACATTGCAATCCAGAGAAACTTGTTCTTACTCCAGAGCAAGGACTCCCCGTAGTTACTCTGGATTTTAACCATAGTGCAGTGACAAACTGCACAATCCAGAGTAACTATAGGAGCTCTTATGTTGACGTAAAAAATTTTTACTCTGGATTGCTCTATGATTTTCCCATTTCTCCACTAGATGGCGCCGTAACTTCGTCGACGTAAATGTCTCTGAAGAGCTCCCGTAGTTACTCTGGATTGTGCTAAAAGTGGCAGTGTGGACCCAGGGCCAATCCAATACCTTCCAGCATTTTCCGTTCCCCCTCTTCCTTTTTTTAATTCAGGTAGTCAGAAGAAACAATATAGAGGAGGACAGGTGGACAGAGCCATTGGTTATTTCATTTTTCTCTGTAAACTGCTTTGTGAACATTTTGTTGAAAAACAATATATAAATACTGTTGATTGATTGGTTATTGATTGATTGACAGAGAAAAGCACCCTGTTAATCAACTGATGGAGCAATGATGTCTTGACTACGGCTGGCTTTCAAATGAAGACCTTTTTCCGAAATGTCTTGGCCACTTGAATATTGCAATACAAAGTCTAAAGAGAGATTCTGCTGTTTGGTTCTGGAAGCTTCCGAGCTATGCAAACGCACAATCCATCTCCAGGCTCTGAAATATGTCATAGAACAAACCAACTTTCACCCTCCGCTGTCTGCAATAGAAAGCAGGATAGAATTATCATTGATATGATTTTTTCCACCCATGGATCATCAAAGGATGCAAGCCCAAAGACACATTCCTGGGAGTAAGACCCATTGAACACAATGGGGCGTATTTTTGAGTAGATATGGTTAGGACTGTGCTCAAAGGCTGTTTTCCTAGGTCTATGTGTTTGGCTTTGGAGGCAAAGGGGACTGAAAGGTGTTTATTACCACATGAAATACTCTTACTGCATGTTCTAATGGAGTAGAGTTCCAACAGCAAAACCAGCCTCTCTTGTGTACTGTGTATGTGATGCCATTGAAGGTAAGGATCAATATTCTCCTTCCTTCAACACTTGCACCAAATCCTGGCAGGCCACATGCAGCTTTTAATGTTTAGGAAGCAGGATAGGATGCTTCATTAGGAGGACAGGAGTCACAATTAATCAACTGACCTTACAGTCTATGGATGATGTTTCTATATGTAGCTGATCATTCACATTTCTTTAGCAGAAGGTCAGATGCGACTCCCCTATGTGCATATGAACACATGCAAAGGAAAGCAAAGCTTTCCCTATTTCTTGGAAAACAGTGGAGTATTGCGATGGACCATCAATTTCACATATCTCTGTGTGTGTAGATCTCCAATTGTAGCAGGAACCTTGAATACAAAACTAGAGATGAGACTGCATGTGTGTTCAGCTGTATCTGCCTTAAGTCCCCCATTCTGACATTTCATTGATTTTGGCATGCTGCCATTCCCCCTTCAGTACACATGTGCAGCAGGGGTTGATTGAATAGGAAAGCTGTTTCTGTCAAAATAATTCACCTGATGACATCCTTTGCATTACTGGTCTGAATACAGAGTCGAGTTTCTTGACAAAGTGCCAGACCCTCAGAAAATGTGACAAGCAGGGAGCGACATCAATGTTTGGCCTTCACACTTATCACTCCAACTTCTTTTGTATCCACTTTCTGAGCAGTTTATAACTTTTTGTATCTACTGTTTCAAAGCAGGTAAGACTCTCCTTCTGATTTTGAATCCTTGGAAGCTGCCCTCATTTTAGAGTACGAATACTGTACATACATACATAAAAAGATTTCAACCAATTCTTAAATGTTATCTGTCTGTTGGGGAGATCAGAAAAGAACACATGCTGCTTTCTCTCATCTACCGGTATATCCATCCTCTAAACAATTTCATTTGTCATATTCTCCAATTTTGGAAAGACTTCTTGTTCTAGCTGTCAATGAATTATTCCTGCTTGTCTAAAATCAAAGGCCTTATTTTCACAAGAGTATTTGATTCTATTTTTACTGTTCCATTAGCGTATACTATAAGATTACATGGCATAACACTTGAATTACATGTTCTTCCTGCTTCTCTCCTTTTGTTCCTCCTTGTCGCTCTCATTTTGTCTCCTTCCTACCTTATACTTCCAAATCTATAAGGAATTGGGTGCTTAATAAGCAGGACTTGAATCCATGTTTTCACTTGCTTTTCCCAGAACATCTCAAACAGACCTGATGTGGTCAACTGAGATGATATAATAGTGCATTTTCCACTTCAGAATGGTGAATTGTTCAGGTGGGGAGTCCCAAAACTCACTGAATACAGTAAGTGAACACATGGTTAAGAAAGGAAAATGCAGCACTTGTCCCGATTTGTTCATTTGATCCTATTTACTCTATGTAGGATGGGGGGGGGCATGGATTCATGTGACTCTGGTGAGATTATATAATGGGATAGACGTTGATAATGTTGTAGTGGTTGTGGTATTGGATTTAGACCTGGAAGAATATTGTCAAAACCCTTTTCAGCCATGATGCTTCCTGGATGAACTTGGCATTTCCCCAAATCCAGAGTAACTACAGGTGCACATAAGACTTTAAATGCACCCATAGTTACTGCACCACCTAGTGAAAACCTATGGGAAATTCATATTGGAATCCAGAGTAACTTGTTCTTACACCGGAGCAAGGACTCCCCGTAGTTACTCTGGATTTTGCCCATAGTCACTATTGCCCAGCCAAGCCAATCTTGCATGCTTGTTGTGAGGCAAGAAGGAAAAGAGAAATTATAGTCCACTGTTTTGAGCTCCATGTGGAATAATTGTATAAATACCTGAAAAAATAAATCTTCCTCCTCCTCTCATGTAGTTCTATGTCTAGGGGGTTGGCTCATGCAGTCTGAAGTGTCACCCATCCAGAATTTTACCACGTCACTCTGTACAATGTTGAGATTGGGTATTTATTAGTAAAGAATATTTATAAGGATATGTTTGAACATAAGAAGCTGCCTTATACATTCTGACCTCTTGTCCATTCAACCAAGAAATGATCTAGTCTGACAAGAAAGTGTTCTCTTGCACTTTTACTTTGAGGTGCTTATTAATGGAGACAGGGGCCCCATAATTTTAAAAGGCACAAATCTCCTAAAATTTCTCGGATGGGAAAGTTAAGATCTGAATTATCATATCTGTCCTTACCAAGCATCTTCCCAGTGTGTCACGGGAGGAGTTAGCTGAAGAATAGTTTTGCAAAGTGTGCAATATTAGTTAAAATAATTCAGACATCCCCCGCTTATTTGACAGATTAAGGATCAGAGCTATGGTGAAAAGTGGCTTTTTTTAGTTTACAAATGTTGCTTCCAATGCTTTTTTGGCTAGCAAACTACAAATTACATTTTTATCTTGCAAATTCTTGTTGTACGCACAAAGATTTCTGCTGATAGACTCTCATTAATGCCATTGAGATTGGGAAGAGATTGCCATCAAGATTGCCATCGAGACTGGGAAGAAGAGCGCATGCACAATTAGTGTGCATGCGCTCTCTCACACACACCAAAACAGACTGAGGCTGCAATCCTAAAGACACTTTCCTGGAAGTAAGACCCATTGAATACAATGGAGCTTATTTTTGAGTGGACATGGTTAGGATAGTGCTCATCACCATGCCTCATACAAATCAACATGGGGAAAGTCTTTAGACCAGAGAAGTTGAAAGAGTGGAGCATTAACTGAATGAATGAGCTGTGGGTATAACTGAAAGGTGTTGAAAGAACTGAACTGTTAGAAAGCAGGAGAAGCCTGTTCAATGTAGATTCCTACCATGGGTAGAACTTGAAGAATGTTATGCTCAGTCAGTAAGAAGGCATAGTTGAATCTGTGAAGAAAGTTTGGATTCCCAGTTACAAACTAAGCAGGAATGGTGTGCTGGTTGTTGTTTTTTCTTTTAAAAAGTACTCTTAAATTCTAGGCCAGAATTAGTTCTTAAGTGTGAACCATTTATTCTGTGATCTAGCTTGATCTTTTCATGTTTCATTTAGATTAAGTCTATGTCTGTATTTCAAAATTCTTGGTCCTTAAAACGTAATGGCAGCATTCCCTGGGCTTACATTTTGCATTGCAGAAGACTGAGAGAGAGAGAGAGAGAGCATTTAGCAAGACTCACTTTCTAAAGATGCATTTATAGTATATTTTATAAGCATGTGCTTCATCATAGCTGGAGGCTGGCTAGAACCGTAGTAAAAATTGAATACCATCAGATGCGATTTAAACCAATTAAAGGGAAATTAAATTAAAGTGACATGCACAAATATTTCAGCCAGCTCAGTCTAAAGGACGAGCGTGCCACTCTGCCTTGTATTACTCAATCTGCCATCATCTGTTTGGTTCCAACGTCAAATCCCCCCCATTACCTGGAAAGAAAAAGGGGGAGAGAATGACATGAAAGCCAATAAGATAATTCTCATTTACATAATAATTTCTCTGCATTGTGCTTAATAGTCTGAAAGTAATGTCAAAAGTAAATATCATCCATTTTTGAAGAAGCTTCAATGCACTAATTGAAATTAAATTATGCAGACCTCCATTTTTGTCTTCTGTATTTGAAAGATAGCTTTTGAGCCCTGTTTTTATGTGTGGTTACTAAAAGTGGCAAATGTATGGTTAAGATTGCCGCTTTTTCTCTTTGATATCAATCAATCAACAGTATTTATAAACTGCTTTTCAGTGCAAAGTTCACAAAGCGGTTTATAGAGAAAATTAAAGAACTAGTGGCTCCCTGTCCCAAAAGAGCTCACAATCTAAAAGGGTGCAAAAGAACACAAGCAGAAGCCACTAGAAGAGACATTGCTGGGGTGAGGGGGGTCAGTACCCTGCTAAAAAACTCCTAACTATGGGCGCAATCCAGAGCAACTACAGGGAGTCCTTGCTCCGGAGTAAGAACAAGTTACTCTGGATTGCAACTGGAATTTCCCATAGGTTTTCACTAGATGGTGCAGTAACTACGGGTGCACGTAGTGTCTCTTATGTGCTCCCGTAGTTACTCTGGATTGCAGGCAAAGTCTACTCAAAAGTAAGCCCCATTGTGTTCAGTGGATCCAACTGCCAGAAAAATGTCATTAAGAAGTCAGCATAAAATATGAGCACATCCTTGGAAAAGTGCCTCTTGCCCAATTAGCAGGGGTTAGCATTGCCTTATGCCCAGTTGGCAGATATGGCTTGTCTGAGCTGTGGACAAATCTGAGACTTCCTTTTGTTCTGCATTAAAACTCCACATTTATTAGATTTCATTATTAATTCATGCATTTTACTATTTCCGCTTTAAGAATGGTTTTCTTTTTGCATTTGAGATGCTGATGGCAATGCCTACTAGATGCCTACTCAGAAGTAAGAGTTCCTGTGTTTCCTTCTTAACTTTTCTCGCACACGGGGTAAGCATATTCTATAACCACCGAAATGTAGGACATGACAAAATAAAAGCTAAAAACACTCACATATATTGCTTTCAGGTACTCAGTGTAAACACTATATTATTTATTATTACATTATACATATTATATATATTACATTATTACATTAATTATTATTACATAATAATAAATAATATAGTGTTTACACTGAGCACCTGAAATAATAATGAATAATTAATTATTATTACATAACTATACATTTTATTAATTACTGTGACATAATGTTTATTAAATGTTGTTTAGACATTAAGTCGTGTCCAACTTTTCATGACCCCATGGACTGCAGCACATCAGGCCACCTATCCTCCACTAGCTGCCGAAGTTTGTCCAAATTCATGTTCATTACTTTGATGACAATATCTAACCACCTCATCCTCTACCACCTCCTTCTCCTTTTGCCTTCAGTTTTTCCCTCCATCAGAGTCTTTTCTAATGAGTCCTCCATTCTGAAGATGTGGCCAAAGTATTTGAGCTTCAGCTTTAGTATCTGTACTTCCAGTGAACAGTCAGGATTGATTTACTGAAGGATTGACTGGCTTGATCACCACAGGAAAAACCACAGCTTTAACTAGACAGATCTTTGTCAGCAATGTGACATCTTAACTTTTAATTAAGTTTCTAGACCTGCCATAGCTTTCCTCCCCAGAAGCAGATATCTTTTAATTTCATGGCTGCAATTGCCATCTGCAGTGATCTTAGAGAGATCTCAAAAATAAACTCTTTCACAACTTCCATTACTTTAAATTTATTACATACAATTTATTAATTACAGAAGGCTACATACTGCTTGCTTAACAAGGGAAAGGAGGACATTGAAGTCTTTTCCCCAGGACACAGGGCTAAAATCTAGGACATGTCTTGGAGACAGACAACATACACTGAACCTGCTTGCATGTGGTACACAGCTCAGTTCATCTGTGGGCAGAGCAATCCAGAGTTAGGGCAGTGAGAAGGGCCCTAACTGGGCTGCCCCAGGTAGGCTGTATCCAGAGCAGAAAGTTATGTTGAACCAGCATAACTTTAGGAAGCCTGGGATGCCCTGACTGCTCCAGAGATTGGCAGATTGGCAACCAGCAAAAGCAGATTGTATGCCTCCCTCTTGTCGTCCACATAACTGAGACAGACTTCAGCAAGGTCAGAGTACTTCTGCAGAAAACAGCTTGGGTCAGTATATCTTCCAGTTGACCTGGTTGAACCATATTTTGGTATGAGAAGGTTAACTTCATCCCCAGAATTTCTTCACTTCTTGGCCTCACTGCTAACTTGGGAGTCAATTAGTGTCACTTTATAAGTACTAGTCCGCTAGGAGCCAGACAGAAATGCCAACTCATTGCATGTAGGCAGAGGCTTGAAAAACTCTCTGTCATGGGAGACCCAGAAATTCTGGAGATTTAGTGCTTTGCTCTTTGTTGTAGGGCTTACACTAAAAAAATAAAAATCAAGGAAAGTTGCTTACCCTTAGATTGGGAAAGTAAATTTTCTGTTACATGAAACTGCTTCAGTGAAGTCTTGAATTCAGCAACAGATGCCTGGGGGATATGAATGGAATTATTAATAGTAAGGGAGTTTGATACAAACATAAGAAGAGACTTTGTTGGATGAAGTCAGAGGCCCATCTAGTCCAGCTTCCTGAAAAAGGGAGTGTTTTTTTTTTACAATAGAGGTAACTTTACTGTTCGGTGGCAAAAGTGACCAAGAAACAAACACAGTTAAGTGCAATTTTAACTTTCAGTATCATTCGTAGGACCGTATCGATAGGACCCTGCTCTTCTCCTACAAGAGAGTGTGTCTAATGGCCATTGTGTTATGCTTGGTGCCCTGGGCCTAGTGGTTCTTCGGTTGTTGATGGGAGCAAAGCTGCTTGGTGTAGCACCAGTGGATTATACCCAATGTAGAGGAGGGTGGGCTACAAGGGATGTGTGACCAGATATTTTATAGAGCAGTAAGGGTCAGGACTTCATTTCATGGGGTCACAAAATGCTGGGTGCTGCTATATTGGAATCTGGCAATGGCTGCTGCCATCTTGGAATGGGGCACTCATGCTGCTTTCATAGGATCATACAATCACAGTTGGGACCTAGTTGGGGGGGGTCATCAAGTCCACCCCTCTGCTTGTAGCAGGAAATCATCCTAGAGCAATCTCCAACAAGTGCTTGCTAAGCCTCTACTTGAAAATCCCCAGTGAAGGAGAGTCCACCACCTCCCTTGGCAATCTGTTCCACTGCCAAACTGTCAGGATTTTTCCCCCTCTGATCTAATTGGGATCTCTTTTCTTGCAGTTTATATCTACTGGTTCTAGTTCAATGTTCAGAGGTAGTTGAGAACAAATGTGCCCCTTCTTCTATTTGATAGCCCTTCAGGTATTTAAGGAGTGTGATCATGTCTCCTCTTAGCCTCCAGGTTGAATAGACCAAATTCCCTTAACCCTTCTTTGTAGGGCTTGTCTACTAGTCAAATGTATTGCTGTCCTCTGGACTTACTCCAGTTTGGCTGCATCTTTCTTAAAATGAGGTGCCCAGAACTGGCCACACTACTATAGGTGAAGCCCAACCAATCTCCTATATGTAAAAAAGAGAAAACTCACTCACTTATTCATCAATGCCGAGCCATAACTGCTGGGCCTAGAAGCATGAAATTTGGGATGGGTGTTCCTTCCACGACAGAGGGGTGCACTAAGAACCGGTTTTCAGAAATTCCAACGTGTAGGGGGTGAAACGTTTTCCTCCCTATACTTTGCATTGAAGAATCGGTGACTGAGGGATTCTCTGCCCCAACCCCTGGACCTAGAAGCATGAAATTTGGGGAGGGTGTTCCTTCTGTCACACGAACACTCACCAAGAACCAATGTGGAGAAAATTAACCCTTAAAGGGCTGAAAAGGGGTGCAACTTGTTTTTGTCCTCTTTGTTTTGATGGTGCTGTTGTGGATGGGCCAGTGTTCTGAATCTGGATAAACATTTCCCATGATGATCAAATAAAAATAAAAATCTGCATCCTTATGGATATTCTGTGGACTCAATGCTGAATCAAAGGGTAAAATTTATCTGAAAAGAAATTTAGTAAATGCTCTTTTTCCTTCCCGTAATTCTTTACAACTTAAGAGTTCCACATCTCCACAGTTTAGTCAACAACAGGCTTGTAGCTATTAACATTTACACTACTGTTTCAATACTGACACTACCTTGCAATTTTCCCAGCAGTGCCTCATATCCCATCACCTCCTTAAAACGCTGCTTGACGTATTTCTCCAATACGCCTTTCGTTCTTTCATGCAAGCTCACTAAATATGAGCAAAAGTGCTCCTTTATCAGGATGGAGTCTAGACAACTTAGGCTGCTATCCAAAACACACTTTCCTGAGAGTAAGTCCCATAGAAAACAATGGGACTTACTTCTGAGTAGACATGCTTCGGATTGCACCCATAACTGTGTGCTGCTTTGAATCGCTCCTGATGGAGGAGAAAGATAACACATACATAAAAATGCAAAGGTGTCCAACTCTAAAGTTGATTATCATCCCCATTTTAAGGCCTGTGGGTGGCGCAAGTGGCTAAGACACTGTGCTTGTTAACCAGCAAGTCAGGGTTCGAGACCCAGGTCGGCCCCACAAGACAGGGTGAGCTCCTGTCCTTAGCCCAGCTCTGCGATGCCAGCTGGATCCAATCGTATTGGCTCTGCCTTTCCATTGGACTAATTCAGTGGTGTGGAGAGGGGGGATTTGCTGCTTGGGTAACAGCATATCCTCCATAACAATCCAACCCAGGCTTTCGTGCTTCGCATGCAGCGTATGCAGTGCCAAGCACGATACCATAGTCTTCCAAGACTGACGGAGGCCTGCTTTTTTTAAGGCCAAGGAGCCAAAGGAGCATGACTAAATGCCAAAGACACACAGAATGTTGTTACCTTCCCACCAAACTAGTACCTATTTATCTAGTTACATTTACATTCAAACTGTGAGGTTGGCAGGAGCGGGCAAGTAATGGGAACTTACTCTCATTAAAGTGTTGTTCTTAATAGTAGTGCGTTTCTCAGGTCTCAGTCTGCCTATATGCCAACATGCACAGCATCTTTAACCATTGAACCACTTCAGCCCTAGTACATAAATATACCCCTATAAATAAGTAAGCAAATTGTGTTGGTGTTGTTGATACTACTTACCCACTTGGGTCACATCCCTTTGACTCTCTTCAACCTCTACACATGCACTGACTCTCTTCCAGCTGAGGAGTCAAATGTAGATATGGAGATCAGCTCAATATTAGGAAATGAAAGCCTTTCGCTGTTGGAGATTAAAAAGGAGTCACAACAAATCCAGCTGGTTTATGCCCAATCTCACTTCAGTTAGTTTTTAATTCAACATGCGTCGCTGGTTCCTTTTAATAGAAACACACATTTCCTCCACTATGTGAAGAGTCTGGGACAGAGCTTTCAAGCCTCGAGTAAATTAATTACTGTACACTTGTTAAAAAGCTGCATCTGCCTGAGTCAGTCAGCAGATTATTATTTCAGATGTTGGAGCTATATTTTTAGTTCTCATTGAGGTGAGCGATGGCGCTAATATTAATAAAGGGTTTTCCACAAAGGTGGTTCTCGCCTAAGTGCTCGCAACAACCAAACATGAAAAGGCAAGTACCTCTTTCAATGACTGTCAAGCTATGTGTTTCCTGGAAATCTATTATAAGATGCTCCACTGTTTTTATTTTCCCTTTAAAACATCCATATTGTGTTTTAGTGGGGTGCAGTGTCTCTACAATGGCTAGTAGTCAATTGAATTTAGTTGGTGCAGTGGTTCTAGAAGAGAGGTGATTTAACCTTACTCTCTTCCCATGAACTCTGCAACCCATAGCCAATTAGTAGGGGTTGCTCAGAACTGCTGCAGGTGGGTGCTGGCTCTTGTAGCCTCTTGTGACTCCAGGCATCAATGATTGTAGGGACACTGTTGGCAAAACAGCTGACCGTGATCCCTATCATGGAAGGTTAGGTATAAGCACTGGTATGAACACTTAATAGGCCTGCTACCAGAGGGAGTAAAGAATTGAAGGAGAGCAGTGATGGGATTGAAAGAAATTAACAACCAGTTCTATGCTCACCTGGCAGCCACTTTTAAATGGCTATTTTTAAACTTTGTATGTCCCATCTCTCATTAACAACCAGTTCTATAGAGTAGGTGCCAACCTGCTGGAGCCCACCGCTTAGCTGGAGATGAGGAAAGTGAAGAGACAGTCAAATTCTGGGAAGAGTCCCAAGGAGTGTGGAGAGAGGAAGAACAAAATGGTGAATTATTTGGGGGGTGGGGAATTAGAGAGTACTATAAGAAATAGTTGGGAGCTACAGTTGGCTATATGTTTAAAGGCGTTGTGCCTGACAATCTGAAAATTGGCAGGTCAGTGATTCAAGACCCGAGTGAGATGAGTGAAATCCCATCCTTAGCCTAGCTCCTGCCAACATAACAGTTTGAAACGATGCAAATGCAAGGAGATAAATAGGTACCACCTCAGTGGGAAGGTAACAGCTATTCATGCACATGTGGGTCACATATTCAAGAAGGTGTCTTCAGCTATATGGCTCTGGAAACGGGATAAGCACTGCTCTCTAGAGTCAGTCACAGCTAGCAGAGCAAGCTGTGAGGGACACCTTTACCCTTACTATGGGAAATAGTATAGGGGCAAGGGAAGAGATGGGGTAGATTATGCGAGTGAAAGGTAATGCTCTCAAGCATTTCACTACCAACAGGCTACTGCTCCATGCTCGTCCAGGTGATACTACCCTCTCTTTCACATACGCACAAATGAATGAACAAACAATATTTTCATGAATAGTTTCATGAACTAGAAAGGTTGTTTCTGCATTATCTCAGAAATGGCTCTGTCTTCCAAATCTACATTGCTTGACAGTGGATAACTGTTTATTAGCACCCCTTTCAGTGGCTTGAGTTAAAAATAAATCAATCCATTCACTTCTCTATATAGCTAGTTCTATTTGTGAAACAATTATTTTCTAAGCTTTCTCACTTCTGCTTTCGCACAACATGCAAGGCTGTTATTTTTTAATATAAAAGGAATTGCTTCTCAGAAACATCTCATTCTTCAGCAGTGTTCTTTTACAGACTGACAAAGAAAGCTGCATAATTCTGCCTGACCCATCCTTTATGATGCTGTTTGCGCTTTAACAAAAGTTGGAATTGAAGTATACATTCTGTCTGGTTTTCTATGAACAACAAAATTAGTCAGGTAGATCCAATTCACACTAAACCTTCAGTTATAAACATGCCAATAGTAAAAAAAATTGTGAAGCTACAGAGACGGTTTGACAAGCTGTGCTTGAAGACCAGAGCCTATGGACAAAATCCAGAGCGGTTATGGGTCCACGCGGTTACGTCACCCTCTAGTGTTATTTTATGGAAAGTCACCTGAACTGCTCCAGAGCAAAGGGCTTAATTTGACTTTAGGGTATGGGCCATTTATGTTTTTTAGTGGTAAGTAGTTCAAATTAAGCTTAAATAGAATGCATATTAATTAAGATATAACTGTGACACTAGAGAAGACAGTGACTTGATCTTATTAACGCTAGCTTTGTTTCTTTCTGATTTCTGCTTCATTGGAGTTGACCACACACGTGACTGCGTTTGTAAAAACACAGTTATCCACACTATACCAGTACCTCATTTCATATCACTGTACTGGCTTCAGAAATCTATTCTCAACACAAACAGGTATTAAACTGGACTAAATATGAATATGGATCAAAGAAAAAGTTTCAGGACAGGAGGTGTGGTCTGAAGATGGAGCTGTTGTCTTGCTTGAAAAAGCTAAGGATCAGCTTGACTTTCACTTTGGATGGGTGGCTGGAAGCCACTAACTCAGTTGCTGAGCATTTCAGCCTGGGACCACCTTCTGAGAATGAAAATATGTAGGGACTCCCCCCCCCCCCCCCCGTGATGTCAGGACACCAAGTGCCATCACTGTGATGCCTGAATTCCTCCATGTCTATTTAGTCTGAGTGATCCAATCCAAGATGACAGTGCACAGTGCCAGATTCAAAGATGGCGATGCCCATATTTTTCAACCACTCCTGAGAGAAACTGTACAAACTAAGGATGGAGGAATGTGAGTTGGTACAGAGGTGGTACATATCCGAATCATTACACCAGAGGTGGTGCAGATCCAATTAGATGGGAGCAGCAAGAGGCTGCTTCCAGCTGCCTGGGAAATGGTGCTTGAATCCAGCTTAATGGGCAGGGCCAAGTCCTACCTTCCACTCCCAGATCACCTGCCCACAGTCCTGCCCTCCAGCCCTCCTGAAAGAGGACAGGGGAATCCAGTGCAGTGCTTTGAATGAGGGAATACTGTGCATACATGTACATATTTAGTTTTAGTTTGCAAACGTTCGACTCAAGGCAATCCATGAGGCAGGAAATGAATGCCTGTTTATAGGTGCTGCCCAGCAGAAAATCTTGGTAGGCATAGTAATGTGACCCTCTGGCTCAGGGAAACAATATCATCTAGACTCTGAGATGTGAATTATGGTCCTGACCATGGCATGCCGCATCCAAATTGCCCATGTAAAGACAAGAACAGAAATGATTGCCCATAAGATGGAGAATATATACTTTATTATGGCTTACTTAGCTTAATACTTAAGTGTGAGATGTTGATAGAATTTGGTGTTCTGTTTTTTTATTGTGACCTTGGCTCACCTCTCAACTAGCTTTCTTAAAAAATGAGGTTGCAACTCATATTTCAGTCCCTTGTGAAGTAAAAGGAGCATGGCCTTGTTGGAAAATAAGATGGATGAGGTGTGCAAAAACAGAAACCAGTGCCAATGGAAGTAATATTCAAACAAACTCAAAACCTCTTTTTTCCCCTCCTCGTCTAAGGGAATGCTTCTGGAAGCAATTCATTCTGGCTGTGAGAGAAGTGACTTTGCAATGAAATTGCTTTAAAATCTTGGAACCAATAAAATAGGCAAAATTGCAACCTAACTCGATTTCCAAAACAAAACCCTAACAGAAAACAAAATCCTAAAGGGTAAATGCAGTCAGTGGAAAACAGTGATAACATTTCACGTGAAGATATATATCTATGAATCTTTATGGGTTTATTCTTTTCCTCTACTTCCTGGAAGTTTTTCTGGGTGTCCCCCAATTCTTCTGATGCTATGCACAGAAATTGTGCAGTGGAAAATAGCACTTATGACTCACTTTCCCTTTCCCATAGGTGCCACCTTCCAAAATGGAGACAATCTCAGGTTATAATCCACGATGACAACAGTATTTGCAACCTCTGGGTTTTAGAGTTAGCCTATCTTCATTGTATAGAATGTGTAAGGCAGTGGTGTCAGGAGTCAGTGATGTGTAGTGTGGACTGTATCAGGTGACATCTCAGAAGGAAGTTATACTGGGGGTGCTTTGGTGGGCAGTTGCTATTCACACCAAGCCTGCCAGTCGAAAGGGACTGAAGCAGGAAGCTGGCCTGGGAGTGCCTGGGGAGTAGCTGGCTGGAAAGCTGTCCACCTAGCAAAAAGGCTGGAATGAGTCTAGAAGGGGCAGGGCTATGGGGTGACACTACTGGTACACTGGGTGACACTAGTCCAGAAATGCCACTGGTGAAAGGGAATGGCAACAACATATAATGCTGTCTTGAGCGCTACTTGACGTTTCTGGTGGGCCACCATGATACATAGGAAGCTGGCCTAGATGGGTCTTTGGCCAGATCCAACAGGGGTCTTCTTTTGTTCTTCTGGAAATCCAGTCCAGAGTTCTGTGGGGTGTTTTGTTAAACCTGTGTGATCCCAATGGGTGATGCTTTGTCTGATAGTATGTTTTTGGTGTAGTGGAAGTCTCCTGCAGAGAGGGGCTCTGTGCTAAGCTATTGACAGTGAAATCCTAACATTTCAGTGAGCCGTCTCTCTGCCATCTCACTTTTTACATGCTTGTGACCACTCATGAGCCAGCAGTGTTGGTTCTAATAGCTGGCACAGGTGATGTGTCAGAGTTGGCAAGGATGACGGCATGGGTCAAGTAGAGGCAAATCCAGCCCAGGAAGGGGGCAAGATTAGTAGAGACCACCTCTTGGCCCTTCTAGCATTACACTGGGCTTTCCAGACTTGCACTAGCTAAATAGCTGGCTGGCTGGATCACTGGAGCTTGACACAAGGCAAGGGGAAAAATATTCGGTATTAATTTGCAAATCATGCTATTTTTAAAAATGCATAAATCAAAACTGTATAAATCATCAGGTGCCTATGCAGTTAAAAAAAGAACAAAAATAAATAAGTATATGGACCTTTACTAAGCTAGTAAAATTTGTGCTTCCTACCAGGTGATATAACTCAGTCACTGATGTAAAGTCGATTGATGAATTAAAGATGTAGTCTGCAAGAAAGAAGAGAGTTGAAAGGGGGATGTCAAGAAAGTCAAACTCTCCCCAAACACTTGGAAGTTATTTAAAAACCACTGTAACAGAAGCTTGACTAAAGTGTAATTCCATAGATTAGGAATATTATCAAGGGGATGCCAGCATTATAATAAGTAGGATCAAGGAAGTTAAAATAAGCAAGAAAACTTCCTTCAGAATGATGACACAAAGCCAATAGGCAGGTGTCGAATTTGGCTCGCTGGTCAAACAAAAAACACAGCTCCGCCCTCGTGGGGTCAGGTGAGACCACCAGGAAGGGCGGAACCAAAAGGGGGGCTTTATAAGGGGGATGCAGGGGCAAGCCCATCCTCTTTGTTCTTCAGACAGGCGAACACCCACCCTTCCCACCCTGAGGGCTAGTCTGGGCTTTGGCTGGTCGCTCCTTTTGGGGGGGCCGAGTAGGAATTTTTTGCTGCCTTCCTGATTAGCGGGTGGAAGATAGTTTTTTTGCCTATTCCAGACTATCTTCCCTTATCTCACTATGTTCTGGCCACTTTGAGCAGGGGATGCGGGTGAACAGGTCCAGAATAAGGGGTTGGGCAAAGTACAATCAGGATCAACTGAGGCATAGCAAGGGGGTGTGCCTACAATAACCCGACCTTAGCCCTCGATGGGATGAGAACAGAAAGGCAACCCCCGTGCCTGCAGGTCACCTACTTTCAATCCCCGGCGGGATGGAAGGGGGTAACCAGGCAACAGTATGATCCGACCTGCTCCCCCCCAGTTGGGGAGGAGGGGTATGTGGGGCGGAACCCGATTAACTGGGTATGGCCAATATTGAGGTACACGCCAACCCTGGTATCCAGGTTTCACCTGGGGGCCCATAAAGGACCTGCAAGCTCGTTAACCCTAGACACGGGGCAGATGCTGGGGGTCTTAAAGGAATTTAACCCCCAGGTCAAGTTCAAGTTCAAGGTGTGCCCTCCTTTTGATTCTGATTTGATTATTATTTGGATTCATTGGTTATTGATTTTAATAATCATGCAATAAAGTGGCCCATCTCCTCCATTTGTTTGTCTGTGTGTTTAAAGGACCATGCGTAGACCAAATGGAAGTCTGGCTCAAAGAAGAAACCCAGAGGGGGTCTTCCTTGATACCTTGTTAGTAGACTTCCTAGAGCATCTTCCTAGCCACTGTTGAATACAGAACACTGAGCTTAAGCATCTATTTCTCTGATCCATCAGGGCTCTATTTACATCCTTCTTTGAGCCAAAATTTTGTGAAATATGGAGGTTTCATTAAAATCATTTAACTCACTGATTATCATCTCCGTGAAGGAAAATAAACCACATTATGCTTTAGTTAAACATTACCAAATTGATTTGAAGATGTTCAGTTTCTAGGGCTATCAGGTGTTGCAAACATGGATATTGGCTTGAAGCTTTGTGGTATCTGGTTGGCCACCCTGGGAAGTGAGATGTTGGTACCTATGAGTACTTTTGGTCAGATCCAGCAAGGCTCTTATGCTATCATGGTCCAGCTGATATGGAAAGCTGCAAAAATGCATCCCTCCAAACAAACAATCAAACAAATCTTTTAAGATGTGAGGTGGGAGTTGACAGTGGTTTATTTTCTCCCAAACCCAATGGCTTTGAGATATGCTCAAGAAGCCCAATCTTATCTCCTGCTACCACAGCTGACAAAGCTGCACCAGAAAAATGTGCACTCTATCCTGCAACAGGAGAGGAGTAACTGCAGGAAGTAACTGAAAACGTTTTGCACGTATCCTCTGGTAGGATGCCAGATCCTTGGACATTCACCAACTCTTTTATGTCCAAAGGGGAAAGGGGGCAGGAGTTTTTAAAAAGAGGGGATATGAGCTGGCAGGAGCTATTGCTGCTGGATCCATCCCTTCTGCCATTCCCAATTCCTTCATCTTTCCTACCCAGAAATGCCTCTGGTTCTCTCAGTCGCCCCCTGCCTCAACCAAGACATGTCTCCAGAGCTGACTAGCTGGCACTGATGATCCTAAGGAGTCCACTGCCATATGACTAATAATACTAACTAGTTCAGATAGCAGGCCCAGTCATGTGCTATAGAGTGTTGCATTTTGTGTAGCCATAACTCGGACAGTGTTGCAGGAACATGTGTTGTCAGGAACATGTGTTGTCAGTGTTGTCAGTTCTGACTATGTAGCCTGATGAAGAGATTTGGGCTGTCTGACCTTTAAACTCTAAACCAAACAGTATTGTTTGGAAAAGCAAAAGAAATATGAGGTGCTGGGGGAAAAAATAACTAATGGAACATAGTATTAAACACATTACATATTTTGAAAACAAACTATAATACATGCACTTTACCAAAATGTGTTAACATGGACAGTATTTTTTCAACATTTGAGCTTTTGATAGTGTTGCTGGTAAATAATACAATGGAATAATAGTGCACTTAACGAGATTTTGTACATTACTGTAAGCATGTATGTCATTGCCATATAATTAGTTTGGGAAATGCAGAGAGGGAGAAATAATAATCAAGAATGAATCCATAATAACTGGAAACAAACACTGTACAAGTTGTTCTCATTCGTCTGTAACTGATTTGGATGAAGGAGAACTAACAACTTCATGATATATATTAAAAAAGATACAATAGACCTAATCTGAAAAAATGTTCCCCATATTTTCATTTTTTTCTCCTTTCAAGGGAACTAAGCCAAGACATGGCTGGCATTTTCACATAAGCTGGCCAAGTGTTTTATGGAAAATGTGCCAGAACATAATTCCAAAAAAAATGCATTTAAATGCTGGTTTCAGTCTCTGCTTAAAGAGTTTACAATCTACATGAAAGAAGCCAGAGAGGGATGGGATGGAAGGGGAAATCCAAGATGGGAAAATCAATAGTGGGGCTGAGATAAAGCAAATAGAAATATGGCTCAGATTACCATAACCTGAACGTAGAGGATGGGTGGGATGCAATTTAACACATTGGATGGAAGGAAGCAGCATGGCAGAGATGGACGTAAAGGAACAGTCATAGTTAACTCCTGTGGACCAGAGGAATTGATATCCATATGTCACGCTCTCTGTTACCTTGGGCAACCTCATCCTATCTTCCACGCTAGGGACCCCACTGGGAAACGATACCTCAGTGTCATCATCATCATCATCCATACTCCTCATTATGAAGATGTGAAGGAAGAGTCTCTCACAGGTAAGTCAGAAACCTAAGATTACTTTACTGCAGATTGAAGTTCAAAAGCATATCGATTACTTAAGGCACTTCTTGGTTACAGGTGTACAAAACTTCAAGTGGAGCACACAGGCTTCCTAGGACCAACAGGATTAAACAAACGAACCAACAGGTAAGTACAACGGATAACAAAATTCTTTTCACACTCTCCCCGGGAAGGGATTAACAGGTCTTTAGCATTCTTCCTTTTCTGTTTCAGGATTCTCCACAGCCAAGGACAGTCCTTCCAGCCTCTGGACTTTGTCTCCCTCCATGGCTTCTCTACCTGCGTCCTCCCTCTTCCAAGGCAAAGGCTCCAACTGTTCTCCTGGTGCCTCCTCTCCACTCAAATCTCCCGCCTCATCTGCCCTCCCCCAATATCCTGGTGTTGAGCGTGGGAGAATCTTAACCCCTCCTTTAGCATACCAACGTGGAGAAGGACCCACTGTGATCCCCCCTCCTTCGCCTGCTGCTTCCCCTTCCGCGGCTGCGCAACTCCACCAAGTCCTTTATAGACCATACTTCCACAGAGTCCAGGAAGAGATCAATGTCCAAGGGAGGGTACCTGGGGCACCTGTTCACATACAGGCTTTCACCCATGTATGTGCCCATTGGCTCCATATTATAACTCTGGTAATCTTCGCAGGCAATCTCACCACACCATACTAGTGATGCTTGTTGTTAGAAGGAATAATTTTAAACTTGGGTGGAATATTTGAATAGTTCTTCAAGCCATCAAGCAGATCAAAGAGAAGGTTAATCTCTCTGATTTTTGCTTCCCAACATTCATCTAGTTTGCCTTCATGGAGGCTTAGGAGTAGATACCACTTACTGACAAGGCTCTGATACCCCATAATGCCTTCTGTAATTATCTGTGTTCCTTTCTGAGAACAGGGCAATGAAAAGCATGTATTATAAAGCCACAAATGGGTGAGTCGGCAAGTAAGTAACTTTGGCAGGACATGCAGTTAGTCATGCATAGGGTTGCCATATGTCCTGAAAAACAGGGACAATCCCAATTTTGGGGGATTGTGTTCACATACTGGCAAATGGGACAGAGGGTCCTGTCCAAATTTTGTGGAAGAGAATTATGGAAACCCTAGTCATGTATCAGAATGTCACTGTGTGGCACATACTTGTAATACTGGCTCAAATTGTTGTCACATCCAGAACTGAGCTTGAACAGCAGCCAATCGTTCTCCAGGTAATAGTTTCACCTATATAGCAGGATTCTTATGATTGCTGAGGCAGGAATAATGGGTAGAATCACATTATAATTGAACAAGAGTCTTTTCCCTGTGCTTCAGATTATAGCTTTTTTGGTCAGACTTAATCTTCAGTTGACTTAAGTCTTAAGGTTGACTGTGCAGCTCTGATTGCTTATTTTTCTGCTGTTTTGTTGTGGAAAATATTAAGGTTGTGCCCATGGAGCAGAGAATTGAATTATCTTTTGTTTGCTAAGTGCCAAGTGAAACTCAGGATGAGACAAGAGGGATGTGGTGAGGGACAAGAGGTGGCCAGAAAACTGAAGTTCATAGACAGGGCAAAATGATGTTCTGTATTAAAGAAGTCTCTCAGGTCACAAAGATCTGAGAATGCAATTGAAAATTCTGCACAAGCTGTACATCAACCTGGGCCCAAGGAAGATATTTGTCCTGAAGAGGAGCCCTCAGAGTGTTACACAGATAGCTAAGAAAGCCAGCCAGGGTCCTTTGTAGATGGAGAACCTATTGCTGATTTAAAGACATTTGGGTTGTGCTCTCATCATTGTGATCAAATGGCTTGTTTGTCCCAGCCCTGTGCAGCCCCTGATAGAAGTCTATCCGAGTTCTCTTCTCTTATGAGGAATCACTTCCAAATAACTGGAGTATTTTTCCCTTACTGCCTGAATCAATGGCAGTTTCGCCTTATGCTTTAAAATATTCTGCAAAATTACACATGGGGTAGTCGAGAAAAGCATTGTGGATGCTTGAAACATAATGAAATGCTGGAGTTTTTGGAGCAAGCCAAGTTAAAAGTTCATTTCAGGACATTTTTGGTGTTGAAAATTCATTGAAAATACTGTATTTAGAGGTTGCTTTTTTGAAATCAGTTGATTTGATCAAGGTGCTTGGCTTATGCAGGGTCCAAACAAACATCTGGACTCAAAAGACACAAAAAAGAGACAGAAGTTTTATGATCCAGAGTGACACTGGAGCTCAAATATGGATACTAGCCTTCTTGGTTTAATATAGCAATGAAAAGGAGTAAAAAAATCTAGAACAATCTGTCAGAACAAGGATCTGCCTCAGTACTGATTGAAAGCACTGCAGTTAAGTACAAAAGCACTTTTTGCATCTCCAGGAAATACATTAGAAGCGATTATTATGAAATACTTAGGAAGATTAGAATAACTTAGGTATCCTATATGTATTGTTGCTACTGTGTGGGAGTATCTCCCATTCCGTGCAGTTGGAAGAACATTAAAGCATTACATTGACCCAAACACATGGGAGTGATTGATTGCATTAGTCTTTCCTAGAATATTATTCTCTCCTGCTTAAAATACAGTAGTAGAATCAGGAGTTATCTAGTGAAACTGGTTAGTGAGAGGTTGAGGATGGTCAAAAGGTGGTACTTCCTACCACCATGTATAATTAGTTTTTGAAATTCATTAGCAGAAGATGTGGTGATGTTCTGGATGTGTGATGTGTGATGCGGTGATGTTCTGGATGTGTGATGTGTGTGATGTGTGATGGCCTGGATGGGTTTACTGGTCTATAAATTGCCTCCACTGGGACATCTAGAAGTCCAGAGGTGCTATGCCTTTTCTCCTGCCCTCCTCAGACCTCCTCCCAGACCTCCCCCAAAGAGCCCAATGCAAGGTTTCCCTTTGGCCAGCTTGCACCTCAGCAAATCGGCCTAGTTAGGCTGACGTACCTTGGTGCACTGATGGTGCCTTATGGCTGCAGCTCTTGGCCATTGCAAGGGACTTGCACCAGCCAACAGAGTGCTCTGGATTGCACTCACAGTCTGCAATCCTAAACCCTAGGAAGGTCATCACAAGTCCAGTGTTGACCTGGGATTTTCACAAAAATGCCATAAGAAAAGCACCAGCCTCCCTACACCATCATGGGAATGGGGAGACAGGTTTGTTGCGCTAGCCTAAGTTGGTTAGGATTATACCCACAGTGTGCTGTTGGAGTATCATTTTATATGAAATCCAAAATTTCTAAATTTGTTTCACCAGGTTTCAAGATCTTTGATCTTGCCCATAAATATAAAAACAAAAGCTGTCTCTGTGAGTGACCTGTTGTGATGAGTTATTCATATTAGATACACAAATTATTTCCCAGCTTGGAGCATTTCGAAACACATCACCAATCTAATGATGCTCAGGGTTTATTCGATTTAGAAAGCATGAATGAACATGTTCTGCTTGAGCTTCAGGGTCACCCTTTTTTAATTGCAACAGGTTTGCAGTCTAACTCTGGTGATTTTGGAAATGTATGTTTTCATGTTTAAATGTTCTTTTTCAAAGAGTATGTGTTACATTGCCACACAGGGAGTTAGAATCCAGTTGTTTGTCACACTTAATGTCATAATCACATCTGGGAAACTGGGATGAATACTTTGGTAACTCCTTTCTCCAAGTTTCCTATTGTTTTCTTTTCCTTTCCTATTGTTTCCTATAGTTTCCTTTCCTATTGTTTTATTTATGGTAAAATACTAAGGAGCAGAATATGAACAGGATCACAGAGAACTTCCTGGAAGACTCACTCCAGTCCATGAAATAAACCAGTGTAACACGATGTGAACCACATAACAACCACAACAGTGCAGAATTCCCTCCTGTCAATGGTAGCACTGTGGACACAGGCACAGTGACAAGCAAATATATCTTCATAACTTGGTTACATGCTGGATGCTGATGCAGATCCACCAACGGTGAGGTCAAGTGGAGAGGGGATAGGGACAGGTACGAGGAATCTGGGTGGGATGAGAAGGAGTCAATGGAAACCAGATGCTAACCCCACTCTAGTTGATAGACCAGATGTCTGATCCTAACCCTACTTTAGATGATACCCAATGCTAAGAAAATGTTATGCCAATAACCCCATAGGCAGCAAAAGTAAAGCAAAACTCCTTGCTCTCTGCCTTTCCTTTTCCATCATAACAGAGTGTAAGATACATATTAGATCCAGGAGCCAATCACAGCAAACCTACCCTAGCATATATTCCGTTCAGGTCAGCCCCATTCAGATCACAAGGCCTATGGAATGGGGCTGTACTTCTCTGGTCCTGCAATGGGGAACTCTGTTGTTGGAAATGTTGGTGAAAGGGCATTTGGTATACAAAAGCAGCATATACAACTTCATATCCGTCACAATTTATTTTTTATTATTTATTAGATTTGTACTCTGCCTTTCTCCCCAAAAGACACAAGAATGTATAGCTAGACAATGGCTGCAATCCTAAAGACACTTTCCTGGGAGTAAGACCCATTGGACACAATGTGGATTATTTTTCAGTAGAATGGTTAGGATTTTGCTCAATGAGTGTATAAACACTTAACAATGGGAATATGTTCTCCAATACCAGTTGTTAAGTGATTTGGTCATTAAAGCAACATTCAGCCAATCTAGTGCCTTTGTTGTGTAAACAGACATTCCCTGTAAGACAGCCTCATTATTTTGCTTTGACTACTATGTAGTCCACCGATTAGGGGTCTGTTGTTAAGCAGCACATGTCTGTATTTATTTTCAGCCTATTCAAGTTGGGGAAGATACATCTCCATGATCAGCTACTGAAAAAGCTGATCTACGGTAGATGAGCCATTAATTTCTTCCCTTCTAAAGAAATATTGTAGTTTCAAATCCATATACATTTTTTCCCCTGTGGTGCTGGATTATTATGTGGTTGCAAAGATTTAGGACTCCAAACCGTTTTCCTTTGCTTCAGATCAAATCTGGCAAACCCGGTGCCTTTCCCACAAAGAGACTGTGCCAGAAACCATCAAAGGTTCCACTGAAACGGTTTGCAAACTTTAGCAATGCCTTTGATGAAAATGGTTGGAGTTTCGAGTGTGTAATGAAACCCCAAATGAGTCAAGTTTCACATGGTTGCAAATCTCCCTCCCAGCTCTGATCAAAGGTGTCTTCAGCAAGGATGAGGCTTTGATACTGCAAGACAGCACATCCCCTGAAATGTTCAAAGTAGTGCCCAGGGATTCAGCTGAGCAATTCCTGTTGGGAGAGCTGCAGCTAAACTTAGCACTGCTTAGTGGGGTGGGGGGAAGAGATGACAGGAAGATGTCATATTTTCAGACCATTCTGCGTTTCTCCAGGGGTGGCTTCTTTTTTTTTTTAATTCCAAAGCCTTCACATCAAAGTTCAAAATGCACTGTGAACCTAAATGCATTATGGAAGGGAATAGCTGCCTGTTATGTAGCAATTTCAGGTTTTTCCCCCTTTTGCTGTGGCTTCACTTAACAAGCAGTAATAAGAAGTGTAACCAGAATTATTGCTCTGCGGCTTCAAAATGCACGTTTTTCTTCTTTGCAAATGAAAATGTCAAAATAATCTGAGGAAGAAAATGTGTTCCTGCTCAAAAATTGGTTGCTGATCCACATTTCACTCATCAGGCTCTAGTGAAGTCACATGGTTGCAAATCTTTCTCCTGGCTCTGTCAATGTGAATTTCCTGCACTGCTGTGCTCTTCTTTCTGTTTTCCTTATCCTAGAAGAAACATCCCCACTTGATCGGCTGAAAGGAAAGAGTAAAGGGCAGTGCACCTTCCTCCTTTTCTTCCATGTTGGCCAAAGAATAGGAGCTTTTTCCACCCAAAAGCTAGGTTGGCCAGTGAGGAAAAGAAGAAGGGGTATTCAACAGAATGTACTCAAAAGGAGTACATGTTTGCATCCCTGATGGCCTGTCTATGTTGAGGTCACAGTCCCTGACATGTTCCCCATTAGGTCCCACTGCTAGATTCAGCCCTGCATAATGTCCACAACTATAGCTTGTTCTCAGAGAGAGCAAGTTGGATGGCAGAATGGGGGTATTTGGGGTGGGAGAGGGCCTATTACTGGGCAGACTGGAAGTGGGTGGAGTGGTACTGGCATTTAGGCGCTATCCAACTCCCCTTCTGGCCAGGCTGGCCTTACACTAGGCTGCTTAGATCTGCACCAGCAATTTCACTGGCACAGATCCAAGTGATCCCATATGACAGCAACTGTACAACATGGGGGTAAGGGGAAACATATCCCCTTTCTCCAAGTTGCACAGAAACAACCTCTCCTAACCTGTGCTGGATACGTTTACACAGGTTGAAGTCTAATAAATGTGCTTATCACAGAGAATTTAATTGATGCTCTTCCCATTCATTTACATAGGCTTCAATCCTCATTCCCAGTTAGGCTGGCATAAGTTCCTGGAATAAGTCCTGTGCTGGCCTGGGATGTCACAAAAGTGCCATAAGGCACTTTGGTGTCATTACTTGGGGAGGGGGGAAGGCCAATACATGGACATGTGGTAACCTCCCCACACCACCATGGGAATGGGGAGTGGATGAGTTATGCTGGCTTAAATTGATTAGGACTGCACACTAATACTGCTATCCTGACCTCCATTTGGGCTGGCATAAGCCTAGGCATAAGTCATATGCTGACCTGGGGATGTCATAAAAGTGCTGTAAGGCACTTCTGTCCCACTCCTAGGGGTACATATGTATAGGCATATGCCGACATCCCCACACCACCATAAGAAGATATGCCAGATGAGTTAGGTCTGCCTAAATTGGTTAGGATTGTGCCCTTAGTTATATAACCAGATAGTTTCCACCAAATACATAACCAAATACATACTCAGAGAGTTTCCACACACTCGTTGTCGACTAAAAAGCAAAGCACAATATAATACTGCCACAAATACAAATAGATCTGTCTTCCTGACTCTTGATCAAGTCAGGACATCATTATTGTGCTGAATTGGTAACATCAGGTACATTTCCATAGCAACAGACAGTGATATCACTAATAGGATTATGGTCCCACTTAGGATGAGGATGCAGCATGGACGATACCTGTTCTGAGAAACAATGTCAAAAGGGATTTTGAATTGTCAACAATAAATCCCTCTTACGAACACAAGGTTCATTAAGTGGCAAAAATCAATATGACAGATTCAAGGGCGGCTTCGTGAACCCAAAGGTATCTCCTTTATATGAGATTTGGCTTCTGGCTCCACTTCAGACTTCCTGCCTGAGGCCAGACAGTATGTTTTGTTCTCTACACTGTGCCACAGACAAATGTGCTGACCTCTCAGCAAACAGCCTCATTAAACTTCTCATTAACGCTGGTTATCACCCATTAGTGGCATTGTGAGCTGCTCCCATGGGATAACTGTACAATTACTGCAAAACAACAGATTTCCTCACCTTTCCCAAATGTCCATATAAGGATCCCACACCTCAAGCATATCTAGAGGCTGCAAAGCCTTAACCTCAAGCCTCTTTTGCAAAGCAGTGAGCTTTGGAAGGCATGGCAGGAAGGTATGGGGTAGACGCATTCAGGTGCAATACAAATCAAAGAAAGGTGTGGTACACATAAAGTAAAGGTAAAGGTGTTTCCTGCAGGTTGCCCTGCTAGTTGTGACTGACTCTAGGGTACGGTGCTCAGCGCCTTTTTCTAGAGCCATAAAGCCAGCATTGTCCAAAGATGCCTCCATGGATATGTGATATGTGTTCCACATGCACACAAACACTATTACCTTCCCACAAAAGTGGTACCTACTTTCATTTACATGCTTTCAAACTGCTAGTTTGGCAGGGCTAAGTATGGGAGCTCACTCCATCTTTCAGTACTCGGGTCTCAAACTGCAGACCTGCTCATCTTCAGATTGACAGGCACAGCACCTTTAACCACTAAGACAACTGTAGCCCATATACCCAGAGACGAATACCTCCTCTAACCTGTGGCCCAACAAACTATCCTCTGTAAATGGAAGTGGCATGACATTTACACAACAACTTGACAAAACCTAAAGTTAACATTTTTCTCTTGTAGATGCTGCTTGCAAAGGGGATGCAAACTCAATTATTAGCAAGCTCTGCAGTTCCTGGAGGTTAGGATTGTAGCCTCAGTCAGTGCTGGATCACTAGCGCTTACTAGGTCAGTGATACATGAGGGCCTATATCAACCCAATTGAAGCAACATGGCCAAAAGTGGCTGAGGGCTGAGTATCAATATGGACTAACAAGCCAGCTGTTTGGCTGCAGGTTCTGAAAAGCAAATATATTGCTTAACTTTAGTTTACTTTTTAGTTTACCTTTTTCAAAGTGATTTATGATAATTTTCAAGAATGTTGACATTTCATGCACCATCTTTTTGCTTTGGCTTCACTTCAGTCCCAATAAGACCTGTGATGTTTGAAATGAGTTCTGTGTCCATGTATAATATTTAGGGATGGGATGGGGAGAGAAGGATTCACTTCCAACCCTTGTTTCAGACTAAATATGGGCACAATCCAGAGTAAGTATGGGGAGTCCTTGCTCCTGTGTAAGAACAATTTACTCTGGATTGCAATATGAATTTCCCATAGGTTTTCATCAGGTGGTGCAGTAACTATGGGTGCACGTAATGTCTCTTACGTGCTCCTGTAGTTACTCTAGATTGTAGGGTAAGATTATTTTTAAGCCATTTTCATACATCAACCTGTGGGAAGGTCTGGAAATCTACCACAACAGGCCCTGAATGTTGCTGAGAAAAATCTTCCCTCTCTTCCTAAGCCCACTCCTCAGTGATGCCCTTGTTAACAACTGCTTGTGTTCTCTGTCTTATATTTCTCTCAACAGGGCACAGAGCCCTGCTTCATGCACTCTCTTTAGTATTTAATGTGCTCTTCTTTATGCAAATGGGCATTTAATGATTTATAACTCTGTCCATGCTGCTCCATTTTGCCTGCTGACGCAGCCATGATTTATTAAACAACAACATGGCATCCCTTAAAAACTTGCCGTGTCAGAAATTTGATACCCTTAAAGGGAAACTGGAAACCTTGTCTAAAACCTACACAAAACATAACAAAGAAACTGTTAAAAGACATTGAACAGACCTAATAGATTCTTTGTTGAATCTTCAGATTCAAACAATGTTGTTTCATTGGAAGGATTCACGTGGATTTATTTATTTAGCGTTTCATCATTTGTTGATGGGAAGACATCATCGTTGAATATCCAGCCCATTTTAATAAAAATGTTGGCAACCCCTACTCTATGCACTTAGGCATGAACTGTAGCACTGCTGGTCCATCTAGCTCATTATTGCGCACACTGGCAGCAGCTCTTAAGGGGTTCAGATGGAGACTTTCCTACCATGAGAAGCCCGTGAGTGAACTTGAGATTGGCTGCAGTCAAGGAATGTGCTCCTGTACTGAACTACAGTCTCTGCAGTGTTACAGGGGAATGTTGCAGTGGGAACACAATTCAGACAAATGCTACATAGTCAGTAACTCCATAACATATTTATTATAGGCATTTTTATCCTGCCTTTCTCCCCAAGGGGATCCAAAGAAGCTTACAAAAGTGCAGGTACAAAATACCATAAATCACGATTAAAAAGCAATTATATTCTGCTCTAAAAACCCATAAAGTTACCACATTTTTAAGGAAGGGTACTTGACTCTCTTCCAACAATCTCTTCCAACTGAACTAAAATGGACATGGTCTAAAACTCCTCCTCTCTGTATTAGAAAGTGTTTATGAATTCATTCATAAGTTCATCTCTAATATATTCAGGGAGCAATCCTACCCAATTTAGGCCAGCACAACTCACTGGTCTCCCGTTTTTGCAGTGGAATGGGGAGGCCAGCACAAGTCTGTGCCTTGGCCTAACCCCCTCAGGAGTGGCACAGCATTTTTGCAACAGTACAGGATTATTGGCCAAGACTTATGCTGGCCAATCCAGGGGTTAGGATTGCACTGTAATTTATGTAAATCTATTCTATTTTGAAATGTAAATCAATTCTTTATTTTTTTCTGGCCCCCAACACATTGTCAGAGAGATGATGCAGCCCTCCTTCCAAAAAGTTTGGACAACTCAGCTTTGTGGTGCTAATAGGAACAAACATAAGGACATAAGAAAAGCATCCACTGGATCAGGCCAAGGATCATCTAGTCCAGCTTCCTGTCTCTCACTGTGGCCCACCAGTTGCCTCAGGGAGCACATAAGACACCTGCATCCAGGTGCATAGACTTGGGTTGGTCAGTCATAATGCCAGATCAACAAAGAATCCCTCATATGCTGCCTTAAATTCCATTGTTGGATAGAATAAATATACACCACCCCACAGTGGTCATCAGATTTTAAACAAGAGGAAGTTGTTTGTATCCTTAGTCCCAAATCTAAGAATGATGAGATCCAGCCCAGTAAACCCACATCGTAATGGAATGCAGAAAGTCAATTTTCTTTGCTACTCAAAGACATGGGATAGAAAACAATTTTGCCTAAACCTGCTTTACAAATTCCAGGAAGTCTTGCTTTTGTTGATCACTCAAAGTGCATTAAAATAGCCAATTTTAAAATTAAATTGATTCCTCAAGGGTAACAATCTCCTCTGATCCAAGGGTAACAATCTCCTTCCTCTGAAAGTGAAGGCTGCTGAAAGAAGTGTGTGGAAAGAAAACATGCCTGTTTATTGGATGCTGAGTGATAATAATTGAGATAACTAAGGCAGCTTGAACCAATGATTTTTTGAAAGAGCAAGCTGTTGCTAACAATAAACCCGTTTCAGTTCACTCATCCATGTTTCATGTTTGTGTAGGCGCTGTGTTGGTTATAATCAAAGGACAGGCAGCAAAGTGAATTGGGGAAAATTCCAATCTGCTGTAACTCTATTGATTTCAACAGTTGTTACACACAGTTGCTGTGAAGTACATTTCCTGAGAATAAGGAGAAGTTGTATCCCAGGGCCAAGCCAAGATCTCCGTGCCAAATGGCACCTAAGGTGGTATGCTAAACACTGTCTCTCCTTATTAGCAATATGCCAGCCTCTCCCATTTCCTGGAGGAGGAGGATGCAGTAGAAAAGAAGTATGAAGGGTGAGGACCACCAACCTCATGCTACAACCAATGCTGATCCAGTGCAGTAATGTCTAGTGCTGGGGTGTCTGAACTTTCAACTTTAGTTCTCCTGGATCTCCTGGAGACCTCTTGGACCTTTAACAACTGTACAGAGGGGGAAATTTCAGCAGGTAAAGTTTGTTTTCACAAAGCTGCATCCAGTGAAATTCCCTCTTCTACACAATTGTTAAAGGTCCAGGAGCTCTAAAGTTGTAAGTTTGGACACACCTGATCTAGTGGTTAGCACCCATCCTGCTTCATTCTTTTCCCAGTTTGGATCCACAGCTTACTGGGGGAAAGCCTTGATAGGCTGAAGCCACTGCCACCAACTCAGGACACCAAAGTTGAGGGAACATCTTCTGTGACCATTAATGGCCATGTTACCATGAAATCAGGAGGCTCCCAGTGACCTTTTTTACAGGTCTGAATTCGTTGATCAAGCAAGGACCAACTGGTTATGGAATTTTATGGAGACAAAGCTCCCATGCCTATCAATGAGGGACAGTGGATGCTCTAGTGAACCAAAGTTTAGCTCTTATCCTAATAGATAATGTTTCCTTACCACCATCATAAGAAAAATAATTTGGGACTGGCCTGGGTCATGTTCACTCAACTTTACTAAGCTTTTGTGACATCCGTTCCCCAGAAGAAATCTAAATCCACTTGAAATGCTCATTTAATGCACTATAGTAGGCAGATACCCAAAATCATTTGCACATATCTAGGCAACCAAATGCATATATCTAGGCAACTAAATAATAAACATGAAAATGTTATGCAAATGATATTGTCTCAATTTGGAGTCAATAAGAACATCCAGGGTCCTGAGGAGTGAGCAGTTTTGGCCTACTTCACCACATTCCTCACCTCACCACCATGTGGTGCCTCCACCACCAACCCCACTGGATTCTCTTCTTTGGATAGGGTCGCCATATGTCTTTTCTTCTTTGTGTAGGGTCACCAGAAAACTGGGACTGTGTCATTTTGGGGGGATAGCTTTCACATACTGGCAAGCAACAGGACAGGGGATCCTGTTCTGGTTTTGTGGAAGAGAATTATGGCAAACCTGATTTTGGACCTTCTGTCTTTTCTTGGCCTCAAAGCAGACATAGCACATTTCTCAGTCTCATAAGACCCTGGAGGCTCCTTTCCAGCCAGCTGACCATGTTTCCATATTCTTTGCCCTCTCCTTATACTTCCAGCATCTTTTGTCTTAGTTCCTGGTCCTGTGACTATTGGCAGGCTGCTCCCCACGTTGGGAAAGTCTGGCCCTGGACAAGCAGAGTATCAAATTAGAGCCCAGGTATAATCCTCCATGAAGCTTCTTGATGAAGCTGCTATGAAGCTCCTCAAGCCAGTCTACTCACAAGACTGTGGGATTGTATAACGGAGGCTGGGGGGAGGTTCAAAAGAGTCCACCAATTTGTCCATAGAGGAAAGGTAGGATACAAATACAATAAAGAAACTTCTGTATTCCGGAGGTACTGTGCTTGCAACATGGCTCTTGAGAGGAACTCTCCAGTTCTCTTCAGTCTCAAAGATGTGCAAAAGTGAAATCTCATTTTCTTTTACATGTAATAGGGCTTTGTTGTAATGTCTACAAGAGCCATTAGCTTTCATCAGTTCTGAATTCTGTTGGGCTTTTTTTCTATTTATAGGAAATCAAACGAAAATTGAATTGATTGCTTACAGCATCTATTTGATGTTGCAAATCTCACTGAGAGTATGTTCAGCGATGGTGGTATCTATTTGATAGATTACAGATCCAGATGTGATCTGCTGTATTTTTCAAGCTGTCTTGACAGCCTTTCTTGCACTCTGTCCATTAATCCAGCTTACTGAGCAGTTTTCCACAGGAACTATTTTTTAAAACTTCTGTTACAGAATTGTAATCTTTTTTCTACCAAACATTAAATTCCTCCCACTTAAAAAATGGTCCGCTATTGTGTATCAGGATGGCCAGTAATTTCAAGCATCCATTTGTGCACTGGCTGTTTATTTAGTAACAGAAGGGATTTCTTGTATCATTCCTTCATTTAGACTGCCTCCTGAAGGAAACTATGCAACTTTCTCTGCTAATTCACCTTCCCCTCCTTTCTTAGATGTTTTTATCTCTTAAGATGTAGCCTGTTATTTAAAGTTCTAATTTATTTATTTATCTATTTATCAATATCTGTTATTTAAAGTCATTCTTGCTCAAGGACCTTCATGCACAGTATTCAAAACAGAAAAAATGGCAGATTATTAAGGATGCAATTCTGTATACACTTATCCAGGAGTTAAAGCCATGGTTTGCAATGGATCTTCTGGGTAGACTTAGGGTGCAATCCAGAGTAACTACGGGGAGTTCTTGCTCTGATGTAAGAACAATTTACTCTGGATTGCAATATGATTTCCCATATGTTTTCACTAGGTGGTGCAGTAACTATGGGTGCACGTAATGTCTCTTACATGCTCCCGTAGTTACTCTGGATTGTAGGGTTAGTGTAGTTCTTCATGTGGGTTATATCTAACTTTGCAGGGCTGCAGTGGTTCAGTGGTTGAGATTGCTGGGATTAGAATCAGAATTCTGCTCAGAAGGTCAATAATTCAAGATCCAGGAGTGAAAGGGGACCCAGAAGTCAAAGATGGGACCCTTGAAATTTCTGGGATTGTACATATTCTTATTTCATCTAGACTTGCTCCAGAAACTTTTTTCTAGCTGTGACCAACCTTTCCCTTTTCTGTTTCCCCCCTACTTTAAGAAGGAGTGCCAAAGAAATGTTGTATTCCCTGATAACATTTCATCAGGGTCCCTGGGGCATTCTTGGATCAATTCTATGTGTATCTTTGATGTGGCAATAAACACCAAGCAACTTCTCGTTAGACTATGGAATTACAAACATCTCATCAGAAACTGACTTGTTTGATAAAATATTCAGGGTCAGTTTGAGAACTCACATATTATTAAACCATAATTTGTCAAATAAATATACCACTTTCTTCTAAGGTAGGAGATACAAATATTTCAGGGAGCCAAAGAGGGATATGATTGAAGCATCGCTGTTCACTGTCTAGGTTACAGTCACCCACAGTAATCTCATTTTTGTGTGAAATTTTATTGTGCAAAATTTTGTTGTCAAAGGTTGTGCATGATTTTGTGGTGCTTCAAAATGCCGCATAATCTGGTTGGCCAGAGATGACAATGGGATAAGAAAAATGAGTGAGTATACCAGTAGAAGGGGATGCATCTATCATACCACCTTCATCTCTTTTTTATTTTTAAATGTCCATCATTCTATTCCTACTGCAATCTCTCACTGCCTGGGACTCCCTGGGACAAGTGTGGACACAGCTGTTGATTCCAAACTACTGTGAAGTTTTGATTTATTTCTCTGCATGGCCACAAAAATAAGGCAAATTCAGCAGGCAAGTTCTTCAGAGTCTATTGTTTGCTTCCCCTACTTATAAAGCTGGAAGGGAAGTGATTTGACCTTACTCCATTTTTATAGCCGTAAGAAATTACTGTCTTTCTCTTAATGTCCAGCGGTGCTACAAGGAGAGCCATGTAGAGTACTGACCTTGTATCTCGGTTAACCTTATAGTTGAGTAATTATTACAAATGAGTTTTCATGGGCAGAACAATTTGTTGAGACACAGGAGTGCTGATCTCAAAAAGCAAACAGAATGGCATTTCTGTATAATTCTCAATCCACCATCCTTCATTTTACCCCTCTTTTTGTGCCATTTTAGTTTAATATCCTTAAAAGCGCCACACTGCAAAGGAAGAGAGAGCTTCCACCCATAGCAGAGTCAGGCATTGTTGGAGGTTTGGTGCGGGTAGCTGAGAGTCTTTGTGACTGCCTCACAAAGAATACACCAGCTTACCCCACCACCATCCCATTCATAACAGTACAACTGTTATGAATTCAGAGGCAGTTTTGAAAAATTGCTTCTTAAGTGAAATTTGTTGGTGCCTTTCCTGGCTAGCTAAAAAAAAGTGTGTTTATAGAACATTTGAGCAAGAAAATAGTCACAGAAACAGGAGTTATGTTTGCATGGGTTAACAAGAATAACAGTGACTGGAATGATTTACATATCAATTCTGGAACATTCAAAGGGGGGTTGTTAGAGCCATAGGGGCCAGAAGTGGAAACCCCTGCTCCCTCATTGTCAGAAGCTACCACAGTCATAGCACAGAGCATCTTTCTGGGAAATAAAGTTTCCAGGTTCTGGGTTTGTTCCACCGCTTGTGCTGGCTATTGGGTCTTCCTAAACAAGAAGGCTCCAATGGCTTCTTGTTTGGGCTAGGAGAGTGCTTCCCCCCCAAATCACAACCCACACATGGGCTGTCTGGCCACTGCAGCACTGCTCTGGTGTCTTCTTGCTGATAAAGTAGGGGATGATGCCTTCCAGCCTGTCCAGTGCAAGTGGTTGCAGCTGCTTGGAGACATTTATGCTGACTGCGTCAGCTGGGTAGCACCCCAATATGTCTTATGCCACAGCAGCCAGAGCCTGGCCTACATGAACACATTTGGGAGTGGGAGTAATTGGTGTGGCAGGTCCAGATACTCATGCAGGGCAGCAGGGTATTAATGTTCCTCTGAGTAATGTTCCTCTGGGTTCATGTCCAGTGATGGGATTCAAAGAAATTAACAACCGGTTCTATGCCCATCTGGCAGCCACTTTAAAATGGTTATTGTTAAACTTTATATGTCCTATCTCTCGTTAACATCTGGTTCTATAGAGTAGGTGTGAATCTGCTGGAGCCCACCACTGTTCATGTCCCATGAGTAGGATTGAGCTACATGTTATCATATCCACTGTGAGGTGAGAGAAAAATAGTGGTTGTAACATATTTCTTTATTTATTCAATTTCTATCTCCCCTTTCTTCCTTGAAAAAGAAAGTTCTACTATATATGTACCTCCCAATTCTCTCTCTCTCTCTCTCTCTCTATCTCTCTCTCTCTATCTCCCTCCCGCCCTCCGAGAAAGAGCTATATGGATGTTATATGGATGTTATAAAGCTTGCAGGTATTTGGATCATATATCCAAATGTATTCTAAAAGAAAAAACCCACACAAAACACAAAAAACAAAAACAACCCCCACCATAAGGATGCATCATAGTTCTGTGCTTTAAGGAAGCAGAGCCGATTGGAAGTCATTGTTATTCTGCTCTATTTATAACTTCTAAAGTAGACATACTTTGCTTAGTTTGCTACCGAAGGAGTTCGGGTCAGGAAACGGAGTCTCGCTGGCAGTGTTTCCATCTTTATTTTAATTAAGTTTCAGAGCAGCTGACGTTTTACAATATAGTGTGCGCTTCCAACCTCAGCTCTTGTAAGGCTTTCCTTAATTTCCATTGGCATTGTTTTTGGCCAAATGTTGAAACGGAGCTGCTAGAAGTGTTCTCGAAGCAGCAGGGAGGATAGGTTAGGGTTAAAAAAGGGAGAGGAGTTTCATACAAGATTGCTTGTTTTTTCATGCTATGAATTGGTTTTGCATGGCAACTGCTTCAAATTCTGAAGAGTGTTGGCCAGGATTACCACACAAATCAGTTGCCAAAGTACATCAACTCTGCTAGCCACTATGAGCTCCTGCCACTGGCCCACGACACAGAGACCATCCCCATGGTGAGGTCAATCTGGATGGCAAGCTGAAATGATGCAGCCTGTACCAGTCACTATGTTGTTGCAACATCAGGGCAATAAGTACAAAACACTTGGCGCACTAAGAAAGCACAGATGCTTGTGGTCCTTATGTCTATCTCATTTATTGTGCAAAGTTTAGCTCTCTCCCTGTCGCTACCACTGCTATACCTGCAGCGCTGTCTGTAGCAAGAACTAGTAATCCCCAAAAATCGCTGCTAATGGAGTCCATTGTGCACTGCTGGCTGTTAGTTTGAAACAGCAGATCATTGGATTGGTTTGTTCTTAAGCTGTTTGTTATCAAAAAATTACTAATTTGTTTCATTCAGATCAGAGAGCTAGTGATGTTTGCTATCTTACCGTTTGTGTGGAGTGTATATAGACGCAGAGAGATTAGACAGGTCAGTTTGCTTCCCATTGATTTTTTTCACAACTAGTCTTCATGCTGCAGGGAATCAAGTACCTGGGCTCACTACAGAAATGCAGAGTGGTGTGGAAGGGTGCCATTTGGTTCCCCCCCCCTTCTTGACGGCAGTGACAAACACCATGCAGGAGAGTCTTTCTGGTTGTTGCATCTGATGAAACACCTGTATGGTTAGGTCTCTTAAGCTGTGCACTTTCCTTCTCCTCATTACTTCATGTTGAGCAAGAGGAACCTCATTACTTCATAGTAAGCTGTGGCATCATCAGAAGGTCACCAGGATGATAACAAATGTGTGAGACATACAAGATTCTTGGTTGCTTTTCGCTAAAGCAGGGGCATCCAAACCACGGCCCGCAGGCCAAATGCAGCCCACAATGAGCCTCAATGCAACCTGCAGCAATACTCCTCCATTTGGCCTACAGGCAAGTCTTGTAATCCTCCGGATCTGTTTCTCATACATTCTTCTATGTAAATTTATTCAAATTTGAAATATAAATAATTTTTCTGGCCCTGACACAGTGTCAGAGAGATGATGTGGCCCTCTTTTAAACATTTTAAAACATTTTAAACTCTTTTAAACATTTAGGAAAATGTTACCGATCCAAAGTTTAAAAGGCAACTATATATATGCTCTTAATCCTAATGTTAATCAATGCAGCTTACTCTTGAGTAAGGGTGGATTGCAGCCTCTGGGATGTTTGGGGAATTTTTAAAACAGATCAGGATGCTTGGGAGGATTAGGAGGATTCTTCTTTTGTTTAAATATTTTTAAACTTAAACTTTTTGTAAAAATTTATTTATTTGATTTGATTTTATCATATGGGGTTGTTAAAAATTTTCCTGCATGATGATCTTTCTTCCAGCCATAACATCACTTCCAGGTTAATGACATCAGTTATAATGGGTCCAGACAGATTGTCATTCTTAAAAAATGCATCCTGGTGCTAATAGGTTGGAGAACCAGCCTCTGCAGAGATAGGTAAAATGTTCATTTTTTGAACTAGGATTGTTGGTATGTTTGTCTGAAAAGCATACCCTGAATTGACAGTCTCTTTTTTTGTGGGATCCTTCCAAGGGTGTCAAACAGCACAAGGGGCCAAAGTCTAAAATGCAGTCTAAGTTGTGGACAAATTGTTTATTAAGTTTTAAGGAGGAAGAGGAAGGTGCTTTACCTTAGCATAGACTTTATTTGAAACAATCATGTGCATTTGAAGTTCTTGTGGGCCACATAAAATGGCAAAGCTGATCGGATTCAGTCTGTGGGATTCGAGTTTGACACTTGTGCTTGTTGGTAGGACTTAGGAAGCAACTGTGCCAATTCTCTGACCCAATCTTTGTTTGTTGTGGGATGTGGTTGCTTTGTAGAACACCTTTTTGAGATCCCTCAACAGCATTCCACTGCCTTGCTTGATTTTCTGAACACCATAATTGAGTCACTGATAAAGAAAAAAGTAAAAAAAAAAAAGATTAATTCTACAGGGATTTAGAGTGTAACACTAGGCTTGTCTCATCTGTGCTACAGTCCTTTACCATGGCAGCCAAGGGAAAACCTCAATAGCTAGAAGATGGCTGAAATAAAACAGGCGAGCAATGCAAGCAATTGCAAAGCAATTAAAACATACCCAAAGTCATCACCGCTCTAATCTTCCCAGGATTAAAACCAATCTGCCAAGGCATATTCATAATTCATTGACCATTGTTTCCTGTCTGCTGTTTTGAAACCCTTTGGCGGCTGCTGAGTGAAATGATCACAGTGGCGACAACAAACTTTTGTGTGCTTCTGTGGATACCAAGAGCTTTGAGCAAAACTTGGCAGTGATCTTTATAATCTGTCAAATAAATCTAGTGATCCACAGCTGTTTCTTGACTTATCATTCTTTCTGAGTGTTTAGAAGGGTTTGTTGTTGCTACCACTGGCTTGATTTTTCAAGAGGAATAAAAAAACCAGAGCAAAATCTGCATAGGTTGAAAAGAAAACAATAATAAGAATCAATTCCCCTTCCAGGTTTAGAGATTGGTTTAAACACAAGTTTACTTTCTATGCTGCAGTGTTTCTCAAATTGGTGGGATGTTACCCATCAGAACCAGAAAAGGGCCATTTCCCCTTAACAGAATGTCTATATTCTATCAAAAGCTATGGCCAATTAACCACAAAATGAAAACACAAAAGACTATGGGGAAAAAGCGGATTTTTTTAAACTCAAAATATTCCCATGATACTGAGAACACAATCCTAACCATGTCTACTCAGAAGTAAGCCCCATTGTGTTCAATGGTTCTTGCTCCAAGGAAAGTGTCTTTAGGATTGCAGCCGGACTCTCTGAGAGCCAATGAGATCTAATTTTGAAACTGTATGGAACTAAAAAGGGGTAAATATGAATCAGCTCTCATTTCCATTCACAGGTGTCCCTTGTTACTCAGTAGGATTCTTTTCTGGAACCCCCCATGGATTAAAAAAGGTGTATAAATAAAACAATGGAAAATAGGTTTAAAGACCCCATTCCAGATTTCTTGATCCTCCATTACACATAATAGAATAAGGTAATGCCTCAATATCTACAGGGTATGATTAGGACTGAAGAATGGAATGATTACTTACATGACTATCTCTACAACCATAGAAAAGCAGTTTTTAAAACCATGATTTGCAGTGGCCATTCAGGTTGAATCAAATTCATGTATAAAAAAATCTGTATATAACAAAGTTGGACCTGTTCATATATCATAATGTAGTTACCCATGCTAACTGGGTATACAGGAACTTCTAAGTGGTACTTCTTTTATATTTAGCAGAGGTTAACAATCCTTCTTTGCCCCAGCACAGTTCACCTAACCAATAAGGGATACAGTTTTCTTTTTTAAACACAATTAAATTTGATTTTATTGTTGTAGCGAGGGGGAAAATCTTCTTCAACTTTGGATAGTAAATACCGATAGGTGTTTTAGCTATGCCACTAGCAGAACAAATGGGTAGTGAACTGTTGAGGAGGACAGGCAGGTTTTTTCCCAATTTCTTTTTTAGAAATATCTGGGGATGACATTGCTTCCGGGTCAACATTGTGAGCTTGGCACTGGGCTACGTGATCATTAACTTTGCCACTGTAACTATCCATGGCTGTTATCAGGCACAAGCTACAGCTGATGATGTAGTGTAAGATGATAAATGCAGAGAATAAACATAAAGGAAGACAAAAGTCTAGTGACAAATTCCATGATTCTTGATCATCAAATTCCAGCAGATGAAACTCGATCATCTGCTGATTTTGATATCTGCAGGGAGTCTTTGAATCAATTCCCAATGGATATAGTATTTCCATTCTTTATTCAAAAGGAATCTGAACCTATTGGTTTGCATGATAACTTCCCACTGCTCTGGATTGGAGGTGTTAATAGCTTGTTGGGTTTGACTGATGAGGTGGTCTTAGGTCCCAAACTCACTTTGCATAGATGGTATTTTATGCTCCTGCTTTAAAGGAAGATTACCAAGACTAGGAGGTACACTCAGAGAAACATGAAGCATATATTTCACATCTACTCCTGGAAAACATGTAATGGGAATCCCACTCAGTCATGCCTACTATCAGCAGCAATTTATGGTTCATCCAGGAGCTGCTGCTGTAGCTCCTGCTGCTGCTTTCAAACAACTTGAAAGTCAAACTGTCTGTGTCTCTGACTGACATATTTTGCTTCAGCTGTCAGCGCTATAAGTTATTTCTGTGCTAAAACGGAGATGTAATGTGCACGTCGCTGTCAGGCTGACTTATGGTTGGCTCTGCTGGCCTAATAGGCACCTAGTAATTATATTAAAGTTAACAGAAAGAAAGAAACCTTAGAATAGTACTGGAAAAACTCCACGTGCATTTGGTCATAAGGGCAAGATCAATTGTAATTTTGATATCTCTTGAAAGGCTTCACTCTATGTACCAGTAACGTACAGTCACACACATCAAAGTGTGGTCTGTTGAGGAGCAAACATTATGAGTTCATTTGTTCATTCTTTCATTCATTCGTTCTTTCCTAGTTGCCAGTGACACTAGCAGAGCCAACCATAAGTCATCCTGGTGGCAATGCACACATTACATCACACATTTTAGCACAGAAATAACTTAGAGCACCGACAGCTGACACCAAATATGGCAGTATGTGTATGAAAGTGAAGTTGAACTATAGCAAGTCCCGGGTTCTCCTTCTGTGCTTTGCCCTCCCGTCTCTTGGCTCAACTCAGAAATGTGCAAGTACACAAGAACTCTAAAAGGCAATTCTTTAGCACTTCTAAAGGCACAATCCAAAGGCCTGTTTGAGCTGGCCCAAGTCCCCTGCTCTAGCCTGGGAGTGTTGCAAAAGTGCCGGAAAAGCATTCCAGGGCAGAGGGAGGCGACAGATAATCCTAAGGACAGGGAGAGAGCAAAGATGTGGGGCCAGGACACAACATGCATTCTTGCCAATCCTATTCCCAGACAGTGTGGGGAAGGCCCGGGCAACTTCAATTTCCACCACTGATTGGTGGAACAGTTTTGTGTATCCTCATTGGAACTAAAGTGGCTCTCCTTGGGATAAGGAGAAAAGCTCCCCCTTTCCTTGTGGTGACCGGAAACTTTAGCTGAATACAGCACAAGCATGCCAGTTGCAGTGCATGTTAGGACTGTGTGCTACAGGTGAACAAAATCCTTTGAATATCTTGGATTTTTTCCTCCCATGTCTTTTGTGACAGTGGTATTGAGTGAGTCAGGCATGCTTACAATCCTCATGGCATGTGTGGATACCATCCACATGGATGGTGGAGGAGAGAAAGCATATCCATGTCAACATGCTCCCTTAACACTAGTCGCCATGCACACAGTGTTTGACTATACTGACTAACTTTCTCCCCTTTTCATGTCCTATCTTCACAAATTTTTCCTGTCTACAGAAAATGAGAACACCAAACACAACCTCAAAGGACCAGATACCTTTCTGAAATGTCTGTTTCCAGTTCCAGTTCCAAATGCAGCTTTGAACACATGCATTTGTTATATTTTGTGACTCACTGAGACATGAAGCCACAAGGTTTTTGGTTTTGAAATATCTCCTTCCTTTCAAAAGTTATGGCAAAAAAACTTAAAATTTAAAAAAAATGCATTGAGCTCTATGGGAAAGTGGAAATGCCCAATATTGCAGCTTTACTCATGAGTAGGCAAATGTGCCATTGTCTGCCAGAAAGACCAGGCTGAGAGGAATCTAAGACATTGTCCTTGAGGTTTGGGCATATGATCACCCTGTCCACCCCAGACTACTTGTGAAGTGTTTTTGTGAACTCCACCCCAGTGGACTTAAGTCCCTAAGTGTTTTAGTCTGTCCACCCCAGACTACTTGTGAAGTGTTATTCACAACTAGCAGGGGTAATGCAGTTATTCACAACTAGCAGGATGGCAGTTCAGACTGGGAATTAATGTGCATCTTAGACAAGCAAGAATTTTCATGAGTTGAAATTTTCAGCGGAACATCTACCACTCTGAGACAAGGTGGGAATCCTCAGATGGGAGAAGAGGCAATACCTGGCTCTCTTCTCCATGGTAGGAACCTGAAGCAATTTGGAAGTGGAGTGTCAGGAGTGCATATTATACCTGAGCATAATATGACCTGTCTTTAGGGCTATATACACAAACTAGCGAAAGGCGTACCCGCGTTGCGGGAGTAAAATTCCCCCTTATGCCATCCCCCCATATGCATCAACCCCCCATGGATATTCCCCCAGGCGTAACAACCCCCCATGCGCAACTTCCCCCATACACGTCAACCCCCCCAAGCGCAACTTCACCCATGCGCATCAACCCAGCATGCACAAGTTACCCCATGCACAACTTCCCCCCATGCACATCAACCCCCCATGCACAACTTCCCCCATGCTCATCAACCCCCCATGCGCAACTTCCCTCATATGCATCAAACCCCATGCGCAACTTTCTCCATGCGCAACTTCCCCCACGTGCAACTTCTCCCCATGCGCAACTTCCCCCCATGCGCAACTTCCCCCATGCGCAACTTCCCCCCAGGCGCAACTTCCCCCCATGCGCAACTTCCCCCATGCGCAACTTTCCTCCATGCGCAACTTTCCCCCGTGTGCAACTTTCCTCCATGCGCAATTTTGCCCCGTGCACAACTTCCCCCATGCGCAACTTCTCCCCATGCGCAACTTCCCCCATGCGCAACTTCTCCCCATGCGCAATTTCCCCCCATGTGCAACTTCCCATATGCGCAACTTTCCTCCCATACGCAACTTCCCCCATGCATAACTTCCTCCCATGCATAACTTCCTCCCATGCGCAACTTCCTCCCATGCGCAACTTCCCTGTGCGCAACTTTCCTCCATGCGCAACTTCCTCCCATGTGCAATTTTCCTCCCATGTGCAACTTCCCCCCTGCGCAACTTTCCTACATGTACAACTTCCCCCATGCGCAATTTCCCCTCATGCGCAACATCCTCGCCAGCGCAACCTCTTCCTCCGAACAGCATCCCCCAGTGCACCAGGATCTGAGCACCAAATTGGCTGGATGTTATTCAGTCTCCCATGTTAAGTATAGGGCAGAAACCCGTTGCCCCCTTTTCAGCCCCTGAAGGGTTAAATTTCTCCAGATGGTTCTTGGTGGGTGTTCAGGTGACAGAAGGAACTCCCAGAATTCCATGCTTCAGGCCCAGCAGTTGGGGCGGAATGTTGATGAGTCAGCAATTCTCAATGCAAAGTATAGGGAGGAAAACGCGTTGCGCCCCTTTTCACCCCCTTCCCGTTGGAATTTCCGAAAACCGGTTCTTAGTGCACCCCTCTGTCACAGAAGGAACACCCACCCCAGTTTTCACGCTTCTAGGCCCACCGGTTTTGGCAAGGCGGTGATGAGTGAGTGAGTGAGTCAGTCAGTCAGTGAGTCAGTGAGTCAGTCAGTGAGTGACTTTTCTCTTTTATATATATAGATGATATCTCTTGAAATTTGCTGCTGTGTTGACATGACATAAAAAGAGAGCTATATTCACCAGTAGCATCTGCAGCTGAGCAGATGATAGTAGCCACAGTATGATCTGACAACTGTCTTAAACTTCATGTTCTCTCAGTGCTATTGCTAAACATGTTCATGGATGATCTGATAGAAACAAGTTGATTACATGCTTGTGTTTTATCTATTATATTCTTGGGTTCATCACTGGCTATATTTAGCAAGTGTGTTCCATTTTTTTCCAAGCCAAATGTTTCTGTTTTGTGGACATAACATATTTGCTAACAGAATGGTAGAAAATGTTTACAAAATCCATCCTATGGAGAAAAACTCTACCAATTCCACCATCTGAAGGCAGCTGGCTTTTATGACCCCCAAACAGAGCAAGCAGCAACAACTTGTTCATTTTTCATATGATAGATCCCCTGCAGATCTAGAATCAGAGAACTTCCCTGCTGTCCTTTCCCCATCTTGGTGTTCATTCTTCTTTATTCCTGCCTACTAATTTCTTTTTTGCCTTCCTATCTTTTCACTTACATGAGAAGGGAGCAGCACCCATGTTACTGGTGGGAGTTGATAGATTTATTGAGAACATCCGAAATTGGATTCTCAGTGACCTCTAAAGAGCAGGGACAAATGTCCCACCAATCTTTGAGCAAACCTGCCCTTGTTCTGCAAGAAGCTTTGAAAATCACAGTTTTCTATGAAATGAAGTTTGCTCCCTCCACACAGAGATACTATCCAAATACTGAAACATTTCACTATCCTGTGATATTTTTGTTTATTAAACTGAATGATTGTTTTTTTCATATTCAGGATTTCTTTCTGTTCCTCTCCTGACTTCGTTTTTACAGTCTGTAGGTTTGCAGAAGGTTTCTTTAAAATGACAAATTTCTTCTGCTGTGTTTTTAAGGAAATATAATTTACTCTGACTGTACTGCATCCCAAAAGTAATTGGAAGAGACTGATTTACAAAATCAGATAAAAGGAATAAACTGACTGTAATAAGTTCACCAGCCACTGTTTCTCTAGTTCATGATGATCTGAGATTTCATCCAATTATAACAGATTGAGATAGTAAGCCTAACTGAATGTTTCACTGCCTCCCAACTTGCATATCAAATTCCCTACATTTGTTTTTCTTTGTTCATAACCAGATGATATGCAGAATGGGTGAGGAATAGGCAGAACTTGGTGATGACAGGGTGGGGAGAAGGGCAGTTCAGGTCCAGATGGGAGGCAGGTTCGGTGGTGACCATGATGGTGCATGTTGTATTCCTATTTTCTTAATGGGTCTGATCTACCTTCTTGAATCAACTTGGATTTGCACCACCTATTGAGCTAATGCAGGTTTGAATTGATCTTCTGGGCCTACTGAGGCTTACCATAGAATAAAGGAACAAATGTTCCCTTATCTTGAGAAGGCTTCTGGAAACTGGAACACCCTGCACAAGGTAAGAGAGGCTTCACTGACTTTGTTGTGTCACCATCCAAGGAGTTTGAATTGGGCTGTTTACACCTTAATTGAGCCAACCAAGAAAATTGGTAGAAGATTGCTTTCTTCCAGTTCAGACCCCATCAGAATACACCCAAAATTAATAATTTTTTTTGTTCCAATGTATTATACTCTATTTAGACTCATTTGCTATTTTGTTTCCTATTCACCCAATTAGAACTCATTGAAGTCCTCTTGGATTTTCACCATTCTAAATAAATAGGCAGATCAATTCTGGCTATTTTATCCATTTGCCTGTGAATTCAGATAATTTAGGAATAAATAGTACTAGTCCCAACACAGCTCCTTGGGGGACTCACTGCTTCTTTTTCTACATTGTTAGAATTGTCTGTTTGTTCCTAAAATATGTGACTATAAAAGCAGATTATTACCTCTCAGTCTTTAAAAACTGTGGGAAAAAAATAGCTGCAAGGAATAAGAAAAATGCAAGGAATGACAATGTAAGCCTGAGACCACACCAAACGTGCTGTCGATACTATTGATAAGCAACTATTGATCAGTAGCAAGTGGCACTATTATGTATCAAAACTGAAGAGACAGAAGAGGCCAGATGGCAATTGAATCTTATTCTTTGCTGGAAGTAAGTCTGTTTCTGTAAGAGCACAGCAGGAATATCCAAGATGAAGGATCCTGTTTTATTATTTATGCTTAAATGCACTCTATGCCTCTTCATCCCTAAGGAACCAAAGTTAGTATCATGGAGTTGTAAAACTCATTTGTTTTTCCTCTATTGGGGTATTGTGTTAGTGTCAAATTTGTGACTGAAGCATAGGTTCTGTCTGAAACTTTCCCCGTACTTCAAGAGCACCACCTGGTTTTCTCTGTCTCAGAGAGTTGTCATTGCATAATAATGAATGAACTGCCAATGACATGGTTCTCCACCATCTGGGAAATTATATATACATTAAAACTCTCACTCCCCTGTGGATTTTCTTGTTCCCATCATATAACCCTTGACTGAAGTTTTTCTTCGCAACTGGGATTATCATCTCCTTAGTGGATTCTCTAAACTGTCATGAAAGACCAGGCTTCCACTTAAACTGTCCTCAGTATAAGGACATTTCAAAGACTTCTTTTGAATTTGCTCTCTCTGTTGAAATTTAAGTTGGGCTTTGAGATGAAGATTTTTCCAGCTGATTTGCTCTTGAAGGAATAGTCTCCCAAGTCACTGAGGTCTTGCCTGTAAATAGACACCCATGGTACATAAGTCTTTCAAGATTTTCCTGTGAGACTTTTCATACTGAGCAACACTTTGCCCAGAGTTTTGGCACTTATTCTAGTATTGCACCATTGCAGAAATTCAATTCACAAAGGATGTTCAAAGTGCATGTATTCAGTGTATACATAGCATTATGCTTCTGATTTTGAAGCTATGGTTGTACTAACTCAGGATAAAATTGCATTTGCCTTTAAATTAATGTTGCCAGTCATTCACTCAGAGTATTCTTCTCTTCCTCTGAAGTCCTCTGCCTTTTATGGGGAGAAGAGGGGAATTTCACACATGCCCCCAGGTGTTTCACCCTAGTACCCAATGTCTCATACCCTACAATCCAGAGAAACTATGTGAGCACGTAAGAGACATTATGTGCAGCTGTAGTTACTGCACCACCTAGTGAAAACCTATGGGAAATTCATATTGCAATCCAGAGTAAATAGTTCTTACACTGGAGCAAAGACTCCCTGTAGTTACTCTGGATTTCGCCCATAGTCTGAAATAAACCATTTATAGTTGTGCCCAATATTATTTATCTATATATATAAAAGAGAAAAGTCACTCACTGACTCACTCACTGACTCACTCACTGACTCACTCACTCACTCATCACCGCCCTGCCAAAACCGGTGGGCCTATAAGGGTGAAATTTGAAGTGGGTGTTCCTTCCGTGACAGAGGGTTGCACTAAGAACCGGTTTTCGGAAATTCCAACCAGAAGGGGGTGAAAAGGGGCACAACGCGTTTTCCTCCCTATACTTTGCATTGAGAATTGCTGACTCATCAAAATTCCTCCCCAACTGCTGGGCCTGAAGCATGGAATTCTGGGAGTTCCTTCTGTCACCTGAACTCCCACCAAGAACCATCTGGAAAAATTTGACCCTTCAGGGGCTGAAAAGGGGGCAACGTGTTTCTGTCCTATACTTAACAAGGGAGACTGAACCACATCCAGCCAATTTGGTGCTCAGATCCTGGTGCACTGGGGGATGTTGTTCGGAGGAAGAGGTTGCGCTGGCGAGGATGTTGCGCATGAGGGCAAATTGCGCATGAGGGCAAATTGCACACGGGGGAAAGTTGCGCATGGAGGAAAGTTGCGCACGGGGGAAAGTTGCGCACGGGGGAAAGTTGCGCATGAGTGGAAGTTGCGCATGGGGGGAAGTTGTGCATGGAGTGAAGTTGCGCATGGGGAGAAGTTGCGCATGGGGAGAAGTTGCACATGGGGGAAGTTGCGGATGGAGAAGTTGCGCATGGGGAAAGTTGTGCATGGGGTTTGATGCATATGGGGAAGTTGTGCATGGGGGGTTGATGTGCATGGAGGAAGTTGCGCATGGGAGGTTGTTACGCCTGGGGGAAAGTTATCCATGGGGGGTTGATGCATATGGGGGGATGGCATACGGGGGAATTTTACTCCCGCAACGCGAGTACGCCTTTCGCTAGTTCTTCCATAAATGAGCAGGAAGGGACAGTGATCTGTGGATTTAACCAGTTTTGGAAGTCTGTCACAGCATATGTGTTGATCGTGTATTTATTAGAACATTACAACCTTGATGCCCACAGGAGTAAATGCAAACTGTGAGCTACTTTAGAGGAGTCTGGGCCCAATACTTACTTTTTAAAAGGGACATTCACATGGAAATGTGCACACCTATAATGTACATATAATATAATAAGAAACTTTATATTGTGCTGTTCCATTTACAACAATACCAAAAAATGAGCATTTTATACATATATCATTGTATTCAGTTCCATGATGAAAGGAAAAATTCAAGTGTATTCAAATAAATAAATACGCATAATAAAAATAGGTTCCATTTCAGGGTGGAAATTGCTCAGTATTTATTATTATTTTTGCTGCTGTTTTCAGCAAAGCTATGTTCCTGTCAAATTACCTGTGCATACTGTATGAATTATGCTAAATCATTACACAGTAAAATCAACATGATTGGGAAACTCTTTCCTTCCGATGTACCTTTCGATTAATTCATGCCATGTAAAAAGGGCTGCAGTGGCTTTGTAATGAAAGATGCAGTGCTTGTCAACCTGAAGATCGGCAGGTTGGCAGTTCAAGTCCTAAGTACTGCATGATGGAGTGAGCACCCATCACTGGTTTAGGAAACCCCTTTCTGATTCAGCTCCATTTCAGTGCTTTTAGCACTACTGAGATAATCGCAGCAGTGGGGCAGGAAGAGATAGAGGGCCGTTGCAATCCAAATGGGGACAATGCATTATCCTAGTTTTCATTCCCAACTTTCATCACAACATACAGTTCTATTGTTCATTTATTTTTTTCCCTCTCCACTATCAAATATGCATATGTTCATGGATAAAACACTCAAAAAAAGGGAATCTAGATGTGCAGGATTTCACCAAGATTATTTTCTTGTGATGTATTCCCAGAGTACACCCACATGGGCACACTGACATTCTCCCAGGGGAGGCTGCTCCTGCCACTCAGTGCTGCATCCATCCTTATGTGTGACAGTTATAGCCATGTTATTGTTCTAATTTCTACTTTTGCCAGTATCTTAGATATAAATGTGTTTGTAAACATTTATTATAGGAGAGGATCGTGCGTATGTGACATTTACACCTAGTTATAGCTGATTAGATACCTTCATAAAAGTGATAATAAATGTCAAACCTTGACATCTTGTATTTTGCATCTCATTAATGCCTCTTTTTGTTGCCTGCTCACACAGTTGCCTCTCTCTGAAAGTAGAAGGAAATCTGATCATTTAACTTAAATGCTGCATTTAAAAAGAGAATAAGTCTGCATGTACAAGGATGATCAGTGAGCTTCAACTGTCAATTGTCAAGCAGCATTTTCACATTGTATGAATTGGACTTACTCGGGAGATGGGAAAACTCATAGCGGCTGGGAAGTCAGCAGGAAAAACTCAGCGGCTGGAGACAAGCTGAGCTGGCACTTGTGTGGGCTTGTCTCAAGCTAAGACAGATGGGGATCCAAGGGGTACACTTGGGAACAGGGAGGAGGAAAGAAAGAGAAGCGGAAGGTCACCTGGGGGAAGCTAAAAAAAAGAGTTTGGTTCCCTGTGTGATGGGGCAGTCTTGGGGAAGGAGCCAAAGGGAGGTGAGAAGGCCAGGGTTGGTGGGCACCAACCATAACTGCCTTGGGAGGTGTCTGGAATCCCCTGGGTGGACAAGATGGAGGGGGCCTCAATCGCCTTCCTGTTTCAGCTCTGAGGAGACATTAATGGATCTCTTCACCCCAATGCAGCTTGTCACTCCTGCAATTGTTTGAAAGAAGGTGCACTCCCTCAGCAGTGTGGACCTCTCACTGTGATACCCTAGGACTGTGCTACTCCTTGCAAGCATTGTGGTGGCAGCAACACCCCTTTACAAGTTAAATACAAATAGGTTCAACATGTTGATATTCTCTCTTGGTTTGTCTATGTGTGCACTTCTTGGTAGCTACCCATCCCCTTAGAGAAAGAAGCTGACCGAGGCAAATTCTCATGCCTGTTGTTGCTGCAGCAGTAGAACAAAGAAGAACTTGCCGCCATTTCCTGCTGAGCTGCATCACCTCTCAAAGCCTAGTTAGCATCACCACAGCTAACCTGTGTTGTGGGATGTCTAGCAGTAGCGGTGGCACAAAGGTGAACACTCCTTCAGGAGACAGAGAAAAATTCTCCGCTGTGCTGTTGATGCCTCAGGTGGTGATGAGGGGCTTCAGGTGTCATTCAGGTCCCAATGGGAGGCCTGGCTTTTAACTAGAACACTACTTCTGATGCCAATACAGACAGCAAGCACTGCAAAACAGTGCAGATCAGTGCCCGTGACTTGCTGGATCAGACCATTACAAAGGCAACGGCATAATAGTACATGATAAAGCCCACACACAGTAAAGAAAATAGCTTTCTTGCCTAATAAAATATTGTCTTCCTCTCTCCCTTCAGAAGCAGTTATTAGAAATTACAGACACTCTCTGGTTATCCGCATCAGAGTCTGTACTGCAAGCAGTGTTTTTTTCTGGGGAAAAAGATGCTGGTACTTACCACAGTAGCACAGCTAGTCATCCCCATATGACTAGTTATTAATTAGCTGCTGGGGGCGGGCAGGTGGAAAAAGATGCTGGTACTGAGTACCAGTGAGTACCCAGAAAAAAAGCCCTGGCTGCAAGTATCTTCTTCTTCAGTCCTTAGCTGGTGATTGGGAAGGGGTCCTCTTCTCAGCCAATACACTACTTTAGATACAACTGGATTTTGTGCATCATTCCTGATGAGCTTCCACTTTTGGCTACTGATGGCAATTTTTTTATCCTCCTCAGTGGTCAGTCGCTAGTTTTTTAGGTCTTGCTCAACCAGTTTGATCCACATCTTTGTTGGTTCTGCTCGTTGAATTCTCCAGTGTCCTGATTGCTCTCACCAGAGGAGCTTATGTGGCAGCCAGTTGGTGTTCATTCTGCAGACATGGCCAAACCATCTCAGTCTGCGTTTTTGGATTAGTTCTTTGACTGAAGCTTGATGGTCATACCTTTCCTGTATTGTCTCCTTATGGTGGTGGTCACGAAGGTATCCACCTCAGACATCACATTTGGAAGGCCTCAAGCTTTTTCATATTTGATTTGAGCAGAGTACATGTTTCTGACCCTTACTGGAGACTTGGCATGATTAGTGTTCGGAAGAGACAAATTTTGTTATTGATTGTGGTATTTGCCTTCTTCCATTGCTACCATTTGAGTGAGGTGAATGCTGCTGTATTCCTATTACAAGAAATTGGGAATGAAGGAGTCTTCATAATAAACAGGACATCACGGAAGCCATAGCTTTGCCTTTTCAAGAAGCGATTCAGCTGGTCCTGAAGGCACTATGATCTCAGTCTATCCAGGAATGGATGCAGGTTCTAGATTTATTCATTCATGTGGCTTCCAACCATGATCCATTTTTAAGACCATGCAAATAATAACAATCTTAGCTTATCAGTTTGTGTACATGCAGCACAAGGTTTGCTGGGTGGTGGTGATTGGGAAAAGACGTCACCAGTCATTAGAGAGTACTGAATGATTCCTTTCCACCCTGACTACAAATTATCTCAGCCTTTTCCCTCATAACAAATTATCTGAGCCATTGACACTGGCAGCTTTGCTTTCTCTCTCAAGTAGCCACACTCCATAATCACCAGTCATAAACACGAGTGCTCAGGGACTTTCCCCCTAACTCATACCAATCACATTGCTTCCTATGGGAAAGCCAGTTTTATTTGTGCATTTTCAAGATACTCACCATTTTCCATGAATAAATTGCTTGAAAAGTTATTAATCCATTAAGTTGTACTATGAGCCACTGCATTTCATCCCGGATCACACAGTCAATTTCCCCCATGTGTGTCTCTTACACATATCTTAAGAGTACATATTTCCATCCCTAACTGGATTGGGGCTGTAACATGGGGGGAACTGACTAGCCATTTGTCCCATCTGATCCCAGTCTGATCAGGGTGTCTGTGGCCATTACTACTCTGGGAGGGAGGTGTCTGATTGGTGTTTGATGCAGTGTGCAGTTTGGCCCTCTGTAAACTCTTAAGGAAAAGCAAACAAACATTTCTTCAATACAATTTGGGGCGTCTGAGCTCATTATGAATCAAGATATGAACATTTTTGCTAACACTGATTTTGATTTTGAATTATTCTTTACATTATGCAACAACAACAATTCTGGGCATGTAGTAAACCATACCATGTCCAGACTTTCTCATTGGTATGTAGAGAGATAGGAAGGGGGATGATAAGGGTGGGATTACGAAGAATTACCTTTTTCATCCTGCAGCCTGAATTGACACAATTCAAAAGCCTATAAGCGGCTAAGACCCTGTGCCTGTTAACCAGCAGGCCAGGGTTCGAGGCCCGGGTCAGCCCCACAAGACAGGGTGAGCTCCTGTCCTTAGCCCAGCTCTGCGACGCCAGCTGGATCCAATCGTATTGGCTCTGCCTTTCCATTGGACTAATTCAGTGGCGTGGAGAGGGGGGATTTGCTGCTTGGGTAACAGCCTATCCTCCATAACAAGCCAACCCAGGCTTTCGTGCTTCGCATGCAGTGTATTCAGCGCCAAGCACGATACCATAGTCTTTCAAGACTGACAGAGGCCTGCTTTTTTTATTTCATCTCCTGTCTTATTCTGCATAATGTACCTGTATACATCAACTCCAGAAACAAGAACAAACATATTTATTCAGATCTAACACTCATCTTTTCCAGCAAAATTTAGTCTCCAAAATTGGGGTGCACATTAGATTTGATGGTGAATTAGATTCAACTAAATACAGTAATTTGATTACAAATAAAGGTCAATACTTAGTTTGACAGTTTATTATATTGTAACACAAACCCATCATTGTATAAAGTAGCGCAATTTAGTAATGCATTGTCATATTGTTATTGTCATGTAACTCATTATTATATACAGTAAAATTCCATTTTTCACCTTCTTTGCAGCTGCACATTACAAGCACCAGTAAACATTTTTATCTCAAGCTTTTAAATATTGGGGTGCACATTAGATTTGATGGTGCATTAGATTTGAGTATATACAGTGGCATTCCGAAGTCTCTTTGAATATTTTATATAGTACAACTGATCATGTACTTCAATACCAATTGCAATAAGACTGAGGGAAAAACACCCCAATGGGCATAAAAAAATGATGAGAGGTTGTCAAAGATTTCTGCACATGGAGGATTTAAAAAGTGGGACACGTGAGCTTACTAGGGAGAGATGAAGGGAATGAGAGGAGATGATGAATGTCACAAAAATCTGGAAAAAATAGTGGTTAAATGTTTGTGAAATGTACTTTGGAACTTTCATGTTCGTACCAAGCAGACAGTATTTCTTTATAGTAGCATCTTATGAGTAGAGGGGAAAAAATAGACCATCAAAGGAAAAGAACAATGAATGAAATCTTTGGCTGCTCCAATAGTGGGTCTTCTTGGAGCTGACCTCAGAAACAACACTGTGTGTTGAGCATTACCAGAAAAGTTCCTTATGACTTTTTTTATGGCACCTGGCAGTGTGAACATATCACTGGTGCTGAGTTCAGTAGGACTGGGCCCTTATTTGAGATTAACATGTTGAGGAGGCTTTATAGAAATGATGAGCAGGGGACTGTAGAAGATCATAAAATTGAAGTGAAGAAGTAGGGAGACATGGATTCTTTTTTCTTCTCTCTTAACTCAGTAGAACTTGAGCATTAATGAAATTGATTGGTAGTAGAATCAGAGTAGAGAAAAGAAAGCATTTCATTGCATAGCACACAAAATCAGGTTGTGAAATTGATGGGCGCCAGAAGTGATGATGGCCACTGGCTGGGATGACAAATTCAAGCTGTAAAACAGCTACGGAACAGAGAGTTCAACAAATCATGGTTCAAAGACAGTGTGCCACTGGGCAACTCTGGCTGGGGGCAAACTGCATGGAAGAGCTATTGTATTCATGTAGACTTTCCAGAAGTGTCTGTCTGGGCACTGCTGGAAACTGGATGCTGAACTCAATGGGCTCTGTTAGGACATTTGTTTTGTTCTTAAATCTTAAACATCAGGCTTCACAGATGTGTGTGTATCTTTGCTACCTTTTGAAATTCTTGATTTTTATAAAGGTTTATTTTTATTTGGTAGGTTTTTTAAGCTTTGCAGCCCTATACAGTAGGTTGCCATTGCTTTGTTTTTTTCTTGTTTAGTTTATTTGTGTATCAGATATTATTAGTTATGTTGATTTTTTTTCCTTTGCTGTGACTGAATTTAAATGAATTGGGCACTACCTTCAACTTTGCCTGGTGCTCAGAAAGGGGGAGAACGTCCACACAGTTAAATCAAGAAATAAGATAAAAATACATATTTGTAGATGAGCTTTGAAAGATGATAGTGATTTGCCATGAACTCAAAGTGATTTGTCATGAAATCAAAGTGATTTGCCATGAACTCAAATCGGTACCCAAATGTCTCAAGGCCTATCCTGCACCCTTTCTCCTAGATGAGCTGGAACCAGAGGCATATAGAGGGCACTCCATGCCCCATGGCATGCATGATGTCATTATGCCACATGATGTCATGACATCATGCATGACCATGCCGCTGAGCAATTTGCACATGGCTGGGGAAGGGTTCCCTGGCCGACTGTGAAGGGTGTGAGGAAGGGAGGTAGACAAGCACATGGGCTCGTGCCCAGTGCCACATACCTTTTGCCCAATGAACTGTATGCCACTGGCTGAAACTCAATGTGTAGTCCAGTGATAAACAGTGGGATGATTGATTCCCCTCCCAAACAGCTTGATAGGCTGGACTTCAACAAGGAGCAGATTACTGGCTTGGGGTGGGGAACTATGCACACAACATTTATTTGCATGCAAAATTCTCCATCCTGCTGTAGTCTCAAAGATCTTGGTCATGCATGACACCTGTCATTATCACAGTACCTGTCTGTTGCTGGACCCAGAAAATTCCCAATAAACTAACAAAGTTAGTTAATAATAAACTAACTAATAATAAACCAATAAACTAACTAACCTAATTACCTGCTGAAAACAAAGAACATGTCCCTCAACAAAGAAAACAAACCCATACCAATATGTTATGTTGAACTCCATTTTCAAAAGCTTTGAAAGGCAGCCCTAAAATTGGGACTTAAAAAAAGAAAAACCCAGAGCCGAAGTTTAAAACATCTTTCTTAAGTCTGTTTTTCTTAGCAAGCATTTCATTCATGACATGTACTAAGTTAAGATGACTCCAAGGATCCAGGATAATGACTATCCAGTTCTTAGTCAGACACACATTTCCTGTTATGCTCTGAACCGTATCATACATTTTTGGAGTTACTGTATTCTGGGTCACTGGCCAATGAGTTCTGTAGACCTGAAGGTATATTTAGAATGCACAAACTGGTACAGATCCCTCATGAATGATTCATCAGGCAGTTATCACACATCAGCAATCACTGCAAAGGCCGTTCTTCCATTTCCAAGGTGCATTCATGGTGTGCCTTCAGAAGCCTGGCAAGCCAGCTCGACCCAGGAGAATGTTTCTGCCTCTCAATGAAACAGATTGTTTAAGGAGATAGCAGGGTTGAAAAGGAGCTCTTGAGTCAACTTTAATGACCTGCCTCTAGCTGCCTCCAGGGCCCTAGAGGAGTGAGTGGTGTGAATAAAACTGACACAGTGAACTTGTCCCTTGTGATTCTAAAGGACGGCCCAATACGTACTGGAGTGCAACAGGATGGAGCTGACAAGACACAATGTTCTTTTTTCCAGTGGGAACTAGGAAAGGCTGACTCACCCATAGCCTTTTATGCACCCAGAATCCTTCTTCTCAAAGGTCTTAGAAGAAAAATGTTATGAGGTTGCAGTTATATAACTCTTAATGGCTTAGTGGAAGAAGATGTGGCATTCAGATCTTCCAGACATTTAGAGGTAGGACTGGGATAGAGCAGTGCCTGGAGCCTTGGAATTGTCAACATAGAAATATATATTAGAAAGTCTTCTGATTGCCTATGGATCTCCTAAGACTGATGTCATCTATACAGCTGGTGAAAATCAAAGGAGAGGAAAGGGGCGGTTTGAGTTGGAATAGGGATAGGTTCCTGCTGCAAGTCACTGCCACTTTGATCTACCACCTCCAGCCACTGAACTACCCTCCTTGTCCCCAACACATAACTCACATAAACCTTCACCTTCCCCATAATCTGCTTTATTTGGACTGCTGTAACTTGGATGAGCTGTTGGTGCATATGAAGATTTGCTGGTCGCTGTTCCCTCATGCTGGGCAATGGTACACCATTTACATGAGTTTCACTAAACATAGGATGTGGCTGCCATTCTCACTCCGGTGTTATACTGCTATCTCCAATAATCGAGGGGGAAGGTGAGATTTAAGATGCAATCCTAAAAAATTTAGGCCAGCCTGATTCACCTAGCCTATCTTTCCACAATGGTGTGGCAAGGCCGGCGTATACCTGTGCATTGGCCTACACCACCAGGAGTGGGGTAACAGTGTCTTACAGCACTTATTGTGACACCCCCAGGTCAGCACAGGGCTTATGCCAGTGTAAGTGGAGGTTAGAATTGCAGCAATAGAAAGGCAAAGTGAATACACAAAAGAGGCACACAGTTAATCTTGTCTCCTTGCTCAGATCTATTCCCTCCTTTCTGCAAGCTTGTAACATACTTGCAATATATTTGCACTTAATAATGCATCAATATGTAGCCTCGAGGGGGAGAACAAATATTAAAACAATGTGTAAAGTGACCCGCAAAGATTTCTGTGTTCGTTTTGTGTTTTATCATGTGAGTGCAGTGCTCGGGCTGACAGTTCAGCAAACCGATGCCTCCTTTACTGCAGAATAATAACAGTGGGGGCAATGACAGTCCTTGGACTGCCGCCACAAACAATCCAAGGAGAGGGAAGATCTATCAGGAGTCAAAAGATGAATCCATTTCCAACAGTGCATTGATAGTAGAGAGTCTAGTAAGGAATTATTTGGGGAATGAGTTCCTTTAGAGAAAAGGAAGGAAAACTTCAACCTCATTTTGTATGTTAAAAGAATGCTTTACCATTAAAAAAAGTAAAGGTGTCTCCAGCAGTTTGCCCTGCTAGTTGTGACCAACTCAACCCTGTGCTCAACCTTGTTCAAGGTCAAAGAGCTGGAATTGTCTCAAGATCTCTCCCTGGTCATGTAGCCAGCATGACTAAATGCCAAAGGTGCAAAGAATACTGTTACCTTCCCACTGAAGTGGTACTTTTTATCTACGTGCAGTTACATACTTTCAAACAGCTAGGTTGGCAAACAGCTAGGTGGTGTGCCTTGATAAGTTTAGCACCTTCTCAGTGTGCTATGAGATATTAAAGGTTGAATATCACTGACAGGTCAATCCTAACCCCTCGTCAGGCAGGCACAAGTCCCATGTTGTCCAGAGGGTGGTCATAAAAGTGTCACAAGGCACTTAGCACCAGTACCATTACACTACAAAAACTAGGAGGGAATTACTGATATTCTTAAGAGAAGAGAGAAAAAGGGAAAGTGTACAGATGAAAATCCGAGAGACTTTAGTTACCATATAGTTAGGGGACAAACAAGCCTCTGAAGACGGGATAGTAGGACAGTGATTTTCATCCAGTGGTGTGCTGCAGATCATCTGCGAATGGAAATTCAGTAATGGCAGGAGCTCAAGATGAGGTAGAGAGATATGCTGGTGGCTTGGTTTGCAATGACAAAATGGAGAGAGAGTCAAGATGAGCTTGCAATTACTGGTACATGTTTTTGGTGGAAGGGCTTGTTTCTCCCTGTACAGTTCTCTTAATCAATATGCCTTACTCTCTGAACTGTATTGACACAAAACTAAAAACAGAAGTCTCTTTTGGAGGCTTTGATAGATCAGTTAAGAGAAAGCATGCCGATGGGAATCGGTGGACAATCTCCAGGCTCCTGCACTAATAAGATAGGCTGAAACTTTGAACATAGGTACTGGCAGAATCAGAGACAGGAGCAACAATTTGCACCACCAGTGGTCCACATGTGAGAAATTGGAAAACTGGAAGAAGGTAAATGGTCAAAGAAACCTCTCTTTAATCTGCTGGGACGATTCTTTGACAAGCTGGAATGGAGAGGTGGGAAGGGAAAGAGATTTGAGGTTTATTGGCCAAGTGTAAAAGTCACTCTCCAAGAATCAAAAGCCATTTTCAACCAAAATAGCATTAGTGTCAAATACTGTGAATACCTGTGGTTGTAAAGCACACTCCTAACTGGGCCTGGCCCAGTTTGCAGTAATATGTTCCACTGCTTAGCAGCTCTAGCAGAGTACAGGTCCAATCTTGTTATCCACTGATTTTTTTATCCACGGATTTGACTCAGCATGAGTCACAGTTATAAAAATTGCATTTCTATTGTTGTAGAAAGGCAGTGCCCTGTAAGCAATCATTCCATTTTTCAGTCCCAGAATCAAACCCCTGCAGATATTGAGGCACTACCTTATTCCATTAGGCACCACAGAGGAGCAAGAAACCTGGAACTATGTCTTTAATCCAATTTTTCCATTTTATTAATAGACAGATATTTTTATTCATGGGAAGTTCCGGAATGCAACCCTAGTGAATAATAAGGGACATCTGTAGTAAGAAGATGGTTGGATGGTTACCACCGATGCCAGTGGATCCCCGCCAACAAAAGTAGGATGGTGGAGGGGTTTGGAAGTGGCAAAACAAGATAAGTGAATAGGAGGAACAGGATAGAACAGCTGCAGGATGGTGCTGGACCCTATCCCTTTTTCTGCAGCCTCCCCTCTCCTTTTCTTTCCTTGGACCTGTGCTAGTGAAATAAATCCACTTTCCACATTCAAGTCTCTCTATACCCTCACCTGCTTTTGGTGTGGCTGTGCCAATGGTGAGAGATTGGAATTCAGCTACTTGGGTGTTTAGGAAGGGGAATAGTTGATTGAATTAGGCTAAAATCCAGAGTAACTATGAGACCTTTTATACTGATGTAGTTATGGTGCCACCTATGAGAAACCAATGGGAAATGCATAGAGCAATACAGAGTAAGGGCGCAATCCAGAGTAACTACGGGGAGTCCTTGCTCCGGTGTAAGAACAATTTGCTCTGGATTGCAATATGAATTTCCCATAGGTTTTCACTATATTGTGCAGTAACTATGTGTACACGTAATGTCTCTTACGTGCTCCCGTAGTTACTCTGGATTGCACCCTAAGTGCAATCCACCACCGGCGCTCACACAGAGCCTTCCTAGAAGCTGGCACTGGCTTCTAGGAAGGCTCTGCGCAAGCGCCGACACCGGCGCTCATGCAGAGCCTTCCTAGAAGCTGGCACTGGCTTCTAGGAAGGCCTGCCCGCTTCTAGGCAGGCGCGGTGGGCGCAAAACATGGCAGACCATACCGGTCTGCTATGTTTTGCGTTTCCCTGTCGCTGGCGGTACGCTAGCGGCAGGGAAACTGGAAGAAGCGGTACGGGCGCATAGGCCCATACCGGTAAGTGCCCACCACTGATTGTAGGGTATGTTGATTGTTGGGATGGCTGTGCTTCCCTGAGTCTGGGAGATGATTTGCTTGAGACCAAGGAACTGGAGACCAAGGAACACCAGGAGAAGATGCAGGATCCAAGATGCATAGCAAGAAAATAAACTTTGGATCATTACTTCTCTATGGGATGCTTTGTGGGAATCAGCCATATGGTGCAATCATCAGCCAAGATTTCCCTGCACTTATTAAATCTCCTTTGAGTAATGGAAGCTTCATCAGACTCAGAAGGCAGTGCAATCACTATATGTTCTTATAGGTACAGTTCACAACTGGTCAGACTGGACTAACTACCTGTTCTCAGGTAGTAGACAGTGACAGGATGGGCTGTGCTCTGAGCATGCTATTGATGTTGAAGATAGGTTAAAACTTTCAAAATTATTATCCAATCTTGGATTTGATTTTACTGCTGCTCTTTTTACTGTTTTGTTCCTTTACTTGCTATAGTTATTGTTCCCGAGTTGTAGTTTGGCTCTTGTCAAGGTAGTTTGCAGTTATTTTTAAATGTGTGCTTTTAAAAAAAATCTGGTGTGATTTTCTGTCAGATGTGTTGAACGCCGATGGCAGATGTTCAAATGAATAGATCACATATTGTCTTCAGCACAGCACACAACCTTGTTACAAGGGGACAAACCCTCACCTGAACTTCAGCGACCTTGCTGTGTTGAGACACAACAACCACAAAGCAAGTCCAAGAGGGCTGCGTTTCTCACTCTGCCAATATGTGAACAGCACAGGCTGCCAATAGGCCAAGCCAGCCGATGATACATCCTGCCCTTTTCTTCTGTTGCACTTTCTCCTTAGATCTCCTGTGTGTGACAAGTTTGATTTTTTTTACCAAGTAATTTTACAAATTGGAAAGTTCCCCTTTCCAAAAAGAGAATAGAAAACCAAACCCATTGGCTTTCTGTTGTGCTCCTGGGAGTTGATGTGGTCCTATAATTGGGAATTTTGTGGTTTCTGCAAACCATCTAATCTGCAGGTTGTGTCAAAAGTTTTTTAACTACTAGTGAAAAGGAATAATATCATGGTTGCCTCTCTCTCTCTCTCTCTCTCTCTCTCTCTCTCTCTCTCTCTCTCTCTCTCTTTGTGTGTGTTTGTGTGTGTGTGTGTGTGTGAGAGAGAGAGAGAGAGAGAGAGAGAACGATGGGGGGATTTAGAAACAATATAAGCATCCTCAACTTATTGGATGGATTAGTGATCAGATTTAAATCTTCCCTATTAAAATGTAAGTAGATTTTATCTTTAGCAGATTGGGGAGGGCACAAACCTGTTGGCCAAACAACCTGAAAAAATAATGGAAACTCAGACTATTTGCTACACTACCCAAAAATATTCATATAAAAATGGTTACCATACTGTAATACAATAACAAAACAATAAAGAAAATACAAAATATAAGAAAAATAAAACAAATTAACTTGCACTTCAATCTCTCAGGTCTCTCAGGCTGCAATCTGCCCCCCTTACACAGGAATGATTATAATAGGGCTTACTTTAGTGCAGACATAGGTCTCTCAGGTTCCTTTCCATTGTCCCCCTTACACAGGAGTGAGCCCCACTGACTGTAACAGGCTTACATCAGAGTAGACATACATTAATTTAATGTATTAATTTAACTTTTAATTAGCTATTATTATTTTTCCATTTTCTTTGTAAACCGCTTTGTGAACTTGTTAGTTGAAAAGCGGTATATAGATACTGTAGATAGATAGATAGATAGATAGATAGATAGATAGATAGATAGATAGATAGATAGATAGATAGATAGATACATAAGCTGTTCTCTCGGGAGAGGCTGAGCAGGTGTTGGCAAAGCACCAGGACTATTTTTTCTCTTGTTTATCAGGACCTCATTTGTATATCAAATTAAAATTTATTAGAAATATTTGCTTGTCTTGCAAAACACTATCAATCCAAGTTATTCTCAATCCAAGGTTTTAGTGTATGTATTATGTTTTCACAAGATGTCTTAATCTAGCCTTCTTGATATCCAAAGTGTGTTCAGCATCCCTTTAAGCAAGAGAAAAACCTATATGGGTATCAGCTGAAACCGATGGCTTTTACGCCAGTATTGTGGAGTCCTAGTCTGTGCCCTCTCAACTCCAAGACCATGGTCTTTTAAGGGTACCCTAATTCAGTAAGAAAACACGTGAAATAATTTCATGCCTGGCAGCACCACACAGTATATATTTCATCCTGCTTGTATTTCAGTCCCAGGGAACTTTGAGGCTGAGGGCAAGATTTCAGTTTTGTTAATATTCAAGAGTGAACAGTTCCCAGACTGAAGTATCTGAAATGCTGAATATTGCTGCAACTGCAAGCCTACAACTCACAAGTTATCCCCAGGGAAGTGTTCTTTGGAATCAGTTTTTGGTGTGAATGATGGGGAAAAAGCTGGCTAGCAAGCTTTTTTTAAAAAACCTTGCTAAGGTGGAAGATACTGTCGTTTCCTCTGCTTCTTTCCACCTTCATTAACTTTCCTTACACTCCAATAAAAGCATCATGAGGAGTTTTCTTTGGGGGTTCTGTTTCAAAAACCCACTTCCTTGGATGCAAGGGATCAGCAGATACAGGTGTGCCTTTGAAAAAGATAAAGAAAAAAGGTTAAAAATAGTTTCCTTTATCCTATGCACCAAAACACTGTATTTTTCAGGGCGGCAAGCATCATTGTGGGAATTTTCAGCCTTTTTTCTAGCGCGATGCTTTCTCTTCCTGGTCGTGATGCATTCTGGGCTGATATTGGGAAAGAGAGCAGTCTCAAAACAACCACGCAGCCCTTAAAATACAACAGTTTCACTGCAATAAATAAAAGAAGATATTTTAAACTTTTCCTTACCTTTTATCTTTTAAAAAAGGCATCTCTGGTATCCTCCAGCAGATAACTGAAGCAGTGGATACTGGACCTGCAAATGCAGAGGCATGCCTATATTTTAAATTATGCATTATTATGTGGTGTGGTGTGGGCTGTGGTGGTGCAAGTGGTTAAGTCACTGTGCCTGTTAACCAGCAGGCCAAGATTTGAGACTAGGATCCTACAAGACGGGGTGAGTTCTCGTCCTTAGCCCAGCTCCTGACAATCTAGAAGTTTGAAAGCATGGAAATGCAAATAGATAAATGGGGACCACTTCAATGGAAAGATAACAGTATTCTGTGTGCATGCAGGCCACATTTTGGACAACCCTGGCTCTATGTCTCTAGAAACAGGGTGAGCACCTTACAGTTGGTCACGACGAGCAGTATAACCAGGGGGGAACACCTTTACCTTTATGTTATGCATAACTGTAAAAAGCAGATTAAATGTTTTTGTTCTTTTTTTGAAAAAAGATCAATATAAATAAATCTGACCCAGATATGTGAAAAACCTTTAACAGTCATTAGGCATATGAATAGGCCTGCATCACAAAAAAAGAGGAAATTTATAAATTTCAGACCTGGAAGATGACCTTCCTGCAAATTAGGCCATAGCTGTGTTGCTCTTACCACACATGTTATAAAATGGCTGAAAACATAGAGGGCAAATGGGGAGAATGAGTCAAACTCCAGTTTTGAAGGAAATCAGGAAGACATCAGATACTGTTTACTTACCTTGAAATGTTGCCTTGCTCCAGGCCTGAATAAATGTGAGCCTAATAAGCTCCCCCTCCGCCCTCCTTTCAAGCAGGTAGATGAAATGGGGCTTGAAAACAATTGACTGTTTTAACATGTTGACTCCCAGAAGGAGCTCAGGAAATGGGCTACCCTGTCATGCAAACATTCTCCTTACCAGAAGCATAAACAGCCCGCAGGTAGCTGCGTCCTCCTAGAGCGTCCTCAAAGACCTAAAGCACATGCGGTATATATTACCTGTACCACATGTCTAGTCCCCCACCCGTCCTTTTCTTTTTCACTCTCTCTCTCTCTCTTTCTCTCTCTCTCTTTTAAGTTGGATGTCAGCCACATGGCAAGGTTATTCTGTTAGACAAGCTGGCAAATGCCAATGACAGGATTATAATTAAGTGCCAGAACATGCAGCCAACACAATTACCATGCTGTTATTACGCTGTATGATGTGTTAAAGAAGCTCATAAAAATGCTGTAAAGAATATAAATCAGGGGGCATCTACACAATCAATGAAGGGGGGTAATACCCTTTCTCCCATTTAGAGCTGATGTCTAAGGAAAAACAAAGGACTTTAATGAAAAAAGATGCTTTTCTTCATGGGCTGGGTATTCACAATCTGGGCCGACTGGTTATACACAGGTTGAGTATCCAAAATGCTTAGGACCAGAAGCATTTTAGATTATGGAATATTTGCGTATATAGTAGATACCTGGTATAAACAGATCTGGCATCCATGGGTTTGAATCACTGTGGACGCCAATGGATACCAGGGTCCCAATTTAAATGTCATGAAAAAGTAAGAAAGGGCATAAATACAGGGATTTCTACCTTGTCCCTATCATTGCAAGATTTCCAAATTGGAGGAGCTTTGATTAGCAGTGAAATATCCCATTCTAGGCTGTGTGGAGGATCCTTGCTCCTTTAGACTTCCTCCAGAAGCTGTTTTCTAAGGTTTGTGCCAAATTCCGGTGAAGTCCAAGTTTAGGATTGTATAACTCAGGATGGTAAACACAGAAAATATTGTTTGGTTTTCTGTTTTGTGCCAACAGGTTGAGACTCATCAGGAGGCAGGCAGGTGTGGTTTAGTTTCTAGAACAGTGGTTCTCAAACTTCCAAATGCTGTGACCCCTTAATTAATACAGTTCCTCATGTTGTGGGGACCCCAAACCATAAAATTATTTTCATTGCTACTTCATAACTGTAATTTTGCTACTGTTATGAATAGTAATGCAAATATCTGATATGCAGGGTGTATTTTCATTGTTACAAATTGAACATAAGTAAGGCATAGAGATTAATCATAAAAAAATACGTAATGATAGATAGATAGATAGATAGATAGATAGATAGATAGATAGATAGATAGATAGATAGATAGATAGATAGATAGATAGATAGATGTGGCATAGCTAAGAGGGGGTGACTGGGAAAGAAAGAAAGAAAGAAAGAAAGAAAGAAAGAAAGAAAGAAAGAAAGAAAGAAAGAAAGAAAGAAAGAAAGAAAGAAAGAAAGGGAGGAATGGGAAGGTAAGTACCCAGGTGAGAGGAGATCTCCATAGGATTGGGATCTCAGGCAGCAGAGCCAGCCACTGTTTCCTGGGAGTAAGTCCCATTCACTATCATGGGACTGACTTCTGAGTAGACATGCATAGAACTGGGCTCTAAGGCTGCGATCCTCCCCGTCCCCAAGGCTCCACATCGTCTCACAGCTGCTCAGAGGCTCCTTCTGAGCTGCTTCTCAGCGGCTTCTTCCAGCCACAGCGGCTCCAGCGTTTCTGCCAGGTCTTCCCACCTGGCCCCCTGCACCAGGAGTCTTTACGTGACCCCCCCTAGGAAAGCTCTAGGTCTTTAGGTGACCCCCAGGAAAGCTCCAAAGGGGTCCTGACCCCCACTTTGAGAAACGCTGTTCTAGAACTTCACCTCTCACCAAGCATGCTGGAACCATCTTTTTCTATTATCTGCAGTGTCAGCACAGTGGAGTATGAGTATGGAGTGGAGTATGACACAGGGAGTGGCTCCATCAGTGGCCAAAATTTTGGAAACCTTTTGGAAAATTTGTATGAATGAATAATTCAATCATGTTATCATTGGAAAGGTAAGTTCATGCAGAATGTAATCAAACAAATTGGGTGGAAATACCCGATTCTATAAAACATCATGGGCAAAATCCATAGCAGTTATGTGTCCAAGCAGTTACGTCACCCTCTAGTGTTATCTTATGGAAAGTCATTTTAATTCCTCTGGAGCAAGGGGTTTAATTTCACTTTAGGGTATAGGCCTAAGGCCAGTTAACCAGAAAAGGGCTTGCTTTTTCTGCAGCTCTGAAAAATTCAAGGAATGGAGAACACTTTACAGTTCCTCAGTTGTTGTTTTTTTCATTTGTTTCTCATGTTCATTCAGCTTCAAAAGACTGACTCTTGCCTGCCTGATTCATGTGTTTTGAGGCTACAAAATCTTCATGAAAAAACTTTTTTGCTGCAGTTTTGTACTGAAATGCAGTCTGAATGCAAAGTCCATAACTTCCCACGTCGCATTGGATTCCCTCCACCAGTTCACTTCTCATGTTTATATTATAATTCTTGATAATTGATGTACTTAAATGTAATAAGCGTATTTCATACCAGGCATGGGTATTACCATGCCTTAACAAATGTAACTGAAGTCCTTGCATATTCTTCGTTTTTACCTCTGTCTCTTTTCCAGACTCTATGTAGTCTCCCATGTATTGAAATACAGACTGGAAGCTATAAGCTTCTTCAGGCAGGGACCTCAACTTTTGTCCTCTGTAAAGAGTCATTCACAGAAATACCGGTAACTACAATGTACAATGTTATATATACCATGTTGTTGGAATTAGGCTAAGCTCAACTGAGCAATCACAAACTAAAAAGCTGATCTTCCACCCAGACTGCTTGCAACAAAAAAGGCACAAAAACGCTTCAAAGTTGAAAGGAGAATTACTCACTGTTTCATAGATGTTCCTTCATAAACTCAGTAATATAAGGAATTCTGACACTGATATACAGATCTGATATACATGATGGTTGCACAGGGCAGAGCAAGGGCTGGGAGAGGTTGGTGGGATGGTAAGATGGGGGAAGGGGAATTATTGGGTGAGCAAGGGCAGAATAAATGGCAGATCAGCTTGGAAGGTGGTTGGAATTGGTGGTGGTGATATCCTAACCTACATTCTAACCCCCATCCATGCACTGGGCAGCCTCATATGGACTTCCCAGATTTGTGCCAGTTATATGTATATAACAGGAATTACTAGTATCCCTAACAGGAATTACTCCTTTTGATTGTTGCTTGAAAGTCAGTCAAACTTTGGAATTGTCATTAAATATGTATTTAATTCTGAAGATGTATTGTAACTACAACTATTTCATCCTAATTCCATCCTAATCATTTCAGATCTCATTTTCAGGTCCTAATCAGGCTTTTATTTTATTTTATTGTTATCTGATACTTGGCCACTGTGCAGAATATGAATGGAATGTCTATTTCATTAGAAAATTTAAATGGATTAGCATCAATTAATTATAATTTGCATCTGGTCACTCTATACATTTTAGAATACATTTTATAAGTGAATACAGTGATTATAAAAAGAAGTGTTCTTTCATTTTGAAAGAAAATTCATGGGAACCAGTCAGAAAATGTAGAAATTATAGAAAATGGTCACAAGTACAGGGTGGAGAGCTTTCAAGATTTCAACATTTCTCCTTTGCTAAGGGACCTCCTGCAACAGGTGCTGCACCATCTGCTATGCTTCTGTGCTTCTTTCCATTTGTGGAATTGCTGAAAGCACCACAGAACTGATACTAATTTTTGAGGCCAGCAGCCAATCCAAGATGCTCTCCTGAAATATACCTCACACAAAATTCTGTTTAATAATGCATGTTTCCCTGTGCTGGTTTCATTCCTTTTTTACTCTCCAGGTAGGTAGGGAAAGGTGAGGGTATTTAGATAGATAGGGAAGAGTGAGGGATGCACAGGCATGGAGCAGCAAGGACTAGGTCTTGTGCATGTCTCCATTGGAGCAAATCTCCAAGCCAGGGAAGGTTGCTTAGGATTGCAACTGTGCCAGGGTGACCAGATGCCAAATCCCAAATTCCTGAACCCCAAGGCCAAAATTCCTACCCCCACCCCAAGGCAAAATTCATACACCCCAAGCCAAAATTCCTACCCACTAAAAAAATTGCCAAAAATGTATTTTTTGTTTTTATATTTTTGGGTTTTTTGTTTGTTTTTTGGCCATAACTTTTGATAGGAAGGAGATATCTCAAAATTGATTTTTGCGTTGGTTTCTGCTCTTCAATATGAATCCAGTGACATATGACATGATGGGATAAGGTGCTCCAGGATTGGGTCTATCACTCTATAAGACACACAGACATTCCCCCCCCCCCTTTTGGGGAGAAAAAAGTGCATCTTATAAGCCGGGAAATATGGTAAGTCTCAGTGCTCTGACAATTATCTCTTTTTATAATAATTGTATTTTTCCTTGCAAAAAATATGGCTGTTTTTGCCCTTATATATTGCTGACTTTATTCCCATCCTGAACTTCATCACTATCTGCAAAGTTTGAGTCAGGAATGTTCAAATAACTTTGTCAATGTTTTCCTAATTTGGCAGTTGGAAACACAAGCCCTAAACCTAAAGGTTGGTGCAAGAGTATAAATGAGTTTTCCACCCCATAAATCTTAGGCCCATATCTTAAAGTCAAACTAAGCCCTTTGCTCCAGAGCAGTTAAGGTGACTTTCCATAACACTAGAGGGTGATGTAACTGCATGGACCCATAACTGCTCTGGATTTTGCCCTAGTCTCCCATCCAGTAAATCACTATATCTATAAATATACACATTTTGCACCATCCCTTTGATTCACATAGACATAAGCAAACATTATGAAGCTGAAATTCAGCAAGTTCTCCCATCAGCATGGGAAATATGCTCTTGGGGCATTTGAGGTGGAGACTTAGAGGTGGAGAACCTCCCTAAGGAAACAAGGTGACAACCCCAGCCATGCTCCTTGGACAGAATTCATGCAAAGAATACTAGACTTTTCAAGAACTACCGCTAATTCTGCCTGTAATGACACAGACGTTTTTTTCCTGCATATTCTACACAAATGTGGATCAGTAAAAGACAAAAGCATGAAGAACAATCCAACTTTTTGGAAGCTTCCAAAAAAGGAAAGATAAGGGGGAAAAAGATGGTTTAGCCCGATGTTTCAACTCATTGCTCACCTTCTTTTCCATTTTATAATTTAAGGAAGACATGCTGACCTATATCTATAGCAGATATCCTGCACATCAAACAATGATGCTTGAAGTCATCATCATTCATTCAACACATTCTGTGTGTGCTAGCAGGTGTGGAACACATGCTGTGCATTCCTTTGTATTCAAGAGATAATTTTGTGCTCATATCTCCAGATGGAGGAATTCAGACTCTCTATCAGAACTCTTTTTAGCTGTCTTCAGATAAGGAGCCCATAAATTCATTGTTTAGGTTTTCTCCAGAGTTCACACAAATAAGGGGGATGCTAATGAATATAAATCCTGCTCACACAAAAAATGTATGTCATCTATGAGTGGACTGGTTGTGCCAAGCTGGTTGTGTGTCCTAACTGTTGTTTGAAAGCTCTATATCAAAAGCCAATCCAGCCACTTTTGCAGCCACCTTCCAACCCCAATAAAGTTGCCATAATTATCTTCCACAAAATCAGAACAGGACCCGCTGTCGCATTCGCTAGTATGTGAACACAATCCCCCAAAATTGGGACTGTCCCTGTTTTTTGGGACATATAACAACTCCAAAAGCACCAGATCAGACATAAACATGATTCATATTTAAAGAAGATGGAGGACACACATGAGCCATTTGAAAAGGCCCTTTTGTGCTGAAAATGTCTGTGTCTAACTCTAATGAGTAAAACTGAAGTTTATTTTTATGTTGTTATATACCCTTTCAGCCATAAATCTGTTTCCCCAAATATCTCAGAATAAGAGCTCTGCTGGATCAGACTAAAGTTTCATTCATTCTAGCCAGAATCCTGTTTAGGCCAAACTCACTAGAAGGGCCTGAAGCCATCAGTCCTCTTTTGTATCCCTCCAACTGGTAGAGATATCTTGCTTCTGAAACTGGATGTAGTATATAGATATCATGATTAGCAATTTCTGGAAGACTCACCATTCATGAAGTTGTCTAATATTCACTGAAGGCCATCTAGGTTTTTAATAACAATGAAGAATATAGCGAAGGGTCCAAAGTAGTGCTTCTGCTGCCATGTGCTTAGTCCACAAATCCGTGTTTTTTGACAAGGAACATTCTGTTTATGGGAGAAGGATCTAGTTTAAGGTCCTCTTCCTGAAGTGGAATGCTCCGTCTGATTCTGAAGAAGGCATTCATTTGTCGAGTATATTCCCTATGCCTGAAACACTAGCTGAGATGCCACCCATAATGCCAAAAATAGAGCATAATTAAAAGAAGTGCAATAATATTTTCAGCATTCCACAAACAAACCAAAGTGCCAAAGGCATCCCAGAACATGCATCACGGTACCCAGAAAGAAATGGGGGCATCTGGAATATATCTATCCTTATCTTTTCTTTGCTCCCAATCGAGTGCACTGGAAGAGTTGTCAGCTCAGCATTCAGATCATGCTTCAGTAGAGACTCCCGTCTCATGATTATTTGTGACTCTACTTTGTTTTGAAAGCAAAGTGGAAAAGAAAGCACAGGCATGAAAGTGGAAGAAGATCAATGCGTTTGATTCAAACATGTTATTCAACCTAGAAAGTTTTCATCTACAGGGGTAAAAAACATCCCTAGATGAGTGGCGCCAGTTCACTATATGCGGCAATCACATCACCTGACCTTGTTCTCGAGCTGTCATTCTCATCCTGCAAAACATTAAGCATGAAAGACAGGAGACCTTGTAAAAGAATTAAACTATCTGAGGGGCAGCTTCTACCTTGGAAATGTTCAAGGAGTTTTCCCCCTTCACATCTCCTGCCACCAGCCGAGTGTCTCAAAACATGTTTGCATTCCCTTAATCTGATGTCTAATAGCATCAGAAATAATGATGAGATAAGCGATGGCAGTGGGGATTTGAGACTACTTTTGTCTGCCAAACACACTGTGGAAATCAGATGTCTGGAAATTTTTATTTTAAAAAATCTATGGTAACACACAAGGGAAAATGGAAAATGCTTGGCATTGTGTTCCCCTCTGTCCTCACTACAGATTTACTTTCTGGGGCTTTGATCACAAAATAAGGACCAATTGTTCACAAATAAGGGCCAACTGATCACAAATAAGGCCCAAAAGACATCACCAGGCATCAAATTTAATTAACATGGGATAACTATTTGTTTCTGGGCTCCGTTCAAAACATCGAATCATGGCAGAATATAGGAAGGAGGCATTTCAGGGCAGAGGAAGGGTAGGCAAATCCATGGCTAGGCAACGAGTAAGCAGGGATGGGACCAGGATCCAGCATTTCTGACAGATCCCATCCCTGGTTCTGGGCAGGAGCTTGGAGCAGCTCTGAGCTTCTTGTTAACCAAGTTAGATATACAAGTTAGCCCCACTGGGGCTACCATGGCATTACCCAGAATAAGGAGAATGAATTTCCATTGCCCAGGTTGAGCAGGGTGACCAGATGCCTGAACCCAAAAAGGAGGACAAGGTCTCATATTCCTCTCAGCCTGGCCTTTCTGGTGGATAGTGGCATGTTTTCCTACTGACGAGTAAAGCCGCAATATTGGGCACTCTCACTTTTCCATAGAGCTCAATGCATATTTTTTATTTTTAGTTTTTTGACCATAACTTTTGATAGGAAGGAGATACAGTATTTCAAAACTGATTTTTGCATTTGATTCTGCTCTTCAATAGAAATCCAACGACATATGACATGATGGGATACCGCACACATTGCAAAGTTCCAAAATGAAGCCAAAATTGAGGACAATGAAGCAGGAGAACATCCAGACAGAAGAGGATAAATCCAGAAAAATCCAGTCATATGGTCACCCTGAGGTTGAGCCACGGACTGACCCAATCCCACTTTGGATTTGTGGCAGGGCAGCCAGCCTTCCCATTCCAGCACAGATTAGGATTGGTATGTGAGTGTAAATTTTCCTGCTATTTCCTCACCCTTTTCTCACACTTCACTTTCAATCATCATGCTTAGGAAGCTCGCCGAACACAAGAACATACAACAAACCCTTTAAATACAAACACTGCTCACTTTGAAGAAGACAGTGATGTTCTCAAATTCTGCTCTATCAAGCAAATGGCAAGTTAATTTAATATTGATCATGGTCTAGACAACACTTGCTACTGCAGTTGGCTTTGATTAACATGTACATTCAGTAGATTTATCACTAGAATGGGGAGAAGTCAATAAAGATATATCGCAGATATTTGGAGGAGAAATCATATACAAAAGTGTGTAGGTGTTATGACACCAAATATCCTAGAGGTATTTTATTATTTGCAATCAATTGTACATCTCATGTTCCGACACTGCATGTGGCTACGATCCCCTTGTGTAAGTATTTTATATACAGCTATTCTCAGCCACAATGCAAAGAAATGCATAGGAAGCTGTTAGGTTTGAGAGGAGGGTTCTAGGGCAAGTCCTTAAGGTCCTGATGGACCACCACCTAATGACACCAGCATTTTACCACAGTTATACTACTGGAATGTTTGCTAGATATACTTCCATCGATGCATATGCTAGATATGCTTAATATGTTTCATAACCAGCCAGTGGCCATTTGGCTTTAAATTATTGCTGGAAGATCCAGACATACCTCATTACTGTGACTTCAGGGGTACTTGAAAAGTACATTGAAAAGTACTTGAAAAGACAGTATGGATGGTTCTGGATGTTTCAGAATAATTCTTTCCTCTAGGTAGAAAGTAACTGTTAGGTAATGCACCCTTTCCAAAACGAGTCACCCCTGCTTCCTTTTCCAGTGATTTTCAAGTTAGCTGGATTTCACAACAGATAAGAGCAAAAACTTATTTGCCATTGAAATAAAATTACAGGAACAATGTACAGTGCTTTACTGCTGTAGTTAATATGAAAATATACCACTCCTGTTTGTAAAAGTAGTTGTGATGCATTCAAACAAGTCCTGCTGGGAACATGGTAGCTCTTGGAAGTACCTAAAGGAGCACTAGGACTATGTACACATCACATTTGATATAACTCTTATTTACGCATCTTCACAACAACACAATGGGGTGCATCATTGTAACTCCACATCTAATTTTCCTTGCTTTGTTTCCTCATCCCTCTCCTCTCCTCTCCAGTATGTGCAGAAGTCACTGCAGATTAAAGCAAATTTGTTATACTGACGCATCTGTCTTGGCAGGTTGCATACATTGGCCATATTCTATATCTAAATTAGAATGGAGCTGAATTACAGTATTTTGGTGAACACTGACTGCAGAGCAAATAAATCCACCCTTCCATTTGGACAATGTTTTGCTACTGTATGCAAAAATGATTTCAGACAGCCCATTCCAACACAAATCCTCATGGTGTGATGCCGTAGAAGATGCATAGGTCTTAGCCATTTCTAATTTATACTATGCTCACTTGCTGACAATATCAGGTAGGTAAATCTCACAGGTTCCTTAGTACCTACGATATTCAATTCACTATGTGATCCCTCGTTGGATGGGAACATTCATATGACTAAGAGAGGAAAGAAAAATAATTAGCGAAGAAAACATAGACTTGAAGATATAGTTATTAGATAAACATTGGTAATGAATGTTATGGAGTTCACTTCTGAGTAGACACAATTTCGATGGGGCTCAGACTGGGAGACAGAGGCTGAAACCCCAACCACACTTTCCTGGGAGGAAGTCCCATTGAATGTAATGGAGTTTCCTTCTGAGTAGACACAACTAGGATGGGGCTCATTAACTTAGAGTACAATCCTAACTATGTCTACTCAAAAGTAAGCCCCGCTGTGTTCAGTGGGTCTTACTCCTAGGAAAGTGTCTTTGGGATTGCAGCCTATATGTTTTTAACTTAGGCTGCAATCCTAAAGACACTTTCCTGGGAGTAACAGCACAATCCAGAGCAACTAATCTGTCCACATAAGTGCCCTATCTATCACTAGGGTGGAGCAACTGCAAGATGCTCCACCCCAGTTACTCTGGAAGAGGCTTAGGGCAGAGCAAGGCAACATAGGGTGCCCTAAGAGATGTGGACCTGCTCTGCCCTAACTGGGGCAGCCTAAGCAGCTCAGGAGAGGCAAGGTGAGGGCATGTTTAGCATTGCCTAGGGCAGAGCAGTTACTCTGTATCCAAAGCCTGTTTCAAAGCAGAAATGCCCTCTTCCAGTTCCTCAGAGATATACCACCTCAGGCGCAGGTATAGTAATGAGTAGACCCATAGGGGTCCATGATAAGGCCCAAGTAAGAATGGCAATGTTGACTAAAAATCTGAGTTCTTGGCCAGCCTAGCTGCAACCCCTTCCTCTCAACCTCAGGATATGGAACAAACTACGGCTGCCCACAAACCTCAGGATACAGCAGGCCACTCCAAGAAGCCCCTTGTATTCACTGGAGAATTCACTGGCAGGCACCCAGTGTCATCACCAGACTGGTGTGGCTGGTGTGGGCTGCATTGGGTGATGCGCTCCATATGGGGTGATGAGCCGGAAGAGTTTGACTGTCCTTTGGCAGGCCCCAGGCATCAGTACTGCCCAGGAGGAGCAGCCAGAAGCTGCCGCTTGTCCTCGGAGCTGGCCCAAACAGCCAGCTGAGGTGCACTGCGCAGAAACGCACTGAGCATGCTGAACAGCTTCAGAGGAGACTTCCTTAGAGCAGAGGAAGTCTGTGCCTCTGCACGGCCATTTGGCCTCACTCAGGAGGCGGCACGGCAGCCGAGTGGCTTCAGAAAAAGTACTGCAGAGGCACAAACTCTGACGCCTGCACAGTCTCCTCTGAAGCCGAAAGACTTCAGAAAAGTACCACACAGGCATCAGAGATGGTGCCTGTGCAGTACTCTTTCTGAAGCAAGTTGGCTTCAGAAACAACTGCGCAGGTGCAAACTTTGGCAACTGTGCAGTCCAGGTAGGGAGGTGCGCGCATCCCAGGGGTGACGCACAGACTTCCGCACCGGGTGATGTGCAGAGTCGTGTCACCACTGTAGGCACCACAGCTGTTCCTTGTTCAGTGTGATCTGAGGGGTGTCTCCTCAGGAGCAAGTCCTCCCCATGTGTCAATTACTTAGCATGCTATGAAGCAGTTAGGGCAGCCCAGGCTTCCTGACTCTCTGGATGCAGCATAACTCTCTGCTCTGGATGCAGAATAGTTAGGAGAGAGCAGTTAGGGCAGAGGAGGCTGAACTTGTTCTGGATTGTGCCCTAAGTCCCATTGAATATAATGGAAATTACTTTTGAGTAGACAGTCTTAGGATTGCACCCTGCATTTCCTTCTCCTTCTTTACCTGGAAATAAGTCAATGGAGGTGGAGGAAAAGGCTGCTGAGGCTTCAGGTGGCTGTGAGATAGGCAGAGGCAGGCAGCGGGACCACTGCTCAGGCTGTGTAAGTGATGGGCAGAGGCGAGACCACCACTGAGGGCACGGGTGCAGGCAGGCAGGAGCGGGGCCACAGCTGAGGCTGTGGTGCGGATGCAACAGCAGGTGCAGGCAGCGGGACCACCACAGCAGCAGCACAGCCAAGAATAGCACTCCTCAGTGGTGGCCCCGCTCCTGGCTCAGAAGCAGGTTCAGAGGCAGGTGGAGCAGCAGTGGATGGGCAGGAAGGGCAGCAGGCGTTGCAGGAGGAGGAGGAGGCGGGGAGGAGGAGACTGTGTGCACATCAGAGAAAGAGGTGGGGGGACTGCGTTCCAGTGCTTCCCCCCACAAAAAAGCACTGGGTTTCACCATACCATTTTTTTCTGAACTGGTTAGTTTATTAAGCTGGTCTTACTAAAGAAACATTTTATCTTTTTACCATATATTAAAATTTACTTTCTATGTGTATATGGACACAAAATGGCAGGAGTCAGCCTGTGGCAGGGAGGAGGATACTTACCGCTATGAAAAAAATCAAGCCTCTGAATTATCCCTGCATCTCCCCATCCCCTGGAATGTGATAAGACAATGATAAAGGATTGGTTTCAAATACTTTCCCCCAAAACTTCCATGTGAGTGTTCTATGACTGGTCTAGGCTCATTCAATTCAATGCTTGTTCTTTGCTTTTAACCCTGCTTTTAATGAGAACACAATCCTAACCATGTCTACTCAAAAGTAAGCCCCATTGTGTTCAGTGGGTCTTACTCCAAGGAAATTGCCTTTAGGATTGCAGCATAAAGCTTAAACTTGGCCCATGTTGTCACTAGAGAATGGCACCTGAAGAATCTACATTGGAGTGCTAGCTACACATTACACAAAATTTGTGAGTTGGCCTCAATGTACAGTGGGCCCACTTGCGGGAGTTTGGTTCCAAATATCCCATGGATAAAGGATTCCATGAATGATGAAATCTACTCTCAAAGTTTGTAGAGTGGCTCATCTAGAGCCTCCAGAGATCTCTCCCGGGTTGCATTGAGCAGGCAAGTGGTTTACCTGTTGAAACCTAATTGCCTCCCTTTTACATCTTCCACTCTTTTGCATACTCTCCCATGTGCCATTTAAGGACTTCTAACACATGCTACATAATGTATTTTTTAATTCAGTTTCCAATTACTTCTTCTGCTCTCTCCCTTGTGCCTGTTTCAAAGTCCCTTGGGGCAGAGACTTTGGATGACACTCAACAAATATTAAATGATATTAATAGTACATGACTGTATGGGTTTATACTTTTCAATTGTTTATTGGTAGTCACTTTGGATACAACTGAAAGAAAGAACAGGCTTAAAGGAAAAGAGGAATGAAATACTATTTTACTGGATTTTTGAAACAAAATCTAACAGAAAATACAAACCACTAGACTTTTAACAATTGTCAATTGAATATTTCATATTCGGTTCCCCCTGATACAAAGGTGCCACAAGGCACTTTGTCTTTCTCAATATGTTGTTGAGCATTGCTATGCTGGCTTTCAGAGTCAAGTGCAAGCATTATGTGAGCTTATATGAGGCTAAGCTGCTATGCTGATGGAGCAGAAAACTAGTTCAGATGCATTCAGGATTTGGCAGTATTCTTGGAGCTGTTGCAGGGGAAATCGACCGACTAGTCCCAAAGGCAGCTCCATTTGTTTTTTGTTTCTTTTGCCCCCTTTGGATATTTTGAATATTACTCTCTACTGAACTAATCTGTTATCTTTCCAAACTCCTAATTGCTGTCTTAAAAATTGCTCAGTGAGGAGTTAACCCAGATATGACTTTGAGACTTCCAAAGGGGGTGGAATGGGTGGTCAGCATTCAATTAAAAACAGTTGAAAGAATGTGAGATATAAAGGACAGAAGAATAACCTAAAATGGAGAATAAATGGAAAAAAACAATCTGATAACCTAGCTTTGTTTTATTTAATATGACTTGGAATCACATTTAACTCGGAATTTAATTCCAAGTAATTTACTTTGACTCTGAATCAGAAACTAAAAATTTAATATGTGGAATCATGGTAATGACAATGATGAAAAGTGAATCACCTTGAAAAATACCTTGCTTGATATTGACTGTCTGCTGGTCTTTAACTGCTGTACTGAATCAGGATATATTTCTTTCCATAGTTTTCTTTTACTTTTATTTTATTTTACTTTTATCGCTGACTGCATATTTTATGTTGTTTTAATTGTATTTTGTTGTTTTCCATGTATTTTGTTTTAGTTGAATTTTATTGTTTTTAATTGTATTTTATTATTAGTTGTCAGACACCTTGGATGCCCTTCAGGGAGAAAAGCAGAGTATAAATCTAATAAACAAACAAATAATAAAACAGTTGATACATTTGTTTTGATGTCCTCTTTTTCTGGCTCAGAGTTGTACTAACAAGTCATTACAGTGCATTTTTCAGCCACACCATACTTTGTTGCTTTAGTTGTTTTTCTTCTTTACCCAACTTTTCAGGGCTCACCCTAGTTGCCCAGCTGTGGTTTTTGCATCTTGTAGCCCATTTGTTGACAGATGTTTGGGTACACTCACATCTGATATGGTCATTGTGGAACCAGGTGATGACTGATCCAATATGGATTTCTGTTTATTTTTCTTCATCATAACTGACCGTCGTTGGGCCCTTTCTCTAGCTTTTCATTTGAGACCTGCCTGGCTTGGGTGACCCTTCTGCTAGCTGTGCTGCTGCCAGCCTAGCTCTTGTATTTTGCATTATATTACAGGATTGTAATCATTTTATATGAATATTTTTGGGTTGTGGAACAAATTATCTTGCGTTTCCATTATTTCTTATGGGAAGATTCACTTTGATATACAAGTGTTGTGGATTACAAGCATGCTTCTTGGGCACCACTGCACATTTGGGCACCACTGTACAAAATTTCTATAGGACAAGGGGATCCAAGTACTATGGACAGGGTGATAACATGACTGGAAATGCCTGGACTGAACTGAAAATGAGGCCATGGAACCAAAAGTCAGGAATTTGGGAGCCTCTCCAGCCATTTCCTGGGATTTCAGGCCTGTTTTTGGCCATTTTAGACCTTTTAAGCCCACTGGGGGGGAAAGGAGGTGGAGGGAGGGAAAGAAGGGAATTGTAGTCTTTCTCCCTCCTCAGCATGCTAAAGCACTTTTCCAAGCCATCAGTAGAAGAACTATATCTCTCAGCATGCATCGTGCCAGATTCCCATTATGCAGCCTGCATCCGAGAGGCCCATGTAGGTCTCTAAATGGGCCCCTAAATAGCCATTCCCAAATGGCTGTGAAAATGGCTGTGCCTGGCAGTGGCTCCCAGTCCCTGCAGAGAAAAAGATCTGGGGGGAAGAAACTCTGCTTGCTGTGCAAAAGAAGGAAGGAAGAAAGGAGCTGAGCTGAGGCTGCTAGAGAGGAGAGCAGAGCAGGGACAGGAGGTCCCTGAGGGACAGAGAGGGGACAGAGAGGGACAGAGCAGGGACAGCCTTGCAAGTGGAGCTGCTCTGAAACTTCGCAGTGAGTTTGGTTTTGGAGAGAAAGGGGGTGAATTAATTTTTTTAAAGCAGGGTTGCCAACTGACCAAACCCCAGACTCCTCTGTTCCTATGCCTTTGTTGATGGATCCACCAATATATACTTTGCACAAAAAAGCATGTATTTCACAACAAGGGCTTGAGTTGTTCAGGTTTGGGGGCCTTTCAGCCAGCTATTGTCAAAGCAGAGGAGCAGGGCTGGGTGTAAATTGGTAACCTTTTCAGGATAGGGATGGTGGCTTCTTAAGCCTCCAAGCCCAATTGTGTCCACTCAAAAACATTATAGTCAATGGAGCTTATATTATGTAAGGGGGAAAAGGAAAGGAGGGTGAAAGACCAAGCCTCTGCATGCCTGCCTGAGAAAGCCTGGCTGCTTGGATCTGTTAAGCATGTGCCTTTTTGGTTGGTGTCTGGTCTACTGCAATGAGATTTGTGTAAAAGTTAAGTACAGGAATGCAATATGAGTGTATTTAGCTTTATTTTAACATGTCCTACATTTGTCCTATATTTTTGGGGTGTCCTTCATTTTTTAACCAAGTAGGAATTTTGGCTTGGAGGACAGGAATTTTTGGGAACTTGGAGGGGGGATTTTGAGTTCAGCATCCGGTCACTCTGGTAATCGAGGCATTTTCCACATACAGCAGTGTCCAAGCTGCACCATCCAGTGTTTCACATGACAGCCAAAAAGTGCCTTACTTTTTGGAACACGTATTCCAGCAGCATTAACTGAAGGATAAGGCCATTAATCTTTTGTGCTTCTCCATTCCAAATTGCATCTGAAATGCTTCTTTTTCCTCCTTCTTTTCTTCCTAGATCAACGATTTTCCACTGCTGTGACATGGCACACTGGTGTGCCACGAATAATTAATCTAGAGGTGTGCTGGAAGTATCTGGGGCGAGTCTTTAATAGTAGAGCATTTGGGGTTTTGAGCCCCTTCCTGCAACACAGTGTGACTTGTCAATGGTCACAAAACTGATGGTGTGTCTTGATCATTTTTAGTGCCTTGTCAGTGTGCCATGAGATGGAAAAGGTCATTGTTTGAGATATGTATTTGAAATCCCAAACAGGGAGAACTTGGCAAAATGGATAGTTAGACTTTTCAACAGCTTTCCCAACACCTGAAATAGCAGGCTCATGAATGATAGAAATGAAAATGAGCATCTTGAGCTTTGGGGGACATCTTTTGGAGATTAGAGGATTACGGTCTGAGAGCTCACAAGTGCATAGAGGAATGCCTCCTAGCATTCCGTGGATTGTTTCGGTTATATTAATAACACATGTTATCAACCTTTTACAGGATGTGCAATGATCCCTAAAATGAGAATTGGGTTGAAAATGTTGAATCACCACCTTTTTAAAAATAGAGAGCTGTTTTGTGTGTTGTGTTATGGGTATACTCAGCTATACCACGTGTACCTGGTGCTGTTAGCCTGAGAGTGATGCTCACATGTTTGGAAAAGTTGGAGAGCTGTTCTCCTAGACTTAATTTTAATATCTCTGCACGTAACCTGAACTGCTTACTAGATGCTGAGATGCTGCATTGAAAAGCACATGGACATGTCTTCATTTTCAATGGATATGCACATGAAAGCCATCCTTGCACAGATCCATGGTTCTATGTTTACTCAGCTTTGTATTTCATCCTTTTCATGAACTTTCAGATATTTGGAAGAACCAGTATTTAACTTTAAAAAAAAAAATAAAAGGCTTGTGAATAAGTACAACTTATTTAGGGTTACTGGGAATTCTGATCCATTTGCCTCTTAAATTTAACCCAATGAAAACACACCAGCATGTGTGGTGTTAGCTGCCTTGGGAGCGCTCTGGGGAGAAATGTGGAATATATGTATTTTTCTTACCCTTCGTGGGTGGTGTATGTATGTTATCCTCAATCTCTGGTCCTCTACCAGAGGCCTGGGAGGTTGAGGGTTCTGCGCAGTATCTTAGCTGTTCCTAGCAATGTGCTTTTCTGGATCGAGTGTTCTGCTGTCCCTCCTGGAATCTGTTGGAGCCATTCTTCCAGCTTGGATGTCACAGCCCCTAGTGCTCCAATCACTATTGAGATCACATTCACCTTCACTTTCCACATCCTTTCTAATTCCTCCTTCAAACTCTGTGATACTTTTCCACCTTTTCATGCTCTTTTTTCCTGATGTTGCTGTCATTCAGTATTGCTGTATCTATCACCAGGGCTGTCTTCTGTGCCTTATCTACCACCACAATGTCTGGTTGGTTAGCCAGTACCTTCTTGTCTATCTGGATATGGAAGTTCCACAGGACCTTAGTCCCTTATCCTTAGTCCTGTGGGACTAAGGATAAGGGACTATATATATAATATATAATATATATTCTTTATATATAAATATATATATGCCTGAATTTCACATTTATTGTGCACTTGTCAGACTTCATCTGGAATGTATTCATCATTCACAAGAATAGATTTACAAGAGTAGATTTTGGTTGAACTTTAGAAAAAATGCATTAATTGTAAGAGCAGTTCAGCTATGGAACTAAGTACATAGGAGTGGGCTCTCCCTTGCTGGAGGTCGTCCTCCAGTGACTTGACTGCCATCTTCTGGAGATGCCCCAGCTTTGATTTGTTTGCACTGAACAAGAGGTTGGATTTTGGGTCTTGAGAGTCTGTGATGATTGAATGACTATTAATTATTGCAGTCCTGTTCATGGACCATTTTGGAGAAAGCCTTGATTTTAAACAGAAAATAATGGAAGGGGAGGAGCTGTGCTGTGAAGGTGGGAAAAATATTGGGGTGCACCAGCTATTGTGAGAGTGGGGGAATGTGGAGCTTAGAGTCAAACTAGATGTGTCTCTATTTTGTCCAACATGTTTGGGAGGTTCAACTTTTCAAATGGCAAGAGTGTCCCCCCCCCCCCATCTTGGCAAAATCATGCAGGGAGGGATGCAGTTGTACTGCATTTTTAAAATTTTTCTATAGCATTACTATCCCATATGTTGAGGTTCAACATACAGCAGATCCTTTTGTGGGGATAGAAATGTAAGTACTTAGACCTCACCGTGGTTTTTCTAAAACTTAGTCTCCCCTCTATTGAGATTTATCTTTTGCAAGCAGTGTGGCTTGTGATGGAGGACCTAGTGTTCTCTACAAAAGTGGCAAAATCAGAGGGGGTTAAGGTAAATGCCAGAGGGGGTTAAGGTAAATGCCAAAGGGGTCAGGCCATTTTAATGAGTACTTGTTGATGGGATCCAATTTCAGATGGCTAACATTGGCTTATTACTTGCATCCTTGCCTTGCCATACAGTTTCTGCATTCTGCAGGCAGCAGGGCTCATGCTTCAGGAGCTGGTTGGGGAATGTCTTTGCATGTCTGAGCAGGATTCCACTTCCACATGAATGGATCTAACCTAATTATCCATCCCCAGAAGGTAGGTTGAAAACATTCCTGGTAATCCTGATGATTTCACTGAGAACAGCAGCTTACCCTACAATCCAGAGCAACTACAGGAGCACGTAAGAGACATTATATGTGCCCGTAGTTACTGTACCACCTAATGAAAACCTATGGGAAATTTGTATTGCAATCCAGAGCAAATTGTTCTAACACTGGAGCAAGGACTCCCCGTAGTTGCTCTGGATTGTGCCCTACGTCTCAGCAGTTCCTGTGAAAACAGAAGATGCAAGTATTAGGGATTCTGGAGGAGGGGTGGGAAAAGAAGAATTAAGCACTCAACTTTCTTATGCAGATTCATGCTTTTAAAAAGTGGGGAGGGAAACAATCTCTGCAAAAACTATTCCCCAAAGGGCACTATGATTTTAATTGCATTTGGTAGGAAAACAGGAACAGACAACCCTCACAGTTAGAGGTGTATGTACATGGACATACACACTCCACTATCATTACCTTACATCTCCAAGTATCCCCCCTTTATGAAAATATATCTTCTAGGTTGCAAGCCTCCGGAAGCAGGGCAAAAATAGCAAGGGAGCAGAACCCTCAGCCTGCTTGGTTGATACAGAATTGTAAGGACACCCCTTGCACAGGTCAGTGCTGGTATAATAATTGGTCTGCACTGAAGTCAATCTTGCCTCTTCTGCCTTCAAGAATAATATAAAGAGCTGATGCAGTTTGTCTCTCCTGGCCTGGCTTTTCACTGGTTATTCCTGAGCTTGTTACTTGCTATACTCCATGTCTTTTTACAGATTATTCTCTTCCTGGTTTTGCTGTGTGAATAGTACAATATTTAATAAAGGAGAGACTACATTTTTCATAATTCATTGTGTCAACCATCTTGTTCTTCCCTCCTGGACATTTTTTGCCTTTGCCTCTTTTTCACAGAGACTTTGTTCTTTTTACATACACACGCAGAAGAAAAAAAAGTCTCTCTCTCTCTCTCTCTCTCTCTCTCTCTCTCTCTCTCTCTCTCTCTCTGTATATGCATGTCATTTTGGGAAATGTTATCTGCACTTTAAACAGGCTACAGTGTATTTGCTTTTATCTACGATAGTTAATGGGGCTTACTCCTGGGTGAGTTTGGATAGGAGTGACAAAAAATTTCCTGCTTGATGATCTTGCTTCATGACATAATATCTGACAGACTGGGTCCTGACAGATTGTCATTCTAAAAAGTGGGTCCCATGCTAAAAAGATTGAGACCCACTGTCCTAGATGTTCGTGACTCCAACTACCTTTGTTTCTTCAACTGTGTTCTTTAGAGGTCAAATGTAAACCAGTTGGTAAAATGGTACACAGTCTCAAGTTCTCCAAATGCAGTATAGGTCCTGGGCCATTTTTTATTTCTGAGCCACCCCAAATTCCATTAACTAGGAGTTAAAGAAAGGTTATGCGGTGGGATGAGAATAATAAAATGCATCACCTTGTCTATGGAAACTCTCTTTCATGCGGTTTTAAGAGGTCCATAAAAGCCATGATAAATGTTCATCTAAGTTTAGCCTTTCTCCAGTGTTCTGCTGAGAATAGAATTTAAACCTCATGGGAGCTCTCTTTCTTCTTTTACAATGTTCCACCATCCTTGCAAGATGCCAAAGGGAACAGCAATGCTGGGCACCCAGACGTTGCCGGCTGGCTTTTTATAAACTGTTGACATCTGAGATGCTACCAGCTGAAACGTGTCACACGACACCACTTGGGCAAAGCTGGTCCTGTTCTCACAGATTCTCTGAGAAGCATGTGCCTGCTCCTCCTGAAGTCAGCATGTGCTGGAGCCAAGGTCGAGGAAGTGTGATAAACACACACAAAAAAAAACCATAACGAGAGCACTCTTTGCTATGTGACACAAAAGTCACACGCCAGTAAGTGAGGAATCCATTTTGAGAAGCAGCTGACTTGAACTCATCTTAAATTGATATTCGTTTCTGCAGGCTGGTGTGTTGTCACCATCACGGTCTCTACAGCTGGAACTGCTCTGGGTGCAACCAGCTTAGTTTATGTATAATGTGCAGGTTACATTTCGGGGACTGAGGGGGCATATGCCAAGTTTGGAGCAACTTTGCTCCCTCGAACTAAAAGGCTTAGGAGAAATAAGGAGACTAATGTTCCAATCCTGTCTAGAACTTACAGAAACAGATCTTGTGACCTACCACCCTACGTTATGGTTTGGCAGTGCAAAAGCTATGCTACTGTAGTGTGCTTTGGGGTTGCCAGCACAATTATTTGGAATTCCTCTGTGCATGTGATAGCAATCCTCAGACCCACTGTGAGAGCAAGTAAGGTTATGCAAGGAAGGATCAGATGAGGATTGTGGGTATAAAAGGTGGGTATAATAGGTGGGGAGTAAGCCAGGGGGAAATGGTTGCAGGGCAGGAGGGAATGGATCTCGAGAGGTTGCAACACACACTGAATTCTTAATCCCCCTTTCCACAACCCAACATGCTCCCTAGAGCTCCTCACACCAACTAAATAACTAGCATAAAACTAAGAAGGCCAGGTGGCTCGGTGGTCTATAGGGAAATACTTTACTTGTCTCTTCTGGAGTAAGATTTTTACTTGTCCAGGACTGCCAGCTGGACTGTTGTCCTTGAATACTCTCTGCTGAACAGGCAAATATCATCATCAGGAACACCTCCCAAAAAATAGCTAAAGTCTTATGGCCACCTAGTATACTTCAAGCAAACCATCTCCATTTTTATAACAACCAGGATGCTATATCTGAGTTTCATTATTAGAAGGGAGATAGAAGGAGACTGCAAAGCTCCTTTAAAAACCTTTGATGAGCTGGTAGGTTGCTTTATGAACAGATGCTGAGAGCTCTCAGTTGCTTCTAGACCCAGAGGAATCCCTCTGTGTCTCATGTGGCAGTTGCTAGTTTGAAGGCCCTCTCTCCACCATACCAACTCCAAGCCACCCAGAAGCTGTTCCTCAAAGTCAGCTGCCAAATCCTAACTCCATTCAAGGACCTAATCATGCAGCACAGTTCCCTAGCCACTTTTCTCAGGGTCGTTGCCTTCCCCTATTTTGCCCTCTCCTTCCTAAGTCTGATCTGCTCACTCTGCCATTCAACCCATTTGGCTAAGGTGACCAAGGTTGTTTTGTTTCCAAGCATCCATGCCAGCACATCAGGTGGAGCAGCAAGACACATTAGTAACATATTATAGGCCAATGGTCCCCAAAGTGAGGCTCAGAATCCCCCTTCATTTCAAGGGATGTCAATGAAAGCTGGGTGTTGGAATCTCACACTGCAATCCATACTTTCATGGGAGCAAGTCTCATTGAACACAAGTAAGTCTGTCTCTTTGACTTCTGAGTAGACATGGAGGAACTCTGGCACAATAATGGAACTCCCTGTTTGATGTCACTTTCAGCCATGACATCTTTGTTGATAATATCACTTCTGGGGAACCCGGACAGATTGTCATTCTCAGAAGGGGGTCTTGGGCTGAGATGCTTGAGAACCACTGATACAGATAATTATAACTTAATGGCAGCCATTGGCAAGTGAGACTAAGGATTGTGAGGGCAAAGAAGATAGAAAAGAGCACCAAGAAGAACAACACTGAAACAAACAAAAAAATGTCAACAAAGTTTGTTGAATGGTTATGAAAATGGGAGGCTTGTTCTAAAATACACTCATTAAAATGAATATGAAACAAGGAGTTTCGATGCAGTCCTGGTTAAATGACTTTTGTGTAAATTGGCTTTGTGCCTCTGCTTCCTTTTCCCTTTTTTCTTTTAAATGCTCCTTTCCTTGATTCTAAAATCACAACATGTCTCTTGGTTATAGAATCCTAAATAGTCTTTAAAGCCACGTGTGTAAATGTTTGATTAGTCATCCCTCTAGGGTACAATTTATAAAAATATGTCATGTAATTTTAATAGTATATATGCGATGTAAGAAGCCCAAGTGTTGATTTACTAACCTTTTTATTGGCCTGTCAACAAAATTAATGTTCTATTTGCTCAAAGCACCAATTCTGTATCCTCATAGCAGGAACAAGAGGAGGCTGGGATATATTCTGACCTGTCCAGAGGACTACGAAGTGACCTGTTTGGGTGCCCCTTCAATAACCTGAGCAAAAGATGCACTGTGAAAGATTGCACTGCATTAAAAATAACACAACTGGAATATTAAATTATCAGGGGAAAGCTGGTTGCAATCAGGCAGTGGCAGAAGAATATTGACAACCCACCAATTGGTTTCTCTGAGATTCATTTCCTGCAGACTTCAGAAACAGACAATGCAAAATAGAGTCTTAAAGAAAGCTGTGCACAAAGAGTGAAAAATATGAAGCCATTTCCAGAAACTTCTTATGGGCATTAGTAATATAAAGATCATTATAATATGCTATACCTTCATGAATATGTTTGTTTTAGCACTAGCAAAAGACCTCCAGTTTGCCAAAGACAGTATGTTCTAAGAAATATGTGGAATCCTTGCCACAGTGTGTTGCAGTGGCACCTGATCTAGATGTCTTTAAAACTTAAGACCAAGTTTATGGAGGAAAAGTCAATTGCAGGTTACAAGTCATGACGACTGTATGAAACCTCTGGGTTTTAGCAATAGATTTTAGAACTAGCCAGATGAAAGGAAGAGGCAACAGTATACAGCTATGTTGTCTGTCTGCCTCCAGAGGAATGTGGTAGGTCACTGCTTGATACATGCCTTAATCCAGCATGATTTTTTTGTTCTTATATTGCACAACAACCTGAAAACAATGCCAAACAATAAGATATGAGGCATGAATCACCCACTGGGACCAGCCAAAATACTCTGTGCATTTGTTGGGGAAGCTGGGAAAATTAGGAGCACATGTGCTCAACATCACATGAATCATGTCTCTGAGCATAAGTGATAGCCTGGCATGCTAAAGATAGCACTTGACAGATCACTGATGGTGGGGAATAGAGGTATTCCCCCCTTTATGACTATTCGTTTTCCGACAATCCACTCCTTCAACACGTTTAAGTTATACCCAGAGCTCATTCATCCAATGTATGCTCCATTCTTTCTGTTCTAAATGCTGAAACTGCATATTTTCAGCAACTCCTCCTCACCCCAGCAATGTCTGTTCTAGTGGCTTCTGCTGGTGTACTGTTGCATTTTAGAGTGTGAGCCCTTTTAGGATAGGGACCCATTAGCTATTAATTAGCTATTATTTTTTCATTTTTTGTAAACCGCTTTGTGAACTTTTTAGTTGAAAAGTGGTATATAAATATTGTAGATAGATAGAATTACATATGACATGTTGCTCTGCATATGACATGGTGATTCAAATTGCTCTGGTATCAGTGGTGGACTCCAGCAGGTTCTCACCTACTCTATAGAACCGGTTGTTAACAAGAGATAGGATATATAAAGTTTAAAAATAGCCATTTGAAAGTGGCTGCCAGATGGGCATAGAACTGGTTGTTAACTTCTTTGAATCCCATCACTGTCTGATATGTATCTATGTATTCATGCATGTGTGTGTGTGTGTGTCTGTGTGTGTGTGTGTGTGTGAGAGAGAGAGAGAGAGAGAGAGAGAGAGAACCAACTTTAGCTCCAGGTCTGTCGCCTTTCCCAGAGGTATAAATGAGAGTCCATTTGTAAATCCTTGTGTGGCAGCAGGAATTTGCAAGATGAATAAAGGCATTTGCAGTTTGCTGGCTAAAAAAGAATTGGAAGCAACATTTGTTGATTAAAAAAGAATCAAATTCCACTTTTCAACACTGCTCCAGTATCTAACCTGTCAAACAAAAAGGGAACGCCTGTGTATCTTCTTTGGTGTAGCAAGTGGTCAGCAGTCCTAGTGAGTCCAACAATAATTGTATACTTGGCGGAAAAGGGTATACTGAAGCATGAGGGGAGAAGAAGAATGATGCCTACATACAATATTTAGCATACAAACACTCTTGGAAAGGGAAAATCATAGAGCAGGGATGATCCAGATATTCAGATAAAAGGGAGAGCTATTAACAGAAGTAACAGTATTTATATAACAGTAGGCTGCAATGACATGGAAGGAGAGGATAGGGTAAATGCTGCTGCTCTAGATGATGTGAGACTAAGGGCACAATTGAGAGTAACTATGGGAAGTCCTTGCTCCGGTGTAAGAACAATTTGCTCTGGATTGCAGTATGAATTTCCCATAGGTTTTCACTAGCTGGTGCAGTAACTACGGGTACATGTAATGTCTCTTACGTGCGCCCGTAGTTACTGTGGATTGTAGGGCCAGACCACAATCCTAACCATGTCTACTCAAAAGTAAGCCCCATTGTGTTCAATGGATTTTACTCCCAGGAAAGTGTCTTTAGGATTGCAGCCTTAGATCCAGTATTTACACTGTACTGTATAAACAGGATCAATAATCAAACATGAAGTAGACCATTGTGCAGACAATTATGACAATTAGCATTTTTAACATCCAAGACCATTCACATTATATTTAGCCTTGTTTGCATCTAGATCTGTGTTGGCACCCTGTGGTTTACCCCTGTTTTGATGGAGGAATTAAGCAGCTGAAATTTGCCCAGCTAGGAGGTCTTTGCTGTAACACTGCTTAGATCTAACTTTGCCTGCTGGGATCTCTGTAGTCTGAAATGCTCAAGACATTACATGCTGAGAGGTGCAATATCTGGGAGCTCAGGGGGTAGGAATTAGGGAGAAGGACTGCTGGGATGTACGCTGTGGTTGGGGCAAAACTCATCTCAAGTTTGTTTTTTTCCTTGCTGTCTTCCTGTTCTGTCTTAGTACCTACATTTCTATGGTCAACCACAAACAGAAGTCAGTTGCCAGATGAAAAGCCTTTTATATCACAAGCATAAAGTCTCCATGTGGTTCAGCTCTTTTTTGTCTATTGCTATCAATCTATCCATCAACAGTATTTTTATACTGCTTTTCAATGAAAAGTTCACAAAACTGTTTACAAATAAAATAACTAATAGCTAATGGCTCCATATCCCAAAAGGACTCACAATCTACTCACAATCTCTTGTCACTAGTGAAATTGCAATATTTGACTATTCAATTAACTGTGTGTCCCAACCCCATATTCATCCCACTGTCACCTCTGTGCAGAATGATCTTAGGAACATGGAGCTGCATCATCAAAAAGTTCACATCAAATCTGCTCCTCTCCTAGCAATGCATAGTTCAACTCACCTGTTTATCAAGGTATTTCAGGTATTTTACATATTGCACCCAAATGAGTAGTTGTTTGGTGTCTAAACATATTTGTGATTTCTTTAATGTTGAAAAGAAGTGGATGGTACTGATTTGACAAGAAGTGAGTTGAAAAGAAGTGGGTGGTAGTGATTTGGGAGGTGGAAGATCCACATCCAACACCCTGCTAATATCAAGACTCCAAGGTGACTTTGGGCTAGTCACGACCTCTCAGCAACATCTACCTCACAGGGTGGTTGTAAGGACAAAGCGAACATGTATATCACCCTGAGAGAGAAAGGGTGATGTAAAAATGTGAAAAATAAATTAATAGTAGTGGCAGTTATTGTACTGTGCATTTTCTTCAACTGCTTCAGATGGTCAGACCATTAGTAGGGGCGGGATGGCAGAAGGAAAACAGTTTAGGTAATGACATGAAGATAGAAGGTGAGTTATAATGGGTTAAAACTGAACAAAACCTGAGGGTTGCTGTTTGTGCATATCAAGGATAACAATATATTTGTTATTCTACTTGTAAGTATCTCAAACTGCTGCTCAGTTTCTTGGCTCAGTTTCTTTTGATAATTATTTGTATACCACTTTTCCACAGAAATGTCTCAAGGTTGGCTCACAACAGTTCAAAAGAGTACAATGAACCAGTGAATAATGAAGATGATATATTACAGAATGTCTATATTAATAAACTAGATGGTTCATTGACAACTTAATATTGGGGGAGATAACATTTGAAAACGATTAAATCCATCATTTTAAAAGAATATCAACATTTCAGTAATAGAAATAGTTCCTCTCACTATCAACTGCAAATTACTGTTAATGCCTTGTAATCACAAAAATTAAAATCTAGCAGCAGGTATAAAAATGTAAGACATAATGCCATAAAACTTGCAAATAGACCTGTTTAATGAGCAAAATTCAACACAATCTCATAGCACTTTTCCAAAATGCACTTTGTTCTTTCTTGTGGATCCTCCAAGCTGCTAATATCATCAGGAATGATTACTATAGGCATCCCCAGCATTCATGGGGAGCATCCATTCTGTCCATTTAAAGGCATAGAGGTATTGCTTCTGGTTTTGTAGAAAAAAACAACACAAAAACTCTAAGTGACTTTTAAAATATACTATAACAGCTATTCTGAGCTTGCAGATGTTGCAGGCAGATGTGTGTAACCTCTGAGGGCCTGTAGCGGGTGTAGGGAATGGAGGGCCCTCCCACATCCACTGATCTGTAGATACAGGATCCATGAATATGGGGCCCCCTGTATTTCCATTGGACAGAACTGACCAATCTCACACATGATCATTATCCAAAGGAGTGTCAAACATAAGACCCATGGGTCAGATGCAGCCTATATAAACACTTTATCCAGCTCTTTGGCTCTCCCAGCATCACTCTCTCAGGGATCTCCAAACTTTTAACTTCAGGGCTCCTGGATCTTTAACAAGTGTGTAGCTTGTGTGTCAGCTTGTGTGAGATAAGAAGCTGTACCCACTGAAATTCCGTCCTTTAAAAGTCCAGGAACCCTGAAGTTAAAAGTTTGGAGACCCCTGCAAAGTGTCACTGCTGAAAAATTATCCCCAGGATAATTGGGCTCACCCATATTTTGAATATATGATCATGTTTTACATATTTGATCTTATGCAGGGTGACCATATGTCTGGTTTTCCCATGAAATGTCCTGGATTTTAGCCTTGTGTCTGGGAAAAAAATCTTCCTTGTCCCTCTTCTCCTTGTGAGCAAGCAGCATGTAGAATTCTTGTAATTAATAAATTATATATGATAAATTATTTGTAATAGTTTTAAATTGAAGAATAAGTAATATAGTGTTTAAATTAACCACAAGAAAGCAACATATATGAGTATTTTTAGCTTTTTTTTTGTCATGTCCTTCATTTTTCTTGGGTGTCCAACATTTTGGGTCACCCTGATCTTACATTTTCAGCTAATGAGTCCCTAAGTGGGAAAAAAAAAACAAAAAAACACTTGTTTCTGCCTAATGACATCACTTTGTGACAATGACATAATTTCCAGGTTTCATGCAGGTACCATGAATGCACTTTGGGCCGCTTTATAACACAAATGTGATAACCCTGATTTATCCCTTCAGAGGAGAGCCCCTATCAAATCCCAAATAAGTAATCCAACAGAGACAAAAATTGAAATGCTCCCCATAGCCTCCCTTCTTAGTAGAAAACAAGCAGATCTTCTGTGGTGCCTCTAGGAAAGCAGTGGGGCTGAAACAACTGAAGGATGATATATATTGGTACATATAATGTTGCATCAAGTTTTAGTATATAATTTTAGCTAGCAAAATACTGAATAACTTTAGTATTCAGTGAAGAGCAACATGGGTCTGATGGACCCTGCCTGTATTCAATGTGATGTAAGTTCAAAACTCAAAAAATGTAAATTCAAAAAATTCATGCTTTTGGATTTATAAATCCAGGGACCCAGAATGTAGCAAGTGGGTGAAGAAGTTGCTCTGTAATCGAACTCCTCTTTATGTAGAGATTATTGAGAACTTCATTGTCCTGTATTGTGCTTGTGAAAATCATGAGATGGATCATACAACCACCTCATAACCAGCCTCCATGTGTCAAGCAGCATGCCCTGGAAATCAGCTGGATGAACCTGAGACCATGAAACACCTTTAAAAACTACCATGACCCTTCCCAGTCCTTCTGAGTAGAATAGTAGCTACCTCAACCTTCTTCATTACTTTCACCTCACCTTCACTTTCACCTCCAAAGCCACACTTTGGCAGTAAACACAATTATCCATGTGTTTCATTTTGACACCTTATTTGTAAGTTCTTGTCATGCTACATTTTGTTAAATCCTCTTCTCTGTTTCACTGCACCCAACAAACACAGAGTGGATCTATTAGTATACCATCAATTCCCAGACTCAGCATACATAGCAAAGAAGGTGCAAACACAGTAACATTACACTCTGGCAATTCTCCACTGGTGCAGAATCCCTTGAGGATCATATTCAGTTCAGCTGGAATAAATGAGAACTGCCTTGGCCTACTCTAAACCCACCATGGGGCCAGGAAATTAGATATCACTGCTATAAAGCATCTGGAATATTAACCAGCTCAGCCTCATAACATGCTTGCAATGTGAGACAGTATATGAGTCACATTTTAAAGCAAAGGCAAAGCACTGGGAAGAGTAGATTTCACTCTTGTTTCTGCCATTCCAAGCCATTGCCCTGTGAGAAAAAGACAAAAAATACTTGGGGCAAAGACTAATCATATTTATTTACAATATTTCTCTTTTCTCGCTAAAGGAATAAGATAACAAGCAAGGCTTGGAGGTCATGGTCTGTGGTGTAAAGCTATTAAGACAGTTTATCAAGATGTTGCCCAGCATCCTTGGGTGGTTGCATCTGCTGCCCAGCCTCCCAGAAATCTGTCCAGGTGTCCAGGCAGATGTGATTGTTCAGAGTGTCCCTGTTCATTGATCGGGAAGAACATTATGCGGCTCCGGGGTGGAATGAAAAGATGTGGTCCAAATGGGGACCAAATTCTGTCCCAGAATCCTGATCGTAGTTAGTTTCAAAATATGGTAGAGCCAATTATCACACTGCACAAGCCCAATTACATCACAAGACACCCTTTCAGCAACACAGCTTCTACCAAGGTACCACTTTACAGCTCAGCAGTTGAGAGGTGCTCTGCAAAGTGATACCTCGTAGATGCAGTTCAACAGAAAATATGGCCTGCATAATAATTGGGCTGCCCCAGAATATCAATAACATCTTTCTCCCTTTCCCTCTTTATGGTTGGGCCTCATTTTCTAAAGTGCCTTTTGGGGCTTCCTTCTGTCTCTCCCACTCAGAGCCTTGGCAGAAGTGGTGGTGCTGAAAGGGTGGCACTGTGAGAGCCGAACTAGGGCTAGATAAAGATCTTCTGAAGTCTTTATTCAGTCCATGGTTGATATCCATGCTCTAGTTATGTATGTATTGTATGTATATACAGTAGTCACAGTTTTAATACAATGCAGTTGGTTGGTAACTAGGAGCTTCCCTGCCTAACCTAACAGCAACGTCAGGGGCAATTTTTGATAATATTTCAGCATGGAGGGGAAAGGTTAAATACATCCATGCAAAATAAATGCAATTCCAATTGCTTCTTCCCCCTCACCTTGTCTTCTCTTTTACTCAATGGTTAAAGACCTGTAGGCAGTGGTGGGCTTCAGGGGGTTCTCACAGCTACTATAGAACCCTTTGCTAATGAGCGCCTGGTTCTGAGAACTGGTTACTAATGGGACATAGAACCTGTTGTTAATTTAGGTTATGAGGACATAGAACCTGTTCTTAATTTATTCAAATCCCACCATTGCCTGTTGGTCAGCAGTTCGGCAGTTTAAGACCCAGTGCCACAGCTCAGAATGAGTTTCTGTCACCCATCCCAGCTCCTGCCAACGTAGCAGTTTGAAAGCATGCAAATGCAAGTAGATAAATAGGCACTGCTTTGGTGGGAAGGTAATGACCAGCTGACAGGCCTCTGAGACAGGCTAGTTGGTTTCCTCATCAAAATATGGAATGGATAACTATGATTCAAAATATAGTAGTAGATCCTGCCACCATATAGGACAAAAGCTAAAGAAGCTGCCTAAAAGGTATAAGGATTAATTATACTTTTATCTCAGCATCTGTTTAAATATTAGTCTCTACCATTATAGGAGCTACAATGATCTTTTATATCATGCATATAAATGTTACAATGTAATTTTTGAAAATCTTCAAAACAGAGGTCCTACTTGGGCTTTGGGACCAGATTAAGTGTTTGCATGTGCAGAGTCTGAAGTAGGGGAGTGCACCATGTCACCACCATGACTATGGCACTGCAGCAACCCAGGGGCTTGTATCGTTACCTGGGGTGATCACACCGGCTGGGGTTGGGTGGACCAGGAAGCTGAAGTCCAGGTTCTGAAACAAAACCATTGAAGGCAGGTGAGCCAGGGCAGGACTGAAGGTCTCCCACATGGGCCAGATGGAGGATTGCTGGGGGCCGGATGTGGCCCACAGGCTGCACTTTAGAGACCTCTACTTTAAAACAATTTCACATGTTGGGAAGACAACAAGGAAACACATATTTTTAGTGGTACTCAAGGGAAATACTTTTATACCCCTCAGTTGTTTTCCCCTAAACATCTGAAATCCAAGCTCAGTGAGGCAGCCCAACAGCAGATGTTCCCAAAATGTCCTCTTGATAATGCTCCCTTGTGTTCCGCTGTTTGTGGCAATGAAGCCAAGAGACAGAAGCCAAGACTGCTTATTGCCATTAAGTTTTCTCAACGGAGAACTTGAGGAATGGCATGTGGAATTGTTGAATCCAGATGAACGCTGGCTTCATTTCAGGAACTATTAACACCCATCATTGTGGGGAAAAAGTTCCATTCATAATGAGGAAATCGGTGCTTCCATTAAAATTGGGCCTACTTGTTAGCACTGAGATGCATCATGCTAACATCAGGCACTGTTAGGCTTTTATCCTAATAGCACTTTCCTGAGAATGACCCATTGAACTCAATGGAATTTCCTTCTCAGTAGACATGAATAGGATTGCATTGTTAGTCTGTTAGTTTACAGACATAGGGCGCAATCCTGAGTAACTATGGGGAGTCCTTGCTCCGGTGTAAGAACCATTTGCTCTGGATTGCAATATGAATTTCCCATAGGTTTTCACTAGGTGGTGCAGTAACTACGGGTGCACGTAAAGTCTCTTACGTGCTCCCGTAGTTACTCTGGATTGTAGGGTTAACGTTTTTTGTTTCTTGTTAATCTCTCAAAAATTTTCCTCAATATACAGGTTTGGCATTTTGCTTAATGGTGATAGAATCTTGCTTTTAGGCAGGTGTATCAGAATTATGTGACTGTTAATGAATGTTGGCTTGCAATATCTAGCTAAGGAAATAATAGCCCAATCCTCAGTGAGGATGGTGCATTGGTTGCAAAGCTGCCAGTGCAATGCCTGATGCATCCAACATAGCATCATGGTGGAAAGGCTGGTCAAAAGGGGTGGGAAGGGAAATACCAAAGTGTCCCAGTTGTACTATAGCTCTCTATGGAACTTTCAGAACCGTAGCTCTGTTGCTGGTGTACCTCTGAAGAATCTCTGAGAGTATGTTGAGACAGGATCTGAAATGCCCTGCTCTCTTCATTGGTAGGGTCATGTCAGTGGTCAGTCTGCATCTGAAGCCAGTGGTGCAAGACTTTCTGGCCACTGCATTTATGTCCATGTAGCAGCCATGAGCCAGAGGCTTCAGTGATGGTTGGGCCATCTTTGCGCTAGCAGGTGGATGGTATACTAGTGGAGCATAAAAGTAAGGATATCCGCTGCAGGTTGCCCTGCAAGGCATGACCAACTCTAGGGTGTGGAGCTCATCCCCATTTCATTAGCCAAAGAGCCAAAGACACTTCCGTGGTCATGTGGCCAGCATGACGATACTCAGAGGTGCACAGAATGCTTCCCATCAAGATGGTACCTATTTATCTATTGGCATTTACATGCTTTCAAACTGCTATGCTGGCAGGAGCTGGGCTAAGGAGGGGAGCTCACTCCGTGTTGTAGTACTCGGGTCTCAAACCGCTGACCAGGATATTAAGATTGACAGGAACAGCAGTTTTAACCACTAAGCCACAGTAGTCCTTTTTAGGAGAATTGAACTGGGCTATAAACCTTTCTATCTACAATATTCAATCCACTCCAATCCACTTTCAATCCACTTCAAAAATTTTATCCACAAACACTACTGGGTCTGACCCCAGGACATACAGTAGGTGTTCCAGCTGTAGCTCTGACATGAACCTTCTGCTTAATCCTGGCCATATTATTCCCTTCAGACTCAGAGTTTATCACTTTCCAAGAAACAAGGCAAGGATTTCCAGAAGAGATATTCAGCCACTGGCCAAGTTTCTCAGTCTGTTGTTTAGTGTTGCTTATATTACCTCTTCTTTAGTTCATAGAAATTTGGAAGGGATGGAACAAAAAGAAAAAATGTCAGAAGAAATGTGATAAACAATCGACAGAAAATTGAGGTTTCATGGCAGTGGCATCACTATGGTTTGAGTGATTCATAGCACAATCCTAAACACTGGTTTGGAAGGCACAAGTCCTCGCACAGATCCTGTGCTGGCCTGGGGTTATTGCAAAGGTGCCAAAAGGCACTTCTGTGCCACTTGGGGCGGTGGTGTTAGGTCAGTGCACAGTCATGCACTGGCTTCCCCATGCACTGTGGGAACGGTGGGGGGATGTGTGAGCAATGATGGCCTAAATTGGTTAGAATTGCACCTTCAGTACAGAAGACTAGCACCTCACCATAATGATGGTCCTTCTCTCACATAGGTGACATAGCAATGTCCTAGATGGTGGGTATGGTGATGCACCGTACCATTGCTCCACCTACACTGGATTTTTGGCTATTAACTTTTGACAGAGATATCTCAATGCAATTTGTTTCATTGCATTCTGCATGAAATTACACATCAATTGATACATAATATGATGGTATTATTTGAAAATACAGTAAAACTTTGGATTGAGGGTAACTTAAATTGAAAATGTTTTGCAAGAAAAGTAAACATTTCTAATACATTTTTATTTGATATACAAGCAATGTTTTCATAAACAAGTAAAATGAAAATTGTTCCAACCAGGATATGGAATAGTCCGCCAGCACTTGCTCAGTCTCTTCTGATAGACCAACCTATGCATGTCTACTGTGAAGTAAGCCTATTATAGTCAATGGAGCTCACTGGTATGAAAGGGGGCAATGGAAATGAACCTGAGAGACCTGGCCTTTCATGTAAGTCCTTTCATGTAAAGCAAGCCCTATTATAATCAGTGAGGCTCACTCCTGAGTAAGGGAGGTAGAGACCTGAGAAACTTAAGTGCAGGTTAATTTGTTTTAATTTCTTTCTGGCTATGGTCAGGTTATGATTTGACTAAAATTGAGTTAGAAGGTGATGCTTTTAGGTTTCAATAATTCCTTCTTAATTCCCTCTCCATAATTTAAGTGCTGTAGACGCAACTGTGCTTAAACACATTTTAAATTTTGAGTCTTTCCCTACAATCCAGAGTAACTACAGGAGCACATAAGAGACATTACGTGCACCCGTAGTTACTGCCCCACCTAGTGAAAACCTATAGGAAATTCATATTGCAATCCAGAGTAAATTGTTCTTACACCGGAGCAAGGACTCCCCATAGTTACTCTGGATTGTGCCCTTCGTTGAAGACTTTGTAATTCTCATCAATTAAAGCCTGGCTTTACATCTGGCTACTTTTGGTGTAATGAGTGTGACACAAGGCCAGTATCATATATGCAGCTCACGGTTTCATTCAGGGATCTCTGAATCGTGGCCATATCTATTTTTCCTAATTGTCAGCTACCTGAAATTTATTGTGCAGCCCTAAATTTGCAAGTAATAAGATACCTGTTTGCAAAGATTTTGCACAGTTGGCTGACTATACATAAAATGCAGATATTTTCAAATACCACGCTAATTTTTCATGTCACACACTCATTGGGATTAAATGACAAGAATTTTTTTTCAATCGTTTAGTGTCTTTGGACAAGCAGAAAGAAAACAGCAGTCTTTATTTTTTTTCACCCACCATCTATAAAACAACAGAAAGTATGCTGCTTTTTATACGTGTCCCTGACAAATAAAACATGAAGTTCTTTTTTAAAGCTTCTTAATTATAGTGCAATAAACATGATACCAAATAAAAAAATATTATAGATCCTTTGTGTTTTGATAATTGCATTCACAGCACACTCTTCTATATTACTGAAAACAAGTGGCTTTTTGCAAGAAAAAAAAATTTTGTCAGAATCTTTGGGGTAGTTCTATGGGTGCCTCCTGAGTTTCAGAGTGGATTATTAACTAGAAGGGGGTGTTATCAAGACCGTAAGAGCCTTGTAAGCTGAGGATCTTGGCCTTTGCCCTTGTGTACACAATAAGTTGTATTCTTCGATTGCCATGGTTCATCTAGTGCACACTTGACTTTGCTGACTGATGAGGGTCGTCCAAGGTCTCAGGTTCAAGGTCCTTCCCAATCACATTTCTTACATCCTATAGACACTGGGATCAAACCTATGACCTACTGCATGTTCTACTAGTGTGTGGCATATAAAGAGAGTGGCTGGAGTTGCCCTTGGCCTGAGGGTTAATGTGCAAGGGGGTGACTGTGAGTTTGCCTCAAGATGGCAGCAGCAGTTGAGTGGATGACCCTAGCTGCAGCCGTAAATTGGTTACAGCTGGCTCACCTGCTGCAAGAGAAACATGTTTAGTGGTATTATTATATATAAAAAGTTATGCATAAATATACAAATATAAACAAACTTACAGTGTTGATATTATACAGTATAGCTTTTTTCCCCAGCTTGTATCGTGGCAACCACCAGGAGCCACACAATATACCCTAAATATGTCAACAAAATCAAAAATCAGGGAAACAGGTGGAGGAACAGTAGCATCACTATGTGGGTGTAGGGAAGAGGGGTACATCTTATGACAGACTTGGGGGAAAGATGCCTCTACTAGCCAAAATTTGTGAAACCTTGATATTGATATTGTCAAAATCTTGATTTTGGGCAAAATCCAGAGTAACTACGGGGAGTCCTTGCTCCGGTGTAAGAACAACTTACTCTGGATTCCAATATGAATTTCCCATGGGTTTTCACTACATGGTGCAGTAACTTCAGGTGTATGTAACGTCTCTTAGGTGCTCCCGTAGTTACTCTGGATTTGAGGGATTGTTGATATTGCCAGTTCTGCTTTCACCCCACTGCGTGCATCACCCAGTTCTGCTTGCACCCCTTAATGATGCCACTGATTGGAACATTTATCCCCAGCAATGTTATCTAATCCACCCCATAGAACAGCATAGATATCAAAGGAAGGCCAAGTAGCATAAAAATGGCTTGAAGCAAATCTACACAGAGAGGAAGGGAAACAGAAGATTCTTAAAAGCCTCTCCCATCTGAAGCATAAATGGTTCTTTGCATTTATTTTTAGCCTTTTAAAAAAATCTTTAAGTAAATACATTTATTTTATTAACACTTCTCAGGAAGGTGTGGACAGTTTATAACTGTTGTACATACTGATAAAATGCACAGGATTTTTTTTTTCAAGGAATTCAACCATTTATACACTGTGGAGTTGTCGAGCAGAGGAATCATAAACAACAACACTTGGCTGGGTGAGCATTATGTTGCTATCTCGACTCTTCCAGCCTCACTTGTGTTTCTTAGATCGTTAATTTAAGGGATGGATATCAGGAAAAGTACTGTATTTAACTGTACCTGTCTTTGTTCTGCATTCTGGGGCACAATGGTTACGAAATCTTTGTCTCCCCCATAACAATGAACAAAGATGAGATGATGCTATAAGTACTTAGCTTATTTTATGAATGGTTGCACATCTTGGTTAAAGCAATGCCCAGCAGTGCACATGTTTACATGGTGACTTTATTACTTAGCTGAAGAAATCTATCATTTTCCAATTCTCGTGCTTTGCTATGAAGTGCCTATCAACTGGAAAATTTTTGTTTTGTTCAAGGACTCAGTTCTCACTGAGGTGGTATTTGGACTGTGGTACTTCAGACTGCTCTTGGGCACTAATCTGATTAAATAGTTCTCTGTACAAAATATTTCCCTGCACATAGAAAACTAACTAGTCAGGGACAAGGCTAGGCTAGAACTCTTTCACTCCACCATCTACACAGCCTTTTTTCCCATATGGAAGAGCATTCAGTAATGTGACACACATCCTTCTCTGCAGAAGTGGTTTTCAATCTTTCTCATCTCATGGCACACTAACAAGGCACTGAAATTTTCAAGGCATACCATCAGTTGTTTTTACCATTGACAAAGCACACCATGCTGTTCAAATCCCCTAATTTTCCTATTAATTAATGTCCCTCCCCAAATTCCCGCAGCACACCTGAGGCCTATCCGCATCACACCACTGGTTGAAAATCACTACTCTGTAGCAACAAGCTGCACATTCCTAACACAGGTTTCCTACCACACAATAGACCAGCTTGGACCTCCTTAAAAATTTTAACTTAAAATTTTAAGCATGGGACCTCAGTAGAGCACTGACAAGGGCAGTGGTGCTGCAATGGGGGAGGGGGCCTGACAGGGCCATTTGGCCCCTGGGAGTGCCAAATGCCTTCCCCCATGTGATGCCACCTCAGCTGTGGGCAGGGGAATGTTGGAGAGCCCAGGCTGGCAGAAGAAGATAGCCTGAGTACTCATGCCAGCCATCACTGCCACATTTTCCACCCCCACCTGCTCTGTCCAGAACCTGGATAGGCAACAGGATGGGATGCAGGGAAGCCTCCATAGTGCCTGTTTAGACCAGAAATCTCCAAGCCCTGGCCCTTAGGCTAGGTGGCCCTTGGCAAGCCTCAAGATGCCTCTATCCAGTGCCTGGGCAAGCCCCATAATCCACTTCAATACATTCTTATATGTAAATTTATGTAAATTTATTCAAATTTGAAATGTAAAATAGTTTTTTTGCCCCAACACAGTGTCAGAGAGATGATGTTGCCCTCCTGCCAAAAAGTTTGGAGACCCCTGGCTTAGACCATGGAGGATCCCCTGCTGCCATGCTGTTCCCCATCCAGGTCCTGGATAGAGAGGACAGGTGAAGAGGCGGGGGGCCTGAACCTGTCTTAGTACTCTGCCATAGTGGACGCAGGTGGCATGCGCTCTAGATGCCTGGGTCTTCTGAATGTGCCTCCTCCTCCTCTTCACCCTCCTGGAAGGGGAGGGTGTAGGAGGTGCATTCAAAGGACCCACACATCCAGAGTAAATGCTGCCCAGCTCTGCTTGAATGGCATGCTAAGGCAGTTTCAGTCCCCCCTGCTGCTCCAGGGACTACTGGTAGGAGGGAGAGCAAGGGGGCAGCTGGGGGAGAGGGGTGGAGGAGGGGGAGCATACTCACAGGGGGAGGTGGCTGGGGGGGTTGAACTTGGGGGCAGTGTGTGGTGGGGGCAGTGGGGGTTGAATTTTTGTGGGCAGCGCAGGAGTGGGGAGATGGCTCCGGATGCCAGATGCGCTGGCAATGCCGCTGGAGAAGAGTGTGCTGACAAGTCCAACCTCTGTGCTAATGTGTTCTTTCACTGTTCCTCCTGCATTCATTATGGTGACATCATCACTGTGACCTGAGAAATGTTTTGTTTGGGAGGAGGTCTTCCCTGTGATAGGGAAAGTTAGCCATGGGGACAGAATGTGCAGGTACACACTCGTGAATGCTGCCGTCTGAGGCAAATTTGCTTAATGTACTGTAAGAACCACATGTAATAAATTTCAGATGTTTGAATGCTCCAGGAAAGATGTTTGAGAGCTGAAATATTTAGAACGTATAGTGGGCCCATCCACTTTATCCATAAGTTTGGAACCCACAGATTTGACCCACTCCAGCAGCTAGAAGACCCACACTGAACCTCTCAAGTGTGACCAGAAATGGGGCAAGCTGAGGCCCAGAGAGGCTGCATGCTTTTGATCATGACTGGAGGTTATATGAGGGCCCCAAACCACAAACAGGGTTCTCTCTGGGTTTTGGCATCCTGGAGGTTTCAGGATGCTGAGCTCCAAACTGTATTTAAATTATTAAATATATTTACTGTACTCACCAAAAACCTTAAACATATTTTAATCCAGTGAATTCTGAATTTATATCCACTAAATAAAGTTTGAAAATTTATAGCAATTGTGATGTAAAAAGAAACTCTGGCACCATATTTCTGCAAGCCACACATTATATATGAAAAGGTGCATGTGGTTCATGAGCTGCAGTTTGGTCACCCTGCTCTTGGCATCCAATCAGGGCTTGAGAAATAGATCCAGGTTATCACTGAGATCCAATTCATTTCCACAAGTGATAGAAAAGAAGGGATCCTTTGTTTTTGTTCTTGCAACAAAGCGGAGCATTTTATGCTTCTGGGTATGTGACCTAAACAAGTTGCTGGATGAATATTCATGCCAGACACACATTCGATGAGGCAGCTTGCGTACCGTAGCATGCGAGAAACACCGACATTTCATCTCCCAGTCGCCACCATTGCTTGAAAGATGTTTGGCTGTGAATAGGGACTGTTTTTAGTTTAACATCAGTTATTCTTTTCTGACGTTGGAAGTTAGAATTCTCTATGATATCCCAGTGTGTCATCGTGGAAATGTCAAATTGAGTGTTACCATTCTCCTTATAGGAGAACTGTCATGTTCAAAGACCTCGTCAAGAAACAAAACCTTAACGTGCACAATATCTCTGCATGAAAGATCTTCACTGCATAGACACACGAAAATCAAGGCAGCTGGCAACCAACTTCCATGTGAATCAGACTGAAAATCGCACATCTATTTTGCATGACAGATTGCTGCAGTTGTGTGAGTGAGGTTTTGTGGCCTGAACATGTCCTCCAAATCCATAATGAGCTGTGTTAACCTCATGCCATCTTGCACTGATGACATAGTTTACATATAAGATTATTTGCACATTTTCTTGCATGCCTGATAACTGGCTATCGTTTGGTGTTAATTTGGTTCAGTTTCTTTGCCCTAGTATGAGTAATAGCCATTCTAACCAATGGGAACTGTTTACACTTTGGACCAAGCAGCACCCATTTCCTGCTTATTAGGTCTTCATGTTGCTGGAAGTGCTTATTAAAGCATATGAAACATGCACAGGTGCTGGAAAAGCAATTATGGGTGCAGTCCAGAGTAACTAGGGGAGTCCTTGCCCCGGTGTAAGAACAATTTGCTCTGGATTGCAATATGAATTTCCCATAGGTTTTCACTAGGTCATGCAGTAACTACGGGTACACGTAAGGTCTCTTATGTGCTCCTGTAGTTACTCTGGATTGTAGGGTATGTGTTCGGATCCAGTGTTCGGATCCATCAATTTAGTGATGAAAGTATCACTGAGGTTAGAGTACCCCATAGTGAAGTATGCTCAAGAACCATGAAGCCCTTGAGCCTCTTCTTTTCTCATTCACACATTACTCACAAAGTGAAAACAAAATAATTAAAATGAAAAGAAGATTCATAATACTAAACTTCGGCCTGTTTGGGTGAACCTTTGATACCTACCATCAAAGTCATGAAATGTATGAGCATATGAAAACCGGTGACACGCTTTGAACATTTTCTATTCTGGTTGTTTAAATAGTGCCAAATTGAGCATGAAGCCGACTAGCTGAGAACAGAAGCAATAAATGCCATCAGACAATAAAATGACTCTCTGGAAAAGGTTTGTGCCCTCTTCTCAAAACAGAGGACAGGAGGAGATGTGGGCCACTCGTAATTGAGAACACCTATTGCTTATAGGGTAATATAGTGACAGCATGCTTGCCTTTTGATGTAACTTTTATATCTGGCTGTGAGTGGTTAAATTCCTGTGAGCAGCACAAAATTCAATAGCTAGTCAATTGAACTCTAACTGCTAACAAGCACGTGCAGCTTTTAATATTCTAACTTTTGGAACGAACTTCACAGTTTAGATGTCCCTTTCTCGCTTCTCCTGGTTTAATTCTACTTTCTTGAATGGAACAACTTCCATCTGAGCCTGAAGATAGAGGTCAGGATCAGACCCAGGAATTTAATTCTATGTGCTGTCTTAACAAAGCATCTTACTGAAAACCATCAAATATAACCAAAGGAATAATTTTTTTCTATTCTCCCCTCTTAAATAGGTATTCGTTCAACACACAACTGTATGTGAGGAGGGTGATTTTAACACTTTTAGAAGAATATTATTTGTGTTATTGGATCATAGTAATAAATAATACTATATTAATTTGCTCATGTTTGAAAATCCTTGCTGGTGGTGTTTGTTTGAGTTGAAATGAATATGTGAAATTCATCCTTACTCTTGCCTATCAAAAGCTTGCAGTGACTATTATCCTGGTGAAACTATACATTACGTAAGTGTTGGCAGAATGTTTTTGGCAGCTATGTGCCAAATCATACATTCCATGACTACTGAAACGTGTGATTTGGCAGTCTGTAAAAAATTGAATAACATAAATTACATAATGAGTACTATGAGTGGTTATTGGTAGAATGTCATACCTGGCAATTCCTTTCAACCTGTTGGTTGTAGAAAATAAGCATAATCATTTGGAATCTGTTCCAATGCACTCCCATTACAACCAACGGTGTACAGGTCCAGTCTTGTTATACACTGATTTTTTTATACACATATTTGACTCAACACAAATGGCCACTGCAAATCAGTGTTAAAAAAACTGCTTTTCTTACTGTTGTAGTGAGACAGTCATGCAAGCAATCATTCCATTCTTCAGTCCCAGAATCATACCCCTGCAGATATTAAGGCACTACCTTATTCCAGAAGGTGCAATGGAGGAGCAAGAAAACTGGAACTGGGTCTTTAAACCTATTTCTCCATTTTTTTTTATTATAAATGAATTTTTTAATCCACAGGAGATTCCAGAACAGAATCCTAGTGGATAAGGGGGGGCACCTGTAGTCAGCTAATGACTTGTAGTATCTTCTGGTGACTTCTAGTGACTCAACCTTCTGAATAGGTCATCAGCTTCTGAAAACCTGCAAATCAATGTCTCAAGGAGCCTACCTGGAGCACTTTCATTCCACAAAATTGAATTTTTTTTAGTATGTCTATGCATGTATGAGAGACAAGGATGAACTTATGGAGCTATAAAACAGAGAAGACCTGAAACCTGCAGTTTTGACAGCAAAAATGTTTGGTTTTCTTTTATTTTCAGTTGACCACTATTCTTTTTTCTTAGAATGTCAGTTTTGGGGAGAAAACAAAGCAGACTTCATTTTTTAAAAAGAAATCTAAGTTTGTAATATACATTATTTGAAAAAAATATTAAGCAATATTACTATTGCTTCAACGAAATATTTACCTGGCACTTAAAAGTGCTAGAATTAGCTGTAAATTAAAAACCTGTGAGTTAATTTTCTCTTGGGATTATTGTTCCAATATTACTTTAGATATGGGGCACTGAGCTACATCCTGAAAATTTCAACTCATACCAATTCCTAAGTAATGACCTGACAATTTCCCAGTCCCTCTTTGTACTGCATTGACTATATTTTCAGTGTCTTTTCTGGGTGTAATTGATGTAGCCCTCTATTATTCACTCACAGAGAGCTTCTGTTCAGGTCACATCGGCGGCACAACCCACTGTCCATTCTGACCTCATGAACAGATGAAATGTCATCAGTGAGTAAGCTTACCAAAGCCAATCCATTCCTTCTATGCCCTTGTGAATAAATTTCAAAGGCTCTCAGAGAATGTTAGGCTAGAGAATTGGAAGTGCCGTTCCCAAAATAGCCAGTTTTATTATTCTCACATCTAGCCTCAAATTTGCAGAGACACTTGGCTCCACCACAACAAGCTAAAATAAATTCAGATCCCAGGAGGCTTGCATTAATGGATGGTCTCATTTTAAATTGGTCTCCAAATGGCCTGCTGGTTATTAACTGATGCTCTGTTCTTTGCCACAGTTGGAAGACTGTACCTTGAGACATGATCTGCAGATAAGAGTATGAGAAAGTGCCCATTTTTTCAGTAAGCAAGCAACTGGTTACAATTTATTAATGGCTCCATATTGACTACTTCTAAGGACACCCTTAACTTTTACAAGCAAACCCATCCTAGAAACTGCTTTCCCATGACTTCCTACATAGCATGACTATAAGGTTTACAAACATACAACCATGTGCAAAGGAGTTTCTTCCTGAACTGGCAGATTTCCTCCTGGATAATATTGTGTACTTTTCATCAAAAAGTTCCAACCCTCTATATTTTTCTGTTCATATATGTCTACAGTGTCCCAGTGGGACATGCGCTGCATCCTGCAGTTGGGGGGAAGTCATGGAGGCCTCCTCAAGATAAGGAAATCTTTCTTCCCTTTACCTTAGAGTTGCATTGTCCTTACCCTTTTTATGGATTGTTTTGTAAGCCACCTTGAGTCCCTCCGGAAGAAAGGCGGGATATAAATAAAGTTGTTTGTCTGATGATGATGATGATGATGATGATGATGATGATGATCTCAGAGCAATAGGATTGCACCTGAAATTGATAAGGTTGAACAACTGACGCTCAAAGGTTAAATTATGTGGAGTGCTACGATTCCTGCCTCTGCATAGTTTGAAGCCAAAGCAATCCTGGCAGTTTTTGTCTGAATGGACAAAGTGTGGGAGAAGAGAACCTGATTAAATCTCACCTTTTGTCATTTTTTATGATCCCTGCACTGCTTTTTCATTTTCAGGGGAAAGAGATGGATGTTCAGCATCTTCCTCCCACTGTGACAAAAAAGCAACTTAGGGAGGGCAATTTTGAGGTGAGGAAAGAGTGACACAGCCACTCTCTGCCATCCTTTCTTCTTCTCACATTTGCTGTAGAGCAGCAAAATGTTATGGAAGAATGGAGAGGCGATAAAACAGACTGCACCAATTCAAAGTGTAGGTAGAAGCTCACACTTTTTCAGTATTCATTTACTTTGAAACTTCTTTGCAAACAAAAAATTCGTCCTAAAGTTGAATTTTTCAGCCTTCTTGGCTTTCAATTTGCAGGACACTTGTTTTTTAAAAATTTTCTGCTGCAGTGCCACATGAAGGAGTAGTAGTTTTGCTGGAGGATGCGGAGGGGAAGAAAGGATTGGCCACATCAGGTGACATTTTGTTTAAAATTCATATACCCTGCCATGTCCATAAGATTTGGTGGCTTAAGAACTGAGGTGCAATCTTAACTAATTTAGGTCAGCACACCTCACCCATCCCCATTCCTACATTGGTGTGGGAAAGCTGGTGTAAGCCTGGGCACCAGCCTCATCCCTCTCCGCCCTCCAGGAGTGGCACAGTACTGCCTTACAACACTTTTTTGGGACCCTCAGGTCAGCATGGTACTTGTGCCATGACTTGTGCCAACACTTGTGTCAACCTAACCAAGGGTTAGGATTGCATGTAAATCATAAAAGTAACGCAAATACATAAACAGAGACAACTTTGAGGGACATGTTCCTGGCTGCACTGTTTATTTAGGGGACCTGCAAAGAAATGGTGGCTGAACCCATATTATGGATTACCACCATTTTATGTGATATTTGCCCAAGCAAGACAAACAGTGATGTGGGTGGGTAGCAGAGTACATGAGCAAGATGAAAAATGAAATGACAGCGCTAGATGAAAGATTATTCTGGAGCAGTTTGGGTTATTTTAATATAGCTAGTGATCAAATCTGAATTACAGCACAAGTCTATGCATGTCTACTCAGAAATTGTCCTATTGTGTTTAGTAGGGCATATTCCTGGGAAAGCACACATTTGCTAAGCACAATAAATAACATGCCCCAATCAGATTTTAAATTTCCAGTATCAATGCAGCCTCAATGCAGACCCAAACATTCCCTTACCTTCAGGAGGCCTATGAGACTTCTCCTGTGTACTCCTGATCACCCATTGTGCACCTGTCCTTTCAGTTTCTACCAACAGGTTACCGTCCCCACCTCTGGCCAACAGTGCTCTGCTCACTGAGAGACCATTTCCCAAGAAGCATTTCTTTTCCTTTCCCATATTCATTCTCCCAGGATCCAGCCTCAGTAAAAATTAAAGCTGGCATTTCTCTCTGCAGGCAGATGTGTTTCATAATACATGTACCAAGTATATTTTATTAATTCTGTTTTTTGTAGCTCCCTGTTTGCATACATTTTATTCTTCCTCCAAGCTCCTTTGCCGGGCAACGTGGCTGCAGGCCAGAGTAGGGGGAAGAAACATCGATAGTGACAATATTTGGGATACAGAGGCACGAAAAGCAGTAGAAATAATCAATCCTCTGTCTTAAGCAGAAACTTCAAACATTCAAGAGGTTTGGTGTGATGGTTTGCCAAAATGCTACCTCGGTGAGGCCATTTACTATCCCTTGACAGTTGCTTTAAAAAACAAAAGCAGTTTAGCACAGTTCCTATTTCATTTCCATATGCTTCTGGGCATTTTTCTTTCCATATAGACACTGGCGCAGAGTGGGAAGTGAACTGGGGGGTGAGAATTTCATGCAGAGAGATTTCTGCTGCAGGCATTCTCTAGAAGTTTTTTCCCAACTTTCCTTGACATATATTTAGAAAAGCAACTTGAGGTTCTTGACACAGGAAATGTTTTTGGGTGCAATCCTAACCTAGCCTAGCACAACTCATCAGTCTTCCCATTCCTGGGTGATGTAGTGGGGCAAATGCATGCCTGTGCACCGGCCTAACCCTACCCCAGCGTAGTGCAGAAGTGTCTTATGGCATTTTTGTGACACCCACAGGTCAGCGCAGGACTTGTGCCAGCCTAACTGGCAGTTAGGATAGCAGGCTTAGTGGTTTTATAATCTTGCTCAAATTCTCACTGAACTATTTTCAGTGAAGTACCACTTCTATCTATGCTGTAGTACTCGTTGGGAACTATAGACTGAGGGCGCAATCCTAACCAATTTAGGCCAGCACAACTCACCCATCTCCCAATTGTCCTCCTCAACAGAGCATTGCAGCATAATTGATTCTTCACTGCCTTCATTAGTATGTTCTTGTCTTCCATAAATATAAATATTTGGACAGCATGTTAATTTTGATTACTTGAGATATGGATTAATTGCTATGATACATATCAGAACTAGTTTATATTAGTGGAGGACTTTCAGTACATCTTAAATGATAAGATCAGTGTTCTGAATAAAGCATTTTAATCTAGGCAAGCTCATTACTTTCTTGAAGGAGATGGATTAAGGTGCAATCCCAACCAACTTTCCAGCATTGGCATAGCTGTACCATTGGGGCATGTGCTGCATCCTTAAGGAGGGGGCAATCATGTAGGACTCCTCAAAGTAAGGAAATGCTTGTTCTCTTACTGCAGAGTAACATTGTCCTTACCCTGGAGCTGGAAAATTAGTTAGCACTGAACCTTAAAGTAACTATGAAAATACTAAAATTGGTTTAAAACTGAAAAAAGATTTGCAGTTCTGTTTCTTAATAGCGTTGTTACTTAAAATATTTGAGTTTTAAATGAGTTAGGAGAAATAGAAGTATACATTGAAATGCTACCTTTCTTCATTATCTCCTGTGATGAGTTGCACAGTGGTTCTAACTCTTAACTGCATACACTTCAGCGCCTAATGAAGTTCCAATTTTATATCATTAATAAGAAAAAGTGTTGTTTCATGATAGTAAATAAGAAACCCAGGAAACTGCTCTTTCACATAATTAACCTGAATGGAATGAAATGTATCCATGGCACAGGAGTATGCACTTGATGTGACCCAACATTATGGACATTATAATTAGAGAGTTCCAAGCAGCAAACCTCTGTATTTATTTCAGATAAGTAGCAATTCCACTGATGTATTCATGATAATAAATAGCAAGAGGTGGCAAGCAAATAGAAAGTGACTTGCAAATAGTAAGTCACTTGCATATTCTCTTAGGCTCAAATCACATGTGCATATGAGATGAGCATTTTCTATGGAATATGTATATGTTTAAAAGCAAAATTCCTGTGGGTTTCTTTATCCTGTGGGTTTCATCGTAAGTATCCCTTTGCCACTATTCACTCTTCTAAACTGTGAGCTCAGATTTTTCCATGAGGGCTTTTGAACATGTGATCGCAAATCCCACATGATTTTATTTCTTTCATTGTATGGCAAAATGCATCATCATTATATAAAATTCACAATATAAAAATACGTACAGTGGTGCCTCACATAAAGACCTTAATTCGTTCCGGGGGAATGCTCTTTAGGTGAAACACTCTTTAAGTGAAGTGGATTTTCCCATAGGAAACAATGGAAACTCAGACAATTGGTTCTACAACCCCCAAAATATTCATATAAAAATATTAACTGGATGTAAAAACGATGACAAAACACTGGAATTGAATTCAAAACATGCATTCAATGTGCATGATCCTACAAAGTCTACTTAGGCTGCAGTCCTAAAGACACGTTCCTGGGAGTAAGCCTCATTTAACACAATGGGGCTTACTTCTGGTTGGACATGGTTAGGAGGCTGCAATCAAAGACAACTCAGGAGGCTTACCTGAGTTGGTGCTGGAGGTTCAAGGTGGTTGGTGGGGGCATTTGGGGCAGTTAGGTGCAGCTGCCTCTGGCACCCCCAGGCAACCGCCCCCAAGTTGGGGGCAGTTAGAGGCAACAGCACTGGCCGGCAGCCCTTTTAAAGAGCCTCCGTGCGGAATGTCAGGGCTACATAGCATGCGTGCCCATAGTGTGCTTGCTTGTTAAGTGAAGTGGAACTTGTTATGTGAAGCAAGATTTCTTGGAAAGTTTTGCTTGTTATGTGAAACGCTTGTTAAGTGAGGCACGAGGTACCACTGTATACATAAAGTATAATAAATAAGCAACAAAATCTTGAATAAAATTACATCATGGCTGCAATCCTGAAGTGCATGTGGGTTAGCCTATTTACCACTAGGCTAGCCCAATTCCAAGATGGGTCAGCCCAGTTACACCAGAAGGGCTTGGGCTGGTGTAAGTCAACATAGGATGGCCCAAGACTGATGGACCTGAACTGGCCTAACTGTGCCAGACTAGGCAGGTCAGGAAAGGCATGTTGAGGGCATGGTCAGCATGGCCTAGAACAGTGCAGTTAGGCTGTGTCCAGAGCCTGTTCCCAGGGCATCTACTTGTTTGTTTGCCTTTACAAGGCAACCATCTCCATCTTCAAGCTTAGATGATAGGGCGCAATCCAGAGTAACTATGGGGAGTCCTTGCTCTGGTGTAAGATCAATTTGCTCTGGATTCCAATATGAATTTCCCATAGGTTTTCACTAGGAGGTGCAGTAACTACGGGTGCACATAAAGTCTCTTACGTGCTCCTGTAGTTACTCTGGATTTGGGGGCAAGAGAGAAAAGTGCAAAATCAGACCTAACTTGCATCCTGAAGTTGGCCTTGCTTGGGCTGCTACCCCACGGGGTTGTTGTGTAGACATAAAAGATAAAGGAAAATGGGACAGACAGGATTGGGGCTGGAGATAGTGGCAAGGGCAGATCAGGTGTGTCTGTATTTTGCATTATTGCAAAGCAGTTAACAGCACATCTGTGACAACCCACTCTGACAGATCATGCATTTTTCCAGGACAAGTCCTAAGTAGGGTTGGGCTCTCTCTCTCTCTCTCTCTCTCTCTCTCTCTCTCTCTCTCTCTCTCTCTCTTTCTCTCTCTCTCTCTCTCTCTCTCTGCTGATTTGTTTGTGCCTTCGTTAGAACAATTTCAAGTCAACTGCATTTTACAATACTTACAACAGTTTAAGCCTGGTCAGTGGGGACAGACTGTGCCTGGTTCCACATCCCTTTCTTCTTTGAAACTGATCTTTAAAGGAAAATGGAAGCAATGGAAATTCACTCTGATTATTGCAGCTGATTACAGGATTTTCCACTTAAATTAATTCACTACTTACCTTGATCCTTCATTTATTAATTTAATCAAACCTGCCGGAACCAATCATTAGTTTAGTTGACGTTAAAATACCCCCTAATCTTTTCGCTTTTAGATACCTACAGATTGCATTGTGTGCCTGGTTTGATTTCTAGGCTTTTTGTAATTCAGAGAAGATTGAACATGCTGAAAAAGAGGGCATTCAAAATGGAAGGTGTATCTGTTCTTTAATTTTCAGAGTTACCTGTGTTCCTTTCTTCTCCTTTCTACATTATAGAAAAGAATTTTACTTTATGAGAAATTGCCAGATTTAATATTATTTATTCTGAATCAAGAACCATTAAAATGGAAAGGTGTGTGCTCAGATCAACCTCTTCCCTGCAGTGCTAAATGTTTAATTACTGCTGATGTTTCTACTTGAGTATTTTCCAAACAGAAAATGCTTCACCCGGATTGCAAAATATCATATATACTTGTGTATAAGCCTAGTTTTGGGGGGCCCAAAAAATGAGCCCAAAAACCCACCTTGGCTTATACGCGGGTCAGTAAAAAAAATTAAGAAAAATGGCAGGCGCTGGCTCTCCAGTCTGCGGAGGAGTCATGCGGTGGCAAGACATGGAGCCCACTTCAGCCAAGCCCTGAGCCTGCCTCCTCTAAAGTGAGACCCTTAAGTGCCAATCGAAAGTTCAGGAAAGTTATTCCCAGGAAAGTTCATCTAGCTTTGTAGCGTTGGAATCCAGATCTGAGCCTGCCTCCTCAAAAGTAAGGCCCTCTACCTTCAATGTATTGCTGAAATTATGTATGTGAGAGCAATATGAGTGTTTTTAGTTTTCATTTTAACATGTCCTACATTTGTCCTCTATTTTGCTTGGATGTCCTACATTTTGGGGGTCTATGTCTTCTTATAGTTCTGGCATATGGCCTTCCCCAGAAGGAAGTCCCTTCCTCCTTGTGCTGACCCCACTGAAAGTGAAACACTATGTTGATTATTAATTTAAATACTATATTGATTATTATTAAATTTAAAATATTAAATATAATTTAGTTCACTACTTGCTGCCTGCTCACATGGAAATGGAGGACAAGGGCAGACTGGATCTTCCAGTCTTCAGATTGACAAGCACAGCACCTATAACCACTAAGCCAACTGCAGCCCCTTTGAATATATAAGCATTCATCAAATTCAATTCAGTGGGAACAATCCCATCAAAAATTATTCTTCTGAATTAGTTTCCACTTAGAACCTGAAACTTATTTTCAGAAGCAGAATCAGTCCCAAAACATACTGAAGAATCTTGCATTTTTAAATTCCACACATCAAAATTCTGCTTTGAATTTTAGCTGTGAGCAACTTTGTAAAAAAAATGTGCTTTATAAGATCCCATGCAGGACTATTTACCAGATTATCTGAATATGATTTATCATGTTATACAATTCAAGACACAATGGTGGTGTTCAGAATCTATTTCTGTATCTGTTTGTAGAAGATGTTTATTCCCCCCCTTTCCTTGAACTATTCTTTGTAGTGGTTTTGAAAACACAGAATTAAAAAGTAAAATGGATACATCAAATTCTGATAAGTAAATTTTGCATTCTGTATAAATTGTCAGTTGTTCAAGCATATTTTAGCTTTTGTGTACATCAGTAATCAAATTGTGATAATAAGATATGAGTTTTTAGACTGAATTATTCATTTTTGAAAATGAAAAAATACTAGAAAAACCCAAATCTCGATGTTCTTATGTAGCATATATTGGTAGAAAACCAACTGTGTAATATTTTCAGCTTTTATTCTTCCAGAGGAGAAAGGCTGTCATAACAAATTGTCATAACAAAATGTGGGAGGGGGAACGAAATCTCATTCAAATTCAGCTTTGTGTTCAGAAAACATCTGGGTCTCAGAACTTGTACAATGTGTTTTCAAGAGAACAGTTATTGAAGGTCTGCAAAATTTTCTGCCAGCATTTAGCATACATTCTGGCGCAATCCAGAGTAACTACGGGGAGTCCTTGCTCCGGTATAAGAACAATTTACTCTGGATTGCAATATGAATTTCCCATAGGTTTTCACTAGGTGGTGCAGTAACTATGGGTGCACGTAATGTCTCTTTCGTGCTCCCGCAGTTACTCTGGATTGTAGGGCTAATGTCCTCCATTTCGAATTGTTAGGAGCTTTGAACATCCTGTTCTTGGTGTGTAGTTTGACACAACAAATTGGTGCTGCAGTGGCACCCTCCTCCTTTGGGTTTATTTATTTATATCTGCAGCCTCCAGACAGCCGTTGGAGACCCGGTTATGGATCAAAATGTCCTGCTTATATAAACAACAAGACTTAATCTTCCTTTTTAATCTTGATTTTGACTTTCAATATAAATTACGTAGTCTCGGGTGTCACCTCAAATTGATTTGTTATGCTAAATACCTGCCAAATAAATAATGAACTCTCAAATTAGTCTATATGCAATAAGACAAGGCATGAGTTATTTCTAACAATTCCTTTTATCAGGTGAGGACTAAATTATTTTTATACCACAGCGCTCAGGGCAGGAACCTCTGTGGAAATGTGTATATTTAACCATGCAACTTTTCCCACCATGCATTCCCTGTTATTAAATGTCATAGCATTTCATTTACTATAGCTGCTTAAGCTGGAACAATACAAAGATACAAGGAAGGCACAAATGACTCAATGACTGTATATCAGAGGCTTCTGCCAATAATGTCCTATACTTCCATGATGCCAGGAGGCAGCAGGAGTGGTCTGATGGTTGAGGGAAGGACTGTAGAAGAAAGCTAAGCAGGGAAAGAGCTGGATAATTCTTGGATGGGAGACCTGGAAAAAGCTGATAAAGCTCAGGTGTCTCTGTTTACAGCTTTCCTTACCTGAAAACTCTAGCTGGAAGGCATTCCCTGATATGTGATGATGACCGGCTGTGAAGGATCCCACCTGGAAAGAGAAGAGTTATACGAGCTGCCTATATAGAACAATGTAGACTAGCCTGCATCCCTGGCATAAACAGTCGACACCAGCTGCTGGACCTCACAAAAAATCTCCCAACAATTGTATTTGCCACATGCTAAATACAGTAAATAAACCATAAACCAGGAGGCCAATGGGAGAGTCACATTCACCCTCATAACGGGGTGAAATTGATGACGGACTGGTTTGTCAAACTAACTGGTACATGGATGTAGGCACTGTAACAGAATCACCATTTTAGCCACACTCCTTGTCATCATTTATAAATCAGGCCACAAACTCTAAAGCCTCTAAAAGTTTGGAACCACTGTGTTAGTGGTTCCACTGCTGGAAGAAATAGATTGTTGGCCTAGATGAAGTTTTGGTCTGAATGAGCAGTTCTCTTGTTTTTTTTATTTGTGTTGGCAAATGTGATGCCTTTTCTTTCCAATGAGATAGTCAATTTATTCACTCTCCTTGATTGCTTCTTAATTCTGCCTCGGCTTCTTCTGCTCTTTCTCCTACAGCACTATCCTAACCTGCACGGCTGGAGGTAACCATAGGGGAAGAGGAGAGTTCCTTATGTTGGTAGCACCCCATCATGCCGTACACAAGTTATTATTAGTTTGCACCAAGACATCCCATTATAAATTCCTCGTTGAACTTCCCCAGTGGCTTCATGTGGATAGTAAACAGCATAGGGGACAGAATAGACCTCTGTGGCAGTGCCTTCAAATTAGCAGCCAGATTGCCAAGCAGGTGTCCTCAATCCTCACCATCTGGATCCAATAGCAGTGCCACCAGACACCAATCTGGCCAACCAATACTATGGTTGATGCCATTGAGTGCTGCTGAGAAGTCCAGAAGGAACAATAGGGATACACTCCTCCATCTAGTCCTTGGCATACATCATCAATCAAAACAACTAATAATGTCCCTATTCTGCCTGAAACCAGACAATATGCTTCTTCTAGGATTCCCTGGAGCTAAGATGCCATCACCTGCTCAATCACCTGGCCCAAAAGTGGGAAGATGGAAACTGGCTGGATATTATTCAGGACCATTTGGGCCAAGGGAGTGTTTCTTGAGGAACTGCAGACTACCATCACCTTTAATGCTTCTGGCAGTACTCCCTCCCCAAGAGATTAATTTACTATCCTCCCCATCCATTCAGCCAACCCTGCCCCAGGTGGATTGTAACAGCCATGCTGGGCAAGCATCAAGAGTTCAAGAACATTTTGCAGTCCTTGTAATTCTCTATACATTAAGATATTATTAAGATGCTATGAGGCAGATAATATCATCTTTAAATAAGAAAGGGTTGTGCCCACTTATCCTTGAAGTTGCTTATTACTTATTGGTATTTTAAGGCTATTAAATGAATCTAGGTCTGCCAGATGCCATTACTCTCATTTGTTGAAATAACACCAACATTTGCTTTTGTGAGCTAATGTCACCTTCGAAGAATGGCACAGTCTTCCACATCTGCTGGAGATTTCCTCAAATGTGTAGCCCTGGTGACTAATTTGACAATCTGCTTTATGCTGCATTATTTTTCTTCCATTCATTGGAATTGCACCTGCCTTCTTTAATGTCTTAAATGGGAACTAATTTCTATGTCATGTAGGATACAGCAGTACAACCTTCGAACAGATAGATACATGATAGACAGAACTTGGTAGTAGGTATTGCTCCCTAACAAAAAGAACATTTGCTATCCCTTCTAGCACTTTGGGTATCAGCCAAATACAGAGAGTGATCATCCCAGTTTAACACACACCTTGCCCCATGCATTGTGATTTTCCAATGATAATGAAATCAATGTCTCATTATCCACTGGGTGTTCATCAATAGTTTCAATTCCATTATTGGAGTTTCCCCACTGTTGCCACATTTATTCCCCACTGTCACCAGGAAATTTGAGGAAATATCCAGCAGATCTCTGCTGGGAATATAACAAAAAGAACACTGTTGCCACATTTATTCCCCACTGTCGCCACAATAATATTCCCTTCCGTCGCCACATTTTATTTACATGTGACAGTGCAACAATGGCTCTGTCCAATTCTGAGTGATATAAAGGATAATGGGAAGGAGTGACAGTGGCAGTGGAAAGTTTGATCCAGACATGTAAACATAAGTGAAACTTCATCAGGCTCCATGAATATTTGCAAACCCAGAATGCTAAATATATGTAACCACCACAGAGGATAGAACAATGTTGGGACAGCTTACTTGATGTATATTGTATATCTGAATGGGCATCCAAAGAAACATGATTCCAGTCCCATGACCACAAGGACCTTCAGACTTAACTTTTCTCAAATTGAATATACTCTTGGAATTGCTAGCTCAAGTCCAAGGAAAGGAGAGGTGTGGGGAGGATGCTACTACAGGGGGTAAGATCTGGCACATGTCACTGTCACCCAATTCACCTTCTGCCACAGTTTCCCTGCCCGTTCCCTGCCCCCTACACCTAGTTTCTACCCATTCTGTTCTCTCCTATCCCCTCTCCATCTCCCTCCCCCATCATAACCTCCTCAGCATTTGGTCAGCACGCCAGTGACACATTTGGGAAGACTGCAATCTTCCCACTAGTGCATGCTACTTCACATTCCACCAAAGCTATTAGCCCATAGGGTTTGGATACTAGTCTGATGCTCAACTTTCCTCTCTGCATATTGGCTTTCCATCTATCCCAAGGAGTGGAAGGAGCCAAACTGGCCCATCTCTAGGTAAGCAGGGAGAGGGAGAACATTTGAAGTTGGAACAACCCTAGGGAATAACCATTCAAAGTAAAAAAAAAAAAAAAGTAAAAGTGAAAAAGACCATGAGGCACACATCAGGCTTTGCCTGCTGGATCGTGGCCCTGGACTGATGAAATGCTGAAAGAGGATAAACTGTTTCCCAAACTTGAGCTTTCCGGGTGCACAAGCCAATTGTAAAATGCGAAGAAAATTCTGCCAGTTTTATTTGGAAGCCCTAAGGGCTGTTGAAAATAAGGACTTTCATGAGGAGCACACAGTTAAACTGGAGGTAATGCTTGTGATGAACAAAGAAGGATTTTATTGCAATACATTTAGGTCCAAACTTTGCTTTAACACTTGCCTCTTCTTTCATTTTCTTGGAAATTCAACAAACAGCTTGGAGTCACTCCACATTTTGCCACCAGCAGCTAAAGTCCTTTAAAAGGTTCTCCTTTTCAAGATTCAAGCTTCTCCTTGAATACAAAATCTATTCAAATTATCTGTTCCAATGTACAAACCAGTTTTGATAATGATCTTTTAAAAATGAAATGGCCTGATTTTTTTTAACTCAAACTCAGACTATTTCCTGAAGCTTGCTAAATTGTTTTGTTTTCCTAGTTATGAGAAATAATGTGATTTTAAAGTTCTGCCATTCTAGTATAAATTATTGAAATGCTCTTTTGGGGGATCTATCCTGATTTGGGGATAAGTGTGGGACTTCCCAAAAAAGGATGGTTTTGTAGTAATGTCAGCAATTTCATCCATTTGCAGTTTTTTTTAAAAAACTCTGGAAACATACTTGGAAGAGAAAATAAAGCAAGAATATTTATGAAACTTGCATGTTGTCACTAGGAACCTTGTCCACTTCCATCAAATATTGTTTCAGGCAATGTAGGGAATAAATAAGAAAACAGAGTGAATGCATAATTTGCATTGAAATGAAAGACTAAAGTCTGAGAATGCTTCACATACTGGGATTAATGGAATACTATGCCAGAAGTATTTACAATATTTGAGAACAGCTTCTGATGTTGACTAGTGAGCTGACCCCAGCTTGTTTTATCACAGAATATTACTATTCTGTAATAACAAAAATAACTAAAATAATATCAATAGGGACGGGCAAATCCAGTGTTCCTTGACTTGAGTTGAAACACAAGTCTCTTCCCCTGAGACTTGAAAACAAATCTTAATGGCCATCAAAATCCCCTCTCTGGGAGCAGCACTCTGTTGCTTCGTTCATCATGCATGTGGGCATAGGGATGCATATGCAGTTGCATCTGTGACTCACATCCCAGCAGGCTCTGCATCAGGGTGTAACTACCATGACTCAGATATGATGTGATTCACCATAGTTGTGTGATTACCCAGAGCAACCCTATGCTGCTCATGATGGAGAGGGAGTTTTCATTGCACAGCATAGTCCAGTTTGGAGACCACTGAAGTAGAGGAACTAGCAGCGTTGGGAAGTGTTTCCTGGGCCTGACTCAAGTTGAGTTTCAAGATATCACCCTCTGGGATTTCAACTCAAAAAAGGAGTCATAAAGGGACAGTTTTTGAACCACTCAGTCACCCCTTCATGATTCTACAGGACTTGTTGGGTCCTGTCATTGGGTTGTGCCTATACAGTGCCTATACAAAATTGGGTCATGCCTATACAATGTCCAGTACCAATACAGAACTTGCCCAACCCTTCCCTTGTCTCACAAGTTGCCAAGTCAGTCAGAAATGTGAATTTTCAGAACATTAGTCTGAATCATCGAAGTCGAGTTCCCAACACTGGGATCTAACATTCTCCTAGACAAACTGGGATTCAGGAAGAGTGAACATGGGACAGAGTGAGCCAGAAAAACAGTGAATGAAATACAGTAAATGAGAAAAACCTTCTCCTCTACCTTGTATCATTTTTGTGGTTGAATTATCCTTAATTAACTTTTCCCATTGACTAGAATACACGACTTCAAGCCAGCTTGCCGCAACCAAGTCAGAAATGGAGTGAGACTCATTTCAAAAACTTTATATAATGCAGTAATGGTTTTACTAAGAGACAAAGTAGGGCCAGAGGCAATGCAACTTGCAAAGGCCTAATAGCCTAGGGGAGGTATCAAGAAGGCACATAAACACAAGTCATAAAACAATCTTGTTTGTGAGGTATGCCTACTGGGAAAAATAAGATTTGCTTCAAAATCTACCTTGTGTTAATAGGTTGTCCTTTTTGCCAGTGTAACAATTCCATTACTGTGCCAGAGATGCTTTTATGGTGGGGGGGACACTGCCAGATCAAGGAAGAACAGGGTGGACACTGAGAGCCTGAGGAGGAGGTGAACTGCTATGTTTGCTTAGGGGCTCCGACCGGCATTATGTTATGACAACAAATTGGTGAAAGTAAAACACACCAACAGTGGGAATCAGACCACTTTACTGAAGAGATCCTCACAGTTTTATCAATAAGACATACAGCCCAATCCAGAGCAACTATTCCTTGCACATAAGAGGCCTTAGGGTGCTCTATCTATCACTAGGGTGGAGCAACTGCAAGATGCTCCACCCCAGTTACTCTGGAAGAGGCTTAGGGCAGAGCAAGGCAACATAGGGTGCCCTAAGAGAGGTGGACCTGCCCTGTCCTAACTGGGGTAGCCTAAGCAGCTCAGGAGAGACAAGGTGAGGGCATGTTTAGCATTGCCTAGGGCAGAGCAGTTACTCTATATCCAAAGCCTGTTTCAAGGCAGAAATGCCCTCTTCCAGTTCCTCAGAGATATACCACCTCAGGAGCAGGTATAGTAATGAGTAGACCCATAGGGGTCCATGATAAGGCCTGAGTAAGAATGGTAGTGTTGACCAAAAATCTGAGTTCTTGGCCAGCCTAGCTGCAATCCCTGCCTCTCAACCTCAGGATATGGCACAACTATGGCAGCCCACTAACCTCAGGATACAGCAGGCCACTCCAAGCATCCATCTTGCACTAGAAGAACTGCAGCTGTACCTGGTTGTCAGGAACTGCTGGGCTTCCTTATAATGTAGGCACCACAGCTGTTCCTTCTTCAGTGTGATCTGAGGGGGGTCTACTCAGGAGCAAGCCCTCCCCAGCTGTCACTGACTTAGCATGCTCTGGAGCAGTTAGGGCAGCCCAGGCTTCCTGACTCTCTGGATGCAGCATAACTTTCTGCTCTGGATACAGAATAGTTAGGAGAGAGCAGTTAGGGCAGAGCAGGTTGAACTTGCTCTGGATTGCGCCCATATACAGAGTAAATATGCAGTTGGTTTACATAAAATTGCCCATTGTCCACAACTCTTACATGCAGGCAGTGGTATCGCTACATCACATGCCTGGGGAGATTTTGCCCCTTACCTTGAGGCCAATTGCCCCTTACCTTGGTTGCTTGGGCAAGTCTGGGTATGAGCAGTGCACTCCACAGGGCTGGAGGGTCCATCTGAGGATGTTTTAGGGTTGAAGGAAGCAGACAGTCTGGGTGAGGACTCTGAGATGGACCCTCCAGGACCAGAGAACATGCTGTTCACCCACAGATCCTGGTGGGTGCCTTGGTGCTCAGAATCCTTCCTGGCAGAGCAATCCTTGTCCGAAGTCAGGTGAACTTGCCTGACCTCTGGTGGAGCAATTCCCATTTGGGGTTGGGAAGTCCATCTGATGCAAAGTGGAGATAACTCCACCAGAGGATGGGAAGTTCTGCTTGATCCCAGGCAGGCTCCAAAAGGCAGGCAGGCAGGCAAGAAATGGTCAGGTTGGGTTGGGCCCTCAGATGG